>CM057004.1:22335231-23535231 GCA_029891345.1 Dryococelus australis
CGCCCGCTCCACAAGTGGCCCAAGCTCCCATCACCATGCGCTCCAAACTTTCGTTCGCTGCTCTGACTCTGCTTGCATCACCCTCATCAGCTCTTGATAACTGGCCTTCACTTGCTCCCCCAAGCCCTTAACCGCCCGCCGCCTGGCTTTAACCACGAGGCTTTAGACATGCTCGTCCCCCTATATTTTGTAAAACACATCGCTGTTGAAAAGTACGCGAGCGTGATCCTTTATAAAGACACAAATTATGTGTTTACAATAAATTTGGAACTAATTATTACTTAAAATATAATATTAAACTTTACCGAGATTATATTGTATTTTGCTATGCGATAGTACAGTTGAAATTCTAGGCTGTGAAAAACTACATGTGAAATACACACAAATATTTAAAAAACAGGTGGAATATGTATGTTTCCTCTGCTATACAAATAAATATTTAAAAACAGATTGAAAGTAAAAATATTTACTTTGAGTATTGCTTAAACCGAATGAGCTGTGAATGGTGTTCTAAGTTTTACTTGTGTAAGGGGGAAAATGTTATTTTCATTACATAAGAAATTTCTAGAGATTGAGAATATATCTTGTATTTGTGTTGATATGAAAATTAATCATTGATCAGTTTAAAATTAAATAAGTTTGCTGGAAAACGGTATGAAGTTTGTTGGAAAAAGGTATAAAGTTTACAGAATTAAAATATAAAGCTTTTGTTGAAATGTCAAATCTTTGGGATTACCTTGTGGGAATTACAATATCTGGAAATATTTAATTTCAGGGATATAAATTTCATCGGCAGGAGTTGTGAAATTTTATTTAGCTGCAAATACACACGGCTCTTGGTTGGAGAGTTAGATTTGACAATACTTTAGCGTTTGAGCGAAGATGACAGTTTTTAGGGAAGAGGGGAGCTAGTCCAGGTCAGTCAAAAATCTGCTGCCCCGAGGGATGGAGTCTTCCCGATGTTTTGTACAAAAGACGCGCTTTGGCCTTGAGGCAAGCCTTCATTCCTGACCCAAGCAGCTCTCGTGTCGGAAAACACGTGCTCTGGGCTGGTGTTTTGCGACCTTGAATCGACAGCAAAGGTGGACTGGCCAGTTCTCGAGATACCCGAAAAACGTGTTCTTAGCTGGTGTAAGGGGAGAGGGTTGCATGGCCTTTGATCGATAGCAGGGGTTGTGTTGCGCCCTCCGTCGACAGGGCAGTCCTCCGACAACGTGCTCTGACCTTGAAGAGAGCCGTGAACAGGGGAAGTCTCTTTTCGCACAAAGACACTGTCTGGTCAAAGGGAGGGGGGGGAGGGCACCACCGACATGAACAGTTTTAGCTGTCGGGTACCATCTTAGATCTTCGCAAACACTTGTCCGTTATAGACAAACTACTGACCACGCCTCTGAACCATCTACTCACCGGGTGCGGTGGCCAGCGGGTTTCGGAGAGTTTAGGCATATAATACGCCTGAGTGCTAGCCACGATTCTCATTAAGCGATTCTCATTATATTATAAAAAATTTTTTATTAATCTTAATTGATCGTGAAAAAAATCAATTTTCGTATATTTAACCTACATAGTCTGTTTATCGTGTAAACCTCGTTTCTGAGTTCGGTCGAAGAAACTTGGTAGCACTTTCAACTATCGTTTTGTTAACTATAGGCTGTTCATGGTAAAGTGAGCACTTTTTAAGGCCCTCCCAAAAGCCATTAACCGCTAATAAATATATATTATTACAGCCTCAGGCATTAGATTTTGATGGGGGTGAAATGCATACACTGTGTCTATTGGTCACAATGCAATGTTTATATAAAAAAGCAGCAGGAAGATGGATATTGGATGAAAGGAAAATTTTATAAGGGCCTTAAAAAGTGCTCACTATACCGTGAAAAACCTATAGTGTCGTGAATTTCACAGACTTAATGGAAAAATTTGTAGTACATCCGTTATTTTTAATATTTTTTTTTAGAGGAATTTTGTGAATTAAGAATAAAATTCATATGTTTCTACAAAGTGTTACAACATTATGCTTTACGGGATTAAGTCATCCGAGTGTCCCTACAGTTCGATGGAAATTTGTGTTGAAAGTGAATTATTCTTACAATAGTGAAACTCGCATTAAAAATGTAGGTAAGTTTAAAGAAAAAAGTATCGTTTCGTTGTCTGTTTTAGAGGGTAGTGTAATCAAGTCGTTAATTGTAGTTTGGTATGGAAATAGGTTCTGTTAGTCGTATTCAGAGTTTTTGTCTTAAATTTCAACTCAGTCGCGCTCCATGTATGTAACAGAGCTTATAAGCCGCCGCACGTCATACAATCCTGTCATTCATTCACCAGCCTCCCAGGCGGACGGATGTGTTTTGGGGGAGCTCCTCGTGCTATTTCATTACATGTTTTGTAATTCGTTTAGTGCCTGTCATCTACTTGGTTTCGTTGACCGTTTAATTTATTTGGAAACATTCGTTTTGTATTTTCATTCATTTCCGAGTTTTCCACCACAGTCTATAATCAAACATAGGCTGGCGCAGGTTATGTTTGCTCTCACCACAGCTTATAAGTTGATGTAAGTGCTATATCCAAGTCAGTGCTGCAGCGACCTCCCGAGGGAATGGACGTATATTAAACATTTTCTTTTCTGGCGTGTTAATAAATAAATTTTTTTAAACGTGTGGTTTCTCTTTCAGAAGTTCCTCACCTGTCTCACAGGCAGAAAGACGTGTGTCAAAATCATGACAGGTATGTGCGAGAGGTGTCAAGTAGTGTCACATTTCTCATGTATAGTGTGTTTAGGAAGACTGTCGTCTAATTTATACCGACTTTTTTTGCTTCGTTAATTGATTTCATACTGGAGAGACACATAATTGTGATCATTTAGCACTTGTCGACACCAGGTTATTCACATAGTTAAAATTCCCTCTTGTGATATATATATATATATATATATATATATATATATATATATATACAAACATAGAAATATATTTAGTTTAAACACTCCACAATTTCTCTCGTGTATTACGTCAGCGCTGTTATTCATTCGGAATAATAGTAGCTTTCAGAAACGCCTTTCTCCCAACACCAACTACGAGCAATGTCACTATCAAAACAAAAAAGTAACACTTAGCCCACTCTTGCACGAAACTCACCTCACACACACACACACACATATATATACACACACACACACACACACATGCACCCTGTGCCCAACACATCACACCTTAGTTGAGTGGTAGAGCTCCTAGGGCGAGGACATACCACAGCTGGTCCCAATATAAAGAAAGAAAGTCTATTGACCCTAAGTACACTCTTGCACCAAACACACAAAAAATCGGATGAAAATTGGATAAAAAATTTTGATCAGATTAAAAATTAACCCTTCCAATACGTTTAACCCATTCAATGGATTTAACCATTTCAATACATTTAATCCTTTCAATGCACTTAACCCTTTCGATAAATTTGATTAACCCTTCCAATAAATATGATTAACCCTTTTAATCGATTTAATCTTCTGATATCAAAATAGGCGGCATCCCTTTGTATCTATGACCCGTGTTCTCGTGTTCTGTGTCTTCTTCGTTTTGCCATCGTGTTTTGAGCTTACATACTTGTCAGAAAGCCAAGCCGAAATTCAGAAATAGTATACGGTTGGAAAGAGCATCTCAAAATTGATACCCTTAAAATCCCATATGAACAAGTGAAGCGGTTCCGGGAATGTAACATAAACATCAAGGCGTCCGAGCTCGTCAACGCAGACGTATTCACGCAAAACCAACGGCCCTGTCGCCAACACAGCACAACACAATTTATTTTTGTTTCGTTTAGTTTGATAAAACTCGTGATTCGATACTCTCGAGTGATTATTTCAACGTTTTATCCATTGACAAGAGCAAGTCTACACCTTCTCTCTTGTATGATAATCAATTGTTTTCTGTTTGGGGACATAACTCTACAATGGCGTACGTCCAAAGGGCTCGCCTATCTGCGTCGTCTTATCTCCTCTTATTGCAGAGAAGCGCTGGAGCTATAAGGGTCACACTCGCACGCTCTACAAGAGTGCCATCGCCGCTATGCCCAGGGCTCTGAACTGACGCGCAGTTTTCTCGTAGTGCTGCGTGTACCCATGGAGCTTTCAGAGGTGACCCTTCCATGTTATTGATGAAAAGTCTGTAGCAAAGATCAATACAGGCTCCTATAGTGGATTGTCTCGTGTCCGGTTAATATGTTTTAAGATATTTCAGTCTGAAATAAGCCGTTTTTAACTAATTAGAAGGTTCCAAAATAGCTTTAAAGTACTTTTCGTCCTTCCTGGGGTATGATGTCTTTTCGTAGTTAAACATACAGGAGGAACGTTTAATATTTTAGTCTCTAACTACGAACGTTTGCTAATGTCAGCGCGGTGTTAGTTATTAATTCCGTTTGAAGAGCATGAATGAATCAGAAGTATAAAAAAGACTACATAGCGTTATGAATGGACTTGAACGTAACATCCCGCTCTGAACCCGCCAGCACAACTTCAGAATAAAGCCAGGACGCCAGGTACTGCGTCAAAGCGGTGCGACAAGGGCCAGCTGTTATAACTCCCTCCACCAATCAGGGAAAGAGGCCAGCTATGTGAGAACGTTAAACAACGGACAGATATAAGCCGACACAAGAAGCGTTGCCGCATATTCCCTCGACCTGCCAGACTACAGGGCAGATCGCAGCCACGGGTGTCACCGCCCGACGTCATCCTTACAACTAGATACAGCCTCCGACATCATGTTTCAGGTGAGGACTGTCCGACATGGATATACATAATTAAGGCGTGAGGTGCTTATAACATTTATAATTTAATAATAACTTAATATTATTTAGGCCGTATCCCAATTCTCCGAGAGAGTACTCCCTCGCTGACTCTTGGCGTCACAGAGAGTCCTCGCTGCTGTCCCAACTCCGAGGAGAGAGCGCGAGAGGTAGAGTGCACGACTGTGTACACTCGGTGTCACTCTCGCAACCTCTCTGGCACCATGTGGTTTTCAAGTCTAACCTCGAATATCCAGACATATATTTTGTTGTTTCTGAAACATTGTTAGAAATATTTGATCGACTTAACTTAATCATTGCGATTGTGAAATATGTTATAGCAGCAATATTCCGTTTGATATGGAACATAACAAATTATGATGTTATTAGGTTCACCTAACAGTTAGATTAAACCTAATTGTGTGATTATTATTAAATACTGTGATTTCCACATAACGAGTATATTTTTAATCATGCAAAATTGTTAAAAAAATAAAATAACTTACTATTTCATAAAATCACTTTTTTTTGAGGAAAGTGAAAGGCCAGCAATATTTTATTTTTCACTATTTATTACTTTTTCTGTCAGAGAAATAATGCCAAAGGCTTACAGAGGGCACAAGACTCAATTCGCGAGAGTGAGCCAGTGTCTACGCTTTCGAGTTGAGACACGGTAGCTCCCCATTACAGTTAATATTATCGTGTTGAACTGTCTGTGCCACATAACATAATTAAATACCTCATTAACAGTACACTCTACCATATATCATTAATCTACAAGCTACGACCCCTAAACTCCTTAGTTTATGAATATGGTCGCAAGGCATATTCATAAAGGCTGTTCACTATAAAGCGAGCACTTTTGAAATCAACCTTGGAAAAACGTCACTGCCCCTGCCTCCATATACTTTAACGGGCGCACTGAGTGTCATGCGCCCTGTAAAGTTGGTAACGAAGGATGGAAAGTAGTTTCATGTCTTAGTGTCGAATTAAAAGTGTTAGGTAACCGTATGTGAAATTTAAATTAATTCTTACTCTTTCGGTTTTCTATTGCAGCGAAGTGTAAAAATTAGCAGATTTGTTAAATGTTAACTTTTATATTAATTTCACAGTTTCACTTGACCGACGCATGAATAAAGTGAAGAGGCCCATGGCAATGTTAATATTACATAAGACGGAACAATACGCAACGTACAATACAAGCAGATCTTAACGGGCATGCCTACCAAGCCGGCAGCCGCGAACTACAAATGGGGAATCAATGTTAAACGCAATTCCTTCTTATTGCACCAATTTTAAAGATAACTATTTCAATAAAAACGTTTTCTACATGAAATTCCTAAAGGAATAATGCTCCGTTAAAATATTTTGCCATTTTTTGGTTTAATATGGTTTTTATAAAAAGTAAATATTGAAATGAACATATAAAAAAATTATGGTTAAATTATTATTTTTTTTCAAAAACAATTTTATGTAGCAATATTCTCCGAGATAATCGCGTTAAGGCCGTTTTTGTTTGAAATAGTTATCTTTAAAATCGACGCAAGGAGAAGGAATTTCGTTTGAAATTGATTCCCCATTTGTTTGAAGTTCCCGACTGCCGAATTGGTAGGCAGGCCGGTAAAGCAGGGCTTTCAAAAGTGCTCATTTTACCGTGAACAGCGTATAAGAATATGTGACGCAACCCTGGAACGCGAATCGCATCGCCACGACGTCCACTGCGGACATCTGAACAGTAGTGGACAACACTAGAGGCGGGATAGTTAACACGCAATGCGTGACGTTCGCGTAAGCCCGGCTAGATGAACATGCGAGTAGTTACAGGACGCCTCTCATGTTCGTACGGATCGAGGTAAAACCATCGAGTAAAGATATACCTAGAGTGGACTACTCCAGCTGTAGTTCGAGGGATGAACGCCACTTCGCCCTAGTTCATTTCCCTGGCGTGAGCGTGGAGAATGTCCGTGGCGTTACCATTGTGACATCTACCGTCTCTCTCACTCGTGCTCCATCTCTGTCACCCACAGTCCCGACTCTGCAACAGTAGAACGTGTTCTGTATGTCTGATTACCCACAAGCTGGGACAGACAAGATGGCGGACACCCAAGTGCCTACCCCAGTTCGTGTATATCCGTTTACGAAAATAATACTAGTTCTCTAAAACATATGTATGAACCAAATTAAACTTAATGCATGCATAACTAACGGGAAATGTTGCATATTACTCACACGGTCATAATAAAATAATAAACACCACTTTATAAAATACACAAAAACTGTGGGTTTATGTTATATATATATATATACACACACACACACACACATGCATACGCCTTATCACACGTGCGTACAGTAAACAGTTTCTGTAGCTCAGTGAGTTAGTGTGCAGGTCTCCGCCATGTAATTGTAGGTTGTAGAGTTCAACTCTTCAAGGAGTAACGAGATATGAGGTATTAATATAAACATTATAGCTGTTTATAATTTTATTTATAGTTAGAATATGTTTATTTCCAGAATATCTTTGTCTACAAGTATTAATACGCAAGTACCAGCACAGTGTAATCGACTAGCAGTGGTTGTTTGCTAATCGCATCGATTGGATTGTAAAGTAGATAATTTGAACTGTATAGCGTGAATTATGTTAACAGACATACATGAAAGCCTTATGTTTATTATTGTAAAAGTTTTATGTCTTCTTTTGGCCATATAATCGTAAAAGCGTGTTTAATTACGGAGAGCACAAGATTGATTTTTATACACATTTAAAAACAGGGGCGTAGCCGGGATGGGAAGTGATATATTGGGACATAACCCCCCCGAAATGAAAATAAACGTTCAAAACAAAATTACAAGTTTTATTCTATTTTTATTCATGGATTATGTGATCTTCCTTGAACATGAAGAATGTTTATAGCATTTTGGCGTTCCACATCTGCACATCAAGCATTTGATTATAAATAATCCTAGCTACGTCCTTGTTTAAATAAACGAATCGAATCTACACATGCTGTATGAATTAACACACCTTGTTAAGATGATCGTACATGTTATAAAACATATTTCGTTAGTATAGTATAATAGTGCAAATGAAATGAGTGTTCGTTAACGAAATATTATTTATTCATTTAACAAAACATGGGCACACCGAAAATAACTACTTTTAGAATAAGTAAATTATAATGATGTAAATATGCCACAAAGTTAACACACAAGAATGCCCTATGTCACAAATCATTCCAATATTTACATAGCGTTCGTAAATTGCTGTCATTAGCTATTAGTAGGCTAGAGGACGACAAACATTCCAGAATACAAGAAAAACTTTCGACACAGTCAAGATATTTAATAATATTTCTGTTATTCTTGGTAATAACTGTACACTAGGAACAGAGAAATGTATTGATTCGACTGTGTTTAAACACACCTGCACACCGTAATGCAGCGTAAGCTGCGACGTCTGAAGTAAAGCTGGGTTTATATTAGAGATATTTAAACATTGTATTATCCGTTAAGATGTGTGCAGAAGAAACTAATGTGTGTTCTCTTATGTTTTGGTTCCCAGTGGAACATTATCAGGTCGTGTGCGTTGGTGAGATTTCCTTAAGCATTGAAATAAATAGTGGTATTTTAGATATTTAGAAATAATTTCTAGGCTACGGCCAAGCAGTCGATGTCGTTGGCGGGAAACTGTTATTTAGAGTAATGTAAGTATAAAACAATATGACAAAGGAGTGTGTGTGCAGATGTTGACGATTATATTTGTTCACAAATAATAAGATTCTCTGATAGCAAATGTCGGGTTTGAGGTATGATCTGCTTCTATATGGTTGTTTTATACGAGGTTATGTTAGGAACAAACGTAAACATGACAGACTTGCTGCTTGTTCCCATTCGCTGGAATTAAGAATAATAATACTAATTAATCAAGAATGGGAGTTTTTGCACAACAAGCGCTGTTTTTGGGGGCCGCTGTGGGCAAACGGATGTGGGGGGGGGGACCCAACCCCCCTCACTAATCACCAAACCTTCGTATTTGAATTCCCCTCTCCCCCCCCCAACACAAGGTTCAAAGTGACCCCCTCCCTCCTGGGAGGATTTAAGAGTGAAGAGGGGGTTATGTCTTCCATTTTGTGGGACTGTCATGCCTCCCATATTTCACCTTTTTGAGCCTATTTATGGTGAATCCAGTATGGTCAAGCCTTCCTTGGGAGGGGTGTGGAGGGGCAAATACCCATTCCTCTTTTCTTTGCCTGTATTTGGCCTGGAAGACGCATTTTCCGACCGATTTGCTTCACATTTGGGGGAGGGTTACCTTTCCGTTCCCCACCCTCTCCCAATGGGCAGTTAGGCCCTTCGTAGACCCTACGCCCTAGGCCTTAAGTCTTACTTTCAGCATGACTGTTACTGCATGTCGGAATGTGCGACCGAGCGCCGATAGACTCGAGCGAGCACGTGCCGAAGTTACCAGACGACATTGCACCATAAATACTAATTCATACGTTTACCTGCTTCATCTATGGTGGCTCAGCCCGCGGTTTCCGCTGGCCCGACCTCCAGTTAAAACATTAATGAGAAACTGCAAATACAGAAGTCGTGTTTCCGTATGACAGATAAGCGCCTACGTCATAATTCTGAATGCATTATTTTTGTATTACAAACGTAGGACGTGTCCGAAATGGCAGATTGTGTTGACAAAATGATCACGAGACCCGATTTTGTATATAAACATTGAGGCGTATTTGGTAAATTGATATTTCGTATCTTATGCATAGCGGATATTAGCAAAATTGCAAAATGATAAAATCAGCACCAAGTTGGTTTTGACGTTCAGAACTTATGCGCGAATGCGTACTTAAAACGCCTTTGAAGACAAATAAATGTACATAAAATACACTAGACATGTTTTAAAAAACAAGTAAGTGTTGTGCTTTGTTTATATATTTCGCAACACATGTTTTATTTTAAGTTGTGATCGGATATAATATTATTTTCTTGTTTATTAACATATTCGCAGCATTCCAGTGATGATTGTAGAGATATTATGTCTATTATAAGCATTTAATTTATATAAAACCTATTTTCACTGTTAATGTAAGAACGTGTTGCCGCGAGTGCTAAACAAGTGACTGTCGACAATGTCCGGATTGAAACCTATGAAATGACAAATTACAAAATAACGAATTTGTCCTTTCGGACACGGCCTTAGCTTGTTGACTATTAGTGATTGGCACCGAGTCATTGCATTCAACCGATGTTTAGTGCAGAAATAGTCATATTTTGTTATGTACCTAGCCTGAAGTATAATATTGCTACTCTCTTATATATATATCTAGTTTTCATGCGTTCGTTAGTGTTAACATAACTGATAAACACTTCAGTGTCAACGTTTTTCGCACTCTTATGAGTCCAAGGATTCAGTGTAGAATATACAATGGTGTACTATTTTACACTCGTGTAAAAGTAAATACAATCAGCTGCCAACTTTTCAGGCAATATCCACTAATGCACATTATTATTGTAAACGTGGATCTTACATGGACGACAGTCGTATTGTTACTTTGAAACAAACATCTGTTAGAGTTGAGCCTTATAAGTGATCATTAATGTCATTTTCCCGCAGTGTGCAAAAGGTTTTCTGCTTAATGAGATGCATGCTCATACAGCGTTCGCATTCCTCTACGTACGTAAATATTTTACATGTCTCGGGAAATTAGATACGCACATACGCGGGGAAACGAATGTATGTACGTCTCACGCCCTTACATCCCTTAAGCTACTAATTTGAAAATTGAATTATATGTAGTTAATAATTGTCATTCCTAATATTTCTTTTATAAAGAGTGAAATGAAAGCATTAAAATTCTAGAAACGCCACTGAGCACAGTTCTTAACAATGTATACTGTTTAACCGTTAATGATCTTGTAGAGCCGAGATAAACATAACCAGTTTTCTTCGTGATTTGTTGTAAACCGGGCGTGTTTTTGCATTTATAGTTAATAAGCAGAGCAGTGAGAACACTTCCCATGTTTTTACAAGGCAAGGCATGGATGAGTGAAAACGCTATATCAAAATGTGACATTTAATTTTTATTTATACCAATATTAGTGTTAAAAGTAAATTTACTTCTAGTTGTAGCCAGTTTTAATTATACATTATCGACAACTGCGTTTACTGACTGAGATATATATTCATTTCTGTCTTGTAAAAATGTCTGTGATTGGTTAATAGGAGCTCTTTCATTGTCATACGCTTTCCAGCTACAGCTCCTAATGGGTTGATAATTCTAAATATATGCGCTTACGTTCCAGCACATATCCAGTATGTGTTTTCCGTTAAAATGCTTGTTCAGTATCTTATCAGCTAACTAGTTGCTGTAAATGATGCAAATAAGTATGCCTGTCGGAATGTATCACGTATCGAGTCAATTGGAGTATCCTTATATACACTAGTGCATTCTTAGGTTCGGACACAGTCTTAATGACACTTGAATCAACATATTGAACGTACTGATTATTTGTACGAACAGTCACCTATGTAGCAGATCACAACCCTCAAACTGCAAAAAATTGCGTTCAATTGTATATCGTCTTGCGTCTAACATATAATTCTCCACTATTGGACAATTATTTCCTGTCCATTTTCTTTCACATAAGAACGGAATGAAAAGTTTACTATGCTGTATGACATCATTCATGATTAATATGACGTTTTTAATTGTAAGTGCTAATAGTACTCGTATTTTATAATGAACGCGTAAACTATAGTAAAATATTGGATTATAATTAAATACAATGGCCGTTATATATTTATGATGATCCATTTTCGCAGAGGTAAATTAAACCAAATAAAAGTTGATATCGCTGCATATTTCCGCAAACACGTAATTCTACGACCTGGATGAAACACGTGTCATGGCCGCCACTAGTAAATCATGAGCTGGGTATTCACAGCTGCAACGAATGCTGGTAACTCGCGTGTGACAGGCTCGCCTCTGGCAGAACTTGAACACGTGCGTGAGCCGAGCCCAGGGCACGGTTCGTGGCTGCCGAATTGGCAACACCGCGCGGATGACGTCGTCGAGAACACTAGCGCTCCTCTGGATCAACAGCGGAACTAACACATAAAACTGGTCAGACTTTTTCCTATCCCGTGGCCTCTCTAGTGTATATCTTTACTCAATGGTAAAAAGGTACGTGCGCGCAATGGGAACGTTGCTAATTGCCAGCGTTAACGATGCAGGTCAAAATGTCGCTGCATTACGTGATTTCTTTTATCAATGACTTCTTCCATCACGGATAGGAAATTTCCATACTTATATCTAGCTGTAGCTCACCTCTTACTGTTATTAAGAGCTTGACCATATTTTGTGTTATTGAAAAAGGAGGATATATTTTTGCAGCTGAATAAAAAAATTGCCGTGTAGCTGCGGAACACTGGTAAATAAAACTGCACAGGAATATTTGTGGAATTACCGCTCACTGTAAAAAAAAATTTGTAATTTACAAATGTTTGTAACAGTACAAAGATATCTCTTGTAAAACTACTCGTTTGTAAAACTGGAAGGGCCGTGTTTGTAATAGGCCTTAGGAAATGTTTGTACTGTACTGACCAGTATCCACGAGCTTGAGCAAAATGGCGGACACTCAACAACGCAAAACCGTACATAGCTGTTTGTGCAAAAAAATGGGCGATGTAAGATGTAGTCACTTACAAAAATAAATGTATTCCACGTTTAAATAACATAAACTACTTAAAACAACTCAAATAATCACATTAAAACGAAAATTCCAACGAAACGTGACCGTATTATTCATTAACTGTTAATGTTTCCTAGCTACACAGATCTCTTAAATCTGTTCTCAATACCTCGTGAAGAGCCGTCCAAATCTCTTAACTCAACAACAGAACTCTTAAAATTAAATAAATGTATTAATTGTTCTTAATCAAATAACTTCATTAATATGTTGTACGTACTTAGATTTATATATATATATATATATATATATATATATATATATATATATATATATATATACTACTAAATAAAATTGAAGAATCTGTCTGTGATTTTTGAATTTTTAATTTTTAATTATTTTTTCATATAGTATAATTGATAACTAAGCCATACCTGATGTTAATTTTTTTTTCGTGTCTGTCCGAACGGATTTAACTCAAAAACCACTTAACGTACTGGCATCAATTTTACACAGTATATAGATAGTAACCCCACGACCAACTTAGTCTTTGTTTCATCGAGATATCTCAAACGGTTCCGGAAAATATGATGATCAGGAATGTAAATAGGTACTGGATTAAGATTTTCTTAGGACAACTGCATAAAAAAAGCATTGTTAGAAAGAATTTGCGTCATTTCTCGTTTATTTTTTGTATATTGGCTGTAAATCGTTCCTCAAAAAAGCCTTAGTGGCACAGTGGCTAGAGTTATTCAAAGTGGGGCAGCAGTAGCTCAGTGCCTAGAGAACCCATTAGTGGGGCAGCAGCTGGTCAGGGGCTAGAGAACCCAATAGTGGGGCCGCAGTAGCTCAGTGACTAGAGTATCTAATAAGGGGGCCGCAGTAGCTCAGTGACTACAAAACCCAATAGTGGGACCGCAGTAGCTCAGGGGCTAGAGAACCCAATAGTAGGGTTGGTGAGGAGCTAGAGGACCCAATAAGGTGGGCGCAGCTGGTCAATGGGTAGAGCAACCAATAGTGGGGCTGCAGAAACTTAGTGGGTAGAGAACTCAATATTGGGGCCTCAGCTGGTCAAGGGCTAGATCACTCAATAGTGCGGCCGCAGTAGATCAGTGGCTAGAGCATCCAAAAAGGGAGCCGCAATAACTCAGTGGATAGAGAACCGAATAAAGATACTGGCTAGATAAATTAAAAGTCCTAAATATCATGCTAAAATATAACATGTGCGAAGCGATGTCAGGGTGTAATTTAATAACTCCATTAAACCTGAAAGAAGAAGTATTAGTATTTTAAACATAAAAACTTTATTAAGCTATGGTGGGCCTAATTTTAATAACTTTACAAATATATCATGCGAATGAAGTCGCACGGGTCAGCTAGTCTACTATAAAAATAAAAGTTTACGCTCATAAGTCAAGGTGGTCTTGTGGTTAAGGGGACTATGTAGCTGCGCGGCCAAGGTCAAGAAGCGAGGAAGCGATACAGACGACAGACACACGCCTAGCGCCTCATCGCTCCTACGCGCAAGGCGGCAGTGTTTCCGTCGCGACGCTGTACTGTGCAAATAAGATCTCTAACGTGAGGGTTTTATTACACGCGATGAAAGGCCACAGATTAAACTACGCCCATATCTTTGTACTTTCCTCTTGACGCATAAGGAGACTGCGTAGGCAAGTTTTAAAAATGCGTTATTTGAACATTTTCAAGAATTCTCCTCCCCAAGAATACATTTAATATGACAAAAGTAAAAAAATTAATAGGACCATAGATAATTTTTTTGTCTTTTGTGATAAAAAGTCGTATTTCCATATATATATATATATATATATATATATATATATATATATATATATAAAATATATATATATATATATATATATTTTTTTTTTTTTTTCCCCGAGATACGCGTTTACGCGCAAACAACGGTTTCACAGAAAAGTTTCAGTACATAGATCTCCTAAGGGTGCGGCCTGGTAATGATTGGGGTGTGGGTTTAAGTCCCCATTCTCGCGACTTGTATTTTTATTTTTCGTAAGGTATATTTTGAAATATATTTTTTAATTTTGTTCATTATTATTAAATCATCACATTTTTTTCTAGTAGAAAAATTATTTTATGCACACTTTTCGATCATGTAAGTTGTAAAACAATGCTACCATTTGTAGTAGCCTATTAAAAATAAATGCTTTGCAGATTTTGCAACAAAACTCTCTGTAGTTTTATAAATGGTTTTTTTGGCAACTGAGTTTCCCAGGATTGTTCTTGTAATAGTACAAAAAAAAAATTAAAGGTACAAGGTTAAACTGTTTACGAAAGTTTACGAATCTTTACGTAACCTCTATTTCGTAAGCGGCGTTACAAAAATATTTTATTTTCCTCACGCGTGTGTAAACTAGTATAAAGATAATTTTTCCATGGAAGCGATTCTAAATCGAAATAAATTGCTTTACTGCAAGATCGAATCTTCTCTCGTAATTAGACAAGAAACGTCTCAATGTTCCTGTTTACAATAAAATGAGCTAGGAATGTTTCCAGTATCCTATATTATTGTAGTTTTGGTTTGTTTCCGTCTGGTACGGGTGGGTTGAGATATTGATATGTAAAGGTATCAGCAAGTGTCGTGAATATACAAATGTTTGCATATATTATAATGTTCGTGTCACAGTAGCAAAGATTGCTTCGCGTTGTGCGGATGTTTTTCGTCCTCGACATCCGAACTATAGTTTTGTAGATGTCCGATTTTATTAATACAGACAGTATTTCGTCTTACTAACAGCACATTTGCATTAATATTTGTGTATATTTTACGGGATTTCTGAAAGTTAAACGGGCCTATGTAAAATCGAAATTTGCAAACTGGTTTCGACATAAAATATATTTCAGCATTAGTATATCCCAAAACTAAACAGATTACAATTGAGTTGCATTTTGTATTACTTTTGGAATAATTCTGTAATCGTATTGTACTTAATGCAGTGCACTTTTGCGAAGTGCACCGTAATGCAGAATCGATGTATTTAATATTGACATGTGGTACGTGTTCCTTACTAAAGGCTGTTCACGATTAAGTGAGCACTTTAGAAACGAACCTTAGTGAAAAGTCACTGTCCCTGCATGCAAATATTTTAATGGGCTCACTGAGTGATATTCGCCCAGTAAAATCGGTAACGATGAATAGAAAGTAGTTCCATATCTTAACGTCGAATAAAAAGTGTCAGGTACCGTTTCTGATAACTTAAATTATTCCTTTCACTTTCTGTTTTCTTTAATGCATCGAAGTGTACAAATTAGCAGATTTGTAAAATATTTACATTTCTAATAATTTCACAGTTTCACTTGACCGGCGCATGAATAAAGTGAAGAGGCCCATGGCAAATGTTAATTTTACATAAGAAGGAAGAGAACACAACGTGTATACAAGTAGATCTTAAGCAGAGCTTTCAAAGGTGCTCATTTTACCGTGAACAGCCTGTATCAACTGATACGTAATGTGATCATAACCTCGTCCGTACACGTGAAATAAGAGCTCCTGTGTCGGTATAAGACTACGTGAAATGTACAGAGGTCTGATGCACTTTGATCTACCCCAGAACAACAGAAAGGTCGAGAGAGCTGGGATGGAAGCAGCAGAACCTGCATTATCTATATAAATAAATAAAATAGAAATGTGTGTCTGTGATTTCCGAACTTTCCACTTTCAATTATTTTCTCATATAGGATAATCGATTACTAAGCCACATCTAATGTTAAATTTTTTCATGTGTATCTGTACGACTGGATTTAACTTAAAAACCACTGAACGTATTGACATTAAATTAACACAGTCTATAGATAATAAACCCCGGACGAACTTAGTCTTTGTTCCTTCGTGATATCTCAAACGGTTCCAAAGATATGATAGTTATCAGGGATGTACATAGGTACACAACACGATAAGTGAAAAAAAAAAAAAAAATTGAATAAATAGCTCCGTCCTTTCTCCTTTCTTTTCTGTCTTTGGGGTATCCTCCTTTCCTTCTCAAGAACCGAAGTGGCCCAGTGGTTAGGGTGAGTGAAGAAATTTGGGCGGCTCTTAACAGCGTGGTCTTAAGAGCCGATGAGGGTGATTGAGGTGAGTATGGAGCGGCGCAGTAATGAAAGGGCGGGGGAAACGGGAGATCCCCGAGAAGACTCGCCGATAAACGGCATCGTCCGGCACGATTCCCACATGCGAAAATCCGGTGACCCGGCCGGGGATTGAGCCCGGATCGCCTTGGTGGGAGGCGATCAGGTTAACCGCTCAGCCACCGCCGCCCCCTCCCCCACCGTGTGGTTAGAGGTATTCTAATTGGGCAGTAGTTACTTAGTAGATAGAGATATATCAAATTAGGCCGCAGTGGCCAGTGGGTAGAGCGATTCAAGTAGCGATACAGTGGCCCAGTGGATAGAGTAAAAACAAATGTATTTCAATATTATAAATTCGTAAGTAGTGGCAGGTAGCCACGGGTAGTCGCAGATAGTCACGAGTAGTCGCATGTATTCGCCATAGACTACATATGAGATAGATAGATCTCTCTGGCTGCGCACAACCATCTTCGTGTCCCAACATTGAACTACATTGAACTCCTTTTCTGCCCATACGACTAGCAAAAGTGGCGTGGAATCGATTTGAGGTTAGGACACTGTTTAGTAAACCAATCCTTTTGAGATGTTTTTATACTTCTTCTAACCAATATATAATACTTTTTGATTAAATTCAGACTGGTTAAAGTATTTCATTATTATAACAGTGCTTGTCAATTAAAAATTAAGATATAAATTAAATTATTTCATCGTTGACCTTGTGACTTTGACAGTTGTGTAGGATTGGGGTAGGTCAATGTTGGGTACATGCGCAGAAGACGAATAAGCGGTCTACCTCATCTTTAGTCTGTGGTATTCGCATGTAATCGCCGGCAGTCACGGGTAGTCACGGGTAGTCTGTAAATCCTGAGCGAAGCGATGGCGTGCTCTAGTCCTCTATTAAAGTACACTGCACTAGGACTTCACACAGACCGTAACGCAGTTTAACGTGTGGCTTCTCAAAACCATTTAAAGACGCGCTGTAATTTTTAAGAAAAATTCACATTATTTCCACGCCCGGTGTGGAGTAACACTGCCTACACTCTGAGGCAGCAGCCAGTGATCAAACAACTGAGGCTTGGGTGTACACAGGACTGTAGAGTCTAGCCTACGGGTCGCTGAACTCGCGAAATTTTCCTATCCCTACTAATAGCTGAGCAGCGGCAACGGTTCGGATTACACGCTAGTAATTAATCACCTGCGAACGGGTCCAGCCTACCCGGGGAGCTGGGCTACATGACGTTGTTCACCGCGCCGCGCTGGGATGAGCGATTACCTCGCCGCTTGCATTGACCAGCTGAACTAGACATAGAGAGCACGTGGCACAAAGACTCTAAAAAAAAAAATTGTGTAATTTTTACTGAGAAATTATATGTAATTTTACAAATGCTTGTAACATTCAAAGGTTTGTAATATACCTTAGTAAATGTTTGTTCTATGCTGAGGTAGTGTCCGAATTGGCAGATTTTGTAGACGAAATGCTAACGTGACCTGAGTTTGTATACAAAAATGGTGACGTATTTAGTAATTTGGTATTTCGTCTCTAGCGGATGTTAGTAAATATACAAAATGACAGAATCAGCGCCACGTTTGCTTTATGTATATATATATATATATATATATATATATATATATATATATATATATATATATATATATATATATATATATATATATGCGTGAATACGTAAGTAGAATGACTTTTAAAAGAAATAACTGTACATAAAATACACTAGGCATGTTTTAAATAGCAAAAGTGTTGTGTTTTGCATATATATGTGTATATATATATATATGTTCGTGTGTGTGTGTGTGTGTGTGTGTCACAAAATACCATTTTTAAAAGTCGTTATTGTAGATTTTATTTTCTTATTTATTAACGGAATCGTAGTATTCCAGTGATGATTGTAGAAATATGACGAGTGTTTTAAGCCCTAAATTTAGACAAAAACATTTTGCACTGTTAGTGTTGCTGCGAGTGCTAAACAAGAGACTGTCGACAACGTCCGAAGTGATACCTACCAAATCACGAATTTACAAAATAACAAAATAACGAAATTTGTCAGTTCGGACACGGCCTGAGCTGTATCCACGAGCTTCAGCAAAATAATGGCGGACACTCAGCTACGTAAACGAGTACAAAGCTGTTTGTGCAGAAACTATCGGCGATGTGAAGTGTAGCTGCTTGCAAAACCGTATTATTCATCGTTCGTTAGTGTTTCCTAGCTACACAGAACTCTTACATCGGCTCTTAATACCCCGTTGTTAAGAGCCGTCCAGATCTGAAATCTTAAACTGAAATACTTAACCGTATAACTACAATATTATTTTGTATGTACTTGCACCAATATTTGTAGTAAAAATAAGCGTTAGCAGTTTAAGTCAAGTTGATCTTGTGGTTAAAGGTGTGGGATTGTAATAGGCCTATAAAGGTTGTAAGTTCTCATCGCCATACTGGTGAGGTGCAATTCTTTTAGTATAATTATAATTCATCGCATTTTTTTTTTTTTAAGTAATTTTATGTACACTTCTCAATAATCTCAGTTGTTATACAAGGCTATCTTTTGTAATATTACAAAGAATGTTTTGCAGATTTTACAAAAAAAAAAATTCTTTGTAGTTTTACAAAGGGTTTTCTTGGCAACTGTGTTTCCAAGGGTTTTTCTCGTAAAAGTACAAAAAAAATGTTTAGAGTGTACGGAGGCCGTGTTCCAAATAGCAAGAAATGCTCACTCTCGTGCACTCGCACTTGGCAACGGTGTCAGAGAGCGCTGTTCCAAACGTTCTTCGGGAGCGAGTGTGAGTGAGAGAGCGAGTGTTTGCGAATGTGTGCTCGTGCATGCTCTATCCGTGCTCGCTACAACCGCCATTCTTTTGTTTGTTTTCTAGCATCAGGAAAAACAAATAAAACGCCTTCATTTCATTCTCCGCCTGTGACTCTCGTAAACAAATATATAAATTATCAATTCATAATTTTAGAATAAACTGAGCTGAAATTCCGAGCTCAAACTGTTGAATTCAGATCAAATTCATGCCTGACTCTCTTCATACATTACTATCATACACATCATCATCCATACTAATCAGTACATTTTGATTGAGATGTAAATATTAATGTAAAAATAGTTTTTTAAGTAAATATTATTTTGTTTATGCAGAATAACAATCGATTGCAGAGCGTATCGATTAATTTGAAGAGTACGAGTGACGATAGTTCCATAAGGATGGAGTGGAAGTGCGAGTGTGTGTGAGTGTGTATGTATGTGTGAGCGCTGGTTATTTGTAACACAGCCTGAGGCCGTGTTCCAAATAACCAGCGCTCACACACACAGACACACACACACACACTTCCACTCGAACTCCTTCCCACAAGTCCCTTCATGCTCTTCAATTGGAACAGGTCTACACTCCCTCTTACACTCGTCATTTACGAGTGTTATTATTGCATGTCTTTTTTTTTTATCGTTCACTTGACGTAAACTAATCATCTTAATCCTTATAATTGTGGCTGCTATTATTTGTTGTACCATCTAAATGACACTTCTATCACGATGCATGTTGAACATGATACACAATAGCAAACTCATTATACAGAGTGTTGCAATATTGCATGTCAATAACTCGTGGAAACATTCCTCACATCTGGAGGATGATAAAAATGATATATGATCATAGATACGCAAACGCTTCGTTTCTGTACGACAGCTCATAATACATAACGTAGAGTGTATAGCCCGCGGGCTGGATCATGTTACTGTGGAATGCCATCGCAGCGTTCGTTCGCATGATACACGACACCTCATACTACGACACTGCATCTATAACAGGAGGACTTGCACAGGAAGTAGTTACACATGTGTGAAAGCTTATAGTTGGCACTAAAGGGAGTGTTCAAAATGCCCTCCGTCAGCAGGAACACATGCATCAACCCGCCATTGCACGGACACCCGGATGCGTTGACGAATCCCTGGAAAATTCCTAATTGTTTTCGCAACCCGCCCCAATACGGTTACAAAGGCTGTCCACATCGCCCACTCTGGTCGCATACACAAGTGCGTTTAAATGTCTCCACAAATAAACGTCTACTGGATTCAAATCAGTGCTCCTCGGGGGCTGGTATGGGGCTGCCAATGACAGCAGGGAAGGCATTCCACGGTAATATGATCTAGCCCGCGGGCCATACACTGTACGTTATATGTTACGGGCTGTAATGAATAAACGAAGCGTTAGATGACCTATGTTCATATAGCATTTTTTCATCCTCTAGATTTGAGGGATGTTTCCCCGAAGTATAGATATACAATTTTTCAACAACCTGTATATCTTAATGAAATATTTTTTCACTGTTGCAAACATTTACTTAAAGTGAAAAATGGTTTGTTCGTTCGGCATCGTGTAGCTGGCGACAGTGTTCGAACGTAAATAAGCAAGCAACATCCCGATAGCATGCATAGAGCATGCATCAACACGCACTGGCAACACGCACTCGTGCACTCGCTCTCTGTCGAATGGAACAGCACTCTCTGACGTCACTTCCGAGTGAGCGTGCGTGAGTGTGTATATTCAGACTATTTGGAACACGGCCTGATACCGAAGCTAGTATTCTCGCAAGTACGACTGCATTTGCAGTTACTGAAGTCAATGGATGAACCAAAGAAGGCACAGCAGATAGTGTTATAGCAGCAAAGTGAAAGAATTTTGTGCATGCTCTAAATATTTGGAATCGATCTTCACTCAACCACGTTCGTCTCCAGTGCTTTCCTCCGTTCAACTTAAAACGACAGTTGAGGCGAGGCTTAGAAACGGAAGACGGATTAATAACATAAAACGGTATTCTGAGTATTTCTCACATACATTTTTCTTTCTTAAATGAAAGAGAACAGACAGGTTCATAACCAAAATTTGTATATCAAACAAACCGTCCAAGATACCGCTATGAAATGTCCTGAGTACATTCTTAAAACCATGGTGTGTATCCAATTTTATGACTCGCCCAAAATAAGGTACATATGGCTATATACCCGTCTTCCATACACTGTAAAAATATTTGATTTTCTGCTACATATTATTTTTTGCTGCAAAAAAAATGTATCGTCAAATATGAACCCCTGTAAAGTAGGCTTGCCACTAACAAAATTTTGGATTCTTTTATACATTCATTAAAATCACAATCCTGCATTATCCTTTGTGATAGAATCAGGTACTCTATTTTGAAGATTAAACTATTATGTCGCTGCTCTAAAGAATATATTATTTGGTAAAGTAGATTTAGGAAGTTTCGTTAGGTACCAAAATACAATGAACGAAAGAAATGTTTTAATATAACAAAACCCTTTACTTTAGTAAACGACGACATTTCTTTACTGTAAACAAAACAAGTTGAAGGAAATGTTTCTTTTCTATTAATAAAATTTCTTTCGACATGAAATCAAAATATTTATAAAGAAAAATGTAGCAAGAACAAACATAAGTTTTAATAACCTTTTCTTTTAATAAAAGCAATATTTGGTTAGTGCAAACAAAACAGTGTCAAAGAAACGTTTTTCTCTGTTGTAAGAAAAACCTTTGAAAGTATTTTTTTTTACAGTGTAGACCGTCTCAATTTAAACGATGAAGAGTTAGTAGGATCATCATGCAGCGACCTCGTGGTTGCATTCTCAGGATGATCAGGAAAAGCATAGTTCTTCATCGGTGTTTTGTTATTGTTTTCCGCAACATGGAGGTGAGACTTAAGAACCATTCGAAAAATTCCGAAGGTCTTTGCAGAGAATCAATTTCAAAACAGAAAAACGCTGCTCACTACACTACAGAGGAATCGGTATTAATAGCACACAATATCACAATAAATATTAAATTATTAAAAAACTGTAGAAAGTATGTTATATTCTTGTGTCACTTTCTTTGCCCAATTTGGCTACCAAATTCACAATACGACGGAACAATTGATTTATACATACTCCATTATAACACTTTGCAGTAAGTCCCAGAAAGTACACCATAAGACGCAAACATTTGAAAACCCAAATAATACTAGAAAAATAAAAAAATGAGCCAGTGTTGGCTGTTGTCAAAAAAAATTACGCAACCTACAGTTGATTCCTTAGAAGGAATTCAGTGAGAAACAGCAAGAAAAAGTTACAGTAACCAGTAGTAACCAGATGACAAAAAGTGAATATATATATATATATATAATAGAAAGCGTAATGATTGGTTAAAAAACGAAGACACGCAAACACTGAACTTTGCTATAGTACATTCAAAGTTACTTCCAATTTTTCTGAAGCCCTGCTAAAAGATATACTTCCAAGATATTTCTCCGCCTCATGCAAACAAAGCTTAACAGAGTCTATAAAATTACACCAAAGGGACAACTCGCCGCATTCATGCACACTCAGTGTAATAATATTTTACTCGGGAGCTATATCTTTCTAGGAATTACCAACGCACATATGTTCTCTCCGTCTTTATTCATAATTTTAAAAGAAATATTACCCTTTGAAGATAAAATATATAAGTAAATGTTAACTTAAAAAAAAAAAAAATGTTCTTTTACGTTAATCAAGTATAAAATGCTTGTGACACGCTACATATTTGCGAAACAAACAAACATGTCATGCATGGCTTGATTTTACAAAAGATTGATTCAAAACGTGTTGAAGCCACCGCGAATAGACTATGATATCGTTCCGTCGGCAGTCATAAAATCCACGGAACTTACATTTGTAACTTGAGTAATGAAATGTAGCATAAACGACTTTTTACAGAAACACTAAACATTGTTAGAAACCTAGAAGTCACTTGCGCAATAGACATAAATAAATAAATAATTTTCCTTAAAATAGAGCTGTTTGTGCAAACGTAGTACCTACTGGATTGGTTAAGGTGGTGGAATAGAACACTTCTTGATTCGTGTTAGAATTCTTCTGTGTTATAAAAAAACTGTTATTTTATTTTGTGTTCATACGCAGCGAAGCATCCGCATAACGAAAATGAAACTTTAATTTTTGTGATTTCATATAAATCGGGAATACGGGTTAAAAAAAAAAACCAACCAGTAGATTTATGGACAGTTCCATGAATTATAAGAGAGTCGCGAGAAGTTTACCTGTTATTGATAAAACGGAGTGGATCATATTGCACCTATACTATTCCGATATTAAACGTAAAAATAATTTCACTCCGTGCAGAGGTGTTGGAGCAGTTGACACGTGACCCTGTTCAAACATAACACATCGGGATATAAGTAGCGATTCCTAGCAGAACGACAGGCTGCAAACCGGCAGTCGTGGAAATGTCTTCTGACTCGGGCAGCCGTGCACGTGGCTCATTTAGATTTATTTAACGCTAGCACAGGAAGATGCGTGTTCGTTTTGAAAGATTGCCTAACGCTAGGAAAAAAAATCTCGCCAAGAACTCGTGAATCGAAGAGTTAACTGAATCAATATTCCGGAAGCAGGGATGAATCCGGATACTAGTGTGGAAATAATTTCTTGGCGATTTTCTTTGAGTTCCTGCTCGAAATAACACTACTTTTAGCAGAAGTAATCCTTGATAGATTCTTAATATAATAACGTGAAATATTAATATTCGTTAAAAATTATTTATTTATTTGTGTAAACATTTCATCATCTGTGATTTTTAAAACGTGGGTATTTAATTTTCCAACAAGAGAATAGAAATTTATATAAATATGCCTTCTTCTGGAATGTTGGAATATCTATTACATAAATGGCCATTTCTAAATTTCTATTATTTGACCAATTTTGAATCCCATATTTATATATCTTAACCTCTATAGACTTTCCTATAGTGTAAATAAACTTATTGATGATACCAAATAAAACATGTAAATTATCACCATTATTATTATTATCGTTTTTTGCTTGCAAATAAAGTAACGAAGAATCCAATGATAAAATATACTTGTTTCTACATACTTCATCATTCTTTATCAAATTCAATACCCGCCTGCTTTCACGAGTTTTGAATTCTTCCACCTCTTGTATAATATATGAAATAATTATCAATATATTAATCGTAAATATTTGATAAATAATTCTATTTTTGTTTTAAAATTAAATATCTAAATAATCAATTCTTATTTCACAAGTTCTGTACAATCACATCTCAACATAAAAAAAAGTACTCGTATTAAACAATTTTTAATCCGATTTCTATCTAATTCTTATATTTAAAAATAACATTTATAATATTTTGATATAAATGTCTTTAGTTTTTCTAGACACTGTTTTTTTCATGCATTTTCTCTGTCTTTTTTTACAATTTATTAGGTATTCCTTTATTGCTTATTGTGGGTCTTTTGGGATCACGGGGCTATTTGGATCAAAACAAGGTTGTTGTCATTTTGCGCATGGATTTTGCAATAGCAACATTACTTGCGAGCCTCCTTTTTTGAAGGAAGATGTTGCTACGCCCTAGAGCCTAGGATGCGGCAAAGTGGATTTGAAAACACCATCCAACAAAAACACAATCACCTAGGCGAAATTAACCCTCGTTAAGGCAAAGTGAATAAAACATGAAAGAACACCAAAGTAGGAAAAATTCTACAAACTATGGGATAAAATGCAATGCACAGGAATTCTGATACTGTGTTTTGATTTTTTTTTTCAGACATATTTTTCATATACAAGTTAATTTCTGTTGCCACCAATATCTTTCACAAATGTGACTTTTACAATTTCCAATTATAACATTAAAAATTCTGGATTTATAGTCTTAACAGTTGCAATTTCTCTCTTTTATATTGGATGTTACAATGCATTTTCAGGCCATCTACAATTTTACCTAAGGCCATAGAAAAATGCAAAAATATTATAGGGCATATCATAATAGTCTCTACTGAAGGCTAGAAATTATTTTCCGGCCATATTCTAGTTACCAAATGACATTGGATTGCAAAAAAAAATATTATTTAACAGGTTTTCTCCAAAAATGAGAAATGTTTCATATAGTTCTCTATTCAAAACAGGCTTTTGTTGCTTAACCACAATTGGAAAATTTCCATATTATTTTCCAAATTTAATCAATTTCATCGGGAAAAGTCCAGAAAAGACACCTACAAGTTTGAACTTGGGAGCTTGCAAAATTATAATATTTTGTCCTGAACCCTAGCATTCGTTTTTAAGGATTCTTTTCCAGAAATCAGGGAAAACTCTATACCACTTTCTTGGTTTATCTCGTGTACAAAACTTATGGCGATTTCCTCCAGATTGTCCATCATTTTGCTATTTGTTGATTCATATTTAATAAAAAATTCGAGATCTCATTCAATTTTTTTTTACAAAGATTTAACATTTACATTCAGATTTGCCGGGGATAAAACAAAACATTTTAATGATCATACATGTTGAAGATTTATTTTAATTGTGTTAACTATAAGCTTTCTAAACAACATCTTAAAAATCATATGTAAGTGAATGTTTACCTATCTTTAGCATCATTTAATATTCTTTTTGTGTGTTATGAGATATTTTGTTAAAAGAATAATTCTCTAGAGATTTCTACCCTCAATGCTCGAAAACCCATGGTTTCAACACGTTCCTATGGCTCAAATAGTGCGACCTGTTACTTTGTGAGAGAACAGCGAGCTACTTTTCAAAGTAGATCTTCGTGGGGCTATTTGAATCAGTTTGTGCCGGGCTATTTGGATAGCCTAAATATATAGGTTGTTTCTAACGAGCTTGTGGCGATAGCAACAATGGCTATAACAGCGCTTTATTCATTCGTTAGTTAACGCAGTGCACACATCCTGGTTTCCAAATAAAAGTCTAAAAGTACATTTAAAACCAAAAGATGATAAGAAAAATCACAAAGGCGCCAATTTGACTGTGTTTGTATGCTGTAGTGGTAGCATGACGTACTTGCTTTCGTAGTCATTTAAGGGTAAAGGATGCGTGAATAATACCAATAAGGTTTTCCTCCCGGTACTTCGGTGGTTGTTTTCGAGAAACTAGTAAAATAAAAAGTAGTTTTCAATGAAAATGTCTGCTTATTCTAAATGGCCACATCTCCCATCATTGTATCCAGTGTCTAAATTTTTGCACTGAGTATCAAATTATACTCGTTTGCATGCCACATCAAACCACTCGTGTTCTGTAGTCACTCGACAGAACAGTCTTTAAGCCTCTTAAGACATTTTACTACCAAGAAACTGCCACCTTCGTACACACCAATCTCACAGCATCGATAGTCAATTTTTTTCCCCGGTGGCATTTTTAGTGCTGCGTTGAGGGAGGTTACCGCAGTTAAAGGATTTTAGTGTATCGGACTGGAATCATTCAATCTCAACCCAATACCCAACCTCAAATGCCTAACTCCAGAAGTATTTTTCTCTGAACAACGTGAAACTTCTTCACCCTTTCAATCCAGGATCATCACATGAAAAAGTATAATTTTTTAAAAATAAAATGCGCCTTCCCTTCACTCCAAACGTACTATTAAGCACATTCCCTTCCTCTGAAACAAAATTTTGAACTCTTAAACAAAACCGCTGCCAAAGAAGAGAAAACTTTACAATAAAGAGAATATTTCATTTCATCTAATATCCCCAGAAAATATAAGGAGATAAGAGAAAACTGGCGCTGAGAAACGAAATAAAAAAAAAAAAAAAAAACACGAAAAACCTTAATAGTAACCAACTAAAGAAAAGTCAAACATTTATGAGGAAATTCTCTGAAACCTACAGTTGAGTGACTAATGCGATAATTCCTCTTCATAAGGAGAATGGGTACAATGTGAATGTACAATGTGAATGTACATTGTAACACGAATGTTACGTAGAATGTATAGGAAGAAACATTATGAGGAAATTCTCTGAGACCTACAGTTGAGTGACTAATGCGATAATTCCTCTTCATAAGGAGAATGGGTACAATGTGAATGTACGATGTGAATGTACATAGTAACACGAATGTTACGTAGAATGTATAGGAAGAAACATTATGAGGAAATTCTCTGAGACCTACAGTTGAGTGACTAATGCGATAATTCCTCTTCATAAGGAGAATGGGTACAATGTGAATGTACATTGTAACACGAATGTTACGTAGAATGTTTAAGAAGAAACATTATGAGGAAATTCTCTGAGACCTACAGTTGAGTGACTAATGCGATAATTCCTCTTCATAAGGAGAATAGGTACAATGTGAATGTACAATGTGAATGTACATTGTAATACGAATGTTACGTAGAATGTATAGGAAGAAACATTATGAGGAAATTCTCTGAGACCTACAGTTGAGTGACTAATGCGATAATTCCTCTTCATAAGGAGAATGGGTACAATGTGAATGTACAATGTGAATGTACATTGTAATACGAATGTTACGTAGAATGTATAGGAAGAAACATTACATATTGAAAGTGTGATTATGACTATTTTAATAGCAAGGGTGCTTTCAAGGTATTGTGTTTTTAAATAAACATTTTTTTACAGTTATGTTAACTGTGGACTTTTATTTTATGTTCCTACAAAATTGTTTACTCTTTTAGTATTTAAAACATTTTATAGAGAAATATTGATTCAAACAGTCCCACCTTCCAATCCAGTTTACACCACCTGTTTCTGTAAAGTACACTAGTTTCATGATAATAAGTTTGGGGCGAGTAATAAATGCCATTTTATATTAAAAATCTTATATTGTGTATTACCGATCAGAACATATAGAATCATTGTAATTTCAGAACCGATTCCGAACATATACAATTAAAGACCTGCAATTCGAGACCAAAATTGAAATATTTCAATTAGCCCCACTTTACCCTCCACCACATTGCATAATTATAAAATCTTGATTAAAATAATGTGCATAGTTTGATTCCTTAATTATAAAAATATGAGCAAAAAATAAATTTATTTTATTAATTTTTCTTTCCGTTGGAAAATTTTAAGGAACGGCATATTATATTATGGGATAATTTCTAAAAAATGTAGTTCCTGGTTAGAAGTTTTTTTTCAGTATAATTATTTCACATCAAATTAATTAAATTTATTATTTATAATATATTTCAATATACTACATAACAACTTTTCAACCAACTGTAATTTTATAAAATGGTATTATGTTGAATATTTAAATCATTTATTCATTTTCCAAGTCATTTTCCTTTATTATCGATATATTACTTGTTAATTTTATAGGAAAATGATTTTGTAAAATTTATAAGTTATTTTTATAGCTAACATAAGAAATGATGAACACAAATTATTATTTATATATTTATTTATTCAAATATTTTTATTTTTATTAACACAATTGTATTACTATTACATTATATTTAACTTTAAGTTACATTTTAAGATTATTCAGTAAATTTTAATAGGAGCCGTGTTGTGGATTTTCTTGCGATATTACCAGATTCCTAGAATTTTATGGTTTTGTAATTTTTATTTATTTATTATTAGTTGTTTTTTTTTAACTGTGGCAGGCCTTTCACATTTTTCTCTATAAAAAAAAGGTAGTTTAAATTTTTGTGGCAATAAGCATGCTACTCTGACATCATCTGACTACAATAGCGGTTTGGGTTACCATAAAGGTATAGCAAATGTATGAATCTGAATTAATAATATAATTTACACAACTCTAATGTTACTGTATGGCACACTTATTACGAAACATGGGCTTTTTTGCCTTACGCTGACTCTTAATGTCTTATTGCCCTATAGGCACACCTTTAAAGTCTGATCGACTTTATCTATCACCAATGACATTTGAAAGTTTGACCTCAGAAGCAAGGAGAATGTTACAATGGCACACTATTATTAAGGGAAAGTGTTGTACCAATGAACACATTTTAAAAATCCCTCTGTAATTTTTTACGGCTTACATGTTAGTGCACTTACAATAATATTGTCAAGTATCACTTTTAAATTACTTATATACGAATGTTTACTTTGGTAGTTGCTGTAAAAATATCTTACAGTTATTTGTTCTTCCCAAATTGGTTATAAATGTTCCAAACTAGGTGATTTTTATGTCCCAAAGAACACTCATTTTGTACATAGGAAAAAATTAATATGGCAATAAATATCAGGAAACATTAATTTCAGCTGAAGTAACAATAAAGATTGAAGAAAAATTTAATTATTTATTTAGCTTTTACTTGTCACATACATGTTTACAACTTCAAAAATGTACATACTTCTTACAAAAATACAATAATAATAATTGGGAAACTAATTCATATTGACTTTTTTCAGTATAAGTTAGTTTAATTAACTTTTAAAAATAATACAAAGTTATTATATTTAAAATAAATATACCAGGCAACACTGTACAACAACTATAGGGAGTTCACAGTAATGTGAGCACTTTTCAATGACCTCCCAAAAGGTATTTACCGCTAGCAAATATATATTGTTGCAGTCTCAGACGTTAACTTTCAAGATTGATGAAATGTTTACACTGTGTTTATTTATCATATTGTATTGATTGCATTAAAAAGTGGTTGAAAGGTTGAAATTAATTGATTCGAAAAATTTAGCAGGGCAATTAAAAGTACTCACTTTGCCGTGAATAGCCTATATTATTTCGTACGATAACGTGCTTCGCCGATTTTGGCCTAGCCCGCGGATTCCGTGTGCCCGACACCTGGTGTTAATAATCGTCGAATATTAGTGAAGTAAGTGGTTAATAATGCCTAGTGCAAACAGGAAACTTCAACATTCCTCGCCTTTCGAAATATTGGGTATTTGGCGTGTATGTAATTTTAAAGTTTATTATCTTCCGTGACAAATTATCTAGACACCCTTTTTTTTGAAAATGATGTACTCATGATTAGGGACAGGTGTTTTTCGCGAAAATATTCCAACCCCAGTTGTACTCCAATTCACTTTTGTTCATATGCAATTTCGTGGTTGGATGATTTTAAATGCCATGTTTCTCAGGTGCCTGTCCGCGAATCACGTACGTTACATATCGCAGTACTCAGTTACGATTGACCCAGTCAAATAAGAACACGCCTTCTCACGTAGACACCTGGCCAATAACCAGATGGAATTGTGGCTGTGGGCGTAGGATATTGAAGTCTAACATGACCATAAAAATTTTCGCGAAAAACACCTGTTCCTACTAATGATTCATTCACTAGTCCAATATGACTAAAGGCTGTTCACGATAAAGTGACCACTTTCGAAATTAACCTTAGAAAAAAATCACTGCTCCTACCTGCATGTATTTTAACGGGCGCCCTGCGTGACATGCGTCCAGATAAGTTGGTAACGATGGATATGAAAGTAAATGCGTATCTTAACGTCGAATAAAAAGTGTTAAGGTAACCATTTCTGTTAATTTAAAATGTCTCTTTCACTTACCATTTTCTTTAATGCATCGCAGTGTAAAAATAGCATGTTTGTAAAATATTTACTTTTCCAATAAGTTCACCGTTTCACTTGACCGCGACGTATGTATAAAGTGATGACGCCCACGACAATGTCAATCTTACGCAAGGTGGAAGAATACACAACGTGCATACAAGTAGATCTTAAGCAGGGCTTTCAGAAGTGCTCATTTAATCGAGGATATCCTGTAGGAGTCCGATTCTCCACTCAAGCGAAGTGATATTCGAGTGTAGGACGAGGAAAAGTTTTCCCGTGCGGCGGAAGCGAGCTGGAAACGGTGTGAATAGTTGGTAACACGCCGTGGAGGAAGGCGAAGCGGCGGCGGTGTCTCGTGTAGGCGGTGCGAGTCGCCGGTGGCCCGCGGACGGTTGAAACGAGAGGTGGGCGTGGACGGGTAAACTGGAACTAGGCTGCCGGCGCGAAGGAAAGGCGACCCAGAAACCAGCTTCAATGTCACGCGCGTGCTATGATGTAGGCCCTGGGGCGGGCATGATCGAATTTTCCTTACCTCCCCTCTCCCCACCCTCTATCTGCTGTTGACGGCAAAATGAGCACTTTTGTAATCCCTGCTTAAGATCCACGTGTGTGAACGTTGTGTATTCTTCCGCCTCGTGTAAGATTAACATTGTCATGGGCCTCGTCACTTTGTCCATGCGTCGGTCAGGTGAAACTGTGAAATTTTTGCGAAAAGTAAACATTTAACAAATCTGCTCATTTTTCACTTCAATGCATTAAAAAAACCAGGAAGCGAAAGAAATAATTTAAGTTGCCACAAATGGTTACCTGGCACTTTTTATTCGACTTAAGATACGGAACTACTGCCTATCCACCGTTACCAACTTTACTGTGTGCGTGCCACTCAAGGCGCCCGTTGAAATATATGCAGGCAGGGGCAGTGACTTTTTCCCAAGGTTGATTTCAAAAGTGTTCACTTTATCGTGAACGGCCTATATATCGCTGGTACACCGCTACTGCCACTCTCTTCAGACCTTTGAGTATCTGATAACCACCTCAAATATGTTCTATGACTTACTGTGATCTTTGGGGGGGGGGGAGTGAAGTGCAGAGATTAGGTCTTGATAGCCGATGTGGATGGAGCGAGGTATGAAGCAGGGGCCGGAATGCAAGGGCCGGGTGGGGGGGAACGGGAGATCCCCGAGAAAACTCGCCGATCAGCGGCATCGTCCGGCACGATTCCCACAAGTGGAAAATCCAGGAGCGACCCCGCCGGGAATCGAACGCGGCTCGCCTAGGGTGGGAGGCGAGTTGTCTAGCCTTTGTTTTAAGGGGAAATCTAAAACATTATTAATATGATGAATGGACGAAAATGCTTAACCACTGTGAAAATAGTTTGAATATTTTAAATGTGAATTTTTCTTCAAGTTAATTTAAGTAAAAATATTTAAACACGAGATTTGAATTCAGTTATTGCGTATCTGTAAGCGTCTTGATCGTCTTCGACTATTCAATTTGAAACGGAACCATTTGCTAGTCTAGAGTAAGATTTTTAATTTTTCCTATTTTAATTCCGTTTTTTTTTTTTTTTGCTGTAAAACTTAAAATGAAACTACATGCCAACCACTGACTGAATCGCCAACAGATTTCTAGATGGCATTTTGATCACGTATACGGAATTATTTCGAGCTGTTGACAAACACAATGCTTATAAGCTATGTTCAAATTTATTTCACGCGAGATTGCAATTCCTTTAACTCTTTTCATTCCTTATCAAATAATTATCCTTGCCCTTTACTCCCGTTTATCAGGCTACTGTTGGATACATCGCAAAAGTTTGAACTGCCTTTAAAAACTTACGATATAAGTTTTTGGGCTCTTCGACAGCCTTAAGAACGCTTGGTGCGCGAATAAAGGCTGCCGCATGCTGATGCGTGTTTTGCTTGTCCGCCAATTTTTTTTTCTAATCACTGCCGAAGCTCAGAGCGGGGGTAGCCCGGGCCCTTGTGAGGGCCCTTTACCACCCAGGCGGTCTCATGTGAAATGCAGGAGAAAGGAGAAGCTAACCCTCTCCCCCTCCCACACCCATCAAAATATTTTAGGCCAGTGCTATAGTTCTTATAGGGTAGCCGAGTACTCCCAGCAAACCCTGGTTCCCAATGCTGATAACCCCCCACTCCCCTGCCTGCACAGGTTCGTGGGAGGAGGTAACAGTGAGGCTTTTACCTATTGTTGTCCCTTGAATTTCTTTAATTTTGAAAAATGCAGGTTAAGTTATAGACTGGACGAGAGTTTGTTATTCTCCCGGCCAGTCTTTCCTTGTAAAAGCTGAAGCTAAGCCTGAACATCCCGTGAATTTATTCCCGAAGGGTCTGGGTAAAGGCGTTGCCTGCAGCGAAGTGTGCTTGTCCGAGACCCAGCAGTGAGGAGCATATAAAGGTGCGATCTATGCAATTTCGTCAGGTGTTATCGCCTCTGCGCGCAAGGCGAGGAACTAGCGTGCCGCAGCTCACCTCCACGAGGTTTCTTGCCGCAGCTCACCTCCAATAAATCTCTTGAAGTGACCCTGTTCTTTTGTGGGGTTACAGTGATAATAAATCTGTTAACCCCGTCCTTGTACTACTTTCTGAATCCTGTAGGCCTCTCGGAGACTTCATAACTAAACATGAGCATGAATACATGCCGTGCATGCCGTTTTTAATTTAATTCCACGCGCACTGTAACTTAAAAACACAGACAGTATCAGACTTCACTGATAAAAATATTTGTTTCCAAAAAGACCGTATGCTTTGCAAATAATACATTTTTACTGAGTCGTTCGTTAGCACAGATATAGAGAAAAGGCAAGTTTAAACACATTAATTGGAACGCACCGGTTTTTGAGAGCCAGTATAATACAACAAGGATTGGGTAGTTCTAAGTCGCTCGAGAAATGATTTTCCAACTTAGCACATTTTTTGTTGATATATTCCTGTCTAACTGTTTCTCATGACGTTAATGTAATGCAATTGCTACACGTGGTATTGTACTGAAAACTATGCAAAAATATGTAGTATAGAAGTATGTATAAAATTATTTCTCAAGTCTTGTCTTTCGCTGAAATATCATAAAAGTCCTTCAATTAAAAATAATTAAAACTTATAGGTTGAATTTTAAAAAAATCGCGTCCCAAAGTCACTTTAAAAAAAATAATTTAATATATTAGGATATAAAACATCGGAAAATTGTGTTCACCATGTCCTTACAGGACAAATCTGATCTAATTATCATTTTATATTTGATATTTCAGATTTTTGTTACAAAGTTATCAATCACAAAATTACATTCAGCCTTTTAATTTGTGTGCATATGGACAGGTTTAGAGGATTACGAAGATTATAATTTTGTCCCTTACCGTGTAATCGAAGCTAGGTTTTCTTTTCCTCCAAAATGTTATACGTTGTATAATTATTACGCCGAGTTTATTTTTAATTACATTGTCTCTCAGAGTCATGAGGTAAGTACTTATGAGCCTGCTTTTTTTCTCCGCCAAGATGAAACTACTTTGAGCAATTGTCTGTCAGCTGCATTCGGTGGTCCTTCGTACGCTCTTGCCCCGTCCTCTTCACCCCTGATGCTCTCTTGGACTTCACTTTAGTACAGGCTATTCACGGTAAAGTGAGCACTTTTGAAAGCCTTTTCATTTGGAATGATAGTCAATAAATTTTGATTTTTTTTTTTCATCTTAGACATCAATTTCCGAGTGCTGTGGCATATACACACTGTGCTTATAACCAACATGGCAATTTTTTATTTAAAAAGCTGGTTAAAAGATGAAAAAAAATTTCCGAAAGGCAAAGGAAACCAGGGGCTCAAGAGTGCTCACTCTACCCTGAACAACATATACACGCTATGTCTGTCATCACTTCTTCGAGCAACATGACCTGCCTATATCATTCTAGAGTAGGGTTCCTCATTGCTCTGACGATTCCCTTCACTACAGTGGTTGATCTCGTGTCAACAGTTCTTATGTTGTCTTTTCAGTTAAATCCCGACAGAGACCCTTCCATACCTCGTTGTGCTGTTTGAAGTTTCTTTGAATTAAATTCATTCAGAATTCATTTTCCGTATTAAGTACTTTTCTGCGGGTAAAATGCACTTTTTAAAAATTGTTTTATTAAGATTCGAAAGTGATCAAAAATTATACTTGAAATACGTGGTGCTGTTATCAATTATATTAACCTCACTTATTACATTTATGCCCAGTTCTCAGATGGCGGGTTCTTATTACTCAAGATAAATCACATTTTCATAAGCTGTAAACACAACGCACACTGTACCATAAATACAATATTCCCATTGCAACCGCAGGTCGACATGTGCGAGCGATCGCGTGCAGGAGTTCCCAGGCAACACTGTACCATAAATACAATATTCCCATTGCAACCGCAGGTCAACATGTGCGAGCGATCGCGTGCAGGAGTTCCCAGGCAACACTGTACCATAAATACAATATTCCCATTGCAACTGTAGGTCGACATGTGCGAGCGATCGCGTGCAGGAGTTCCCAGGCAACACTGTACCATAAATGCAAAATTCTCGTTTCAACCGCAGGTCGACATGTGCGAGCGATCGCGTGCAGGAGTTCCCAGGCAACACTGTACCATACATACAATATATATACACATGGGCGTATACGACCAACTTAAAAGCTCTGAAATTTTGTATCGTAGCTACTGGATGAATGTTGAACATGTATTGGTGTGTGCTCTCGCGTAGCATAGTAGCATAAGCTCGCTCCAGCCTGTATTTACAGCAAGGTTCCTCAGCCGCACTCACTATGAACACAACTTTAAAATGCACAGTCCGACGCACTGTATGTAAGAACGTACCTGTCAACGCCTGGTCACTCACCTATCTGGTATTAATGCAGTAGTGCGGATCTATACCACTGCATATAAATCAATGATACTGTAGATTATAACATAGCCATAAAATATTTCTTCCGCTTTATTCATGATAACTTACTACCCCTGACAAAGTGGAAATGCAATATCTTCTGTTTGACTTTGCTGCCATTGCGTCGCTAACATCTAACTCAATTCTAATCCTTCTCCTTCTAAGAGGCTCCTTATGAGGTACCGGGGCCGCAGTGGTGTGGTGGTTAGACTAAACGCTTCCCACCTAGCGAACCTGGTTCGGTTCACGACGGGGTCGCTGTCGGATTTTCGCCAATTGGGAATCGTGCTGGACGATGCCGCTGGTCGGCGGGTTTTCTCGGGGATCTCCCGTTTCCTACCTTGGCATTCCGGCACCGTTCCGTACTCACTTCGTTTTTCCCACATCAGTTCTCAAGACCTCGATGTTAAAAGCCGCCCGTGACTCTCCACTCCTATGGATAGAGACCTGCAAAATTCGCGAATTCATGTAGAGACAAGCTAGAATTCAAAACACACTTGTTTATATAACTTTAGCCATTGGTCCACACGGTTTTTTGACCCCTCCTGGAAAACGCTGGCCCAATCGTCGCCAGCCACTGTGACAGCAAACAATCAATGCACGGTTGACGTCGGCGTATTTGTACATAAGACTGTTGAGTCTAGCCTGCAGCTCACTGATCCCGCGAATTTTCCAGGTCTCTACCTATGGAGTGGTCTCAGAGGATGGAAAGGGAAAGAGCGATAACTAAGCACCACATACACTGGTGCAGAATGTGGTGGCAATAGTGTACAGCGGCACGACACATGCAGCGATATGTTAATGTGCGCAGACTGGCTGATACTGCTGGCAGTCACTGAGTAGAAACATCATATTTAGCTTATAACTGTATAATATCATTTTTTTTCCTTATAGTAGATAGTAAATAAAGAGAAATAGATGGACGTAAGTAAACTTTCTAAGTTGACGGGCGTTTTCATAGAATATACTGTACCATTTACGCTATAAATTTGCTGCTTTCCAATTGATTTGTATCGTTAAATTCATTTTGTCTGTCCGTATTTTGCGATTTACCACGTTGCGCGTTGTCTCGTACCGACTTTGTATGCCGCCTCGGGCGCATCAATATCGCTACCGCAGATCCATCGCAGCCATTACGGCACCTTGCGCCAGTGTGCGGGGAGCTTTATTAGACACGCCGCACGATGGCGTCACGGACGAACGGACGCTCTTACAGAGAAACCTTGTGCTATATTCCAAAAAGTACAGATATATCTCATGGTGTTTTTTTTTGTTTTCGTTCGACACTATTATTTATAGGGAGATTGTAGATAGCAATGCCCGCAATACAAGGCAGCAGGTATCGGACCAACAACGCCTCCAGATCATCAAAAGCCAGTAGCAAACTCTCAGCTCAGAACCAGCAACAACTCAGTGATGACAAAGGCAGCAGGTATCGGACCAACAACGCCTCCAGATCATCAAAAGCCAGTAGCAAACTCTCAGCTCAGAACCAGTAACAACTCAGTGATGACAAAGGCAGCAGGTATCGGACCAACAACGCCTCCAGATCATCAAAAGCCAGTAGCAAACTCTCAGCTCAGAACCAGTAACAACTCAGTGATGACAAAGGCGGCTAATTCATGCACTCAAGATGAGGGAAGTCGATCTTCGTCTTCTGAGCAAGTTCGCAACAATGGCTCAAAAATTTCCATCAGAACTGTCACATCCGCGTATTTAAACAATAACGTGTCAGTTCTTTATATGCTGTTTCGTTAAAAAAAGAAAAGTTTTGTATGATGATGTACTTGATTATGTAATATTTGAGTTACATCTCAGGATAAAGTAGTGCTTTTAGCATATCAGCTCACTTCTTAAAGTAATCATAGCTCTAACCTTAATCGAAAGCATGCGGTATCGACAATTATAATCGGGGGAAAAACATTAGATGTTGCAACATAAAATACAGTTATATAAAAACATAAACATACCAATTTTTATGTTCTCCGTCCCAAGCGCAAGCCATCACGGGGTTTATGATTTTATATACCGTAGTTGACTTATCCTTTACAGGTCATCTCAAAACTATTTATGCTCTTTCTTTATTATACTCTCCATTACGACTGCTATCTGGACTATAAATGCAATAGGGCATTGCGTTTCTGGTAAACTCTCATCCAATTGCAAACATGACATAAATATATACCTGTTTGAAGTCTAGCTTATTTCGGAATTAATTAATGAAATTTTCAATCTCCCAGTTTTATTTTGCAAATAGTTATTTTTCGTTATGATTTGATTTCTATATTTTGTCCCTCCTATCGTGCAGCGGTAGCGTCATTATAGCCAGATGCGGTTTTCAACACCAAACCATACCGTACATGACCTGGTGTCAGAGAGAACCTCTGACTGGGTCATTTCAGGACAACTCATGCTCCTCCTTCATTTCCATGACACTTGTGGGGTTCCCGAGAAACACATTGCCCCAGCCGATTCGAGTCTGACCCTGAAATAGACGAACGCCCATGACTGCAGACACGTGTCGCTCTCATCCATTACCATACATATGAAATCTTCACGTTGAAATCCATACTTGGGGCCCCAAACAGTCTGACTGGCAAGGAGTCGACGTGCCGGCCAACAAACTAAACAACCATGATTGATCATGATTGAATTCCAGCTTGGGAGGCAAATACACCTTTTGGTAAATCAGGCATAGACACCCAGGAGTTTCCCACGCTTGTGCGACCGAATACGTCCAGGGGGCAGACCTCCTGTGGTGCAGTTGGTTGGTGCACTGCCGATCTGGGGTGCGAGAGGTTCTGGGTTAGAATCCTAGGTAAGGCATGGGTATTAGTTTGTTAGTTCATAGGTTAGTTGATAAGCCGTCCCCTGATAAACCTCGGCCATAACACTGAAAGACATTAATAAGCCCAATCCAAGCCATTTCGTCCAGCGGTTCCACGAGAAGGTGTGGATTTCTTTGAGCTAGCAGAGGCCATTGACTTGTGCATGACTAGCCCTTTCAGTTACCTATGAAGATGCTGGTCTCCTATTCTATGGCTGGCAACAGCCCCGACACTTCACTGTCCAGCATCTCTCTTTGCAAGGTGTATCACTGGTTCGCAACGCGAGGGGGAGGCAATATCCCACCGGTTATAGGGGGACCGCGATGGCTGAGCTGTTAGCCTGCTCGCCTCCCACCAATGCGAACCGGGTCCAATCCCCTGCTGGGTCACTTCGGATTTTCTCAAGTGGAAATTGTGCCGGACGATGCCGCTAGTCGGAGGGTTTTCTCGCGGATCTCCCGTTTCCCCCGTTCCATTTTTCCGGTGCGGCCACATACTCACCTTAATCACTCACTTCGGCTCTTAAGACGTCGTGTTAAGAGTCGCCCAAATCTATTCACTCACTCACCGGGTATAGGCTGTTCACAGTATAGTGAGCACTTTTGAGGTCCTAGATTTTTTTATCATCTATTTTTTATCCCTCCGCCACTTTTTTTAAAAGTAAATATTGCGTGTAAGTAATAAACACAGGGTATATATTTCACGGGACTCTAAAGTTAACGTCTGAGGCTACAACAAAATATACACCAATGTTAGTGAAAAATGCAACACCAAGAAGGATACATGTGATTGAAATGAACTTTACACCACATATTAGGTACATGACAATACACAATTGATTAGGATTACAGAACTCTACATGGTCTCTGTCATTGAGGATTCAGTATGGTGTGAAACCCCACGTGCTGCAAACAGAGGCCCTACACGCCGTGGCATGGAATCAAAGAGGACCTGGATATGTTCCTGGGGAATCTCCCTCCACACGGTTTGTATGCGAGTCTACAAAGCATCAACAGTGGTTGCTAGAGGACCCTGGCAAACAAGTCGCCGACCAACTATATCCCAGACATGTTCGATGTGAGATATGTCAGGCGAACGTGCAGGCCAGAGAAGAAGTGGTACCAGTCGTTCACTGAATAAGCTTGCACATTCTTCACCACATGTGGCCGGGCATTGTCCTGCTGAAATATGGCATGTGTAGTCGCCTGAAGGAGGGGCCGTACATTGGGTTTTAAAACTACCGTGATGTGGCGGTTGCTGTTCAGACTGCCCTCAATAAGTAGGAGTCGTGATAGCATGTTGTATCCAATGGCACCCCAAACCATCACACTTGGCGTTTGTCCGCTATGCCGCTCCACAATTACGGTCCACAGATTACGGTCACCACAGTAGCGTCTGACACGTATTCGGCCACCACTGTAGGATAGGTTGAAGCGGGGCTCGTCCTAAAACACAACATTTTACTACTCAGCCCGCAAGCGACGTCGTTCACGTGCCCATTGCAGTCTGAGGTGTTTGTGGTTTCTGGACAATGGAAGCCGACGCAATGGCATGCGTGCCACCAATCCAGCTCGCAGCAGACGTCGTAGAACCGTCGACTCAGACAGGTCGTCCACACCTGTTGCCGCGCTCCAGTGTCGAGACAACACTGTGGACGAGGCTGTACGGTCCGTTACGGCCATGCAGACAAGATGGCGGCCATCCCGTGCTGTGGTCCCATCGCGTGGTCCAGAACCCGCTCGTAACTGCGTACGGCAATCTTCAATTCACCCATCACTGTCGTAGCAGCATGACCCTGCACGAGCCGAAATGTCATGGTATGAGAAACCCGTTTCTCGGAGACCGGTCATTCTGCCCCATTCGAACTCACTCACATTCTGATATGGCACCTTTTGACGTTTACGAGGGATGCTGGCACTTGCTTTCTCTTCGTCTGACGGCTATTCACTGACTGAGCTTGCCATAACACCAACCTTTCCAGTCACACACGAGAGGGCGCTGCTGGGGCTACGCGTGCGCCATCTCTCTGTAATCCTATTCACTTGTTGCTGGTACACTGTTTTCCAAATACACCGATGTTGTTTTCCTTCGGGCCATTCTGTCTGGGTGTTGCAATTTTCATAAACAATAGTGTATTTATTGACAGTTACTCCAAATGAGATGACTTCAAAAAGTGCTCACTATAGCATGCATAGCGTATAACCATATCACATGGAATAACCTTACGCCCACCTCAGGCCGGATCTCAGGGCACTCACCAGAATACCATATGACGATGTAGGATGATCATTCCCTTTCCAAATCACTGCCGCACTTACTGGGTATTTAGCCACATCAGTGCAACTTGTATGCAATTTTTACCACACTTGCCCTTGACCGTGTTTTCAGTATGGAGACGTACCTAGAATAGTTACGATGTTACAAATTTTTGTTGTTATACAAAGACTGGAAAAAATGATGTGAAATTAACTCAACATTTGAAAGAGTTCTATCCACTAAGCCACTGCGGCCCCACTTGGAATTTCTCTAGACACTGAGCCACTAAGGCCCCACTTGGAATCGCTCTAGCAACTTGGTCACTGCGGCCCCATTTCATATATCTCTATCCACTGGGCCACTGCGGCCCCACTTGATATAGTTATATCCACTAAGCCACTGTGGCCCCACTTGGGATTGCTCTAACCACTGGGCCACTAAGGCCCCACTTTATATGAAATTAACTTAACATTGAAGCTAGACATTTAGAGTAAAAAAAAATTATATTACATTACCTTCATATTTCTATACAATTTTCTCTATGCATTAATACAAAACTTTCATAAGATAAAGTAATTAAAAAATCAGTTTTTAGAGTCAAAAGTCATGATTGCGTAATCTGATCTTGCTGAAATTCGAATTTGATCTGTATTAGACCCTGAGTATTCGCTCTGAAAAATTCTAAGAACTTTTGTAACTTCGATTTTAATCTCGATAACGTTGAGCGTGTTTCACAGAGATTTTGCTTTGGGCTTGTACGGAGAAATCGTTTAAAGAAAATTATGGCTAGTCGTGAGGTATTTTGGTCGTAAACTTCCGAGGATTCTATAGTTGAGGTTTCAGTTATTTTTCGTCAGAGAATATAGGTAATTAACAGTGTTAATTCCCCGTGTAATTACAAATATTAATTTATCATACATTATAGTTAATATTACCTTACTTGTATGGGATTTCCCCCCACTTTTGTCACGTACTTTTTCCGTACGTTAAGGGAGTAGTACCTTACTTGTTATGTTAATTTACTCCACATTTGATAGGTAATTTTCCCTTACATGTAAGGGAATTTTACTTAATTTTTTTTTACAGTGTACATCTCGTGAAGGTGGTGTGGGATGACCTAAAATAACTTACGCGAAAAACATTTGCAGAGTAACGTGTTCAAATAGTTGCTGTAACAAGTCATATATTAAAAGTCTGTTTGACAATCATGTGTTTGACTTAAACAGACAAACAAATGTTTTACGTAAGGCGAAAGTGTACTTTAAAATCCCCTTCATCATAAAGTTCCAAATAATTTATTCTTTCACGTAAACATCATGGACGACGAACAATAAAATCCTCTTCATCATTTTCCTCTACAAAAATTACATTGTACATTGCCTGAGACATTTTCTCTTTATTCTCGATTAAACAACTTTGCCCTCTCGTCACGTTCCCAAAGTATTTTTTTTACGTTTTACAGTTTAATCCTGATAATGTGACTTAAACCACCAAAATTGGCGGCTTCATACTTTATCTAGATATTCAGTGAAAATCGATAATCGAGATTATTTGTCAGTTAATCTCGATAAACTATCATCATCTCGCGTGGTGAAACCGGCTCATACGGAGGTAGCCATGGCCTCAAACGCGGCCATGGCTGCCCAATCCCTCTCTGCCACGATGCATGCCTCCTTGCATGATTTCCTTCCCTTGTAGGCGGAAGGGGTTCGTCCTGAGACCCAATTAGCTCCCGTCCTACCCACCGGGCATCCACCCAACACTTAGTTATAGGAAATAAAAATTCGCGAGCCCTGCCGCTCCGATACACTGGTTGCCAACTTCATTCGACTTAAACGCCATTCGCTTCCAGCTTTATAAAATGCCAGTTTCATCGCTTCTAGCACATCCTCGACGACCGTTGTCAATATGAAAACGTCCGTTATATTCTAACAGCAAATAATGTTAGAAAACTCTTATTTGTTCTACTATATTATATTCAGTGAATTGTGCAGATCTACTGAGTTTAAAAATACCTCCACAACCTAGACAAGACAATTGGTGGAAAAGTTTGCAAACAAATTTTTTTTCGAAAAATTTCGCTTCTTGTTATTTTGATTTTGGTTTTCAAAACCCAGTAGATTTCGAATAAGGCGTTTAGAGCTAATTTATATCAAACGCGCTGTTGATACGTATTCGACAGTTTTGTGTGTGTGTGTGTGTGTCTGACTGGGGTTTGCAGTTTACGTCAGAAATATCGAGTCACTTCCCCGCTATCTGTACGTATCTATATCGTGTGTCAGGAGTTGGGTATCAGAATTCGGGTGGTTTCGCAAGTTTGGTGAAGGGCGATCTCAGAGACCTCTAGCGGCGGCCGCTCGAAGGACAGATGACCGCCCACGGCAGTAACGTGTGACCGCCACTGAGGGCCCTTACACAATAGAAAAATCTAGCATTTCTTTTTACATTTCCTTTCCTTTGACCAAACCACCAATACGCAATAGAATGGTAAAGCCAAAGTTGAGACGATTGAAAATCGGCTTTGCGAACTTCGTAAAAATGTATATTTTGTTATGTTTATCATTTATATATATATATATCCAAGAATGTATTTTACGTACTTTTTTTTTTTTTACTAGGTTTAATAGTTACATTCAAATTTATTTCAAAATAAAAACTCATTCGTTTAATTTATTCAAAAATATCATTTCATATATTACTACTTCGCTTCATAGTAATTTTACAAAAATATTATTTAGACACTCATTTCACATAACCTCTGTTAAATTCTCGGCGAAATGGTTACTTGTCTTTGACTTTAAATTTCGAACTTTTCGAAATCGTAAAGCCAAGAGCGCTTAACTTTAACAGTTCCATTGTGTCAAGTTCCATGAGAAACAACATGTCGGATATCAAACGTAAAGTCAAATCGTAAAGTCAAATGTTAAAATCCTCAATAGCGTTAGAACCTTGATGCAGGAGGAACACGGCCACCATTTTGGATCTCTAGGCGTGTCCGGTCTGCATGGTTGTCAACATCTATCAACAAAACTTCCTTATTCAAACTGTAAAATATCCGCAAATGTAAAAATGTGCTAAAGATATTTCAAAACTTTAATTGAAGTTTAATTCTGCACAGTAACATGACAGAAAACGTAAAATGTTTCACTTGCTTCAAGAACCAAAAGTTTATTGAATTAAATATTAAATGATCAATGCGTGAATAATTTATAAAACATAATTCCTCAGCTTCTACAATGAAAAGGTTCGAAACCAATGGTTAGCATACATGCATTGTTTATCCTTTCAAGTTTTTCATAGCAAAGAGAGTAATCCTTGTTGTCCTAAAGTGAAACATACGCATTTAAGTTCACTATACTTCTAAAATGATCAAAAATTATACTTGAAATACGTGGTGTTGTTTTCAATTATATTAACCTCACTTATTACATTTATGCCCAGTTCATATATGGAGGGTTCTTATTACTCAAGATAAATCACATTTTCATATGCTGTAAACAAAACGCAAAAATTGAACCGTCAACCTTCAACCGAGCGTATTTAACTTGCTGCGTAATCGTTGCTAAAGGCTTTTCGCGATAAAGTGAGATGTGTGCATACAAGTAGATCTTAAGCAGGGTTTTCAAAAGTGCTCACTTTGCCGTGAACAGCGTATATCAGAATTAACCATTCGCATATGAGAGGCGCAGACACTTCAAAATATCAGATTTCTCATAATATTTAAGGAGACTCTTGAAATACCACCCATTGATACGTTGTTTTATACAGTGCCAGATATAAACAACCTGTAAATCAGATTATTCCACAAAAAAAATCAACACTTTATTTAATCGACCTTAATTAATATTTTACCGCTATTAAGGAAAAGAACAACGTAATTATGTTAATTTAACGAAAACTTAAGAAGGAGGTGGAACATATGTATTAACGAGAAAAGATAAATTCAGATGCTGCTCACTTTGGATTGGTTTCAGAATTTGAAAGACGAATATTAAATACTCTCTTCATCCTTCCTTACAATATGTGATTAAAAGAATATTCAAGTATATATTTTTTTTTCAAATTTGGAAAACAGTTTATAATAATTTGGTGTTAGTCTTTGTAATTAAAAATTAAAACAGCTGTTTCCACTGTTAAGGAAATATTCAGAATTTGCCAACTAGTCCATAATGACACGAACTCTCGAAATGGGACTCCTAGGACACAGCACCGAAGTGGGATATAAGCTTTCTTACAGTTCCACTGAAGAAATATAAATGGGTAATAGTTCACCTTATAAGTCTGCATAGAAGAGAACTGGAATGGAAGATGCCAAACGAAGTCCACCCTGTATATTGGCCATCTCACCAAGGGCTTGAAACTCTAATAGATAGCTCCGGATCGAATTCCACAATTGCAGAATCACTTCAACAGTTCATCTCTATACATCATGTTCCCACACTCTTTTTGTAATGCAAAATAATATCTTTAAAATACTGGAGAACGCTTAATATTCAGTGTGAAATACTGGAAAACATTTTATCTGCATGCAGCGATAATTATTCCAGACAAAAAAATTTCCTTCTCTGGATTATTATTATTATTGACTTTCAGATTCTTCTCAATGCTTACCTAGGTAACTCAGACAAAAGTTACATAACTCTAAAGAGATGTTTTGAATAGAAAATCTTAAACTGAATGGAAGGATGATCTGGTTTAATATTATTTTCACAGATATATGTACATAACATTCAATTGAAATGCAAACAAAAATAATTAAAAATTTAAATGCTACCATATTAATCATAAGAAAACCCTTTGCATCCTGCAATATTCTGAAATATTACAAATGATTCAAGGAATTATATTTACAAAAGTATATTATGAGAGCATCATAAAAATAAATTCGTGTTTTCAATAACACATAAACTTCTCTTGCAATATTTTGAAAACTAAAATGTTAAATAACTATTAGAGAGTCAAGCGTCGTTAATCAGGCACAACAGAGGAAAAACTGATATAATCTAATTTATTTTTGACGGTATAAGTTTCTTGGAAAAGTAACAGAATAAATTTTGCTATATATTTCGGAATTTTCAGCGAATTGCCTGTGTATACGGCACGGTCAAAGTTCAAGCAGTAAGCTCGTGGTGAGCATCACGAGAGATTCCGGAAATCGAGTGTCTAACAGATAACGGCATAGCATGGCGTATACAAGTGCACTCCTTTCTAAACCACTGATATAAAACGTTTCTTTATTTAGCTTTTAACACTCTGTAGTAGGAATGGGCTAAACAGTTACTTTCAATTAACGAGTTCCATCGTTCCAGTTCCAAGTAACACGTTCCAGTAACGTGTTCTTTTTGTAACAGGATACTGTGAAATATTTCTCGCCTGTCCGGACGTTCCGGGATGTAACAGTTACGTGGGTCAATGTTCTAAAAGCCAGGCGTTTCAAGAAATAACATCTGCGCATGCGCACAATTGCAAATCGAGACGTTCTAAGAAATAACTTTTACGCGTGCGCACAGATGCCAGCCGAGACGTTCCAATAAATAACATCTATGCATGCGCGCTGTTACAAACCGAAACGTTCCAAAAAATAACTTTAACGCATGGGCATATTTGCCAGCCGAGACGTTAAAAAAAATAAAATTTCTACGTATGCGCAATACTCAGCGTTTGTTTAAGTGAGAGAATCCAAGACGTTCTAAAAATACGCCATAAACTCGCGTAACACGTTACCAAATTGTAAAAGTTTATTACAACTGTTACGTTAAATAACGCCCATCTATACTTGTAGACTACAATCGAGTGTAGCTCGCGCAAAGCTAATTTGAAAATTTCTTTGTTGTTCAGAACTAAACTCGCATTGATGTGCAGTCTTTGTTCGGCTAGTGTTAAACATGACCTCACAAGAACACCACAGCGCAGTAACAATGATATTGCTAACGAAATAATTTCTTTTTTTTATAGCCACTCAAAGGGGCATGATTGAGTGTAAATACTTCCATAAGAAAAAGGACATTTGATTGGGTCAATATCAGCTTAGCTCTCCATTAGTTAATGACCGACCAATAATGAACGCTGTAAAGTACAAGGTAGTGTCCGGTGTGGTATGGACCAATAGGGCGGTGGTGAGTTCTGACACATGTAACCAACAGAACCGGTGTTCTTTGTAGTAGTGGATATAGGTGACTCAGTTCTAATCTGTCTTAAGTTCCACTAAATATGTGCAGACTTCAATATGTTAATTTTTTTTTTGTTCCGGAATGGTCCCTGAATCATTAAACGTGCAGTTACCTAGAACATTGTGCGTTTCTTGCAATTACTTGCAAAATAATTAGATCAGAAAAAAATTTTCATAACACATGTGCCTTTCATTTTAATTTTTAAAGTTGCCTCCCGTGTACGCTCTGTGCCACTTCTTTCATCTACAGCATTTCACGCTGTTTGCCTGTCATAGTGTTTACATCGACGAAGTACGGCTTACGTACACGACACTCACGGGGCCAGTTCTGGAACATAACACGGTGCCTTCATTCAGGGCAAACACATTTCACGCTGTTTGCCTGTCATAGTGTTTACATCGACGAAGTACGGCTTACGTACACGACACTCACGGGGCCAGTTCTGGAACATAACACGGTGCCTTCATTCAGGGCAAACACATTTCACGCTGTTTGCCTGTCATAGTGTTTACATCGACGAAGTACGGCTTACGTACACGACACTCACGGGGCCAGTTCTGGAACATAACACGGTGCCTTCATTCAGGGCAAACACATTTCACGCTGTTTGCCTGTCATAGTGTTTACATCGACGAAGTACGGCTTACGTACACGACACTCACGGGGCCAGTTCTGGAACATAACACGGTGCCTTCATTCAGGGCAAACACATTTCACGCTGTTTGCCTGTCATAGTGTTTACATCGACGAAGTACGTCTTACGTACACGACACTCACGGGGCCAGTTCTGGAACATAACACTGTGCCTTCATTCAGGGCAAACACATTTCACGCTGTTTGCCTGTCATAGTGTTTACATCGACGAAGTACGGCTTACGTACACGACACTCACGGGGCCAGTTCTGGAACATAACACGGTGCCTTCATTCAGGGCAAACACATTTCACGCTGTTTGCCTGTCATAGTGTTTACATCGACGAAGTACGTCTTACGTACACGACACTCACGGGGGCAGTTCTGGAACATAACACGGTGCCTTCATTCAGGGCAAACACATTTCACGCTGTTTGCCTGTCATAGTGTTTACATCGACGAAGTACGTCTTACGTACACGACACTCACGGGGGCAGTTCTGGAACATAACACGGTGCCTTCATTCAGGGCAAACACATTTCACGCTATTTGCCTGTCATAGTGTTTACATCGACGAAGTACGGCTTACGTACACGACACTCACGGGGGCAGTTCTGGAACATAACACGGTGCCTTCATTCAGGGCAAACACATTTCACGCTATTTGCCTGTCATAGTGTTTACATCGACGGAGTACGGCTTACGTACACGACACTCACGGGGGCAGTTCTGGAACATAACACGGTGCCTTCATTCAGGGCAAACACATTTCACGCTGTTTGCCTGTCATAGTGTTTACATCGACGGAGTACGGCTTACGTACACGACACTCACGGGGGCAGTTCTGGAACATAACACGGTGCCTTCATTCAGGGCAAACACATTTCACGCTGTTTGCCTGTCATAGTGTTTACATCGACGAAGTACGTCTTACGTACACGACACTCACGGGGGCAGTTCTGGAACATAACACGGTGCCTTCATTCAGGGCAAACACATTTCACGCTATTTGCCTGTCATAGTGTTTACATCGACGAAGTACGGCTTACGTACACGACACTCACGGGGCCAGTTCTGGAACATAACACGGTGCCTTCATTCAGGGCAAACACATTTCACGCTGTTTGCCTGTCATAGTGTTTACATCGACGGAGTACGGCTTACGTACACGACACTCACGGGGGCAGTTCTGGAACATAACACGGTGCCTTCATTCAGGGCAAACACATTTCACGCTGTTTGCCTGTCATAGTGTTTACATCGACGAAGTACGGCTTACGTACACGACACTCACGGGGGCAGTTCTGGAACATAACACGGTGCCTTCATTCAGGGCAAACACATTTTACGTTTGCAAACGAATTCGAAATGATTTGACGCAATCGTATATGTTAAATTTATTTTCGTAGCGACGAAAATGAAAATGGCTGCATTTTCGATAATCTGTTTATAGTAATGTGGCCATGGATGTGCCGGAATAGGTTAACAAATGACAATATAATAATGCCCATTAGTTATATCACATTATTGCCAATATCTTTTCGCGAAGAAGACTTTCTGTAGTCGTGTTTGAAATAAGAAATACTCTACTTTGAGGGCGACCTCGCAAATTAATAAAGGTTTCCAAAAACATTAATACAAAACAGCACACCACTTAGTTACGTTTACAAATTTATGTTAAATGTAAATTTGGATAATTTTTTTTATTAATAAACTCCTGAATGTCTTTATAAGACTATACAGCTGGAATAAGGAAGCAAATATATGTGGGTGTACTTCGTGTACTCGCCTCGCTGTACCACTGTCTTCTGCATGTAGAGGTTTCGTTTTTGTCTGGCCGGGTACTGTGTGATAAGGTGAATGTCACGTCTCATTGCTTTCTTTTTGAATAAAAGAGTATGTGATTACAAAAGTTCATATATTCGAGTGTGTAGGTGTGTGTGTGTGTGTATGTGTCGGTACATTCTCACACGCTCGCTTCTGTACGCATTTGCTTACAGATTATATTTTTATCAACTATCATATGAAGAGGTTGAACAATTTTTCTTTCTTAATTTTTGTTAAAACGTATGGAGTATCACTTACACAGTCCACAGTAAATCAGTAAATCCCAGGTTTAACGAGGCATAATAACATTGGGCTAGTAATGAGAAACCATTTTGGGTTTTATTAACTATCTAAAGCGTGTATTGTTAATCAACAGCACATTTATTAAACTAATCTAATTAGTTTTAAAAGTCTTTTTACAGAATTTAGCATTAAAATATTTTGAGGATTCTCTTAAAATAACCATTTCCGAAATGGGGCCACAGAAATAAATGGCGACGTATTCAATAGATCAGTTTTCTCAGCCTACACTTAAAAAAATGGATCACCAAAAATACTGCTCTAAATAACAGACTGAGAGAGTTATTCAGTATGTATTATATAGATTTGTTTAAATAGTTTTAATGAATGTTCATTTCACTTATTTGATTTTCTTAAAATATGTTTATTATTACTTGTACGATTATTTTCTAGGAAATAGCTTAAAATATCTTGATAACTTTTAATTTTCTCTTAGGTTTTGAACGACACCAATTGTATGAAGTTACAAATAGCTCTAAAATGCTTTATTACAAACATGTTTCTCCATTAGAGTTGCGCATCTCCATCGTAATGAATGTTTATAACGCATTCTTATTAGAGATCGGTATTTTATCAATTTACCAGTATTATTGTGTTGAAATTTTAAATCTACATAAGAACTCTTATCCAACACTAAATATAGAAAAATGCATGAGATGTTAGTCTGGGAAATGATCCACACAGCCAGTGAGTTAGAACTCCCATCAATTTGAGCAGTAAGTAAAAAATGTCTTTGAGCAACTGTTCACCGAAAGACTGTAAGAGTACTTCAATTGTTTATCTCAAGTTAATAATTTTTATCTAATTCGAGAAAAAATTAGAGTTTGTAAATTTTACGCGACTTCTTCAACTTTAACACCCATTCCCTGTGTGTGAAACCCTAAAAATAATCTCAATTATTACTAGTTTAGGAGAAGAATTTTAACATGTATTTTAATAAAAAAATTATGGTTTGGCTGCTTATTTAATTTCTATTATAACTTATAAAGATTTCTTTTGATGTGAATTATGTTATGTCTTTTTATAAATATAGTTTCTTACACGCTGGACTGGACAGAATGACACCATAACAAAATCAACAATCACAGTTTGAAAATAATTATATTTCAGGGGCTGCCGAGCAGGGTGGTGCAGTGGTAACACACTGGACTCGCATTCGGGAGGAAACGGGTTCGATTTCCGGTCCGGCCATCCCGATTTCGGTTTTGCGTGGTTTACCGAAATCACTCCAGGCTAATGCTGCGATGGGTTCCTAACAAAGAACATGGCCGATTCCTTCCCCAATCCCTCCTCCCTGTGCAACTTGCAACGTCTCTAATGAACTCGCTGTCGACGAGACGTTAAGCCCAACTACCTACCTACCTATTTAAGGAGTTATATATATATATTCTTCAATTATCTGAGTTTCTTTTTTGGACGTTCAGGCACCTAGTGGCAAGCCTCTCAGGTGTATAAAGACAGAAAGGAGTGTGCGAGGAACGTGTTTAAAAAAACTTGCGGCAGTTAACGAGAACATTTTATATTCTTGACGTCAAATTTGCTTCGCCGCATTTGGCCACAGAGGCGTGTTGTAACGGCTCTGATAGTATCGCCACATTGATTTCGAACGACCAGGAACGCTTTGCTACATTTCGTGCAGGCATTTGAATATGTTCTCCCGGTATTACACACGAGAATTGCGTGTGCTTCGAGTGTCGATGCATCGGCAGTCCTGCCATCGTTAAACGTACTTTCTACACTGTTAAAAAATCCTTCATTTTACGGATAAGAGCTGGTAAAATTTTATCCAGAGGCGTCCGTAAACTCTCCGTAAAATTACGGACACATTAATTTAAAAAAAAAAACGGACTTTGAGAAAAATTCACGGAACCTCTCCGTTAATTCCCTAGTTAATTATAATTTTTCATTTTTATTTTATTTTATTTTCAATATGTGGGTTTTCTACTATGCATAAAAATATATTTAAAAAAGTTAAAAAAATTTTATACTTAAGCAAGATTTACACCCGAGTCAAAAAGTTGAAAGTTCAAGAACGTAACCACTTACCTACTATGTTAACGTGATGAATCTGGCATAACTTATGAATTTCGAAATTAGTCGCATAAGCAACATTTTAGTTTCTGTTAAAGTTAGTGTATTTTAAGTGTTGCTAAGTGTTACATACGCCTGCTGCTACTTTTTAATGTTTGAAAGAACTGATCTTAGTGACATGGACAACCTTAACAGCCGCAGAAACGATAATTTTCTGGTTACAGTGGCGAAGAAAGTTTCGTGTAATCTCGACATTGTTCGTGCCCGAAACCCGAAGTTATAGGAAATACAGAGATTTTCCGTATTTTCTATTTACGTACCTAACTCCGTTTTTCGCCATTACGGATTGCGTTTCCGTATACTTACTCTGCATTTTCGTTATAATTTCCGTAAATACACGGAAAATTTTAACAGTGTAGAGGCCAACTAGTTTAGGTGTAGACTTACAAGATGTGATTCAGAAAGTCCGCAAATTTTAGTTGACAATCCTGAATCTTATTAGTACGTTCACAAATTTAAACGATTTAGGAAATTCGATTTCTTATTGGACTTATTATTAAGATGTGCGTAATAAGTTAAATTTCTCTAGTTTAGAAATGTATTGATTATTTAGCTACGAAGTTAGGCTATGGTTATTCAAAATGTTGTTTAAGCTTGCGCGTAACTGTGTTACCATATACAACCTAAAATACGACGTAAAACAGGAAACACGAAGCCCGAAAATAAAACGACAACAGCACCTGTCGACTATGTATGTGAAAGATACAAAGATACTATTGAATTTTGAAAGTAATTACAAAATGAAGAGACAAAAAAACAACAGACTATTGCATGTAATTATGTAGATTAATCATAATTATTCTTCATTTGTTTACTTATCTCAAATGTAGGACATCTTCGTTTCGGCGGGCTGGACTCAAGGTAGTTTTTCCGAATGGTTTTCGATCGACATTACAAGAAAATTCTCGGGCAATTATTGTGTGTATTTTCTCAAATTCCAACCGGAAAAACTGATAGTTTATTCAAGCATATTAAAATTAATTTTATATGTTATTTTTATATAGTCAACGTATTACTTTTAATCATTACTGCTGTGCGCAATGATACTATATATTGTAGGCATTAGCACGTAACATTTATGGCTCAATACAAAAGGGGAACAAATACAATAAACCTCTGTTTTAATAAAAAAAAATCAGGTACGTAATATAATTTGTTGAAATTTTTATAAGGGCATTACATAGCCATAGACTTCAAGGCGTTTTTCTGTCTAGTGTGCCAGTATAAAGATTAAAATAAAATTTAGCGTGTTTCGATATTGATGTAACTCACAACGCCAAAATAAAATAAAAATAAAAAAGTTTCATATTACAGCTATAAAAATTAATGTCACAGTAAATTATAGTGAATAGACATTTCGCACTCTACAATGAATAAAATAACACTATTTTACATTAAGAACAGTACATTTGAAAACACATTGACCACCGGTAAAGTATGATAATTTTTATGAATATTAATGAAATTGCAATAAATATTTTATAGAATGATGTACAATCTCACCCATTTGAAGAACACAGCCGAAGGAGACATGGCTTCGTGTATAGTCAAGTTACAGTTGTATAGTTTTCATGTGGAAATTCTCATTGCTTGGCTGAGTTAATGTCAGGTTGTTTATTCAACATTTATGTTCGAAAATAGATTTCGGACAAAGTGAGGTTTGTCGTTTCTTTATAATTACTCTGTGCTGCTGAAATGAATGTGCGAGGAAGTAGGCGAGTTTGAAAAGTCGCACAGTGGGCCGGATCAAGTAATCACGGGGCAAAATACCTGCTGCCGTTGCACATTGTACAAAATTACGGGTATGAGGTGCAACCAGAGTTCCATGGGCACAGGTATGCATTTTCCATAGGAAGGGCTCGTTATGAGAGGACCCAGTGAGGACGGAGGAGTTGCATAAACGGGAAGGTAACTTGTTTAAAATTTCAAAAGCAACAATTTCATTGTTTGTGCCAGAAGTTTGTGAAGCTTTGATCGATTTGCTGAAGGAGAACATACAAGTAAGTAATTGTTTTATTGCTGTCCTCAAAATACGAATATAAACTCAGCTCAGCCTCGAGTAGACGGGCGGAGTAAACAGTAAAAATACTCAGCCGATTCTGCAGGTGTGCCAACACTCTAAGCTGACAATGTTCGTTTTTCCAAAGCTGTAAACTCGGCCGAGCACTCTGCCGTTTACTCCACTCGTGGTGTAAACAAGGTTTTTATACAACATCATTGATAGGTCGAATATGCAAGGTTGTAAATAAATACCAGGGATGTTCCACAGCATGAAGAAGTATTTAATTCCGAAGAAGAGATTAATTGTCACATACACCAAAACATCACATTACATTATGTGTTTGATACACTATGTGAATCGTTCAATTCAGTGTAGTATAAATATGTTCCTCGTTATTTAACACTTCATTTGCTACCTTTTCATCCCCCAAACGCATCCTCGACAAAACCGAGAGAGCTCACATTCGAGAATAACTCGCGTGTAGGAGTTTAATGATGATGCACTAGAATGAATAAGATGTCTCATTGGTTAGTGAACGTTATGGTTAGTGAACGAGGACATTCCCATCTCAAACAAAATTTGGTTTATTCGGTGCTTTGTAATAATCTGACTATGCACATCTGTTATTCTACGTAACTGGCAAACGACATTCTCTCCAAATACATCGAAGTCATATTTTTGTTTCATATCACTACCTAATTGTTTCATGGCCGAATAAGCCTCTTCGGCCATATGGTTGTACTTCCGTTTACTCGTTCGCTTTAGAACTATAGCAGGAGGAGGTGGTGGGGTCGGGGTGCCTTTTTTCGGAGACAATCCAGCAGTCATTCTGAACGATTTCCTGATCGTGTTCACTGTGTGGGTTTTCTCCTGGTGTATCCACCTGAAAACAAAGTCGTAATACGATATTTATAAACGACACGCACATGCACACACACATAAACACAAGCACGCATATACATACACGCGGGTGAGCACGCGTGTCTATATAATTTAACAATGTGTATATAAGAAACAAACAGGGACGCCAACGAGTATTATCGTCTGTGGAACTTCCCCCCTTGCGTTGGGAGCATGGATGGGAACCATGTGATGCTGCAAGTGCCTATACGTATAAAAGGCGATTACTTTAATTACAAAGTGTCTTTCAGCATAGTCCTGCTAGCCGTTTCTGATGCTAATTATTGTTTCACGCACGTTTCGGTTGGGTGTCAAGGACGATTATCGGACGGTGGAGTATTTGCTCAGAGCACCTTAAAACAGCTGCTGGAAGACTCCAGTTTGAACATTCCGAACATTTGCTTGCCTGGAAGCCTGGAAAAAACTTTCCTGTTCCCTACATATTGTCAGCTGACGATGCCTTTCCTTTAAAGCAATTTATTATGAAGTCTTTTCCAGGATTTCACGACAAGTGCAGCGTAATTAACGTATTTACAATTATAGGCACTGCAGAGCACGCAGGGTTGTTGAAAATGTTTTCGGTATTTTGTTTGTGATATTCAGTCCCCTTCAAAAATCGCTCTTACTCGAGCCTGAAAACGCTGAAAAAGTGGTGTTGGCCAGTACGCATCTACACAATGTTCTACGACAAAATAAATCAAGTGCATTATATACAAATGTGGGAACATTTGACCATGAAGACAGTACAACGGCATCATTAGTCCCTGGTCGGAGGCGAGTAGATGGTATGCCGACAGGAACACTACTTCATTTAAAACGAGTGCCAAAGAAACCTCCCCAACTTGCAAAGAAAATACGGGAGTTCAGTGCTTATTTCAACAGCTCTGAAGGCTCTCTGCCATGGCAAAAATACTATTAAGAGATCAAAAGAAAGCCTTGCAGTGGTGTATTTAAGAGTGGTTTTCATGTGTTGTCTTTTATAAATTTGTTTTGTATTTGAGCATTGCTCTCGCCTTGTACCTAAAAAGGTGTAGGCCTATTTACCGAAATAGGCCTACATTTGTCTCCCACAGTGCCTACTCTATATAGGCCTACTTTGATACATGCAAACCATCGCCAGACATGCCATTGCTTTTCTTTTTTAGCAATTACGCACCATTGTACATGTCCCACATCCGTATACTTAATCACCAACCTAAGATACAGTAATTAAGTATTTATGTATGCATACAGTTTGTGGTAGCCCACAAAACATATATGTTGCCAGCCCTGAATTTGATAAACGTCTACAAACTTAATTAACTACGGATTTAACACTATGTTCACTTACATCAATGTCATGTTCTACTCCAGCCTCTCGAGCGTGTCTCGGAGCTGTTATGTCGTTCAGAAACTCCAGACAATCTATAGACAGCTACAGTCATTTTTACTATTTTTTGTGTACCTACCTGCGGATAGTTTTTTATGTGTTTGTGTGGTTGTATGCACTTGATACAATACATATATTAACATGCATAAAACTAGAAGTAAGCTGTTGGCTGACCAAATCTTTATATATATAAAGAATATACAAATAATTTATTCAACAGATGCCTTGTTGATAACGAGTACAAAACGGACAATATCAATATGCTTGTGTCGGCGCTGATCTCAGGAGAGAAAATTTGTTAGTGTTTAGGTTAACGAGTGTTAGGTTCCTCGCAGATCGACCCAGTTTGAGACCTGCGTTAGCACAGCTCTAATGTCTGGTTGAGAGCGGTCGTCGAGGTGTGAAACTCCATTTAATTAACATACCGCGGAGTGTAATTAGGTCATTCACTTCTGGTTCGGTGGGTTGGTGTGGTTTCAGTTCCTTACATTAGTCTTCGATCCTGCCTGGGCAGGATGCAATCGTGCAGCGATTTTAGCCTACGTTTCGAAGGATAAAAACGCTTATGATATAACCCTTTCCTGCCTGTGTGCCGTGTGTGTGTAAGTATGTGTGTATAGACTATTCGCCGCAAAGTGAGCACTTTTTAAGACCCAGCTAAATTTCCCCCCTTAAGCCAATTTATATCTTTCCGCCACTTTTTAATGAAAACATTGCCACGTCACTAATAAACGCAGTCCAAAAACCCCAAAATTTGACGTCCGAGGCTGCAATAAAACACATTTAGAAATGGTTATTGCGTGTTGGAAGGGCCTAAGAAAGTGCTCACTTTACCGTAAATAGCCTATAAGTGTATGTCTGTGTGCCTGTTTGTGCATGTGTTTATTCTCTCTTTTGATTTATGAACGCTTCAACCAAAGTTCACCAAACTTTGTACACATATAGTACTTAGTAAGGACACCTTACTTTTATAGTTTTCGAGCGCCTCGTGCACTTTCTTTTAAAATGGCAGTTATTTAAAAATATCGTGTCCTGGCATGCCATTGTGTAAGCATTAAAGTTTCAGATGGCTATTGTTATCCCTCCACTATTTTGTAAAATAGCACCAACTGAAAAAAAAAAGATTACATTATATTTCGAAAACTATTAAATTATTCCCCACCCAATTTGGCATGTAAGTAATACTACGTTAAGCAATATAATCATTAAACATGATTAGTTACTTATTTTAAAAATAGCGGCCATAATGTCTCAAGTATATTTAGTATATCTGTAATACCATTTAACTATTTTCGAACAAATTTTTATAATGAAAGAATCTATTACAAGCATCGTATATTCCAGCAAATAACCACTTTTGTCGGCCATTTCGGAAGCTAGCACCATACGAAAATATAAATTTATTACGTCATAACTTGGTAAATAATTAACCAATTCCCACCAAATTTGGTAAACAAATAGTACTGATGCAGGTGATGTTAAGAGATATGTTTTAAAAATATCATACATTTATTTTCAAAATGGTGGTCATATAGCCATTTTAGTTTAGAATGCTATATCGTCGAAACCATGTACTCTATTTTAACTACACTTTGTATGCTGACAGTACCTATTTCAACCGTTAAATTTGTCTATACAGAACCTCATTACTCTGAAATTTTGTAAGATAGACCTACGAATAAAAATGCAGATTTTATCTCGTATCTCGGGAAACAATTAACCCCGTATTACAAAATTTAGCTGATATGTCGGACTGTGGTAGGCTATAATAAATGCATTTTTTTAAAAGTAGGAACTACTTATTTTCAGAATGATGGGAATAAAATCATCTCAGTTTTTTGGGCGATATGTGCGATAATATGGGGTATATTTTAACTTAACTTTGCATATTGGCAGTTTACAATCATCTAAATAGCTACTAGATTTAATTTTTGTCCTCAATTTATTAAGATCGCCACATGAAATATATGGAGGTTTTATGACTTGGCTCAAGGATGAATCAACCAATTCCCACCAAACGTTACACTGGAACATTTCAAATAATTTATTACCAAATTGTGCACACTAGAAATGCTACAGACGCCCATGTAAAATTTCATGACTTAATTGGGACAGACAACGATGTTCAAAATGGCAGTTTTTATATATCATTAAGGTAAGTTTGACACATATATTAAACAATTTAATCAAATTCAACCACACTTTGTATGTATACAGTATGCATTAGAAGTGTCATATATAGAGCCTCTTTTCTGGCAATTTTGTACGATAGCATCAAATAAGTAAATAAAGGTTTTATGTTGTGTCTAAGGGATCTAAAAAGCCGACTTCCATTAAATTCTTGACACAAGTAGCGCTACGATAGGCCATGTGAACTTACATGTTTTATGTGGCTCAGTCATTTATTTTAAAAGTAAAGAACCTGTAAATATTTTAAGTCAGTAAACCCTATCAGTCGAAACATTAGAATGATTATGTTCTAAATTGATGCACCAAATCCGACCTCCGTAATGCAGTGGATTGCACGTAGTTTGAAGTACGAGGCATGCGTGTATTTGTAGTTGTCTCGCTGCTGTAGCGTAAGTGTCTGGTATCATTTCTAACGTCATTGCTTTCAAATTCAAGTCAAGTCCTTCGAACCAACTCAGCTTCTAGGAAATTTATTTTTAAATTTAATTGCACCCTTGTTGACGGTTACTAGGTGTATGAGTAACTTCTTGTTTGCTTCTTCCGTTGACGTTCCAAAATATCAGACTTCAACTTTCCAATGTCCGGCCGGTTGGAGCCACTACGTCAGAGTTCTTTCACGCAGAGATGGGAAATGTTGAGCTTTTACCTCCGACACTTGAAGGCCTTTATAACCACGAGTTAAAGTGTAGTAATACCATATCAATTTTTGTGTTCCTCGGTGCCTTGAATATCGCCTTGATAGGCTGCAGGGGAAGTCTTCAAGTTTCCTGGCAATAAAGAGAGGCATTCACTGCCTTGTTAAACGATATTGCGCTATAGCACTTCCACAGGCTGTGCACGTGTAAGTAGATGTTTACCAACTTTGTATGTTTCAGTAGAAAAAGTAACAGTTAGTATTGTTGCAACGTGGGCATGCGTGTATTAACTGAAACTATTTAAACTTGTTTATTAATTAATTTTTATAAATTATTTCAAACTACCAACGAACAAAAAAAAAATTAAAAAATGTAAAAAACGAATTTCAAATAAATACACGCAATAAAGAAAATTTTTCCGTTCTAACGTCAGTAATAATAAAAAAATATTAAGTGACAGTTTTTTAAATTTCTGTCCAGTGCTACAATTAGGAAAATGACCAAAATTCTAGCATTTTTTTCATAGAAGAAAAAATTCTGCTGATCATTGTGAATAAATTATAAACCTGAATATGTATTAGCACAATAATTTTGTTTTAAAGCGAAGCACTTATTTTCTTTACAAAAATCAGTTTTAATATGTGTATTAATTTGAGTGTGGCAAAGTTAAGGTCTTAAAATGTCACCAAATATGTCAATTACACTGTGTTATAAAACATACTAAGAGTCAATTTTAAACGGCAAATAAATTTTGTTATTTAAGAATACAGCAAGTACATATATTGTACAAAAATATGGTGTACTAATATAGTTGGCTTAAAATAGGAACTACATTGCTCGTAATATGGTCTCTCGGTGCATATTTTAACCGGGGAAAATTTATTCTGGCCGATTTCGTTGGTGTTTTGTTGCGCACTGAAAACCGAATCACTATAAACAACTGTAAACCATTTACGACACAAAATATTCTACGTCGGAATAGTTTTTCAAACCGATGAAAATTTCTCGTTCAATGTTTCGTACCATATTTTTTTATATAAAACTATGGATTGTTGACGAAAATAAGAATTATGATGAAATATTTTTTAATCGTCTTCCACTATCGATTTATCTGAACTATAGTGCTTTACGGTTTTGCAACATTTTATCAGTGGGAATAAATTATTGTCGAAGTTAATTAATATAGGCTATATGTAAATAATGGAACTTGTATTTCTGCGGAATCATTTATTTGTTGAAAACGCTTTCGATGTTTGTAACAAAATATATTTTGTGAACGCAACTAACCATTCAAAAGTTTTAACGTCATCATTTAATTTTTTATATTTTATTTTTTTTTAAGTTTTATGAGGTTTTATTTCAAAATAAATATGTTAATGATTATTTCCAAAATTTAAAACGCTGCTCTAATGCAAAAAATTTCGTTTTATTACTTAATTTTTATTTTACACAGTATTTACTTAAAAATATTCTCGATCATGAGATCTCTTGTCTTGGTTTAGGTATTTTCAGTATACAGCCATAGTCACAGAATTGTGGAAAATCATTAATGCAGTAAAACCAATGTTGTATCATCATTTAACTAATGTTTTTTTTTTACATATGGAGCTCACCGTATTTCAGACGGTATTGAATCGGAGAAATCTATGATATTGCGTAATACAAAAGTAGGCTGACGACGAACAGTTTCTGATTTTCGAAGAACGTAGGGACAAAAAAATAACACCTTCCAATAAAATCCAACATAGATATGGGTTGGTGTCGAGTCACGGAAATTAATTAGTAGCCATGAATATATTCAGATTTACATTCCACGTTAGTATCATCTTCGGGTAGAATAACAGGTTTGACAAACAAAATAACTTGTCGATGGCCGATAAATCCTTTGGTTGTAGAAAGTTTTTTTTAAAAGCGTTCGACATACTGGCAACAGCAAAAGGCACTAAAAAAAGCACTGCGGAGAAAGAATTTTAAGGGTTTTTATTAGCACTGTAATATTCTTCCCCCTTTGAAAAAATTCGTATGAAAATAAAGCTTAGAGATTAGTACAACACTGTATTTGATAAAAGCTATAAAATCGAAAATACTTTCACGTTAATGCATTGAGAGTATTTATAATTACTGATAACTGAAATACAAACATTTTTAGAATATGAACTTTGTTTTTTTTTTTTTTTTTTTTTTAATTCACATCGTCTTGGACAGTTAATATAGGTTTGTCACACTGACAAGCCATAATTTCTAGTGGAAATTAAGGAAACGTTATAACTATACATGATTTTCCCAAATATGTGGGAAGTAATCGTAGCATGGCTATTACGCCCCAAAAACACACAAATGTTCCTATGGGCGCATGTTTTGAAGTCGATTGTTTCCGAGTTACAGACCTTCCAATGTTGTACTGCAGTGCATTCATAGAAGTCTTCTTCACACATTCTAGTTCGACTAGCTGTAGCCATGTCTGCGTACCATCAGTGATACGTCACTGTACAAGAAGTGCTCGTGACATCCACCTCGTGTCTCAATGCGCGCCTGAACTCGCCGCGACGTTGATTGTTTGACACGTGTAAATACGCCTGGAATTGCACCTATCTGTTGATAACTTTGTTCCACTCGCTGGCGAAGCACTGTCATGCCCGAAATTGAATATGCATAAACAATAGCCTCGAGATGCCCCCATAGATAGTAGTCCACTGGATTGAGATCCGGGGAGCGCGCAGGCTAGGCGATTGGTGGGAAGTGAAGAGATTTGGGCGGCTCTTAACATCGAGGTCTTCAAAGCCTATGAGGGTGATTGAAGTGAGTATGGAGCAGTGCCGAAATGAAGGGCGGGGGAAACGGGAGATACCCGAGAAAACCCGCCGACCAACGGCATCGCCCGCCACGATTCTCACATGTGAAAATCCGGAATGAACCGGCCGGGGATTGAACCCGGATCACCTTGGGGGGAGGCGAGCAGGCCCCCTAGGTGATTGGTCCTACACGGCCTATCAATCTGCATCTGACAGGTCCGCATATGTTCATAGGGACATCATGTGTTGTTTTGGAGTGCGCTATCCACTCCCCGATTATTTCCCGCATATTTTGAAACATTCTGTATATTTTTCCCGGTTAATCGAACACTTTTTTAATCGACCTTCGAAAAAATACGTTCCCGTAATTTTTATCCATTTAAACGGTTACAGTGAATTTAAGGTGTGGCTAGATATTGGCACTATTCTGGTAACGTATGTTTGCATTCTAAGGACGTAGACGTTAACGACTAAATGTAACATGCATTGTGGCCAAGGTCAGTGTAGACCTACATGCGCTAGAATGAAACCAGCAAATAAAACATAAAATACCATGAGCCTCAATCTGTCGTGTGCTTGGGGGTTGAGTCACGGGGTAGAACACTCATGTGTTATCAAGCTTATTTTTTTTTGTTAGTAATCATTCGCATACTCGGGAACATTCCGTTGACACCCCTGTGCACCGAGGGGCATGATGTTAGCGAAGTTTGCAGCAATGTGATCAAATCAATTCATTGCCTGTTGTGTAGTTTTGAAAGAGTCGCGTTTAAGCTCGTGGACAGCAAATCAAGATCGCAGGCTGTCCACGGTAAACAAAGCACTTTTGAAAGACCTACCTGGATCTACTTCCACGCGTGTTGTGTATTCTTACGCCATATATAAGATTAGCAGTGTCTTGGGCATGGACACTTTAGTTATACGTCGGTCAGTGGAAACATTGAAATTATCAGAAGAGTGGGAATTTTTAGCGATTTAACAACTTTTTCATTTACGCTTATTAAAAAAATATTGGGTTAGACTGTGTTGCGGACAGGGCCGTTTGTTTTGCCTGAATACGTCTACGTTGACGCGCTCGGCCACCTTGATGTTTATTTTACGTTCCCGGCACCGCTTCACTCGATCATATGGGGTTTTAAGGATATCACTGGATTGCTTTTGAGATGCTCTTTCCAACCGTGTACGATATCCGTATTTCGACTTGGCTTTTTGACGAGTATAGGCCGACATTGTGATAAGTTTTCTTAATTTTTTACATTAAACTCATACAATTTCACCATAATCATGCCACACAAATGTTTTATACACTCAATCGATTGATCTTTACGAGAGCTGTCGATTAAAACTTAAACCAGTATCGTAGCTTCTGCTAGTCAAATTTTATACTACGCGGAAATTATGAGACGCGGCGGAACGAACTCAAAATTGCACCCCCCCCCCCCCCAACCACACTCGCTTTGCTTCACAGTCCTCACTCAACGTACCATATTCTTTGATCCTTTGGCATCGATTCGGAGCTGCAATGCCAAACTGTATCTCCCGATTTTGTTATCATCGTATTTTCTGGATTGCCTTCCACTATGGTTGCAAATTTAAAGACGTATTCACGTCAAAAACATAAAGCAAAATAAATAATTTCATCTTTCACGGGTATTTATCGCACAATTTGGAGACATGGGAATGCTTCCCTATGGCCGTTAGCAACTTGACTGAGCACATGACATTCAGTGTGCTCGTCAAAATACATGCAGTTAGGGGCAGTGAAATTTTTCAAAAGATGATTTTGAAAGCGCTCAGTTACCCGTGAACAGCTTATAATTTGCGCTAGTTTAATTCACACATAAGTAAGCCTCATTAGAGTCCTAATACGTCTACATCCTGAACAGTTTTACATTTACACTTGATCGGTTCGTGGAAAAAGACTTCAGGTTTGTGACAATGCTAATTTTACATATAGGTATGGAGGCATGGTTTCAAAATGGACAGAAAAATATATCCTGAGAAAGGCTTTCAGGAGAGGCCAAGTAACTGCGAGTGGCCTGTAGATTCATTGAACGTGGAGCTGGAATGAAGGACTTTTAAATATATCCTGAGAAAGGCTTTCAGGAGAGGCCAAGTAACTGCGAGTGGCCTGTAGATTAATTGAACGTGGAGCTGGAATGAAGGACTTTTAAATATATACTGAGGAAGGCTTTCAGGAGAGGCCAAGTAACTGCGCGTGGCCTGTAGAAACGTGGAGCTGGAATGAAGGACTTTTAAATATATCCTGAGGAAGGCTTTCAGGAGAGGCCAAGTAACTGCGCGTGGCCTGTAGAAACGTGGAGCTGGAATGAAGGACTTTTAAATATATCCTGAGGAAGGCTTTCAGGAGAGGCCAAGTAACTGCGCGTGGCCTGTAGAAACGTGTAGCTGGAATGAAGGACTTTTAAATATATACTGAGGAAGGCTTTCAGGAGAGACCAAGTAACTGCGAGTGGCCTGTAGATTAATTGAACGTGGAGCTGGAATGAAGGACTTTTAAATTAATCACTTGTTTCAAAAACTTCTCGTGTCCACTCACTGTAATTTTTTTCAGAACACGAAAACCACTAAATACGTCTTCACGAAAAATATTAAAAGGGAACATACTTAAATGTGCATGGATTTGGTGGGAATCAAATGTTTTCTGCAATGTTTCAGACATCTTTTATTTTTCAACTCTGTGATGATACATACATAATACAAAAAAAAAATAAAAATATTTCGCCTCCACAGTTGCTCCCCGTCACTAAGCTCACGAAGACACTTCAGACTTCAATTTACGTGAAAGTTATATACGTGCATGTAATTTTCAGATCAAATTTTCTGTGTAGTAAAATATATCAATTGTTTTCCCCCAGTACCCAGAAGATGTCAATCATGGACGTGAAGGATCCAGAGTCGAGGATACTCTGTCCTACCTGCCGTTATTTCATACTACAAGGAAACAAATAGATAAGCAGAAACTATTATCCTAATATGTTTGTTTGTCACTCAATCGCGTCGTATCGCCTCGACGCATTTGGATGAAATTCGGTACAAGGGTAGACTATATTCTGGATTAGCACTGACGGTAATTTTCATCCCGGATAAACGAACTGTTTCTCAGGGAATATATGAAATATGCCACCAACAATTACGATAGAGCACTTGGACATTATAATAAAGTTTTGATTTTTGCACATGGGCGAAGCCGCTGCTAACCGCTAGTGCAATATAATTGGCACGGTGTTCGAGTAATTAGTGGCTAAAATTCTAAATATACGTGAGTATAATTATTTATGATGCTACGGTATTAAGTGTTTGCAGGCGTGGAACTGGTAGGTGGTTCGGTTTCAGAGATGTGTTTGTCTGCAAGTTTATTGCAAGAAAATAATTATAATATGTGTGTATTGCGGTACTATTGTGATTGTGTTTCCATAATTTTACTTGCTTTTTCTGGTGAGAATCTAATAAAACATGTAATAACAAAACAACAAGAAAATTCTTGTGCAAATTTGATGATTATTCACGCATTGCTTATTTTAAAATGAGAGAACGTGTATATTAAAAAGGTGTGCCAACGTTAAACATTTTACTACCTTTTATGCTACATACTGTATTATATGCGCTAAACCAATGCACTGATACAGTTAAAGCTGGATTGTCTAGAACTAATGTTGGGGTAGTATTTGCGTGTCTTAGCGGTTTGCCTACGATTTTATAATGCATAGAAACATACTGAGGCATCTCACTCCCGTTAAATTATTTTGTGATTCCTTTTAGATTTAATTCCGCATAATAAGGTGACAGAGGAAATAGTTTATAAATGGAATAAGTGTAAATAAACTTTCTCAGTGAATAATAGTCAGAAAGTATTGTGGATGGCAAAATGCAAGTCAGACTTCTCTCTAATAGACGACGAAAGCTACAACAATACGTGCCAGTCCCCCTAGAGAATCAGCGATATGTCGACCAGGATAAAGATACACCTGTAAAGCAAGATTCAAGACTAAACATTGTAGAGAAAGAAAATGCTTTGCAAAAAACTCAACTGAATATCGCTGAAATAAAAAATAAAATATGTTTACTGAAATTTAATAAATATTAATTTACTAAATGCTACGTAATATTTTTAAAGAGCAAATAATTTTCGTAAAAGAACTATAAATGCTTGCAGATAAATTTTCGAGATCAACTTAACAAAGTTGCCAAATAGAAGAGTAAGTTATTAAGTAGTTACTGATAACTGATAAGCCTACTATCCTCTACATGGGTGCAAATAAATTTTAGTGAAACTTTTAAAAGCTTAAATGGCAGGTAGTCGCTGACATCTCGTTGAGAGCGATATCATCAGTGATGAAACCAGAAGCACGTGATACAGTACGAAGACAATTCGAGTGACTTACCCAAGATTCGAATTCAGAAAAACTCGTAAAATAAAGCTAGCTTGCAATCAGCTGTGTCACGGAGGTAGGATTCGGTGCATCAACTTCGGATGTAATCAGTCTAATGTTTTGAATGATATGGTTTACTAATCTGAAATATTTACAGCACCATCATTTTTAAATAAGTTTCTGAGCCACTAAAACACATAAGTTTACATGGCCTACCACACCGCCATTTGTGTGAAAAATTTGGTGGAAATCGCTTTATTGGTCCCCTAGATATGGCATGAAATTGTATTTTTTTTTAAACAGGGATATCTTATAAAAACTTCAGAAAAAAAGAGTTCCTGTACTATATATTTCTAATAGATACTATTAGCACAAAAAGTTTGACTGAATTTGGTTAAATTGTTAAAAAAGATATGCCAATCGTATCTAAATATTTATATGGCCGAAATTCCGAAAATCAATGTCTGGTTTTATTTAAATCATGTAACTTTACATGTTTTTTTTTACTGTGGTTGGGCAAAATTGGGTGTAAATTAGCTTAATTGTACCGTAAATGTGGAAAAATGTTCCATTTTCTGACCTGACACTATTTCACAAAAAATAAGGCAAAAAAAGATCTCTGTGTGCATAAATGATGCTTATAACTAATACTGTGTGAAACACCGCTGTACCTGATTGTGTTCGTCTGGGTAGCCTCATGCAGCTCTCTGTAAGAAGTGACATCTAGTACCCTTGTTTTCCATACAATATTCGACAGACATCGACTGCCTACTGATGATTGTTCTATGTTTTTAATAAATATTCAGTGTTACATAATTATATATGGTCGTCATTTGTGAGCTTGTCGGTTGACTCCCTCTCTATTACTGAAGCAGTTATTCACATGAAGCATGTATTAATAATTCCTCTGTTTCATTTGAGTTTCATGAGTATATGTATAGTATATGTTATTTATATTTGAATACAAGACGTTGTCCACGAGAGCTTGTAATTTGTTCTAAATCTAATTTGGTGGCTAATCGCTACAAAGCAAGTTTCTTAAACTTCCTGAATTCCTACTAAATTGTAATACTTAATTATCCTAATATTGGTTCCGGATTTATTATTCTTAATCTGGTATTGTCATCCACGAATCTGAAGCAAGTTGTGCAGTTATAAATGTTCATAGTCAAGTACATTTATTAGTTACCATATTAATTTAACACTCGTTATATATATATACGAGGTCTTCGCGAGGTAGAAAATGTTGTACCACCACAAAATGTTTGCGTACAAAATTTGTATGAATTTTGTTTGAATTTTTCAGAGATATAAAAAAATTAGTTTGAACTATTTATATAAACCCAATTAGTTTGAACTATTTATATAAACCCCATTAAAACATGCCTGCCGCACATAACACATGTTAGTTTACGTACTCTGCTATAGCAATACTTCGTGAAATGTTTGTATGAATAGTTTGAACGGTCCTCGAAATATGGCATCAAACCTCCACTGTTCATGTGTCGACCTTCAACAAATGGAGGACAGAAAGATTATGTACCATCACGTGGGATTTTTGTAATAGATACAATATACAAGTTAAATTTAAATCTGTTTCATAGTATCGTAGATATAGCAAACTAAGCTAAAGTGTTTGTATAGGCGCCATTCATAATATAAGAAAAACGCTGAAAACTTATAAATTAATATGGCCTACCACAGTACAACTTCTTCGCCAAATTTGAAAGAAATCGGTTTATTGTTTCTCGAGATACGAAATAAAAATCGTGATATTTCATGTAGGACTATCTTACAAAATAGCTGAGAAACGCGGCTTTGCATAGACAGTTTTGGTGGTTTTAATTGATACTGTCATCATGCAAAATAAAGCTGAAATTTGTTTTGTAGTTTAGTAGGTACAAAATTCTGAGCTAAAATATTTATTTAGTCGCCATTTTGAAAATATGTGTATCTGCCCCTCTCAAAGCTACTTATTTGCCGAATTTGGTAAAATCGGTTGTTTTTCTGAGATATCGTGTAGTTATAACATTATGTGATATTATTTCACACAATGGCAGACAAAAGAGATTTTGAGCTGTCGATGAAGACGTTTCTTGCTGGGTGATCCCACGGAAATTATTAGTACTAACAGAGCTCATTCTTTTCATTCGCAACACGAGCGATGGGAAAGTCGCTGGTTTGACTCATTATCTGATACTGACCACGTGGTAAGTACCATTTCGTTTACACTGGGAAGTATGATTTTGAAAGTATGATCGATGAGGAAGTTAAAGAAAGCATGACATGAATGCCACTCAGCGTAAGCGAAGATACAGCTTTCTTAACTTCAGAACTTATAATCAAGTCTAACTGTCAAACATATCGTTTGAGCAACAAACCTTAATTCGCTTCAGTATCAATGTATAAAGAATAAATATAATATCTGCAATACTGTCATAAATTGTATATGTTAATTTAAATACACATGCGTTTATTACGTCATCTGGGTACTGTTCCGTGTACTGAAACTGTACAGCTAGGGCAATTACATTGCTTGCATCATACAAAAACAGGACAGCCATCTTCCAAAAAAAATGGACACATATGCTCTCCAACAAGGCAAAAACAAATAGTTCACATGTCTGTTTTTCAGAAACACTGATCGCTGCAACTTGTGGTTCTGTCCTTCGACAGCCCAGTTGCGAATGTTCACAAGACGTGCATTTAATTTCTGCATCACCTGCAACATCTGCAACCAACGTAGATTTGACGGGTCAGTGATTGCCTGTCGGCAGGAGCTATGCGCAGCGTTTTCCTTGCCTTGAAGCGCCTTTTAATTCCGGACATGGATTACTGCTATTATTTTATACTTACACATTGCTTGAAAAATTAACTAAACTAACAAGGAAAAAAAATAAAGTTTACATGCCATGCGTTAAAAATCTACAACCCCTAAACACTATATGAATGCATTTTGTTATACGTTAGGTGTTCGTTTCGATGCATTTCTTCTTACCGATAACGAATATAAAGTATGTAAATATGACGGCACTTAAGAGTTATCTTTAAGAAAGGCGTTACACTTGTGCCACTATAATTAATTGAGTGAGCAGTTATTAAGCAATGTAGGGGTGTGCCAATAAAGCACATTACGCGCTTCGCAATGTGCTTTACGTGATACGAACTATTTGTTTGTCAGAACTAATTAATTGGCTGTTATGTTACAAGATTTCGTGAAAAAAACATATATCATTACAATTAGAGTTCCTTTTTTTTTGGGTTCAGGAATGCAAAATTTCGAAATGCCCCTAGCATTATGCCAATTCATTAGCATCTATACGAATTTATTTCTCGCAGTTTGCGTTGAAATAAACAAATTCTCTATCTCAAATTAAACGCTTAATAAAGAAAGACATTACAATAATTAATGATATCGTAAAGGCTAATTTCCCTAGTGTTAATTACCTTGATTTTAATTTGACCCGCGTAGACCTATGAATACGAACTATTGATTGATGCTACGTCGGAAATTTTAAACTATTGCTCAGTCTAAATCTAGTAGCTAACATATCATCTTCGTGGTAGTTTTTCTGATCGGTTTATCACTTATAAAATTTACAAATTTTCACTTAAATTAATTTTAAAAATACATAAACACTGTACTTTAATTACCTAGCTTTGATTTTCATTTTGTTTACGAACTGCTAAGTTACGTAGAAATATACACGACCATGGTTAAGACGTTGGCTGTTAATGTTAATTATTCATACCTAAACAGTACTCATAAAATGAAATAAATGAGTTTTTCTTACACGAATAAACTGTACTTTATATATGAAATGCCAATAATTTCTGTACCAACGTACGTTCATAAAACAATATAGATTATAATATTGTAAAACTGCAAGTGTATAAAAGTGCAGTCTGTTTGCAGAAATTAAATGGCATTATGAAGCGCAGCCATTATCTCATACGTTAACCTCAATTGTACACAAGACGTGAAATTATGTGGCTAATTTTTAGCCAACACATCAATGTTTCTATTGAAAAAAATAATTTTATCTAGTGAGGTAGGTAGGTCGTTTAATTAAATGTACAGGATTGCCACTCAAGGATTGACGTTCAAGATTTCGTAATGGTGAGATGCATTTATTTATTGCAGAATTTTGTCTGTACAGAATTGTTTCTTTATTCTTACTCAGGTATTCATCACATGAGTTTTCTACAAGAAAAAAATTACTTTGTTTACACTTCTCAATAATTTTATTTGAAATACAAGCCTATAATCTGTAATATTACAAATATATGAATTTTAGATTTTACAAGACAACATATGGTGTGGGGAATGGCGGTGTATGGTAGATCATCGACCCCCCCCCCCCCAACCCATTCACTACGCTTGGTACCAAAGACAACCACAAAAAGATTAAAAGGGCTGGAAGTGACAATCCACTTAGTGGTGAAATAAATTGGGGGAAAAATACAACTTGGTCCCACAGAAAGCCATAGGCCATAGTAAATGCATAATGAATCTCAATGAAATTGGAGGGCAATTTATACCCCCAGGTCGCCCAGAAAGAGCACAGTTGTAGGACCATCCATGGTCCAACCTTGGCTGTCCTTGAATAAAAATGCCGAAGTGTTAAATATTCGTGATGTAAATATTTTACTAACAAGGTTTATTAATTAATCAAAATTTTATTGTCGCTTTAAAAATCCAATATCTCTATAGTTTAATAATGTGTTGTGTTTTATGAATGGCGAAATTGTACATAGAGCGTGGTAGAACGGTAAACATTTCTTCGCCTTAAATGACCTTAAATTTTTATTATCAAATAAACATTGCTATTTAAAATTTTTAGTCCTCCGATACCTAAGATTAATTTCCAATCCATGGTGAAATTGCACTTAGAATACAATACACCACACCAAATCACATAAGTTTTATTTACTATGTCCATATCAAATTATTTTTAAAGAACATTTAATTTAAATATTAACTGCCCGCTGTTTTTTTTAAATATTATCATTTTAATTCATAGTGAAACTTAATTGAGAGTACTGCGGATACATACAAAATCCTCTTTTCAAATTAATTAATTCATAACACTGTATTTGAAAAATATGTTTATTTAATAAAATTAAAGCTGTGATTTCGAGGCCCTTCCTTAGTCCTTCAGATTAGAATCAAGCAAGGGCATACTTTCTGTAAAGCCTAACCAACTATCAAGTTGTATACAACAGAATATAAAATCCTTAAGACTTAATGGCTTAAAAAGGTTAAACAGACTAACTACCAGGTAAACACACATCAATTCTGAAAAAATGTCTATATTGAAACATCAGCACCACATGGTTCTACAAGGTGCATAAAACCAAATACAAAAAACCTCTACATTTCCATCCCAACAAGGGAATTTCCTGTTTTACACGAGTATAAAATAGATATGTAAAATTCCCAAAATTAAAAATCTTGTATTATTTTTTTAAGGTTAAAAAACAGGAGTACAAAATCCCTGCAAACATAATATCTAGAATACTCTGTAGGCTATTTAAAAAACAACTACGGTAGCCTCATAAAATTATCCTGGGTATTCAATGCTTATTTTATTACAATTGGAAAAATCTTTCCCTTTTTAAAGCATTCAACTCTATCTTTAGTAATCGCAGGAGTATCTCTTTATTCATTGTAAATGCAAGAATTCTTCACAATTTTCAGAACGTTAACAAGGTGAAATATTTTACAAAATTTATATATACATATATTATATTTTCAGCAAAATACTTTATGTAATCGAATATTTTCAACTTCATTAAAATAATAAAGACTTTAACTGTTTATGCATGAACACAATGCTGAAGTCTTTATTTATTTTCCTTTGTGTATTACCATTTCTAAGATGACAGTTTTTCAGTTTGAAAGTAATAATATTATTTTCTTTAGGATTTTACACTGAGAAATTTTTAAGTGCTTAAGTTTAGATATTACCAGGAAATTCTAAATTATCTACCATTTTCCAGGATAACAACACCCATTTCTACTGAAATCAGGCCTTAAGGACTTAATACCTTTACTTATCTCATCTCTTGTAGTGCTGTACTGGTCATCCCCAACGGCCAGGTCTCTCTGCCCGACCAGTCAGCTGGAGGGACTATTTAAAGTATTAATTCCGACAGGGGAGAACTACCCCACCACAATCCTATTGGCTTAGCCACTCCTCTAGTTACAATTCGTTTCCGGCGAACACAACACCACCTTTATCAATTATACGATACAAAAATAATATTGACTAATATGGAATGTTCTGGTGATGACATTATTTCCGGTACAGTAGTGCACTCTGTAGGCATGTTTGAAGGTCCGCGGACCACAACGCCAGCCGCCCAACACTACTAGCGCCCCAGGCGGACAGGCCAGTAAACACACCAACGCCTAGCACCTAGCAGTCATGTGCGAGTGCGTGAACCAAGCAGTCGCATTGGCCCGGGCGTCGGGAGAGTCACTGCAGCAATATGAAACATTCACATTAGGCGTCGGCACACATGATTTCTTCTAAAGGTAGGACATCTTCAAGTACCATTAGGTAGTTACAATGTCATGTTAGGGAGTATTAGAGTGTAGCATGTTGCGTAGTATTGGCGAACAAAAGCTCTGGGCCGGCGATCAGCTGACAAGACAGGCAAACTCGCAGCGGGCGGTAGAGCTAACGGTAAAATAGTTGTAGCACGCAGACGAAAATTTTCAAGCCATGAGACTCCTTGTCTCAATTTTTCATGTCAATAATAGCTTCCCTTATAAAATGCGAATTGCAAATGTATGACGTAGTGTACGATAGAACCCATTTATAAATTTTCTCTCTTTTTTTTTCCTAGTTTATTAAATTATATGTATTTTTTCTTTGCGTGTATCGATTTTTAAAAAAATCTCCCACACATAATAAAAAATAAATAAAACATTAAGTTTATTAAAATATTTCCTTTCTTTTTAATCAGTTTAGTTTCTCACCTGCGACTACACGAGCGAAAAGGTGCACCTTTGAAACATCGTCACGCACAGATTCTCTACAGCGAAGTTCGCATCGGCACAGAATAATGTGCAGATCACAGGATTCGTATAACCAGCCTTGGAAGAAAAGATCCTGCCACATTTCTCACAAAGGCAAGAGATGCAGCGACGGATTCAACAAACACAGTCACGACTCAAGCTGTCAGTCGCCGCTAGTGTTCGTTGACTCTCTGCTGCAGTGGCGACACTGAAGCACCGATGGGCGAAGTACCCAATCGTTGCAGGTTCTTCCACATCTGTGCAACGTACCAATGCAACCGAAAATGATTCCACACATGTTGCATAGATAATATATGATACAGGGACTTTTTTTACGCAGTTGGCAAATTCATGTCGTCGTAAAGTAAAGCAAGACTGAAAACATCTTGATGATTTAGTCGAGGACTAAATCTTCAGCTAAATAAGAAGCAGAAGGAAGAGCAAGTGGTGGTGATAAGATATTATAACTGGTTTAAGTAGTCGAAAGCTCGAAGTTCTGTATAATGTTTCATCCTCTAACAGCCGCTTCTCAACATCCCGTACGCTTCATCTGCAACAGAGACATTTCGTGTTCATAAAAGTCTTTCACGTAGCTTAGCAGTGCGATAATAAGCAAAATAGCGACACCGATGCCTCACCAAAGATCTCCTTCCATGGCGCGATGACAATTTTAACCGAGGTTGCTGTCACGTCTGGTGACGAAGGTGTCCCAAGCGCCGTAGACTCAATAGTAAACAAAGTCGACGGCGCTGTCGGAGATCCCAACGGCTGTTGGTATACTGCGGACAGCTCAGTAGAAGATAAACAAGGAACCCTTCGTCAGCGACAGCCACCCCATTCTGAAGCACCAGACTATACAGTGGCAGTTTCGGAGCTAGGCGAGACGAACTAAAGGCTGTTCACGGAAAAGTGAGCACTTTTGAAATTAACCTTAGAAAAATGTCACTGCCCATGCCTGCGTATACTACGACGGGCGCACTGAGTGACATGCGCCCAGTAAAGTTGGTAACGATAGATGGAAATTAGTTCCATATATTAACGTCGAATAAAAAGTGTTAGGTAATCATTTGTGAAAATTTTATTTATTTATATCGCTTTTTTTTTTTTAATGCAGCAGTGTGTAAAAATTAGCAGATTTATAAAATGTTTACTTTTCAAATAATTTCACAGTTTCACTTGACCGACGCATGAATAAAGTGATGAGGCCCATGGAAATGATAATTTTACATAACGTGGAATAATACACAACATGAAGACAAGTAGATCTTAAGCACGGCTTTTAAAAGTGCGTATTTTACCGTGAACAGCCTATACACTTCTTTGCATCCACAGACGAACTGGCAATCTCACAATATGATGTCCCCTTTACCTTCCGAATGCATTACCGACAATGGGAAAAACAATGCGGTGGTGTAGCGGCTAGAGCTTTCACCTCCCAACAAAGGCCAACTGGGTTCGATTCTGCTCCCGGATTTTCGCGAGTGGGAGACGTACTGGACGATGCCGATGGTTGGCGGGTTTTCTCAGGGGTCTCCCGTTTTCCCCGCCTTTGCATTCCGGCGCCACTCCATTTTCACCTCGCTTTAACCCTAACCTGCTCCCAATACACCGATGTTAAGAACTGCCCAAATCTTTCGACTATATGAGCGGATACATGTCAATTTTAATTTCCAGCTTGGTTAAAGGATTCAATAATACGATCAGTGAAGTACAATATAACGTGATCGGGGCTTTAGGTAATGTTATGTTAACCGTTAACAGTCAAAAACTGTGAAAGGAATTTGAAAGACTGCTACATGCAAAATTGGTTACGTAGGTATTTCTGCAGGATGTCTCTATGCTCGACCAACAAACTACAACAGCAGATTAATCACGAAAAAAATAAGATTAAACCCTATATACTTATTGCCTATTGTATAAAGTGAATCTTAATGGCAGTACACATCTTTGAAATTGAACCTGAAACTCTAGTTTATTGCAAAAAAAATGCAGAAAATATTTAAGATCATACACTAAGTGTCTGGATAATGCTATCTGCAAACACCGCAACATATGCAGTTATCAAATAATTTCACGTAGATAATCAAGGTTACTGTCCTTATTTCGAACTAAAATTTATGCCGTGGTAGCATATTTGGGATTCAAGTGGTAGATTATTAATCCACACAACACAATTAACGTAAAAGTTCGTACGATACTTTCAAAATAGTACTCAGCAGTACCTGTTATGTGGGCAACACGCACAGCATCCAATAACACAATGTTGCGGCTGTCAGAGGGAAGATAATATTCCGGGGAGAAGTACATAACGGTGGCACAATAGTAAACTAGTGCTTTAGGTCCAAATTAAAAATGTATATTGCCCTTAGAATAAACTTTAGATCATAGGCCGTGTGAATAAACTTCTTTTTTTTCTTGTTTAACCTGCAGCTGAAGTGTGTCGGTCGAATTTAAACACAACCTGTACAATATACGTCTTTCAATTTCGAAATTTAAAAAATAAAAATTACCAAATCACTGTTTTCTTAATTATATTGATTTAAATTTCTTAATAGCATACAGCTGCAATTAATGCAATAAATAAATAACTTGTATGAAGTTAAGTTCTTACGACAATGTTAAATTTCTGGATAGTTTTATGATAAATAACCTTTATTTAAAAGAAGAATAATAAGTATTTTGATTCAAATTTATTATCTCTGGTTTAGTAAAGTTGTGCTGTACAACAAATATCAGCAGTGCCTTCTGGACAGTTATACGTCGTTTACCTCCCGTTAAGATTTCAAAATAAAAGGTTACCCGCAGATATAACTAAATTTAAACGAAATAACACAGCCTGAGAAAATGTCATTAATAACACTTCCTCATTAAAGGTTGTTGAGGTGAATATAAGTGTGGACGAGGAGGTCTCAGGTTAAAATTGCGAGTAAGCCATGCACATATGTACGATATACTGTACACGAGTAATGTTAGACCAGCTGGGTGGTCCTTTTCCCGGTACAAAATATGTTATGGTAACGGCAAGAAACTGTCCTGGTAAATTGCACAAATTTAAGTTATTATTAATGCTCTCGTGTGCCATTTCAAACACAACAACACTGTGTCTCGATTGAGTGCTTATATGTGTTCCAGTTGGGCGGCCACTGTGAAATACTTCACACAATCTCTCTCTCTTTCTCTCCCTCTCGTGGCGTGTAGAGTAATCGCATACTCCCCCTTCTTGATAGCAACTGTACACAAACAATCAATCGACAGCCGTGTGGACGCAGTAAACTGTAAGTAATCGGTGCGTTGGGAGGAATGGCAGTGCAAGAACTGAGCATACAAACACACTTTGCAAACACCTAACTTACACCACTCTGCACTGCACTGGAAGACAAATGACGTGACGACTGTGGATGCAGGCTTAGCTGTGTGCAGCAAAACACCTCGCAGAGTAAGGGTTATTGCGTGTAGTAAATTCCACTCCCCGACACTGCTATGCTTACTCCCATTAACTCTACTTACTGTGCTTTCCCGCACGAAGCCTCTCACCGATTAATTTTGTGAACAATATTTATAATTGAAATTTGGGGGGGGGGGATACATAACAGCACTGCTGACAACTAAGGTTTAATTGGGTTGCATTAATTACCTTCTTCAATAAAACACTCTTACAGGCTGTTCACGGTAAAGTGAGCACTTTTGACGCCCTAGTTACCTTTTTTATTCAGTCATTTTTAATCCTTTAACTACCTTTTAAATAAATGTGGTATTTTAAGTAATAAATACAGTTTGTAGATTGCGCCATACTAAGAAGTTAACGTCTAAGGCCAAATATATAAATTTACTAACAATTATTCCAAATGAGAGGGCTTTCAAAAATGTTCACTTTACAGTGAACAGCCTATAATAACAATCGTTCATTTTCAATTTCCAATCAAGCTTGAAATCAAATTTGCAAATCATTTGAAATTACCACTGTATCTATATCTGTAATATAATTAAACACATTGCTCCCCATTTGCCATACATTAAAAAGTCTCTCTTCAGAAATAGAAACAAATAAGTAAAAGTTCCTTCGATGTGATGTGAGCGCCAGTCAGTGAGAAATAAGGGAACTCTGTTGTCTCGGGGTAATTCTGTAGGTGGGAGACTTTGTCTGAATTTTAACAATGGCTGACATTGAGAAAACTTCAGTATCCTTCCAACAGTTCATTTAAAGGGGTTCACTAACAATTAAATGTTCATTGGAGATAAATGGAGGAAAGTTCACATTATGACGTATGACATTAAAATCAATGTTCATTAAAAAGACCTAGGATTGTCTTGGCCTGGCATACCTCCCCACAGCATTTGGTAATCATGCTTGGGATAACAGGCTTTTTAAACTTCTTGAAATTATTAAATATGTTAGCATTGGACCTCTTCTTGACACTCTATAGCTTCATTTCACTTATTACGCTTGTTATCGCACAATATCAAAGTACTTTGGATTACTTGAGAGGCTGCAGTATGACAGTATGGCTGCTCTTGACGAAGCCTGGTCCCAGAAGAAGGAAACTGGACAAACCAGTAACCCACTATTAAGATTTTGGCGCAACACCCATGCATCCAACCACAAACAGTCTCTAAAGGCAGGCTGTCTGAGATTCAGATGACGTAGGTATGATCATAGACTGTAATTGTCAAAATCAGCTGTTTCCCTGTGACACATCTAATCAAAACAACAAGTGAACGTCATCTGCGCCGCTTACCTATACATCTCTCCGCGATCTCAATCCCGCTGAAAATATGTGAAAACATTAAACAAGCATATTTAAATCAAATCTCTCATCTCAAAACTATGTTTTTAGTACATGACTAACAATTAACATATTCCACAATAAAAATAAACAAAGTTTATTTTTACCACACTTTAAGTGTTTATACATAACTTTTTTAAACATGGCGGCAAACTAAAAAACACAAACAAGTATGATTTTCCCTCCAATTTAGGCAAACAAGCTCTTGACCTAAAACAAAGTACAAATATACATATAAACATATATGGTATCTGAAATATAAGCAAACACTCTGAAAATAAATTAACAATTAAAATATAAACATTCTATCGGAATCATTCCAATGCGATGTTAACTATTCCCAACGATATCATTTAAACAAGGGGCGGGGAGGGGGGGGCATCAAGATTGTTTGCATTCGTAAGAATTTGTGTGGAAAAGTTCATACAGGCAGCGCTTCACATTATAAAACTCAATATTGAATACAAAAAAAAAAAAAAAAACAATCCATTTCGAAATCGAGAAGTTAAACTGCATAACTGAAAGAAAAAAAAAAAGAAGAAAAAACGCAGCTCTGCTCACAAGGAACATTAGAATGCAAATATGTTACTTCATGTCACTGAATATTACATTTTTAAATGAAGAAGTTAACGGAGTAATGCAGACATGATACGATTTTGTACAGTTCACACATTTAATGGTTGTTCAACAAGTTAAAGTGGATAGAAAGCAATGTGTTGCAATTTCAAAATTCACAAACGTCATAAATATTTGAAGAGCTAAGCAGAAACGTCACAAACTCTCTGAAACTAATTTGGCGATTAAAATTAAATTCCGCAAATTACTTTGTTGATTATTTCAGGGCAGGTAAATTATTTGGTGCAAAATGACTTAGGAACTACGATCAACATTAATGCGCAAACAAGGTTACCAACAGCCTACGGCATACATAATAAACATTCAATCGCCACGCGGCTACGAAGTTGGTAAATCTGTATCTCGTTTCGTGACCTTTACAGCTGAGACTATTTCACATTCTCCTTCAGGCTATGGTCATCAAACCAAGAACTAACGTCTAAGTTAGAGGACACTGAGGTGTTCCAATGCCTAAACGTACAATACAAAGTAATTTCATTTCATTACGACGCTTTTTTTAGTGTTGCAATTGGCCTACATGGAAGCTAACGACTTCTTAATTCTGCGTAGCACCGAACATATTATAAGCTTCGAGGTCCTGGAGGACGCATCATGCCAACGTAATCACAGTTATTTACTTCACCGCTAGAGTAGCCTTAATCGCCGGCCTTCATGCGGTCACTGATCACGAAGATTACAATGTATAAAAAATTATGTCGGCTTGTGCTCTAACACACAGGCTTCACGCTGCGGAAAGACGGCAAAAATTCAGTGAAAACTTATTTCACACGTCGGCCGCTTCAGTTCGTTATTAATTTGTGGTCTCCGGTACCGCAATCAAATGATAATTTTGTGCGCACTATGCTTATGCACGTGCTTCATTCACGCAACCAGTGAGATGCCGTCTTGTACCTTGTTTCATTCTGCCTCACGTGGATATTTCAGTTTTGTTCAGAAGAGCATTTAATTATTTTGGAAACCTATTTTCGAATTTTATGTAAAACAACTTCATAATATTTATGCCAACTACGTCATCGGATAAATAAGTGAATTGTATTAACCATCACCAATATTCTTTGTGTTTTAAAGACTTCAGTGATATTTTGTTTGTTAATGTAATATTTATCTGAGGTTAAAATTTCCGCTCGTTTATAAAATACATTTTCAAACTAGGCCAACCAGTATGTCAAAGATTTGACATGTATAAGAAAAACGAGTACTTAATCTTTGTAAAATTAGTATTTCATATAATGTGGTGTATTTTAATATTAATAAATAATTACGTCACCTTTATAATTTTGTTTTACTTTAAACGTTTTAAATGAAAATATTTGTGAACTAAGTTGTAAAAGTCGCGAAATGTAATTCGATTTATGTTGGTACTCATCCTCTCGAATCGATCTTACTCTGTGACGACTTCCGGTACGTCCATTTCCTTCTTCTCCATCGACATGTTCGGAATTGTGACATCTTGTTTCTTCTTAGAATTGTTAGTCTAACAATCTTGATGTGAGAACATCAATTTTACCACGAGGTACGTTTATTGTGTAGCTAATCTTCCGTGTCACATGTTTTACTTTGTGTTTGGCTCGGCAATCGTTAACATTTCCCCTTGAACTGTAATTCAGCGATTCTCCAGCATGGCCCTAAGATGACGACCCGAACGTGGCTTCGGAGTTGAGGCGTGGTAGTTATCGGAGGATTTTCCTCGCTACCCTTTCTCCATTCATTTAACTTCTCGATCGGAGATGGGTTCGTGATCTGCTTTCCGTGCATCACCAGGCCAAAATTTGTTTTCTATTTATGTAGATTCCGCATGCAGTGATACTGACAATCTTATTGGACTGACTTTCGAACATTTATATTAGCCAGAAACATTTAAAACGTGTGTTCGTTTAGTCATGGTTGTTTGACCAAATGCCTCAGTGACAGTACCAGCCTAAATCTGAATTAATGTTGAGTTGAATGCCCAAGAAAAGGAAGGCAATGTAGCGTGTGTGTAATTGTTGTCGGCCAGAATGGCTACTTACGATAAATAATTTAAGTAACTTCAATTTCATACGGGATCCCAAAGTAATGTGAAAGTAATAATAGGAAAAGAAAAAAACAACAAAAAAATATGTGAAACAACATTTTAATTGATATTGTTCTCAAAGTTTTGGTTGCTTGTTGGAAGTGATAAGATCTTATAAAAATAAAAATAATGATGTCATCTGAAATAAAATAGTATTTTTTTTTCTTAAATGTCGTAGCTATATCAACCACCTCACCTAAGTTGCATAAACCCTAATTTTCTACAGGTACCTACCAAGTTTTGTTTAGTGATATAAGTTGTAAAAGCTGAATTTTAGGTTAGGCCTTTTATTATCCTTTACTAACATTTGATTATGCACAAACGCACAGCAACCTGGCCCTCGGCCGTTTCCTTTCTTGTTGTGTTGTTGAGGGGACAATGCTATTGGCACGTTAACCCCTGCCAAATATCTTGCCCCATAAATACCGCCACACAACAAGGGCTTGCCCACACAATAACAACTTGCCTTTCTTGTTGTGTTGTTGAGGGGACAATGCTATTGGTACGTTAACCCCTGCCAAATATCTTGCCCCATAAATACCGCCACACAACAAGGGCTTGCCCACACAATAACAACTTGCCTTTCTCGGGTCTTGAGCTCAGAATCCCTTGTACCATAATATGGATGGCAACCTACTTCATTACGGAGCTAAGATTCGGAGCATAAACGTCGATTGTAATCAGTCTTAAGGGTCCTATGTACTGAAACGTTTTCTATGAAATCGTTGTTTGCCCCTAAACGCGTGTCTCGGTAAATAAATGTTCTGCAAATATGAAGTTTTGCCAGAAAGGAAAAAAAAAACTATTGTCTATGACGCTAAATTTTTACTTTTATCTTATTGTACTAATGAAGAAAAATATCGTGAAAGTGGTAAAGTATCGCATATTTAATGCTTCCCTACGAGTTTTCTTTAAGCGGTAAGAGAAAAGTACGATTATACGCAGGTAGTTTGATCTGTGTACTTTCATCGCGTGTAATAAAACCCCACAGTTACATATCTAGTTTACACAGTAAAGCGTTAGGACGGAAACACTGCACGCCCTGCGCGTAGGAGCGATGTGGCGCTAGGCGTGCGTGTTAGTGTCGCCCGTATCGCTCCCTCGCTTCTTGACCTTGGACGCGCAGCCACATAGTCCTCTTGAGTATTGGTAGACTCGTTTCACCAACCTCAAATATTTACATGAACATCACTTTGAAAACAAGTGTGTGAGTCACTTAATGCTGTGTCCGAATTCGCCTGAAGTATATACTTGTTCGTACATGTCCCCGGAAGTGACGTAGTAAGTTCTGTCCGAATTGCAAGTGAAGTATGCAAGTATACAAGTAAACGAGGATGCATACTTCTGGCGTATATGCGGAATATGTGCTGCCATTTCGAGAAGCAATTTGTAGATTATAATTGATTTCCGACATAATTATTTTATTTAAAGTTTAATAGGGAAAAGTCACTACTTCATAAGCATCGAATTTTGAACTGAGTTAAAAAATAGTGCAAGATTCACTGTAAAACAGGTCTAAACAATAAATTCGTATTAGGCCTATGTTCCTAATCTGCATAAGCTAAGATAAAACAAGTAATCAAAATTGCAAACTCACGTACAACAATGCAAGATAACAAATGTTATGTAAATAAAATTGAAATATAATTTGTACTAATACTTGATTTAACCCCCAAAACGTGCGGAAAATATCAAATTTTTAGTCGGAATACACGTACATTAAAAGTTGTTAGCTGGCTAACAACTGTTACCGAAGCCAACACGACTGCATGTCCGAATTCATTAAGTTTGGTGCCAAGGGTAAGTGAAGTATGCAAGGATGCAAGTACGCCAGTAGATACCTGAATTCGGACGTTGCCTAAATCAAGTAAGTGTATATGACCTACCGTAGAACTACTTGTGAGCAAAATTTGGTGGAAATGGGTCGACTGATTCCCGCTATATGGCATAAATGCTTTATTTCTCACTTATTGCTACCGTAGAGAATGCCTAAAAAAATTTCTCAGTATAGGCATATATGGTTTTTTCTTATAGATGCCAGCAAAAAAAGTTTGGCTAAACTTGGTCACAGAAAAAAATGTACTTTTTTTTTAAATAACTTATATTGCCAACATTTTGAAAAGAAAATTCCGACCCACTTAAATTACGTAAGTTTGCATGGCCTCCTGTAGCAGTACTTCGTGTATGGAAATCTTCAGGGAATTAGTTAATTGTTTCCTTAGATATGGCATAAATATTTCATTTCATCACCTGACACTATCGTACAAACAAGCATCTAACTCGATAGCTTCTATTGGGAACACTCGCAGTATACAAAGTTTAATTGAAATTGGTTAAACCGTTTGATAGGCGTGACAAAATTATCTAAATTCTTCATATGGCGGCCATTTTGTAAATAATGCCAGACACACTTAAAATGTGTACGACACCTACTGAAGTACTACATGTGTGGAAAGTTCGGTGGGAATAGGCTGATTGTTCCCGGAGAATAAATCAGTTATGTATTGTATTGGCACATTCTATGTTTTTCATACTGTTACGTTTTTTTTTAAAGTATGGGTACTGTCGAGTGGATAAGTATAGTTTATATTAATCCTACCTGTTGGGTTTAGGCGCACTCAAATGTGAACTCATTTAACTCTTTACCGTCCCTGTATTGGAATCAATATCAATTACGTCTCATTACAAAATGTTAGTTACTCATTAAATCGGAGCCTACTTGGTTACATTTTGTTAATTATTATCATTATTTGTTTATATAATAGCCACTGTGGCTAGTTTTCTATGGCCCGACTTCGCCTTGTCCATGACGGCGTAGGTTGACGACCAGACGAGCGTCGGGACGTCTTGCTGGTGCAGTGTCGCGACGACGAAGATCTCGTTCACCGGGTTCCTAGCCGTAATATCCGCCACAACCGGCCTGTCTGCTAGGGTTTGTTTAGGAAAGCTCAAGGCTTCGTTCCACTTTCTCGTAGTTTGTTTGTGCTCCCGCAATCAGCCTGTTGCTGCACCTCACAATGCATACTGCTGCATATTACAGTCGGTTGAAATTCTTTACCACATATGGCATACTAACATATAAATGTGACTACCTTCTTAAGTCATATAAATTTATATGGACTACAAAAGAATAACTTGTCGCCAGAATTTGCTGATATCAGTTAACTTGTTTTCCGAGATTGGAGGACACAAAAGCTTAGTTTGTCGTGTGGAGCTATCTTATAAAATGGTAGAAAAATGATATTATTTATTAGCTCACTTGTTGCTTACATAATTACTGCCAGCATGTAAAGTTAAGTGGAAATTACTTACATTTGTTTGTATATACGTAATGAAATGTTTTCGTGGCTGCTATTTTAAACATAAGTGTCACATCCACTTGAAATACGCCCGTTTACATACCACAATGCTACTAGTTTGCCAAACTTAGTAGGAATCTGTTCATTGTTTTCCAAGGTATAATACAATTTTATTTATTCGTGTGTCGCTGTCTTACAAACTGGCGGATAAAAGGGGATCTGTGTGGACGCATTTGATTGTTGTGGAAGTTGCCGCCAGCATACAAAGTAATGTTGAAATTGGTTTCTTGGTTTCGTGGAGATAGAACACTATAATTGAATATTTCTGTTGTTAAATTTTGATAATAAGTGCTTATTGAGTGATTGTTTTGTGTGCTATGACAAAACTTGATTTATTTGTGTGGCAATATCTTACACCATTGTGAACAAAAGACGCTTTAAGTAGTTGTAATAGATATTGCCAGCATACAAAGTTAAGTTTTTTTTTTTTTTTTTTTTTTTTTTCATTCTTTCGTAGATATAGGACAGTAATCTAAAATGTTTATAAAGCAGCTATCATCAAAGTAGTAGTCTGACCAAATAAAACACGCCAGTTTAAATGACCTACCATAGTAATACTTGATTGCAAAATTTGGCATCTGTTTATCGGTATGAATGTGTCGATTGTTTTCCGAGATATTACATAAGAATTCAATTTTCATGTGGTAATTTCTTACAAAATGGCGAACAAAAGACTATATACTGACTGATTTTTATACTTATAGTAGATACTCTCAGCATTACAAGTCTGGTCGAAATTATATAGTAGATACAGCATATAAATTAAAAATATTTTATACTACCACCAATTTGAAAATAAATGCCTTACACATTAAAATTGCATACATTAACATAACATACAATGGTATCACTTATATGCCAAATTTGGTAGGAATCGGTTGAGTAATTACCGAAATATTATATAAGAGCTTTATTTTCATGCCATCACTTTATACATTAAATGCCTACGTTATGAACTGTGAATGTAGAAAATTCGTTTTCAATTGGTTGAACGGTTACTGAGATATGACATAGTGCCCTAAGTATTATGATTGCTGCCATTTTTAAAGTAAGTATCCGTCGTGATTAAATCTATAAAAGGCGGCTGTGCTTACTAATACTATATGTGAACCGAGTCTGGCGAAGTTCGTTTAAGGTGTTTAAAATATATTAAGGAGGGACATACGTTCCAGACAGACATCGGGGTGATTGCATAAGCCTATCGTTCGTTCGGAAAGTAGGCGAAAAATTCGCGTAAGTCTGGAAAAATATTAATACGACCCACTGGCGTGTGTGGATAAAATATCACGTTGCTTAACAATTCATTAAGTTTGGATGAACGTTTTAATTAAAACTGATGTTATTTTTTCTTCGAAATCGCAATAAATGTTTTTTTTTTTAAACCTTAAGTGCTCCGCCTGGCTGACGCATGAAGTGCGTCGCAAAAGAGGTTTGGTACAAAACACGCCATTAAAAACGATTGAATATTTCATAGTAAGGCATTCAAAAAAACTGTCTGTGCACGAAGACAAGTTTCAAGCCATTGCACTGAGAAAAAGGTTTTGTTGTATCAAACAAGATTTGTTTTGTACAACCAAATTATTTGTTTGTATAGGGGCAATGGAGTATTTTGTTGCTGAAACCATTTTTTTTTTTTGTTGTTCACATTTGGTTGCCCCAAACTGTAAGATTTAGTTGGTGCAACTAAAGATTTGTTTGGCTACACGCGCATTTGACAGTTTGGGCCGATATAAAAAATGTCGTATGTTCGCGCGAGTTTCGAACCTAGATCACCTGCGTCTGAGCGCTACGCCTTAGTGATCTCAGCTGATAGGACAACTCACAACACAGGCAAGCTTTTAAATAGATGTACTTCAAATATTGGGCTACGTGAGCAAACAAATATTTCAAGTTTTACAACTTGACTTGTCAGTTTCTTGTTTCATTGTCTTATTAACGTGTTTATACGATTATTAAGCATCAAAAGATTCACTAACAAACACGGTTACTAGTCTAATTGTCACGAAAAATACAAACAGACTCTCGAGCTGTATTTTCGAACAAATGCAGTCAAATTAGTAGCCAAACAAATATAGCATATACAGTTGATTCAACAAAATATTTAGTTGACAGTCTAATTTATTTTTGGCCCAACACAGAGATTTTGTTTATTCAAACATAGGTTTCGTTAGACGAACCGAAGTAATTTTGTTGCTTTTAAAATTCTGATTGCTCAAAAATATATATATTTTTAGGGCAACTAAATATATATTTAGCCCTATACAAACAAATATTTGGTTCGATTTTCTCTCGGTGCATTTCAACGCCAAGGATTATTTCTTTTCGGCGTGATAATAGCTTAAACGGAGTGAAATACGCAGGAGGGGGGGGGGGTGGTTAGGGGGTTTGAAAAACCCCTCTCTTTTACCAGAATTTTCGACTATCATCTTACGAGTTATCTCCCTTAATGAGTCATATCAGCTATAATCGTATTTACATTTTATCCGTTAGCTATGATGTATACAGTCGAATCGCATTATTACGACCACCTACTAGTATCCAAAGTAACCGCCCTTCGCAGCACGGACAGCAGCCAGAGGAGCCGGCAGTGACTCAGTCAGGAGCTGATAGGTCTTCACGAGTATATGGAGCCACGCTGTCTGTCTGCAGTGCGTCCTACAGCTGCTGTTGAAGGGTGCGTGGCGGAGGAGACAGACAACGAACACGACGATCGAGCTGGTCCCACAGATGTTCAACTGGATTGCCATCGAGGCTGTTTGGGGGCCAGGGAAGAACACTGAAGACTTGATCGTGCTCATCCAATACTTCCCGGTGAGTGGGCGCGAACCGGAGTCCTTTACCTCAGAAGGATGGTGCGTTATCTATTACACCACGGCGACAACTTGCCTGTTGTACGAGTGTACTGTTCCGGTTTCGCCTTAGGGGCTTATCGAACAGATTATTCGTGGGAAACGTAGACAGATGGTTATCACTCATTTTACTACTACGTTAATATATTTTGTCAAGGTTTGAAACGTACAACGTTTTACCAAAATTAAAATACAATAATCGACATTAAATAGTAAGTTAACGTACCTTAACGAGGGAGTTAAATATATAGAACTATCAAGTTAGTGACTCTACTTTACACCAACCCATTATAAAGTTAACTACGGTCTTTACTTAAGTCACCAGCTCGTTATCACCTTGATGCTGTTGCCGAAGGCTGGTCTTCGTGTAGTCTCGCTTCGGCGGATCTCAGCACAACCTTCGTCACTCCATTTTGCATCTTAGTTGTCGGGCTGCGGTAAGACCCCTTTTCGAGCCTCCGCCGGCCGGCGCTATATACTCGGCTCCGATTTATTGAACTTTCCAGAGTTTGCACTCTGACCCGCTGCCTGTGGCCTCGCCCTGGATGCGCGTCGCTTCTCTGCCACTAGTGCGTCTCTGTGGCCTCGCCCTGGACGCGCGTCGCTTCTCTGCCACTAGTGCGTCTCTGTGGCCTCGCCCTGGACGCGCGTCGCTTCTCTGCCACTAGTGCGTCTCTGTGGCCTCGCCCTGGACGCGCGTCGCTTCTCTGCCACTAGTGCGTCTCTGTGGCCTCGCCCTGGACGCACGTCGCTTCTCTGCCACTAGTGCGTCTCTGTGGCCTCGCCCTGGACGCACGTCGCTTCTCTGCCACTAGTGCGTCTCTGTGGCCTCGCCCTGGACGCACGTCGCTTCTCTGCCACTAGTGCGTCTCTGTGGCCTCGCCCTGGACGCACGTCGCTTCTCTGCCACTAGTGCGTCTCTGTGGCCTCGCCCTGGACGCACGTCGCTTCTCTGCCACTAGTGCGTCTCGGCAAGCTATAGGGGAACGCTTACCCATGCCGCCAAAAAATAATTATTGATTTAAATTACTTGCAAAATTTTGTATTGGAATAACTGTTCAGGTTTGCCCTAAAATAAGTGTTATAAGCTTGGACCTTCTCGCCATTCTAACAGCAACTTGACAAATTAGTCATTCCCGAAACTCGTTATAATAACTATTTTGTGTAATAGACTGCTGAGTTATTTTTTGAGTTACGAGGCAAAGTTCGTGTAGAATTCCTTAGTGGCTTTATTAGTGCTTTGAAGTCAATACTTTTCCAAGTCTTTTAATAATTCCTTTATAACATTTACGTGGGTAAAGATAAAGGCATGTATTCAGATTTAAACACGGGAGCAAAAGCTATCCGTTTTCCACAATATCTTCCTTTTTTTTTTTTCACAAACTTTCCAATTGTAACTATTTGATAATTGTATTTTACATATTTTGTACCTTAAATTATTCTTTCTTGCTGAGGTTTATCCCAGCAGAAGGAATATACTGTCGAGACGCCATGTTGGACAGTATATTCCTTCCGTTCTCCCATCGAGCTGTTGAGATAATACTGAGGCTGTGTAAGTGTCGTAAGGTAATCATCTTCCCCTCCATGTATGAAATTTTCCACTAACATGTAAGTGAGTTTTACTCCAAAGATTGGTATTTCTATCTAGCACATAAATAAAAACAGTGTTTCTCAAACAATTTTGCAAAAATTACCTTACAATTGTCAGGCTATTTTACCAATATTTTTACGGTGCAAATTTGTTCTTTTTGCCCCGTCTCCCGACGGAAATTGTAGTGAACATCGGCCTCGAGGATGACTAGTGGAAAAAAATAAAAATAAAAATTGTGAGGTGAAAGATGTGGTAGAGGTTTTATATGGGCACCGAGTTACTAATTATTACAGAAAATCTCTTGTTAGCGCTGAAATTATAAGCATTAAGTGGACAATATACACTAATCCATTGACATCCAACTGTATTCAGCTCAGAAAGAACAAGTCAGTAAAACTAGTTTACATTGTTATTGATATATCATATATTTATATATTTTATATTGAACTATTTTATTATTATATTGGATTGTTATATATTTATATTTGATTTAATTATTTTACACCATACTTCCTTATATATTTATGTTTTATTAAATGATTTTACATTAGACTACCATAATGTGGTCGTTCCTGAGCATTGTACTGTAGCTGCAATGTATTGGGACGTATTTGTTTGCGAGTGCGTATGTCTGTGTAATTTGCATTTTGTGTTATGTATTGTCTCGTTAGTTCCTAGTTCCAACTGATTTATTGAGAGAGAAGAGAATTTTTTCTACTTGTCCGGTGCAATGTTTAGTAGTCAGTCGTTATGTATTACCTAAGTTATAAGTAATATTTACCTTGGAATCACTGAGAATTATAGTGTATCGTGTTTGCTTCTAGCTCCCGTGGCTGCGGTTGGCTCATTGCCAGACTACCTGCTGCTCAACACAGTGATGTGGCTTCGATTCCCAGCAGGGCACCGCCTACATTTTATCTGATCTTATAATGTCATGCAGTGTTTATTATCAAGTCATAATGTCAGCACTGTAGTAACAGCATCGACTATCCAGACGTAAAAAAATGGAACATTTCATGCCTTTCTTTGACTCCGAGCAATAAATGAGGACGTGGAAATCAAAATTCCATATTGGCTATGTAGCCAGTAACTCAATGTATGTATGTCTACGTGGCCACAAATAGATTATTTCTGCATGCAGAGCCATTATTTAATTGGCAATTGTTAAGTAATTCAATGAAGCAAAAGGGTTTCTTTTCTTGGCTGACGAGACAGCAGATGCATCGGAAATGGAACAACTTTCAGTCTGTGTCGGTTTCCTATAGAAAAAACAAGATAATATCAAAGTTTTTGTGGAGTGAATACGACTTTAAATTTGCGACCATAGTGGAAAGAAACCCAGAAAAATCCGATAGTAACAAAATCGAGGGATACAGTTTTGTATTGCAGCTCCGAATCTATCGTCTAAATTCAAAATTAAATTACACCACTCGATTGCCAAAGTATCTAAGACTATGTTGAATTGAGTGAGTACTGCAAAGCATCGCGCGTGGCCGGAGGGGGGGGGGGAGGGGCGCCATTTTGAATTCGTTTCTCCGCGTCTCATAACTTTCGCGTAGTATAACTTTTGACTAGGAGAAGCTACGACGCTCGTTTGAGTTTCAATCGACAGCTCTCGTCAAGATCGATCGATTGCGTGTATAGAAAAATTTGTGTGGCGTGGTTATTGTGAAACTGTATGAGCTTAATGTAAAAAAATTAAGAAAACATAACACAATGTAGAAATCGTAAACGGTTGGAAAGAGCATATCAAAAGCAATCTAGTGATTCCCAAGAAATCCTATATGATGGAGTGAAGCGGTGCCGGGAACGTAAAATAAACATCAAGGCACCCGAGCGCGTCAACGTAGACGTATTAGAACAAATGGCCGCGTCCCCAACACAGCCACCCCCGCCTTTTTTTTTTTTTTTTTTTGCAATTTGTGCCTGTAATAGAGGTTTATTACTGGGAAGATATTAGTTGACGCTATAAGGAAAACACTAGGAAATTTGGGAGCTTGAGTGCATGACCAGGGCTACGATAGAGCGTCATCTATGAGTCGTCGTTTACATGGTGCTCAGGCTTAGGCTCGTGAGTGATATGGTTATGGAGTGCATACACAACGCGCATCAACTGTCTAAATCTAGTCATTTCAGATGATTGTGAGGTACTTTCAATCTAAAGCTCTCTGGGTACTATAGTAAGCATATACACAAGAAAATATCAACACTGCACTAATCGACATAAGAAGTGACTCCAAATGCAGTGGTTAACCGACTTATTCAACATTTATCCCTACTAAAGTTGAAATAGTTAGATGTGCGTAAAAATGTCAAGAGACTTTTTATACATATTTTAGTTAGTTATTTAATTATTATAATCCATTTTTGCCAAATATGTATTACTGTAGCAAGAATTTTAAATTTTTCCAATTATTTTAAAAATTTAAATTTGAAATTTTGTAATAGAAAATGATAATCTTCAAAATAAATCAGTTCCCAGCGAAGCGGGCGACAGCATAGCTAGTTTTAGTATAGTTCTGTTGCCCAATGTGTAATTGATACTAAATTTGGTATAGTTTTATTCCACTTAACGTGGTGGGAGCATCGCCATTTTGTGTTTTTGTACTTCTTTAAAATTTAATGTTAAAATAATAATATTATTGCACGCATAAATACTTCACACAATTCCTGAAACCAGATTGGTTTGATTTCAGTCAGTTTTTTTCACGCGAGACTGAACAATTTAGTATAACGAATTAATTTTTATTACAGTTACAGACGCAACAAAGACAACACGGGGGCGAGAAAATTCGCCGACCAGCGGCATCGTCAGGCTTGATTAACTACTTGCAAAAATCCGCGAGTGACCCAGCCGGGGAAACTATATGGAAACAACGACACGAGTCTATGTTAGTACTTTCAGAGCTCCAAGAAGTCGAAACTCATTTTCTAAAGAAGATTGTTACACATATTGATACGAGTGTATTTTCAGCTTCGAATCAGCTACTCCATGCTACTTAGAATCTCTCATTTCATACAGCACTGCGGGTTTGTAATTCGTCTCAGATTGAGTGAATTACTGCGAAAATGGACCTGGTCGATGGTTTAAATTTACGGCATTTGTGCAGGCAGTGCTAAGTAAAATCAGACGACATTGAGAAAAGCAACTTAGCGAGATATTCGCGCAGGTGTGAAGGAAGTCTGCAATTACTTTAGCATTGCGTTACCAATGCCCAGGCCAGTTGGACTGCAAGCGAATGCTCTACTTTCGGACCCTAAAACACGTTCCAGTCCTGTATTCTTCTCCTGCCACACACTTGCACGACCGCTCCCTGAAGCCCGGGTCACTCTGGCAAGATTCCTGTGATACTTTCCATCTAATATGCAAAGGTTTCGTGGCTGCAGTGTCAGAGGGGAAGGTGTCTTAACAGCTCTCGTAAAACAGGACGAAATGAAGGCTATAGCATATTCTCGGTTTGTTCACACTTTTAAATTAAACCTATGAAAAATCACCCCATGTGTCAAATATTTAGTTAGTTTATAAAAATTGCCATGTATCGCAAGCGTCCTATACCTCTGTTAACATGGAAATATATTATTTCTCGTTAAATTGAAGTTTTGCCGGTATTTTACTTATAAATAATAATACTTCGTTTATAGTGAATATGAATAAAAACAGCGAGAGAACACGTGTGTTGGTAGCGAATAGTAATAAATAGTTTTCACGAGAAATATAATTTTAACTGTGTGCGGACACATTCAGTGCGCCATCCTCTATTGAAATATTCTAGACTTAGTGAAGCTCGAATTTGCCCGAGGCGGAGGAATATCCTGGAAGTAGGACCTAAGCAGGGCTTCAGAAAAGCGTAAAGTAACCGTGAATGGATTACAACTGCAGCAAAGCTGAGGCCATGCCGATGAAGTGAAATTGCTTTATAGGAATAATTTGAAATTGGTGGCATAGGCCTACTGCAACAGATGCCCTGACTGCACTGCTCCGGTGTAAGTACGGAAGTGAGGCGGTGTTTACAACGACGTAGACAATCATGTGCATTTCAACAACGACGTAGACAATCATGTGCATTTCAACAACGATGTAGACAATCATGTGCATTTCAACAACGATGTAGACAATCATGTGCATTTCAACAACGACGTAGACAATCATGTGCATTTCAACAACGATGTAGACAATCATGTGCATTTCAACAACGACGTAGACAATCATGTGCATTTCAACAACGATGTAGACAATCATGTGCATTTCAACAACGATGTAGACAATCATGTGCATTTCAACAACGATGTAGACAATCATGTGCATTTCAACAACGATGTAGACAATCATGTGCATTTCAACAACGATGTAGACAATCATGTGCATTTCAACAACGATGTAGACAATCATGTGCATTTCAACAACGACGTAGACAATCATGTGCATTTCAACAACGATGTAGACAATCATGTGCATTTCAACAACGATGTAGACAATCATGTGCATTTCAACAACGATGTAGACAATCATGTGCATTTCAACAACCTTGTGGATCACTACAGCCACATGCAAGCTTTCCTTCGAGCATCTCCGCAACGCCACATGTGAAATAACGTCTTAATGTGATATTTCACTTTTTTTATCTGGTTATCTGAAAGAGCTTTCGTAAAGTGCCTCTTTAACGCAGTTATTAGTTGTCAGATCATTAAAGTTTTCAAAATATAACACTCAAACGTCCTAATTTCTTGAAGTCTGCAGCATACTAGGCTTTGCTCCTAGATTTGTTTCCGAACAAATTGCATTTAATGCAATCTGCATGGTGTGCAGAATATACTGATTCAGTATGAGTGCGATTTATAAACAGGCGATTGAGTATTGGCACTCTGAATTTAGTTGAAAATGGGGGTCAGAGTTGTCGTAAATATATTTTTGCTCATTCAAGCGAAACCATTAACATCCATTTAATAAATAGTTTAAACAATAAACTATAGAGGAAAAGTTGTTTTTGTTCCTTTCGTAACGTGAAACACAAATGCAGTTTGCTGCGCTTAGACTCTACTTCAACACTCTGAACCTGCCTGTAACACTCTTGTGTCGGAATTTGAGTGTTATAACAAATATGGTAGAAGAGGACAAAATGGGAAAGTAGCCGAAAAAAACAAGAGACACCGATGTCAGCGCTCCTAGCGGCTTGTGTTGTTCGTACGATAAGCTGTGCATTAAATGGGTAATTTAGGGTATTTTGGATCCGTTTTAATTCCAATTTTTTTGCTTGAGTGGTTATTTATTATGGCAGGAAAAATTTGTGTAGTTTTTGGCTGCAATAATTACAACGTTGCGAACTACAGCAAGTCCTTTTAAAGATTTTCAAAGGATAAAGGATGCTAGTCGGTAAGTACACGAGCTGTAGTGGATAACATTTTCCATTCGTATTTTTGTTGCAGATCTCATTCACATAAACCTTAATTAACTTAAATACTGTTTTGTTGTTTCCTAGGTGCAAGCAATGGGTGCAGAAATGCAAGAGCAGACCTGGATGCAATAAAGAAAAACGGGACTGGCGGTTTATACCTACACGAGGATAGTGTGTTCCAACATTTTCAGAAAAGAAGATTTTCGCAATCTAAATTCGCTTCCACAAGACCAAGAATGAAATCACTTGAGTGTCGTAGCTGCTATTTCTAATCTTGTACATTGAAGGGCCTTGCGAAGTTTGTTAGCCCTTAACCTGAAAGGTGCAGGTTTATTTTTATTGGAGCGACACTTTCGAAAAATAAAAGTAAACAATGTTTACAAATGCCACATTCGTCTATTAAACTGGCTGAAGTCTCTTGTTAAAGTATGTGTTTAGTTCAGCAAGTTGAGCTAGGGATAAAATTTATTAATTGCGTCGAAATAGTGTTTTCATATTTGTGTTGGTGATTACTCGTACAATTTTTCATATTAGCCAAACATTATGCACCGAGCCAGGTTCCAACGTCAGCAGGGTAATAAATACCCAAAACAATGATTCAAGGCGCGCCTGCAATTTATTTTATGTGACGACGCGAAGCGTAACACATCAGCGAAACTGGGAGTTTCCCCATAAATGATTGTCGTGCAAGGCCTCTTTGCACTGGGGAATAACGCATGTGTTTTGCAATTTAACATATTTCTGTAATATGCCTATTTGTAATATTACTGCAATATTGTCTCATGAAAACATGTTTAATTGCAAAAGGATTGAACTGAAAACGAGGCTCCGTACCTAAATTGACAATGTTACCAATACAATTTAGAAATACGACAGTGGGGAGGGCTATGAACTTGAGGGAAATTGAGGGGTAAAAGTTTATAATGAAAATGTACACATTTTGTATATTTTTTTTACCCCACAATTTCCCTGATATTCATAGCCCTCCCCACTATCGTATTTGTAGCTTGCATTGGTAATATTTTCTATTTGGTTAATGTATGATTCAGTTATTTTTTTTGCAATTTAATGTATTTTCATTAAATAAATATTACATTCATGACATATTTTCCATCTACTTTACCCAACAATTTGCCTTATCTTCATAGCCGTTCCCACTATCGTTGTTAGGGTTTATATTGGTCAAATGTTGATGCCCCTTGTAAATTCGTGTTCTGTGTAATTAGTAGAGTGGAATTATACCATTTTCTGAGATTTTTTTTGTAAAGCCCCCATTTTTTAAAATTGCCCAGTTTTTTTCAGCTTATTTATTTTGTTTGTGTACATATCCGTATTTTTTTAATACTTTTCCAGTGTATTTTCATACTTTGGAATGTTATTGTTTACACTTAGGAAACTATGCAACTGAATATTAATTCGTATGTTACTTGGGTTGTGTTTGCACCAAATACCAAATATTTTCAAAGATTCATTAAAGAAACAACTAAATTAAAACTGTAATAGTTTCCTTTCTAGGTAGTCGCTTACCCTTTACACACCCAGTGGAGTGGAGAGTTGTTGAGTACATCTTTCCGTAGCGAGAATAATTCTTCTCCAGCCAGTGCATCAAAGTTCATTCTGTGTGCTAAACAGCATGTCCTGGCACCACAAACCACACACTTTAATTGTAGCAGTGGAGATGTCATCAGGTTGTCTACAGTTGGCAAGACATTGCAGAGTGTGAACCAACTGTCGAGTGAGGGGTACCCCCCCCCCCCCCTCAAGATACTCAATTTTATTTACACAACTGTGTACAAAACCTTCAAGCTATAATATTTCACTCCTGAGAGTCATCGTTGCATTTCAGTGATATTTATTATAAATTTTTTACAAATAAATAAAGTTTTTTTTTGTTTCACTTCCTCTTATTTACTCCCTGAAGTATTCAGTATTTTAACTTTGTGCATACGCCCATAGTATTAACTTAAATGAGGTATTTTTCAATGAATAATTTTGCAATATTATGCAATGCAGATAAGTCACTTATAGTGATATGCACATATTTAGTTTGACCTATTAGCCTTTTTACACAGTTTTGTTTGCGGTGATCACAATACTGGAGAAAGTACTTGCTAATTGCATTACAATAACAAGTGTCGTGAATTTGAGCAGAAAGTACCTTAAATTCATGACCAAGGTAAGTTAATTTCAGTTCAGTTGCTTTTGAATTCTGCGACATGTTTTCTAGACTTATTGCCAAGAAACATATGAAAATACGTGATAAAATTCAGTTTGGCTATTAGAAGTGACTTGTTCATGGTGATCTAATGTTATAAAAACTTGGATATGAGCTTTTTTTTTTTGAAAGTGAATTACAAAATTAAATGTGCTTAACGCATGCAAAACTTAAGAGGTGAAGTAAATAAGCTGAATGGCTCGAGTACATATGTTAGTATGTACTATCAAATATTTTGACCAATTGCATTTTCATCCTAGCGCCAGATGTACTACATAAATTTCATTAGTAAATGGTGGGAAATGATTGATTAAAATGTTTAAAGACTGGCATTTTGTTATGTTCTGAAATAATCGCCTTAATACAGTAGACCTTATTTATAATTTGTGTGGTTTTTAAATTATATATCTCATCTATAATCTTTCAAATGTCACTTAAGTGGCATGATATCAGAGGTGATGGTACATTTTCATAACTGGTAAAGGCGTACCATTGTGTTGTTGAAAGCTGTAAGCATTTTGCAGTCGATGTTATTTCTTCCACCATGGATTATCTACACTAGCCAAGAAAATGGATGTCTTAAGCAGGAAGTTTTGTTCCAATGCATATATGTACTATATGAATACACCATGTGTGGTGGTCAAAGTAATGATCAAACTTAATAGTTCTACAAAATTTAATTCGGGTACTCTCCATAGGCACTGACATAGTATTGTAAGAGGTAACGTGACCTGAATTCGTAAAGTAAAATAACGACGCATTTGATATTTTACTATGCAACGATACTTACTAAAATCCTAAATTACCAAATCACAACCAATTCTGAACAAGTGACTAATAGTATTTGAACTGAACACTACTACATGTTAATATACTGTTGTACTAAATGGTAACTTTGAACACAGTCTCACTATGTGTGGTATGTTTGGGTGTGTGTGTTTCTTTTTACATATATACGTACAAATAAAACATTTTAAAAGTGAGCAGTTTTACCATAATTGATAAAACCCTGCTAAATGATGAAGTGATCAATCAGTGTCTATGAAACCAGCATTTGGAAATGAGCGGGAGGAGGAGGCAATACTCTTGTCCCTTCTGTACTTAACTGTGCCTTTAGTCCGGTTACAAATTTGACAGTACTCTCATTTTGATTAAAATTTCCCCCAATCCCGAGTTGCTCTGTACTACAAAGATACTTTGTTTTGTTGATGAACAGGCACTAGATATTACCAAGCTACAGAATAGTCCTTTGTGTATAATTTTTGGTTACAGCCCCCAAAATTTCATAACTGATTCAATCAGATTATGAAGAAGTGACTGAGGTCTCAAATGTTTGTTACTTATGGTTGAAGCATGGCTGACAGTGGGTTAACCATAGCTGCCTGTGTTTCACTTGAGGCAGTGTAGTTGTGGCATAACTGCACAACAAAACTGATTTATATGTTTAAAGGTGGACTCTCAACCATCCGTCGAACCCGTCAGGCGGTCACACGATCTTCGACCAATTGCAGGGCAACGTTTTTTATCCGTCAAACTTCAACTTTCGACGGACCGATGGATGGGCCACCACCTTCTGACGAGATTCTGTAGACACGAATACGCACTTCGAAATAAAATGCAACTCTCAGTATATGTGTTTATTTATCTTGGTGGTAAGTTCTGGAAATTAAAACTTAAACAATAATTGAGTATATATTTTTATCACGTAAAAATTTATTTCCCCAAAATGTTTCTCTCTTGAAAATGTATTTCCAACCAAAACATACATTCTACGAAAGATGAAAGCAGAAGAAAAACCATATATGTTAGGAATAGAAATTTGTGAACTATTTATTTTGTTGCTGATTTAATTATAAAAACTTCAAAAAGCAGTAAGTTAATATTTAGGCAACTCATTTTGTTGCTAGGTTAATCTTGATTATCTAAAATATATTGCTGCTTATAGAGCTAATGAAAGCCACAGTGTTAAATCACTAACTGTAGTAGAGATATTTTTAAATCTTTCGTTAGTAAAAAACAAATAAGTGTTGGAGATTTTTCTGTCCAAAAAATATATTTGGTTATGTTCATTCCCGATTTTTTTTGCAGAATAATAAGCTTGGTGACAGCTCCATTCTCAAGAATTTGTGGAATAAATGCAGTCGGTTATGTATCTGACAAATGAAATACCATTTAGCATTCCATTCTCTTACTTATAGTGGATTAACATTTGTCCTTCGTAATTTGTAACATCTGTGCCTAGTAACATGATTCTGTTACAACTGATTGTCCTTGTTTCAAGTGACAATATTTATGCTTTAAGTGCATTTTTAAATACGGCATAGTATTATGAATAAGCAACTATTATTATATTACATTCGGCAAAACAACATGTTTTAATACCACGAGACGACAACTGCACATAAATCGCGCATGCCGAGCCACGTAAATTTGAATTTCCCGGGTATTCGTCAGCACAAGCCGCTAGGAGCGCTGTTGTAGCGTGTCTCGCATGTTGACAATGTTAAAACACCTCAGTTTCCCATATTATCCTTCTACCACATTTGGTTATAATTTGTAAACTATAATGATTTGAGAACTAAGTGCGTTAAGGGGGCACTTTTCGGAACCTCTCTCAGATAACCACATACAAAAAAATGTGAAATATCACCTTAATGGTTCGTCTCGGCCAGACATTCATTAAGATATCGCAGTGAAGTGACAAAGATTTCGACGAACTGGCTAATGAATCCTCGTCGCTGCGTTTTCAACTAAAATATTTTCATTCTACGGATACAAGTTACCTTGCTTCACAAAATCTGTACTTAATAAAATCAGCTGGGAACATTGAAACTATATCAAATTTTATGTCAGGAGAAGACTAAGTGTCATTTTTACGGACAAATAATACATATGAAGAAATCTTTTGACGTGAATACGTCTTTAAATTTGCAACCATAGTGAGAGGAAATCCAAAAAAAATCCTACGATAACAAAATCGGGGGAAACAGTTTCGCCATTGCAGCTCCGAATTTATTGTCTACATACGAAAATTCAATTACACCACTCGATTGCCAAAGGATCAAAGAATATGTTCGTTGAGTGAGGACTGTGAAACATAGCGTGCGCCGTGACAGGGGGGAGGGGGGGAGGCGCAATTTTGAGTTCGTTTCGCCGCGTCTCATAACTTCCGCATAGTATAGCTTTTTACTAGGAGAAGCTACGACGCTCGTTTCAGTTCCAATCGACAGCTCTCTTCAAGATCAATTGATTTCGTGTGGCGTTGTTATGGTGAAATTTTTTGAGTTTGAAGTAAAAAATTTACAAAACTTAACACATTTTCGGCCTGCACTTGCCAGAAAGCCAAGTCGAAATACAGAAATCGTATACGGTTGGAAAGAGCATCTCAAAATCAATCCAGTGATACGCATAAAACCCCATATGATCGAGTGAAGCGGTGCCGGGAACGTAAAATAAACATCAAGGCGTCCGAGCGCGTCAACGTAGACATATTCACGCAAAACAAACAGCCGCGTCCCCAACACAGCCACACCCTATTTCTTTAAATGTTTCCGGTGTTTGTTTTGCAGGTGATTAAGATATGTATATTACAAAATTTACATCATGTATTTTGTAGGCTGTGACCGCTCCCTGGGGCCGCGGTGGCAGAGCGGTTAGACTGCTTGCCTCCCACCATTGCGAACCGGGGTCACTCCCGGTTTTTTGCAAGTGGTAATCGTGTTTGACTATGCCGCTGGTCGGCGGAATTTCTCGCCTGTCCTTTAAGTCCACAATTTTTCCCCCGTGTTGTTTTTGTCGCGTCTGTAACTGTAATAGAAATTGACTCGTTGTATAATATTTTTTCAGTCTCACGTGAAAAATACTGACTGAAATCAAACCAATCTGCTTTCAGGAATTCTGTAAGTAATTATGTGAGTAATAATATTTGTATTTAAACGTCAACTTTTAAATAAATACAAAAAAAAAAAAAAGAAAACAAAATGGCAATGCTACCGCCATGTTAAGTGGAGTAATTATTATACCATATTTCATATCAACTACACATTGGGCTACATAAATATACTAAAAAAAAATTATTTTAACTAATTCTACATGAAAACTCACTGAAAACAACATAAAATATTACATAAATTCCACAAATAAACTATCTGATAAACAAAACAGTATAACTCTGCGTACAAGTGCAGATTCTTAACTTACCAAGACTTAATACTTCTTACTTAATAGGAGACTGGAGTAAAATGAGATTAAATCATGAACATCTATATGTTCGGTCAGAACTAGCTAACATGCTATGTCAAGAGGAAGAATAAATCTGCGAAGGACTGCTGGAATACACTGTCTTATAGAGTAGTTACAATTCCCATTTATTGCACATCATGTTTAAAGAAGAAAAAATATACATTATGCATGATTAACAAGAAAATCATACATTGATAAGCATCACAGACTGGTAACAAACTGTTGCATAGCGTGCTTTTATTTTTACAAATGAATAAACAGTATGTAATAAATCTTCCGTAGAACACGACCATGGCTAGGGAGATTAAGTTAACCTGTATAAGGTTTCCTGTCATTAATCTCTCTGGGGAAATTATAAAAATCCTCGTCCATACATGGAGTTTTCATATTAATTATGCTGTTGAACTTTAATTGCCTGCGTATGAAAGTCCATAAATTAAAAAAGCGTTTGGCACTTAACTATTAATTTAAGGAAAACTTTGTTTCAGTCGGTTTTTTTTTTTTTTAGTTCACAGAACATACCAGTGGACCTGAAACATAATAGGCAGTAACTATAATATAAATTTTCAGCAAATAATTCTATAATAAAGACCTATCTCACTTGGAGATGTGCTTTTTTCGTGGTTTCGTTAACTTGAATGCCATGGTTGTGAGTTTAAACAAATAGGAGTTAATTTTAATAAAGATGTCTATTATTTTCTGCTATGAATTGGTAGTGAGAATAAGTGTGCATATTTTATACGATAATATACGCTACAGAAATATTAGTATTTTGATACGTTACAACCAGACGTTAAGTTTCTCGTGTGAAACCATTCAAAATCTTATTTTAAATTTATACGCCACACTAATAGAGCAGGTTTTGGTAAAACAGCAATAAAGAAATTTAGTTTAAGCACCCACTCGCCTCTTAGTTGTTTCATGTGATTCGGGCCCAGAAGCAGGCCCAAGGAAGCGATAAAGTCGATAGTGGAATGCGCATCAAACTACCTCATCGGCCCTACGTGCAAGACACTACACTGCGGTGTAGTCTTTCCGTCTTGCTACCTGTGAATACAGGACTTCAAGCTGTGGTCCTGTTGTTTGATTAATGAAGACATGAAAATTTCGCCAATTCAATGGTGGTCATAATCGACTTCGAAAACCGGTACATGTTCATGTCTTTCACATTTGTTCGGCGACTTATTTAACAGGTTCTGTGAGACTTTGATGCAATAATAAAACACGTAACGAAATTGGCGCCTAATCAAGGTATCGCACAGCGATAGAAACAGCCAGCAAGTAGCTCACATTTGCTCATTGTAGTGTCTGATCTTTTAGTCACCGTACTCGCGAATTTTTCATATCTCTAATGATAACAGTTTGTCGCAGAATTTAATGCCGATTCTAACATAAGTTTCTAACATAACGCTCGTGGATATTGCCATCAAAATTTTAAGGTACAGTAATGCAGTTAAAAATGTATTTTGGCCTATGTTTGAAGGGCATTAAAATAACGTTCGCAATATACGACATGTGTATAATAAGTATTACAGGAGCGATTTTCCTGTGAAAACACTCCACGAACATGATCATCAGTCTCAGTTAGAAACATGTCTTCCAGACTCATTGTAACTCATTTCACGCTACAAGTAAAATTGCTCTTAAGAAAAGTATAATTTTGATTTTCTGTCATGAGAAAATAGCAAACGTCAAATTTTGGACAGATATAAAATATTTCAAATTGTCTTTCTTTTTGTAGCTATGAATGAATTTAAATATAAATATTAATGTGGGTAAACCCCACTTAAAATTAATACGTTAACAAGCATAGTTTGCGCGTTCGTGTCTGTATACAGAATGTTGCAAAATTGCATGTCAATACATCGGGGGAAACATTCCTCACATTTGGTTGATGAAAACATTTTATATGAACATAGATCCACAAACGCTTCGTTTATTTACTAAAGCCCGCAACAAATAACGTACAGTGTATGGCCCGCGCGCTGGATCATATTACCGTGGAATGCCATCACTGCTGTCATTGGCAGCCCCATACCAGCCCCCGAGGAGCACTGATTTGAATCCAGTAGACGTTTATTTGTGGAGACATTTAAACGCACTTGTGTATGCGACCAGAGTGGGCGATGTGGACAGCCTTCGTAACCGTATTGTGGCGGGTTGCGAAAACAATTAGGAATTTTCCAGGGATTCGTCAACGCATCCGGGTGTCCATACAACGGCGAGTTGATGCATGTGTTCCTGCTGACGGAGGGCATTTTGAACACTCCCTTTAGTGCCAACTATAAGCTTTCACACATGTGCAACTACTTCCTGTGCAAGTCCTCCTGTTATAGATGCAGTGTCGTAGTATGAGGTGTCGTGTATCATGCGAACGAACGCTGCGATGGCATTCCACAGTGATATGATCCTCCAGATGTGAGCAATGTTTCCCTTAAAAGTATTGACATGTAATTTTGTAACATTCTGTATACATTAAATTTATGTTACTCCGTAACATGGCAAGTTTAACGGTCCCTCCGAAAATACTAGGTTTTTCATAACTCGTCCAGTGTTGCAGGCGCCATTAAGTTCGGAGTGTTTAGAGAAAAGTTCGCAGCACATATAATAGGAAAACTTCAGAAACCAGAATACATTAATTTTTAAGATATCAATTCTTATTCGTTGCTATTTTCTGCTTTACGCGATTACTAAATATAATAAATGGATAAGGTGTTTTGACGTACGTAATTTTTTTATGTAAGTCATTCCTATGCTTCTCCTACATACCTATTAAGTAAGAGATTATACATTTTTACACTGCTCGTTTCTTGAGAATACAGTTGTTTCGTGGACAAAATAGAACATCAAGCACTATTCATACTGTAATAACAACCGAGTTATAGGTGTAAATGAATGAAATGCGGTCACTCTGTGTGCATGAAAACATACGAGTAATATCTACTAACAGGGACATTATTTTACTCGAAACAATGTTGGTTTTCCGTGTGTTGGTAAATATTCTATAAATATACATTGACAGTTGCCGTGCTTGCATACTAGTTAAATGGATATATAAAATGAGTAGCTACAGTCCGCAGCCATTACAAATAAATATTTGCTGTCATAATGTATTCCGTGCTGTCATAATATATCCAGTTTCCATTTTTGTGGTCATTTTTTCATCTCATCGACAGTATAATGAGATCGGCAATACCATACGAAAGCGGATCAATAAGTGAGATTCCCTGGTTGGCTACGGATTGTAGGTGCGATGTAGACACAAATAACATTTTGCAGTATACAGCTCCATGCTTATTTTTACACCGGTGTGCAAAATTAAAGCACGGGACTAGTTTAAACGTGTAACGTCGCGCAAATTGGTTTCAAATAGGTACAACCCATGCCAAAACATCGTCGAGATGCAAGAGTGTGGGGAAGTTGAACAACGCTTTAGAAGAAAGGAATTCAGATGACGTAAACGATCTTTATTCGGAAGCGAGTTCCTAGAACATCAGGGCAGATGATAGAAACGTCCGCATGGCAGGTGGCAGGCAATGAACTAGCAGTCCCCAGCAGAGGATACTGCCACCCCTAACTTCAATGCAGGATGTGCACTATAATCCATTCACAGTTTATTCGCCCTTTATGAATCAAACCTTTGAATCTCTCCATGTATGGCGTGTTTATTTATTTCCAACATATGCCATATATCACAAGCGTTTTATACTTAAGTTCATAAAAATTACTATTGTTATGTTTATTTGAAATGTTATTTATTTTTTATATATAAACTATAATGATTCATTTATAAATTGTTTGAATAAAAACAGTAAGAAAATACGTATGTTGATAGCGCCTAGTAAGAAATAGTTCTTATAAAAATTCTGTTACACTGAGTGCGCAGCAATGCGGTGCGTTGTCCCTCTGGTGTAATTTTCCAGACTTAGTTAAGCTTAGTTTGTACGAGGCGGAGGAATATCCTGGAAGTAGAACTTTAGTAGGGCTTCAGAAAAGGCTGAAGTAACCGTGAATGGATTATATCTGGTAATTCTCAGTATGAGGTAGTCGACGAGCTCTTGAGGTGTCACAGCCCAGTCATTCTGTAGCGCTGATCGCAGCTGCGGGGTTGCTGCTGGTGGCTGGTTAGATATTGCCAAGCCTCTTCCGGCAACTTTTCCGACGTGTTCGACTGTATTTAGGTCCGGGGACAGTGTGGGGCCCACCCATTCGGCTAACATCTTCACCCATCGACAGTTCAGCGACAGCCGCTGTACGATAATGTACAGCGGCTGTCGCCCATGAAGTCAGGAACTCAGAACTCGCAAATCCGTACGGCCACCAAACATCAGGCCTGTGCCTCACCAAATGAAAACTCCTCCACCTGCAAACCGGAGCCTTTCGGGATTGTCGGAGATGCGACGTGTGTTCCCCGCTATCTCCAGATGTGTAGACGTCCGGAATCGCTACTGAGACCAAGTTGGCTCTCATGCGCAAAGAGCCCTCGACGGTATTACTGAGCTTCCCAGCAATTTTATTCCCGGCAACGCAGTAAAATCAGTCTCCAATGGGTAGGCGTCAGTAGCACACACTATACTGGTCGCCGAGCAAACAAAAAACTGCCGTTAAATCTCCTGGATACAGTAGAGAGTGACATCGGGCGTCCAGTATTGTGTTGCATATGTTTTGCGATTTCACATGCTGTCTGCACCGTCGATTTATCCTACAGCCTCTTCGCTGGACCTTCATCCCGAATATTGTTAGTGGTCAACCAATTGTAAACCTTAGTTCAGCTGTTCCCTTTGTTGGGTTGAAGTTGTACAAATTTTTCCTTTGGAACAATATGTTGGGCATATAAAAGCGATGTACACTATACAGTCTGTTTGGAAAGTAAACACTGAAACTACATGAGGTGATTTCTTATGAAAAATAAAGTCGAAAATATACGGGACACCGTATACCTAAACGGAGCATTAATGGAGTTAGGAACCTGTGAAAATTGGGTTATGGAAACTTATTTTAGCATTGCAGCATTACTTGTGCTTTCTGCCAGCGGTAAGGATGGTGGAAATTCACCCCACACTACGTCCCGCGCGGTCGAATGGGACACGCCCATTTGGAGCGCTATGGAGCGTGTACTAGTGGAGGGCATGTCGTTGATGTGCTGACGTACCATTTCCTCAAGCAGAACAGTGTTCATGGACAAGGAACGGCAAGCATTACGCATGTGTCTCTGCAACATGGGAAGCATAAGCCACCTTCCTGCAGCAGACTTTGTAGGCATTCTGAAAGGCATTCGTAGAAACAATCTCTTTCAAAACCCAATATTCACAAGCGTATATCTTCTTTAATGATCCGTTTAGGCATTTTCAAGTTTATGTTTCATCAGGAACCACCTCCCATACTTTGAGCTTTTAATTTCCGAACATCCTGTTAAATAGCTTCCACTGTAATACTGAGCGTGCATTGTATCGTGCACAAGCCTTTGCACAAGCAGGGACCATGGTGGCTGAGCGTTTAGCCTGCTCGCCTCCCACTCAGGGTGAACCGGGTTCAACCCCCGGCCGGATCACTCCCGTATCTTCGCATGTAGGAATCGTGCCGGACGATGTCGCTGGTTGGCGGGTTTTCTCGGGGATCTCCCGTTTCCCCAACCCTTTCATTCCGTTGCTGCTCCATACTCACCTCAATCACCCCTTCGGCTCTCAAGATCTCGCTGTAAGAGCCACCTAAATCTCTTCACTCACTCACTCGCTTCACTCACTTTGCATGCTCCCACAGAACTGCTATGAAAATAGTCCTGCTTGTTAAATCAAAACTGAAAATTTTGCACAGTGTTGCAATTTTATGTTTAGTTTAATTGGTACATTTAATTATTATGGGGAAGCAAAGTACTCAAAGATAGAACCAAGTTGGTCAGGTTATCGTTGTATTGTTTAAATATTAGTTAAGACTCGTAACATGAAAAATAAGTTTAATCGGGGGAGCTCAGAGAAATAGTAAAAGTTAAGTATAATTTAACTAAGCCATGTAACGCTTTTAGTTTGTATGATATTTAAATAAAACGTCTTTACCTGAATCATGGCTCCGAAGGCTGATGAGCTGTAGATGTATTACGGCGGTCTGCAAATTCCATCTCCTGGCGTCTTCATATCGGCGACCAAGGACCGTGAGTGAAGAGATTTGGGCGGCTCTTACAGCGAGGTATTGAAAGCCGAAGAGAGTATGAAGCAGCAACGGAACGGGGGGGTGGGGGAAACGGGAGATCCCCGAGAAAACCCGCCAACCAGCGGCATTGTCCAGCACGATTCCCACTTGCGAAAATCCGGTGACCCGGCCGGGTATTGAACCCGGTTCGCCTTGGTGAGAGACGAGCGTGCTAATCGCTCAGCCACCGTGGCCCGTGCAAAAGACCGTGTCCCGCTGCGCATCCAGCCTTAATATTAGGCGCGTGTTGACAAACAAACTCCAAGGCTTTCCGCCCCGTCGGAGGAGGGTTCCTTGTGCTGTAGTTCGGGCGCTCGACTCGTGCCCCAATTACCGGTGTTATGTTTGTGAGAATGCAATCGCCTGATTGCACACTCATAACAGTCATCAAACCGGTATTAGATATAAATTTTGTTTAAATAACGCTTTTTCGAAAACTACACGAAATTAAAGGCTAAGAAAATTATGGAAGCATGTTTGAAATTATTGACCATAATGTACACCAAACTCGCACTGGAAGGCTTTATATCGCTGATATTAATTATTCCGACTATAAAGAGCAGTCCAAGCTCGTGAAACGATATTGTGTGTGATCCTGAACTTCTCGTCTACAGTAGTCACACCTCGATATTCATCCCACTTCATAGTGATTCGAAAAGGTAGCCACTATAAAAACTTCCTCCATTTAAATTCATGTTCCAGAATATGTCCCGAATTACATCCTTCTGTTCACAAAATGCACAAAGTTGCATTGCTGATCATACAGCTGGGGAGGGATGGGATCCGAACGCTAGCGTACCTAATGAAAGTTGACGAACACCAAGCAAGGGAAATCTACGACCAATAGCCATCTACGTGAGCATGTGTACACCTGCCTACACAGAATTTAATGTCAAACACAAATCCGGGAGTTAGCTTCAAACTACGTGGAGTGGTTAACACTGCAACGAATTTATGCATCGCTATGGCTACATTGGCCATCTGCAGCCGAGCGCTTTGATATGTTCCCAAAAGGGCAAGGGTTCGGAAGAGACATTATGACCTGTGTAGTTCACATTTGTATGATATGTACACTTTCCTTTGTCAAGTAGTATCTCGGGCTTGCGTCAAGATGTATTATATGCCCAGAGATCAGTCCCACTGAACTCTGCCAGAAAAAATACTGCCATATAAAAACATCGGGAGAGAGTCAGATAAGAGTGACGCTGTGTCTCTTTTATATACAAATCCTAGTTGAGTTGTCGCAGTGATTACATGTGTAGGGAACAGAGAAATTGACGCAGTCAATGAAGAGGGCTGACGGCATTGAACAGGGCTATTTTAAAGGTGTCAACTTATCGTTGCAGGAAAGCATGTCGGTCTTATGTACACCGCATCGTATTTCTGTAGGACGTCGTGTGGTCTATGATTGCCAGACGGCCTTTTGGGTGCAAGGTGGACAAAATTCGGTTATGGATATGTTTTGATGTTCTGTTGAACTAGATACTGTCGGTGCAAATACACTAACTTATTTAACACTTAAATTATGTGCATAAGAGTTCCTTGTTTACTATCCCAGTTAAATCTGTAAAACATTACCACTTTCCTTGCAGAGCGAGAGCGAACATACTTACAAAGTGTGGCTAAAATGTTTTACGACTGAACTCATAAAAGAAACAAAGTATTGTAATTTTTGTCACTAGCCTATTTTACTACATATTACCCTTTTGAAAGCTGTACATTGTTCTGCGCGATCTACTAGCTGCCCCAGGCATGCTGTAATTCCACTGATGGAATGCTGCAAAACCCCCTCATTATACTATGTTACATGGTCTCAAATTCTCGAATCTCTGTTCTCTCAACATCAATGCCAGCTTTGGAAACAAAAAGTAATCCGTCGAGTAAGGAGGGTGGTGGTGTAACATAGAAATGTTTAAAACTAGCATGCGCTCAATTAGGTGGATCCTTTGAACCCAAATGTCAAAGGTGGGTGAGTTCCTTCTTCACTTTTAACACTGATGTCTATGATAATGTATGGTTAGCACATCCAATCGTAAAGAGACTGTCGATCGTAATAAAACTTATCCATTGCTCAGCTCATAACTTGTAATGCCTTTGAAAGATACAGGAATGAATCAGTGCTTTTCAGACGTACAAGACATGCTGAGAAGCGAGACACTTCACTTTATTTGTTCATGAGGGCACTGATACACTAATACCAAATAACAGGATATTTTAGACAATATTTCATGAGTTCGGACTATCTATTTCCTATGACAGATTCTTGTCTCTGTCCACATATTTTGGAAACGCATATGTCAGTCGTTAAAAAAAAAAAATTGGAAAGGTGTGGCAATGATCATTAAGAAATGGTATCTTTACATTCGGTGCTGGCGGCAATATTTACTGTAATTCCTCTGCTACAAGTGTGCAAGTATCTTCATGATACAGGTGTGTCCATTCTCCATCAGCGAACAACAAACTTTGTTTATATTTGTTAGACCCAGAAAGGAATTAAAAGAACTACATGTGGCATACCTCAATGCAAATCAGCTATGCAAATCTCTTCTAGTAGGGGGGAATCCAGGGTCATATTGGTGTCAACACATATGTCACAAACTGAATGAAACAGTAGAACATTCTTGTAAAATTGATTTTCATAATTCTTGGTCTTCATATTATTTACACAAATTGAAAAATGATAAAGATTTCTCAGAGTAAGGTAGCTATCTTTGCACTCCTGCCTTAATTTATCCTGGTTATTTGAGAAGTGTAACGATAATCCGACTAACTGTGGATGTTGTCAGTAGAGCAGTAATTACAATAAACCCAAACAAAGTGCATTCAAGCTAGTGATCAGCCCCTCTTTAAAATAGCCAAAGATATCCAAAGGGCATTCCCTTAATCTTATGGTGAGGATAAGTGCAATGTTATGCTTGGCGGACTTCGCATAAAAGTGGCACTGTTAAAAACACTTTGCAGAATTCTGTTTAGCAGTGGCTGTACCACGGTTCTCGGTGAAGCACAAGTGACATCTGTTGGGCCAGATGATTGCTTCTTGAAAAAAGGTAGCTTGTGCTCACCAAATTATTGCATATACACTGTACTATCTGCATGAACAAACAATCTTACAAGCATTCCCATGATAGCCAGTTATAGGGTTTATTCCTACGTTTCAACAGTTGGTGCAAAGAGCGATCCTCTCAGAGCCTTCAATTCAAGTTTTCGTATATGGCTGAGGATAGAACTTGACATTCTTGCTTGAGACCATGATGTACACGAAGGTAATTTCAAGTGGTATATGATATCTTTGAGATCATTGCTGTGGTCATGTCTTGCTCTCGACCTACTACACAGACATCCTGCAGTGTATGAAAAGTTCTGCAAAGGTATCTTCACACCCAACAAAAGTCGCAGAACTTTTCTAAAATATCAATCGGCAAATGACATGAGCTGAACATTGCATTGGTTAATAAAGAGGGAGGTGCTCTATGACTTAAAGAGAATCAAGTGCATTGCATCACTAGATGGTTGCAGGTACCAAACTCGCAAAACTAGTCTATTAATGTCATAAATTTGTAGGCAAACTTCAAAGACATGTATACAATTCACACCATGAAGATTCCCTATCTGTACAGGAAACGCTCGACTGCAAATTTGTAACCCTCATCAGTGTTTTTCAACATTTCGGAAACCCACTCCCTAACTTCAATGAAGATCTTTTCAAATTAAATTCACTCGAAATAGTAGATATAGCGATATTGTTAAATCAATAGGAATCACCGTAAGGGTCAGGCGAAAAAGTTCTAATTGGTTTATTCATTTATTAATTTTATTCATTTTATTTATTCATCTACATGATATAGTAAAGATGAATAAAACTCCACCGCTGTTAAGCCAGCCACCAATGAAGGTGAAATCAGGAGATGAAATGAAGACTGAAGGGTTGAAAAGCGACCGAAACTTATTTTCCGTACTTTATGTTTTAGTTTAGATAAGAGAGGGGAACTTATATGGATTCTCCTCCCATGAGAACCATCCTTATCCACTGTCAAGCTTTGATAATGGGAATGATATGATTGACACAAAAAAATAGTGATTTCCTTTGTTGCCTAAGGGAAAATTGTGACAGAAGATAGGACTTGTTTCCATGCCACCTGTTGAAATGATTTTTTCACGATGGTGCTGTCATTGTGAATATAATGGCACTTGTAACAGCTTCACATTTTATGATCACTGCTCTTAGTTCATTAAGTACATGTGAAACCTACTTAGTGTTGTAAATAGAGCTGATCTTTAGTTTGATGTTCATCACGAATAGAGCTTGCAAAATGCCACTAGGATTAAGCGAAGTAGTTGTGCTCATCTTCGAGTTGTCGGTTGAAATATGTTGCCATCAAAGTGGCAGAACTTCTTTCAGGACTGTGGCAATAAGTAGGAGCTGTTCCATTTATTGGCTTACCGAGTATCTTTGTATCAATTTCCTAGTACAATTTTCTTACATGTGGAGAAACTTCTTGGTACAACCTTGAACATTGAGATACCGGAATCTCCCACTTGCACTCAGAAAAATGCAGACTCGTGTATGATGCTATACATTGTTGTTGGTGTCAATTCCGGTCTCGATAGTCTTCGGATCAAGACATAAGGTACTCATGTGGTAGTTTTAGCTGTTTGACTGACTAGTGGCGCTACCAACTGTGGGCAGAATTGGAAAGTTTTCCACTGCCTGGACGCCACAGCTATAACGCAAGGTTTTGGGTCCTTAAAAAAATGTGGCCCTTGGGGGGATTCCATGATTTTACTGTGTGTGGTACCACATCCATGTTCAAATGCATTGGTAATACTAAATCATAGGCAGCTTGGACTTCTTTCAATAAGGTCACACTGGCATTCCGCACACTGCGACAAGAGCCATCTGTACAACAGGTTAACGAAATGGTTCCTTTGCTGGAACGACTCGTAGTCATACTTTATGCCAGATGCATTACTGATAAATGTATCAACGAAGCTCGGCAGACGCTTTTATGTACACGGGAGATAGGGAATATTACTCCAAACAAATATGTTCTCCTTCTACACGCCCTTCGTTTTCCCTATCAAACTGGAGATGTGAACGGTTAAGTAACAGTAACAAAACTTGCAATTGCCGGGGCTTCGAGAATTTGGGTGGTGCAAACCTCACGACTCTCGACAGCATACAGACAAGCAAAAACCTCTACACTTTTCTTTCTCACTTTAGCATTATTAAAAATCATAAAGGCGTATAAACTATATTAAACGTATCTTTCCATGTGGACCACTTTGCAAACCGCAACGAAAGACTGTCGCCACAGTAAGATGAGTAAAGGCCACTGCACAAGCAGAAAGTTTGGACTACCATGCACGGACCTGTGTAAATGTCGTGGCAGCTGTGGTTGAGTTGAGTTAAGATATTTGGGAGGCTCTCAATAACGAGGTCTTGAGAGCCGATGTGAGTGGAAAGAGGTGAGAATGGAGCAGTGCTGCAATGCAAGGGCGGGGGAAACGGGAAATCACCGGGAAAATTCGCCGACCAACGGCATTGCCCAGCACGATTTTCGCTGTGGTGAAATGTAACGTTTCTATGACGGTAATAAATATAAAAAATTTGTAAAAATATTTCAAACTATTTAGCTCCATTTCATTAGTTTCTGTCTTTGTTAGTAATAATTACACTATTTATTTCTTGGTTTCGAAACGTTTTCTAAAATCGTAGTTGAGTCGGGTAACGAATACCGTGTTGAAGTATCATAATTTCATAGATTTAATTAAGTAATACTTGATGAAAACTCATTCTTGACCTCGTTTTCCGTTGGAGAATAAACACACACGCATCGTTAAATTCACAACCATGTCCTGATTTTAATATTTTCCAGTGGCTCCAATATGGAAATAAATAAACATTGTGTATTTGAGAAAGTAAAACCTAATTTAAAATTTTAGACCATAAAATAAATAAACATTGTGAATTTACTTGGTAATTTAAAGCCAAATTTAATTTTTTAGACCATAAAATTACGTATTAAAACACCAAACTTGCCCTGGAAGCCCTAATTATACCATTTCGATTTGTATGCAATTTAAACAAATGGACACCTATAAAGGAAAGTGACTTTCTCGTTACACCAGAGGTTAGAAAAAGCAATGTTTACGGAACTAGTTGATCATTTAAATGAAATTTCCTGCAAATTGTGCGCTAAAACTGTCAGTTTGTGTATCGGGAAGTGGCCATTATTAAAACTGTCGCACCAACCTTAAGGTTTTCAATTTATGATTACTACGACATGCAATAGTGTTTATCGATTTATCCTATTAATAGAACGATCTCTGTCTGTCCATCCGTCTTTAATACTTCTAAGTCTCTTGAAACTCAACATAAGTTCTTCAAATTTTGCAGAGCGAATCCTCGGGGTCAAATACAGGTCAAGTTCGAATTTCAGCAAGATCAGTTTACGCAATCATGGCCTTTGACCCTAAAAACTAGTTTTAAATTACTTCTTCCTATGAAATTTTTGTATTAATGCATAGAGATTATTTCATAGAGATATGACGGTAATGGAATATCATTTTTGTTTACTCTAACTGTCTCGCTTCAATGTTGAGTTAATTATGCGGGGCCGCAGTGGTCAAGTGGCTAGAGCGATTCCAAGTGGGGTTTCAGTGGCCCAGTGGATAGAGAAACATAAAAAAAAAATTCAGCGTTTGTATGATAATCAAATTTTTTAACATTGTAAATATTCTAGGCACGTGGCCATAGTGAAAATACGGTCACGGGCTAAACCTCTAGTATGTATATAAGCAGCCTTATGCACCGCGTGTACAAATTACACGTTACATATGCATTGTTATTTGTTCGCAGAATGTTACCTTGGGCAGGTGCGAGGCCGTGATCCGGGATCGTAACCGACGATGACAATTTGCGGAAGCGAACCACGGACCCGAGCGGCTACACACCACCGACACACCAAGCCAGCCCGCCGCCCACCGCAATTGTATTTACACGACTGCAGGCTGCCGCCGCTAGCGGGGAGATCCCTGCCCCCCAGCTCACAGACCCCCGCCGGGAACAGACGCCGACCGACGATGGCATCGCGGCGCCCGGCCGACGTCGTATCCGGTGTTGTGTTGCACAGCGACTTCATTGGACCATCCTGTGCGCCTCCCGCCGACTGCCAACTGCACGGTGGCGAATGCGAGGCACACGTGCGCCATCACTTAAGCCCCTGTCACACTGTCAAATTTTCATTTTCGCCTTCAACTACAGGGTGGTTCTCAATTAGACCGACAAACTTCGGGAGGCGATTTTTCATGAAAAAGTAAAAGGAAAACATATTGACACTTTATACCTAAACCGAATATTAAGGGAGGTATGAGCCCTTTGAAAATCGAGATTTTAAGCCGTATTTGTGCAAAATATCGGCTCTTACGTTGAAGGTCCCGATAACATACAATAATGTTCCGAGAGTTGTCAGTGTATTTTACTTCGTTACCGATATTTTGCACAAATACGGTTTGAAACCTCGTTTTTCAAGAGCTCATACCTCCCTTAATATACGGTTTAGGTACAAAGTGTCACACATGTTTTCCCTTTACTTTTTCATGAAGAATCATCTCCCGAAGTTTTTCGGTCCAATTACGAATCATTCTGTATATTTGAAAATAAAGTTTGAGGTGGAAATAAGGCCAGTAAATTTTTCCTTCCAACAAATTTTATAAAATAATCTTGAATATGTTTAAAAATGTGTCTCACTGTCAAATTTTTTACTAAGAGGATATAATTTGAATTATTATTTAAAAATTATTTTCTTAGAGAGATATTGCTTTTGTTTTTCCATGCGGTACATTACAGGAAGACATGTAAGTAATATTGTAATTTATTTTCGTTTCTTTACTAAATTAAAATTTTATTTATAAGATATGTTTCCTGCTCAGTGAAATTTGATGCCTCTGAGATCGTAATATTATGTGCAATATTCACCTAAAATAACATTCATGTCAAGACAACTTTTAAATAAATGATTTACCTTTATAACTTACTTCGTTTCCAGCAATTGTTCGTTATTTTAAATTTCTTGACGTCCATTTTTTTCGTGCACGATTCTGATTGGCTGAGACCGTAAAACATCAAATCAATTTCACAACTGATCCAATTAAAAAAAGTTTATGGAAATTGAAGCCATCCAACTTTTTCGGACAAATATGGCGACGTTTATGACGTTTCAATGACGTCATAAGTGTCCAACTTTATTTGACCAAATTTATTGGAAGCAGTTCGACGGAAAAATTTGACCGTTTGACAGGAGCTTAAAGCCTGATACAGACGCACATATTTTGTGGATAAGAAGGTGAACAAACACCCTCTTATATTCAAGTCCCATGTATTTACTGTACCCACAGTAGAAGTACTTGAATGTTGCAGCATGCCTGTCACTCATTTCCATCACAACAGCCAAAGATTTTACGAACCTATTAAATCACTAATACAGAAGGAGCCACGGTGGCCGAGCGGTTAGTCTGCTCGCCTTCCACCATGGCGATCATCTGGGTTGAATCCCCGGCCGGGTCACTCCGGATATTTGCATGTGGGAATCGTGCTGGACGATGCCGTTGGTCAGCGGGTTTTCTCAGGGATCTCCCGTTTCCCCCGCTCTTTCATTCCGGTGCTGCTCCATACTCATGCCAATCACCCTCATCGTCTCTAAAGACCTCGATATGTTAAGAGCCGTTTAAATCTCTTCACTCTTCACTAATGCAATAATAAAATCTGTTTTACAATAACAGCATAAATAAATGTACGGAAACTACATAAACGTATAAAATGCAAATGTAAACAAACCACTTGCACAAAAAGGTGAGTGAAAAATAGAACAATATCTCTATGATTCTAGCTAGCAGCAAGCCCTTGTATGCAAGCTACTTGCAAACAAGTCAGCCAGTCACACGATGCAAGTTGACTTGAACAAGAAAGGTTTACACCTCAATGTACAAGAAAGTGGATCCGGCTTAAGGTTACGTCTACTAAGTTTTATCCTACTCAAGTTGGGGAGATCAATGCTTTTAGTTTGGCAACTAAAATGTTTGGCTACTGAGTAAAGCGTTAGTCTCATGTGTGCCAGAAAACATCAAGGGAGCAAGTCTCCCTATTAATTAAGATAACTATCATGACCAGCAAATTGATCGAGTATAAGGTAAGACCTGGAGGGCCGTATGGCTATGAAGGTACCAAGTCATTATTCCAATTTATGTATACACCACTGCAGGAACGTCTCTTCTGCTGGTTTCTGTAATACCACTTGCCACTCTTCTATTGGTCCACACTGGGTGTGCTTATTGTGCTCGATAACGTTCATCATTGGCTGGTCACCAGCCTATGGGATCGCAGAGCTTATTATGCTCCATATAAATATCTCTTACTGTGTAAAAGATTTACAGTCATTCGTGTCCTTTTATAAGGGTATACAAAAAAATCTTTTTTGTAGGAAAAATATGACTGCTGGGTTGTATAAAACTTGTAACTTCTATAACAAGATGCATAGGGAATATTGGGTAAATAACGCGTTTGCTAGTTGCGCAATAACCAGCCTCTGCGACCGAACGTTGAACTGATTCTTTTTCCACTCAAACTGTCAAAATCACGCATGTTAAGCTTAGTGCGCTGTTGACGTGAATAAACTATTTTGTAATATTTGCAAAGTATCTATGACCAAGTTTAAATCTATGTGGAACTAGGTTGTATATAAACTAACATTTCCTTGTAAAAGCTTGAGTCTAAAGGAAAATTTAATGTAAGCAATAGTCCACGTAAATACTGATAGCAACTGTTAGAATTCTATTGTAATAGTGCCTTAGGTAAACGTAACGTGAACGCATAGAGGGAAAAAAAGCTCCATATGGCATACAGGTGCTGTTCACGACCTATCAGGAGACACTGGTATAGCGTTAATGAACCAAATACTGTTTTTCTTAAAGCCGATGGCTTTAAATAGCGTGTCTTTCCAGTTGTAAAATTTGGGTGATTAAATTTGACTATGTACCTGGTGTTCGTACTGCGTTTTTTAATGCATCGAAGTGTGAAAATGAGCAGATTTGTAATATATTTAGTTTATATAATAATATTTGTGGCAAGATATTTGTGTGATATGAATAGATCATAATCGAGTCATAAGAAATGTTAATTTGATTTTGAGTGAAGAGATTTGGGCGGCTCTTAACATTGAGGTCTTGAGAGCCGATGAGGGTGGTTTAGGTGAGTATGGAGCAGCACCGGAATGAATGGGCGGAGGAAACGGGACATCGTGCGGCACAATTTCCCCATGCGAAAATCCGGTATTACCCGGCCGGGGATTGAACCCGGATCGCCTTGGGAGGGGGCAAGCAGTCTAACCTCTCAGCCACCGTGGGCCTTAATTTGATTGTGTTTGAGAAGAATATGTATGTAATTATTCAATTTTAAAGAAGACGTAATTTGTTAAATATTGTTTGAAGAGATGAAAGAATAAATGTAGGAATATTTTATGTATTTGAGAAAAATACAAATTTGTAAAATACTATTGGAGAAGAAGAAGATAAAGTATAATCAAATATTTGAGAAGATGCAAATTAGAACTTTATAATTTAAACTAAAATGTAACAACGGCGCGCAACGTATCAAAGGGAAAATAAATTCACTGTACTGAAATGTAACAGCGATAATGCCTGAGGCAAAAGTACGTCAAACACTTACTATAGAAAAAAATGTTCGGGTTAAAGTTTGAAAAATTCGAAAACATGCAGAAAAAAATTGCAAAACAATATTGAGGTGGTTGTTCAAAATGAAATGAAAACGGTTAGTGAAGCTATGCAAAAAAAATTGAAACAGTGCACGAAAAAATGCAAGCGGGTAATGGGGTTATGCAGAAATATGTTATACAGACGGTTAAGGGAAAACTATATAGTAGATTTGATAATTTGGAAAAGATTTTCGAAATCAGCAAAAAAAATTCATAGGAAATGTAAAGAAAATGTTATTTACAACAAATTTGAACAAAATTATGGGGTTGAAGGTTGTAAATGAATTAGAGGAGGAAGGGAAATGTAAAGATGATATAAGGAGCAAACAGGTTTTAGCGTCATTAGATTATAAGGTTATGTTGTGTGTAAAGGAGAATCTGGGTTTTGAAAGAGAAGTAGAAAATAATTTTGTAAACCATATAGGACCAAAAAATACATGCATGAGGATAAAGTAGTGTTGAAATCATTTGATCATTTGGGGGGGGGGGGTCAGATAAACAACATGAACAAACATACAAAATTAGTGAAAATTGTAAAAAAAAAAAAAAAAAAAAAAAAAATGGGGGGGGGGGGTTGGGGGGGGATTGAAATAATTAGAATGTATACAGAAATGTAGAAGGGCGACCAAGAAAAGGAGAAGAAAGGAAAAGGTTACACTTGAAGCAATCGAGGAAAGAAACTTGGAGAAAAATGGTAAGATATATAAGAAATATGTAAGGAGGAAAAAGATTTTTTAAAAAAGGAGTACAGTAATGAAAAGAAAGAAAGTGGAAATACAGTGTGAAGAAGGGGGTTAGAAAAAAAAGGGCGGAAAAGGGGAAAAAATTATCAACTGTAGAAAGGAAGAGAAGGAAGAATAAAAAATTCATAGAGACCGACATACCATCCAGAAAGTCGTATAGTAGAATAATTGTTATAGTTTTATAGAGAAATCACACTGTTTATTCAAAAAAGATGTAAAATTGTATCCTTTTGAGAGATTATATATTATCAATTAAAATGTAACATAGCAGTAATAAGTTAAGGTCAAGGAAAATATATTTTAAGGAGTAAGATAAAAATGTAATTTTAGATTTAGATTTGTTATTGTGAATATGCTATGAAAGTAATTACATGTGTCCATGGAGAAATAACATGAAAGAGACAGAAAATATGAAGCTATCAGAAAATTTAGAAATTAAATGGAGAGATTTGAGATTTATTGCAACATAGAGGTAGAAATAGTAATGACCACAGATGAATGTATATACTTATGTGAGTGGAGTGCTGCTTATAGAATATATGAAAAATTTTAATAAAGTGGAGTAACCCAAAAGTTGTATAAAGGTCATGTAGAATGAAATTAAGGAAGAGATCATAATTTTGGTTGAAAATTCAAAATATCGATATTGTTATAAATGAAGAATTACCAGATAATAGATTGTAAGATAAGCATTTAATTAATTAGTTAGTAATAGAGTACTTGCTTATGTTGGCACTTTATTTTTATATCATTTCCAAATTACGATAATATATGAGTTAAAATTATTAATATTTGGTTAATTTTAATAGTTATTTGCATAGAGAGTCATTTGTTTCTAAACAGTATTCAGTATTAATGTTAGTTATTTTTCATTTCTTCCTAGAGAGTATAAAGTATGTTTATAAAACATAAAACTATGCTGGTTGTCACTTCTCGCCATTTCTGATTGACTGAGAAATGTATCATGGTCAAACGACAGCCAATGAGTGGACATAAGACAACATAAGTAAGACTAATAAAAAATTAGAACAAACTTTTATTTAGAAGCATTTCTCACCACATACAGAATGGACGTGATTTTTAATGATTTAATATAAGGAATTTGCTGCAAGATGAATTTTTGCAATATGAATAAGTGAAAATTGTGTAATAAGGAATATTAATTTTATGTGTTTGAAAATAAGTTGTAAGTAATTAATAAGTAGGAAGATATATAATTATGAATAGCGAATACAATTGCTGCAAGATGGTTTTAACTCTGAAGAATAATTAATGTAACACAAATTATATTGATTTTTATGTATTTGACAAGAACAGCAAATTTGTTAAATGTTATTGAAGAAGGGGTGAAATAAAATATTTCAGAAGATTTATATTGCAAATTTATAAATTGTACTGAAATCTAACAACCGGTGCCCAACGTGTGAATTATATGGTGAATTGTAATTGAGTAACAATATATGTACAATACAACTGTTGTGTTATGAATGTAGTGTACAAATATGCGAGCAAGGCATTTCATAAGAAATTAGTGGTAATTGCAGAACTCATTTATATGAATCATACTTGTGCGGTACACGTGGTTGTTGGCCGGAGGGTTTTCTCGGAGCACTCCCTATTCCCCACTCATTTGCATTCCGCCGCCACTGTTCCATCTTCACATAATATGTCACAAGCACTTAAGCCAACCAAAACCTCGCAGCTCAACACTTTTTACAATGGAAGTAACTAACATCTTCAGGACAGCCATGTAAATAGACTCCATAGAAGGAGTAAAGTGAGTCCACGTGCCCACAACTAGATGTAACGAATTAGAAAAACTTTTTTGTAGCTACAATTTGCCACTAGGAAAATGATTTTGGGGAAACGCAGTATTAATAAATCTCGAGTAAATGTATTGGTGACAAATCTTTATGAATTAAAGTTCCGTAAATAGTGAGTGAAGATATTTGGGCGGCTCTTAACAAAGAGATCTTGAGAGCCGATGAGGGTGATTGAAAGTGAATATGGAGCGGCACCGGAATGAGGGGGCGGGGGAGGCGGGAGATCCCCGAGGAAACCCGCCGACAAGCGGCATCGTCCGGCACGATTCCCACTTGCGAAAGTCAGGTGACCCGGCCGGGGATAGAACCCTGTTAGTCTTGGTGGGAGGCGAGCGTGCTAATCGCCCGTAAATAGTTATCAATCCCTTCCATCAGTTCTGTGTGTAAATGCGTTTGAGCTGGAGTTTCTTTTTACAAAACAATGTTTTCCATGGAGTTTTTCCATTGCACGAAAAACAAAATCGGTACACTGAATGCATTTAGAGTAAGACGTACAAATTTATCTAAAGAATAGTGCATTCTAAGTTAGATTTTGAATTAGAATTGCTGTCTAACGCACACTTTGAGACACACACCAAGAAATCTACTATATTTGGTACTAACATGATCTGCAGAATGCATACGTTTTGCGATTATATCATCGTAACATTTCTGCAGTGTGAAAGGAAATTACTTTCCTAAATGCCGGTCGATGTTATGCTAAGCTGAATAACGCTACTGTATTTATTCCCTTTACAGGCAGCTCCAGTGATCGTAGTAAGTAGTACCGTGACATAAGAACACAGCTGTCGAATGCACTCGCCTTTCCGAACACCACTACTACATCTACTTCCATTAATTCCTGCAAAAACACGTGGCCTTTGGAATAACCCAACCCGTACAGCCAGCAAAAAATAAAATAAAAATATTAAACATTAAACGTGTTAAACACGGTGGCAAAATCCTCAAAATTCAAGAACGCCATCAATCGGCAGTCCATCAAACTCGCCAAAATGTCAAACTGCACACTCGCGCAAAGTGACGTCATAACCCCGACACCGAGGTTCAAAAATCCGAACAGTTACCGACGGCGGTTACAAAAGAACTCTGCCTCCCGAACTAATTAACTAGCAACACAGCGCTGTGGGCGTGCTTCAAGTATTTCCATGATATCTCTATACTGGCTTCAGTTTCACGTACAGCCATAAGTGAGAAATAATTCTATAAATGGGTCACAAGGGAGAGTCATACTTGTGTGTGTGTGTGTGTGTGTGTAAGAACGCCACACACACGTACTTAAACCTTGGTGTTGTAAACTTCAGCTGAAAAACTAATTAGGTATTGTACTTCAGAGTCCTTTCAGCCACGTAAATTCAAAATTCATAATATTCTCCTGTATCCAGGATTGGAATGGCCCGAGTTCCTCCTAAATCCAGAGATGAGATCTGATTCCAACACTTTTTTAAACATGCAGAGAATGTTTTACAGCATGCGAATGAATTCCAGAATTGTAAAGCACTAGATTTTCGCATTCTTCAGCAAACTCATAATGAATCGTGAATCCACGGCGATAGCAGAAGACAGACTGAATGCAAGTGACGTTGCCGCAGTACGTACACGTGTCAAAATACTGTCAGTTGACAGCTTACTTGTATTTTGACTGAAGGAGCTGCGATTGGCGTACGTCCGACTAAGGCGAAGGCAGCATCTGCACTGAACGAAAGAAATCTCAATCAAAAGCGACGTCGGAGCATAGGGCGTAAAGCGTGGGCGGCTCTTAACATCGAGGTCTTGAGAGCCGATGAGGGTAGTATGAGGTGATTATGCAGCAGCGTCGGAATGAAAGGGCGGGAAAAAAACGGGAGATCCCCAAGGAAACCCGCCGACCAACAGCATCGTCTGGCGCGATTCCCAAATGCGAAAATCCGGAGTGACCCGGACTGGGATTGAACCCGGATCGCCTCGGTGGGAGGCGAGCTGGCTAACCGCTCAGCTACCGGGGCCCGTCGGAGCATAGAACATCGCCCAATGCTCCACTTCGTTAAATTTCGGATGACAAATACGTCAAAATATTGACGACAATTTAGATAACGAGGATTGTAAATATTTAAGAGCAATTTCGCAGGTAAATTGCAAGTGAATGCAATTCAGCCGTGTTATAGTCTACGATTATGACTCACAAGAAGATAAAATAGTACAGCGTATATATCATCGTTGATGGGATACAATAGACAATCACGAGATTAGGGAGAAGAAAGTCCAAGCTTGTGAAAGCTATCGTAAAAGACGTCGCGGCCTTCGATATGCGACAGTTGACACTGACACACAGAAGACTGAGTCAAGTGCAACGTATGTAAATGTGCCTTATAATCACAGACGAAAGGACGTCGTAGAGTTTTATTCAAAATAAAATGTAAACTTTGAGACACAACAAAACGGGCATATGGCTAAAAAAAAAAAAAAAATTAAAAAAAATAGGTTTGTTAGCTAAAAAAATTAACATCTTTCCTAATATTACATTTGGCACTTAAATAATTAAATAATCTTAGACTTTATATACTTAATGTTATGTCACGAAACTTTTCGCAGTGAAAACAAAGTCACGTTAGATTGTTTAAACAATGTTAGATCAAACAAAAATGTGTAATTTTTTGGTGTTCTAATTAAGTTGTTGCTGATGTAGAAATTGTTCACCAAACACGAAATTTATTGTTGACGCAATTGACGAGAATTCTTTGCAGCCAGCAATACATGGTGCAATTGTAAACAAGGCTATTTGATGTACTTCCCTAAGATTGCAAAAGTATGTTATTGGTTTGGTTTTGTCAAGACCAATAAACCAATTAAAATAGAATTTCGGTTTGAAATATAATTTAGTAAAATATAAACTAGATTCATGTTCTTAGCATAATTGGCATGTCATACCTTATTTGAACCGTATATAAAATATTATTTTTATAATATTATCCTGACATCGTTTGTAATAACACGCACCAATTTTAAACAAACCTTGGGCTGAATTTGAGGTGTTCGATATCCCATCAATGGTAAACGACTGACTTCAGTTACAAGTTTAAGTAATGCAGCGCTTCTTTCGACTCGACTTAATATCGACTATGAAACTCTCACCCAATCACCGCAGGAATGCCATCGGTTTTACAGATACTCTACCTCGATATGTGGTCATTTCTAAAGCAAACGCAGACAGGTGTGTTGCAGCCATAGCATCAGGTACTGCAACATCGCAATTTCTCGAGCGCTCTAACGAGGTTCTCTTAGTCTCCTACAAGGCAAGGGTATGCCCTCGGGGGTGCCGGGAGCCATGGTGGCTGAGCGGTTAGCCTGCTCGCCTCCCACCAAGGCGGCCCAGCCGGATCACTCCGGATTTTCGCACGTGGGAATCGGGCTGGATGATGCCGTTTTCGGCGGTTTTTTTTTCAGGGATCTCCCAATTCCCCGCCCTTTTATTTCGGCGCTGTTCCATAATCACCTCAATCACCCTCATCGGCTCTCAAGATCTCGATGTTAAGAACCATCAAAATCCCTTCACTCACTCGGGGGTGCCCCAATTAGATCGCACATGAACTGAAAATGGTTGACCGTATTACGAAGCTCATAAACCTCTGTCCCTGCATGAGCATAGTTAAAGCGTTTACGCTACCCGAATATTGTTACATTTCTGACGTGACCTTAGTCAAGTGAACCGGGTTCGATCCCCGGCGGGGTTGCTCCCGTATTTTCGCACGTGGGAATCGTGCTGAACGATGCCGCTGGTCGGCGGTTTTTTTTCTCGAGGATCTCCCGTTTCTCGCACCCTTGCATTCCGGCGCTGCTCCATGCTAACCTCACTTCACCCTCATCGACTCTCAAGACCTCGATGTTACGAGCCATCCATATCTATTCACTTTCCATTTAAGTCAACAACCTGGCCACAATGACTGAATGCTATTTAGGCTTTCATTCTAGACTGATACGCTGCTATCTCATCTCTCATCCGGATCTGGTCCGCCATTATGTGCAAAAACAAGTTCATCTTTAAGCCTAAATATGTGCAACGCTTGCTGCATCTAATACGCCAAAAAAAAATTGTCTGAAGTATCACGCATCGTGCTCAACATTTTACTGAGATTATGATTACACATTCACGTCGGGCTGCCACAAACACTGTGTCAGGACAGAGTTGCCACCCAGTGACTATCGTCAACGACGTGGAAAGGGTTTGCATGTAAACCATAACCTTGAGACACAAAATGAGAATCGCTCAACCGATTTCGGTCAAACAGACTTTATTAACATTTATACATTATACACAAGTTCTACATAACCAAGAATATGCAAATTTTCATTTCTACCAATTAATGTTCTATAAAACCACACTTCATCGCCAAGTTCAAGCATCTTGTTACCAGAAAACAAAACAGGTGATGAATAAATACCCAAGTAGCAAACAACAAGCAGATAACAGTTGGCCAACTGTTGGCACAAGTGGGACATGATCGCCCACATGACTGTGTTTTCTTATGTGGTACACAATAAGACCACGTGAACAATAGTGACTGTGTTTGCTTGGGAAGTATTTTTTTTATGTGGGCCATTAAAGACAAAATATTGACAGAATTTAATGTATGGCCCACAAGCAAACGTCAGTGAATCACCCACTGGCATCTTAGGGCACGTGGAAAACATGTGGCTGATGTATGCCAAAGAGTATGAAAATAAGATCATTTTGCCATATTAAACCCTCGTGTGGTAGACAGGTTCGATTCTGATAGCTGGGCATCATCATGTGACGAATTACGGGCCACTTATCACAAAATGACTGACAGAATTTCATATGTGGCTCACAAGCAAACAACAGTGAAACACCAGGGGCATCTTAGAGTATGTAAAAAAAACGTGTGGCTGATGTATGCCAAAGAGTATGATTATAAGATCATGTTTGCGCATAAAGCTCTCGCGTGGTAGAATGGTTCGTTTCTGATAGTTGGGCATCAATATGTGGGAAATTGTGGGCCATTTAACACAAAATGACTGAAGGAATTTCATATACGGAGCACAAGAAAATGTCTGTGAAACACCCACAGGTATCTTAAAGTATGTAGAGAAAGTGTGGGTGATGTTTTTAAAAGAGTACATACTGCCTTTTGTGGTATGCCAACTGTTCCTTATTACTGAGGAAACATGATCAGCAAGCTTATGTTCCATTTATGACATACCGGCTTTATGTTGTTGTGCAATAGCAAATAGCATATGTGTATTCAATTGATTTTTTTATTTCATGTATATATATGAAGTAAAATTATCACGTGCATTGCTAGTAATAGTAAAAAAATAGTTTTTGACCAGAAACCTGCAAAGCATAACACGCAAAAAAAATGCATTATTTTGCATTTTAAATTCTACCTAAAAGTAGCCCGAAACTCAAATACTAGTCTTTTAAACAAAACACATAAATCCTAGTATTGACTCGTAATACTAACATTGTCTCTATAGCAAAGCTAATAATGCATTATGTTTGTGAAGTAAGTATCCAGATTTACTTAAAAGGTCGTATGTGAATATGTAGTTGAGTAGTTGATAGCATACTTGACTGTAGACGAAAGGGTTGTGAGTTCAATACCAGGTTTATCCAAAGAAATTAACTAATTGTGAAATACAGCTTAAGATAGCACATATGAATATGGTAAGTACATCAATTTTATTTGGGTTATACTCAATTATTTTTTCGATTTTGAAAATACATGTCAAGCTGCATCTATGTGGACCACGAGTGGCCAATAAGCTGGGCCACGAGTTGCTTACCAACAATTGGCTAACGGCTGTGGCCAGAAGCAGAAAGCCGAAAGTGGCCTCTTGTGGTTAACTTACGGGCAACTCTTGCTTTCCCAGACATCAGCCGACAGTTCATCAAGAAGTGGTCTGCTTGTGGTTGACTTATGGGCAACTCTTGGTTTGCCAGACATCAGCCGACAGTATATCCAGAAGTGGCCCGCTTGTGGTTAACTCACGGGGAACTCTGGTTTTGCCAGACATCTGCTGACAGTTAAATATCCGTATGTTGCCCACGTGTAAACACATTATACCATAGTCAGCATTCATCATGTGTGCTACATGCATCTGTGGATGCATTCCGCTTCTTGAAGGCCTGTGGATGCCGTATGTGGGCTGCTTGTTCACAATCAGATCTGCACATGTGGGCCATCTATATTTTCCTACCCGGGTACTAATGACAATAGTCTTATCTATAACACCACATTCTAGCACTGTCTGTAAAGCCAATTTTTAATGCAATTAGATTAAATTCAGATTAGCAAATTATTTTTATCATATAAAAAGTTCTATCTTTGGAAATTAAGATACAAACGAACACGTTCATCACTGTTGACCATGTGACTTTGACAGTTGTGTTATTTTAGGGTAGGTCAATAATGGATACGTTCGCAGAAGACTAATACTCGGCCTTCCTTATCATAAGCCTATGGATATTGGTAGTAATTAATGGGAAAAAATCGCTCAGTCTTAGGATGTAGGGATTGTTATGCGCAGTGCACGTGTGCACTCTATGCCTCATTTTCTCTACTCTTCAAAGAATATTTATGTTCTTTTTGGGTAAGTTTGCACAAATAAACAATTATGTACCCTTATGAAGCGCCATCTGATATTCATGCATCATATTGTAATTCTCTTTGCTGTGTAAGCAATGCGTATTATTTAACATTCGTGTTATCTCTGACCAAATGTCTACACAGAGAGAATGAAAATTGCATTATTTTCCTGATATTTACCATTTCGTGATAAGGTAAATACTTTGGGAGTGTTCTACATATTATTGCTTTTCCCTCGTATTTGAGTTTAAAGGTAAGATTTAGTTGGTAACGTCAATTTTGTATTGAAATTACTGGTAACACAAAATAGAAATTAGTACTCAGTTGTAACATTTTATAGTACAAATTTCTTGACCACTTACAGCAACATGCACAATAATGTAAGGCTATAAATATTTTCCTTCTTCTTAGACATAATCTGTAAGTAACTTACACCACATCAATTTTTTACATGTACACCACATTGTAAAACTTGATCACTTCACCGCCGATGCACGATTTGTAATGAATTAGGAGGTCGACAATTTGGCCCCCTTCTGTAATCCATGATTAGGTGCTCTTGTTGGATTTCTGGTGATGTCTGACTGATTATTGTTGTTAATAGCGCATCCTTCGTCCGAAGCATTGTATTCATTTGACGCCCCATAACGGCCAAATCACCTCATACTTCCGGACATGGGTTCCCTCTCGTCAAATTTTCAGTTCGATATCCTGTTGTCAGTGTTTTTTTTTTTTATTCATCCTGTGCATGCGAATATTTTGCATTTACGGAATACTTAAAGGTATTCGCTGTTTAAAAGGCAACATGGGCTGCCTATCGTGAATTATCTCAGTCAGTGTTAGCTCACCATATTAGGAAAATTGCTAAGTGTCCAGACCAACTTAGCCTTCCGTGATCACGAGTACTATAGAAAATTTGTATCGATTGTAAGAGGATTGAAACTCCTAGACTATCATAGAAGAGCCAACTGTCTATCTGGCCCTATTGGGTACGAGCGCCATTGAACCCACGTGAATTATTACTGCACGTGCACTTGTGTGAATAAGTGGGGAAGGTAATATTAATATTACTTATGCCACTTTAACATCAACTTAGTGAATGAGAAAGATTTGAGCGGCACTTGATGCATGCAATCTTAACGGGTATCAGTACACGGAATCTTGGATTCGTCCATTTTTCCGGAAGTTCTATGTTAAAATGTTTTGCGAAATTTTTGGCACGATGTAGTATAAATAACAACTTCTCAAGCATTAGTAAATTGCTACAGCCGCACGTCCTTTATTAATTTTTGACAAGTGATTTTCGGCAAGAAGTAAGTAATTTATTTTTGCATAATTATACTTACTAGCAAGATGAGTCGAGCAATACGGGCGGATTTTATCAAATTTGCATAGCAATCCCCTACGACTTGTCCATACCTAAATATTTAAAAAAATTGTGTGGTGGGGGCCGCTCTGACTTAGCGGTTAGCCTGTTCGCCTCCCACCAAAGCGAACCAGGTTCATTCCCCCGGCCGGGTCACTCTCGGATTTTCGCGTATGGGAATCGTGCCGGACGATTCCGCTGGTCGGTGGGTTTTATCGGAGATATCCCGTTTCCCCGGCTCTTTCATTCCGCTGCTACTCCATTCTCACCTCAGTCACTCTCATCGGCTCTCAAGACCTCGCTGTTAAAAGCCGCCCAAATATCTTCACTCACTAGTGTGAGCAGCCGGGAATCGAACCCGGGTCACCGTGGTGGAAGGCAAGTGGCCTGAATACTACATCGTCACAGCTGCCAAGCATTCATAGGCTGTTCACGATTATTTCAGCACTTTGGAAACCAACCTCTGATAAATATCACTGTATTCATTTTAATGGACTCTTTGGCTGGCAAGCGCTTGGTAAAGCTGGCAACGATAAAGAGCGAGAGTAATTACGTGACTTTAACATGGAATTAGAATTGTTAGATAAATTGTGACACACCGACGTTTCTGAAGCTGGGTCGTCTCGTGCGGCGCGGTGTGCGGGGCGACATCTGGTGGCTTACTCCGAGTTATTCGTTTCGTTTCCTCTCGACAAAAATGCTCGTTACTCCTGGAATTTTCGTTTACTGACGAAAGGAGCTGTTCTAAGAGCATTCTAAGTGTTCGTTTGATGTCACTGTGTTCGTTAAGAAACTCGAAACGAAAACCAAGCCCTTTGGACCTTCGTTACCGAGTTTTACTACCGAAACTTGGCTGGTCTGTGAAACAGATTGTTTTAGGACTGTAAACGAAGAAATTCGTGATGTAATTTGCCTTCACGCATATATTTCAGAAGAAGTATTTTAAAAGCATCTATTAAACTTTCTGTTTTAATTTGTGCACTATCTAAGCAGCAGCGTAGGCTGGCTATTCTGACGAATTTATTACATTATTACAGTTGTTTTTAATGAAATAAGAAATCATAAACACTGACTTATTCAAAATATTTTCTTTGAGCAATGTAGTTCATAAATCACACGATAGGTAGCGCTAAACTGAAAAAAAAAAATTCTTGGTATTGTAGTGGAGAGTAAGGGGTGATGAAATAAAAAAATAACTGTGATATAAAATGATGATAGTGTTAAAACATAACACAAAGGTGAATGTACGACTAAATTAAATTATAGCAATTTAAATATGCTATGAGCACCCTTACAGATGAATAGATGAAGAATATTAAAATCAGTAACGTTTTTAAGCAAAAATATGTAATGATAAGGACTCATGTTAAACAATCACTTTAAAACTAGCGGTCATTCAATTGTATTATTCTGAAGAACTAGTGTATCTCAACTAAGCACTCTACATATAAAGAACACCAGACGATTAAAATATTCTACCATTTTTAATACGACGAAACAAACTATATCTATTGAAAAATGACAGGTTCCACATTAAAATAATATTCAATTATTAAAACGAGCAAAGCGATCATTATAACGCTGCTGCCAGTTATGTAAAATAAATGAGATGAGTTTAGTTTTAATGGCTTGCAAACGATTACCATAATCTTCAAAAATATTCATCCATTTGCATGATTGCGAAATCATGTGCAATCGCCTTTTTAATACTCTTGCACTGTTTCTTAGAAATTGCTAATAAATTAAATATGTAAGTGCCCGACCAGACATAGCTCAGTCCTTTATAGATTCACTATATCTTGTCCCAAGTCTCTAGCCTCTGCATATCTGATTAGCTTGCTACTGTACTTTGAAACACATTCTTGGCTTTAAGCTGATACAGCATGCAAAATAGGATGTTGCAATCTTACATTAATTTGCGACGACTAGTAGACTAGAAGTTCTCGATGCCTTCGAAGCGCAGGGAACTAGAGAAGTTATGAATAGGATTCAGGCGGACTCCCCGGTCCATCTCGTCGCCATCTAAGTAGAAGACGTTCTCAGCAGTGGAACGGAACTCCAGGCCGATGAGACATCATTCTTTTAGTCAGTTTCTGGCTCTCCTTCTCCGTCGTGGAAACTACCTCGTCCAGTCGTACAGCCATCATCTCCAGAACGTAATAACTTTTTACTTCTCCAACCAAAACGTTCTACTCAAAGAAATGTTCCAAACCAACTCAAAGACAAAAAAGCTCCACTTAGCAACCATTCGTGAGATCGGCATTTTATATGGTCATAAAATTGTTCTCCATGTCGACACGAAGTGTATGAGAAATTTAATAGAAATTCATCAGCTTGTATGTGCGTTGCAAATAAATCAAACATTTAGTTAAAAACACACGGTAGAGTGTGGATAAACTCTGCAGTTTCACATTAACATCTTACAGCGTAGTTCAATTACTGGCATAGCCTTAATTAAATCATGTTTTAAATTTAAAACATACATGGATGGACATTTTAATGATACGTTAATTTATGATGAAACAACTAAGTAAATACTTTCTCTTGAAAATAATTCAGTGAAATTTAATTATTGATATTAATAGAACCCACAAGAAACACGATAGCGTATATTTTGTGGTCCATTACTTATATTGTAATCTTGGTATTATAAATAACAAAGAAAAATGTTTGTTCGTAAATAACTTGCATCAAAAATAGCAAAATTGTCATTGAGATAAATCTTCAGTCATGTAACAACCAAAATTCTGTCTGCTCTCTCTCTCTCTCTCTTATCGGCGTACATGCGAGCCTATTTCAACACAGTGAAAATGAAATTAAAGCATATTTATGTGTAATTCATCATACATACAGCCGAGTTACAAAATAGTACAATATCGTCAGAAAATTTGACACACTTGTCGAACAAAATATACTTTTAACACTTAATGTATTTAATACTAATATTTAAAACGCCCCAAAAGCAAACAAAATATTTCAAGTGCTTTACTGCTTTGGTTTATTAATGTTTCCCATCTTAATTATTCATAATTTACAAACAAAGTCTCATAAAACAGTTAAAGTTCATGCGCGTAGTGTTGCCATCCTGCATTCGCTAACGAAAACCTGAACATTGCTGAAGTTTCGGTGGAATCTGGAGGGTCGTAACACATAGCATGACTTTGAATACCAAATTGACTTTCTCGAAGATTTTATTCGTTAAGAGAACTTTCAAAAGTTAACGAAAACGAAAAATTAACTAATAACTTAGAATAAGCCCCCTGGTGTCCTAGCCAGAAAATGATAGTCGATGGACATGGACTACCTGCAATTGTTTTTTTTTTTTTTTTTAATTATTCGGAGTGTGTAACAAAAGTTGGAATACATGTGGTCACTCGTATGAGGTAGTTGATTGAATTTTATTTCTTAATACCGAAGAAGTTATAAGAATAAGTTCGCCTATTTTATTTTAATATCAAGGATTATGGTTGACAGCTGTTATGTCTATTAAACACACGAAGCCGTCTCAGGAAACCTGTAAGTGATCTAAATTTGTTTTGGTGGCTAATTTCGGTAAAGCATATTTCACAATTCAAGTTTCTAAAAAATTCTGTAAGTACAAAATCACTTCCAATATTGGTTCCAAAACCTATCATTCCTACTCTGAAGTTATTATTTATGAACCTAAAGATAGTGGTACATCAAATTACCAATTCATCAAGAACCCTTATCAATTAAATCATTATTCAATACTCATTGCTTTGCGGGGTCTTCATGAGGTTGTACCGTCACAAAATATTTATGAATACTGAAAGTTTCTTTCGTTTTCTGTATTTTTAAACATCTAAGTAAAATAATTGGTAAGTTTGTACAATTTTTACTTTACTAATAGTCTCACTGTTTTATTTGACTTGGCGAATGAAGAACGTGATCAAGCCAGGAGCAATGTTCACTTTACATATGGCGGAAGAATACACAATGTACATGCAAGTAGATCTTAAGCAGGGCTTTCGAAAGTGCTCATTTTACCGTGAACAGCCTGTAATAAAAAATAGGTCTCTTATTATAATGTTTACCCGACATTAAATGTGCTGTATTTTGACACAGGTTTCTATTAAAAGAGTATCGGTATTTTTAAGCACAGCAGATCATAACCAATTCCTTCGAAAATATTTTCTGTAATTTTTAATTGGTAACTGCCAAGCAAATTATTATTTTACTAAATCAATAGCAAGTGATAAAAGTAACAGCAGTAAAAAAAAACAGACTTCTAAAAATTTTAGAATCACATCTTATTACCCAGTCAATTCATAAAACGTAATATAATGTCTCTGAGCTCGATTTTTGGCATAAACTTTACCAGTGTTAAATGGTTAGGATTAATCTTCATTACACATAAAGAATTTCTTATTTTTAATTCGTGGCCGCTTTCCAGATTCCTGAGATAGTATGTGAAATATTATTAGAATTACAAACCTCATGGCAAATTTACTTAGGCCTATGTTTGTTTAGTGTTAAATTAGTTTGAGGAGGTTTCGTTATCTTTAAAGACCTGTTAGTATTTAAGGAATTAAAGTTGTTATCAGGAATGTTTCAAAATATTGTCTATATTATTAATTCTTTTCCAATGCGTCTAGGATATAAGCTTATATTTGATGCTTGGTATCAACTAGAGCCATTTATTTATCGTGTCAGGCCCACTCGATCAATAGACAAACGCCGGATTTTCAGTGTGCTACAGGAAGAATGCGAACGAATTCTGCGAGTTGTGCGGTGACGGATAGGTTTGTGTGTGCTAGGCAAATATCTATTAAGTGCTACGGAGGACGCCAACTGGTGTTTGTAAAGCAATATCGCCTCTAGGCGCAAAACACTCAACTAGTGTGCCGTGGTGTCGTGGTGATCGTAGAACTTCGGCAATTTAAGCGGCGACCCTGTAAGTTTAGTAAAGTCCAATGCATGTCTCTACCGTAGGTTTTCATATATTGCGGTTTGATATATTTTAAGCCACAGCAGTCTGTAAAAGATTTTTTTTTTTTTTTTTTTTTTTTTTTTTTTTTTTTTTTTTTACGTGAATACGTCTTCAAATTTGCAACCACAGTGGGAGGCAATCCAGAAAATCCGATGATAACAAAATCGGGGGATACAATTTGGCATTGCAGCTCCGAATGTATCGTCTACATTAAAAATTAAATTACACCACACGATTTCCAAATGATCAAAGAATATGTTACGTTGTGGAAGGACTGCGAAGAATCGTCAGTGCCGGGAAGGGGGGGGGGAGGGGGGGCAATTTTTAAGTTCGTTTCGCCGCGTCTCATAATTTTCGGTGTTGTAAAACTTTTGACTAGGACAAACTACGACGCTCGTTTACGTTTCAATCGACACCTCCCATCAAGATCAATCGTATTGCGTGTATAAAAATATTATTTGTGTGGCGTGGTTATGGTGAAGTTGTATGCGTTTGATATAAAAAAATTAAGAAAACGTAACACAATTTCTGTCTATACTCGTCAAAATGCCAATTCGAAATACAGGAATCGTATACGGTTAGAAAAAGCAACTCAAGCTATCCAGTGATGCCCATAAAACCCCATCTGATCGAGTGAAGCGGTGCCGGGAACGTTAAATAAACATCAAGGCGTCCGAGAGCGTCAACATAGACGTATTCATGCAAAACAAACGGCCGTGTCCCCAACACAGACAAACCCCATTTATGTTTACCTATGTTTGGAGTACATGATGATGATGTTTGCAATGTGCGTGATGTCTTGAACGTACTATTCCGTAATTGTCTGGAATGCGCATTGTTTTCGTATGCAAACCTATATGGGGGCACGCTTAATAGTTTAGTCATAAAAGCGCTCATTTTCCACCCACACTGCAACACATCTCAAGCTCTAGATAGGCAATCGTCTTGAAGGAGAGACTGCCTTGAAACGCTAACGTAATAAAAACCAATCGAAATTCAACGTACTATCAGTTACACGACTGTTCACGATAAAGTGAGCACTTTAGAAATGAAATTTGAAAAAAAGTCACTGCGCCTTACTTTAATTGGCGCACTGAGTGACATTCGCCCAGTAATGTTGGTAACGATGGATGGAAAGTAGTTCCATATTTAAACGCCGAATAAGAAGTGTTAGGTAACCAACTATGGTAACTTAAAATTATTTCTTTCGCGTCCCGTTTATAAAATGCATCGAAGTGTAAAAATTAGCAAATTCGTAAAGTTTTTACTTTCTTAATAATTTCACTGTTTCATTTGACCGACGGATGAATAAAGTGATGAGGCCCATGGCAATGTTAATTTTACATCAGACGGAGGAACACACAACGTGTATACAAGTAGATCTTAAGCAGGGCTTTCAAAAGTCCTCATTTTAACGTGAACAGCCTATACACGACTGGTACCTTTAGAAGCAGTAGCAATGGATAACAATTATTGTCTTTCTGACATATTGTGAATATTTATTTCTTGTGCAGTGTTCAAACTTGGAAACTTGTGTCACATGTACGGAATTTCATGGACTGTCCTCTGTCATCAGATACCATCTATATATTGGAATTCCAGAATAGTACTATTTATACATAAACATTTTCAAAATATAGTCACTAAAAATATCTACAGTTTACCTTAAGCATTATTTTAAGTATATCCGCTGAAGTACAACTAAGGACAGATTTATTTTTGCGATCACCATAATACCTCAGATATTTTTGAGACATATCAACTCTGTACTCATTCGAATTTAGCTGGAGCATTCGAAGTGTCAAAACTAATTGACTTAAAATTAATGAGATTTTTCCTTCGCATATTTCCAGTGGCAGATGATGTTGACATTAATAAATACAAAAGTACACTAATTAGCAGTATAATTAGAGATAACTTTCTAGAAGTGTGTGTCGCCCCTTTTCGTCCTGATGACGAGGGTGACGTGGCGTGGAGTTGACTCCACAATACATTGGAAGTGGTAGGGAGGCATACAGACTACAATGTATTGTAGCTGATAAACTCTCAGTCCGAAAATAGCGCCATAGTGGCGACGATGATTAAGATCACGCCGTGGAACAAAGGTGCCTTAAGTTTGCAAAGTAATGATGTAAACTTTCCCTTTTGTAAAACAGGTCAAAAACATATTGATTAAAACCTGCGAAACGGAATTGTCGGGGTTCAAGGTGGCTGTGATCGTTGAGGCTGTGATCTCAAATGATGAGAATGACGGAACAGAGATTGTCCGAGCTCAATACCGACCATGAGTGAAACATACGTTATCACAGAGTCCGCCATAAGTGATCCACTCCTCACCATAGTTAAAAGTTGACGTGGTATTGGTGTCTAAAGAGAACCGCTAAAAAGTTCCAAGATGACGGGGGGAAAAATGAATTACGAAATACATTTTTATATATTTAGTATTTTATGAATTTCCCACCTCTCAGTACAAGGATGGCGCGATGACTGATAACTATTGTAGAAGTCTTCTTCCGTTATCACATTCAGCTCAACAGTTACATTTATGTGTATCGCTGGAATGTAAGCAGATAATAGTTCTTTTTAGATTAATGATTAGAGAATATCAAAAATTGTAATGGTGACAAATCACGCAAATAAGTTGGGTGTAATGTATCACTATCAGCTGTCGTGGACCAAAAACTGCGAGACGATTATCGCCATGAAGGAGTTACAAATTCCTTCAATTCGTCAGTCTAGTCTGTCACGTCCCAATTGTTTGTTGTTTTCATCACTTCATCCATTATGTCGCCAAGTATTTCCATCCAATGCTAACGAAGCATGCACACATTATACATATTCCTGCATAGTAACTATTTCCACTGGAAGCTATCAGATGGCGCCGCTTGCCTCTCGAGCAAATATCAGTCTTGGAACTTTTGGAACGTATTGTACATTCAAAAGAGGCTAGGTCTAGCATACGTTATTTGTATCTACATCTATGTTACAGACACGCTGAAGAACTGAAGTCAGTAGATATGACATGTATTCAGTTCAAGAGCTCCAGGAAAGAGGTGATGAAGCTGTTGGAGTGTCCAGTGTGCCTTGATATGATGACAGCGCCCATCCCCTTGTGTACCAATGGTCATAGCATGTGTGGAAAATGCAGGTACCTATATTGGGTATACTGCGAAAATTACTTAGTTTTTTACTAGCCATACTTTTGAGATTCTGCAAACATTTTTCGGCTCCCCCAGGTAATATTGCCATAGAATCAAGCCATTCTGAATGCCATAACATGGCTATAGGCATCTCAATCATCAACATCACAATTCTCTTTTCATCCTCCAACTTTTGTAATTTTTGATGTGTTTTCTATCGGTCATCAGTGACACAGAGGTAAGTCGCTACACCAGGTTGCATGGAGGAGTCTGCCAGAGTGATAGTTAACTAAGTCATCCAAAATACACTAGCCTTCATCAACCACATGGTGAATCCTTTATGCAAATGATGCATATTGCGGATGTGCAGTCTAGGTACATTCCTGTATTCGTAACGTCTAGTTACTATTAAATCGAAGACTCGTTACTTTGTACTCGTTACTTAGTTACTAGTTTCATTTTTCCGGACCTTCGGGAGAAAGCGCGTAGACCATGAAGAAGGAATAATTACTACAGTTCCTTACTCGTTACTAGAAGTTTCGTTAGGTACCGCGGTAGCCAAGATGAAGGAACTTTCTTTACACGTTACTAAAAGGCTAGTTAGAGAGATTACGGCACTATTTCAATGAAAATAATAATACACAAGGTACTCAAATACTCAATACTTAATTGTTGCTCAATATAATTTACAGTTAAATAAATATCTATGTTCAAAATTATATGCATGTATTTTTTGAGAACTTAATATCATATAAGTTAATTTTTATGAGCTAATTTTTACATCAGATGCACACTGTAACACTGTGCGTATAGTTATGGATTTGAGTGCCAGATATGTCAAACTCTTTTTATTTCAGTATTTTTATAGTTGGACTGAGATTTATTTTCTCGAAAAACCTTTCTGCGGGTTAAGCGAATATGGTTTAACAACATAGAATATGCACAGGTGTGATGATATATTATGAGTAAATAATCACATTAGAATACACAATTATGTATCTGTACGTAAAAAAAAACTGATAGTAAAAGCACAAGTTAAATCCTCTATGAAGGACGACTGTCTACACAAACAAAATACGCAAAAGTGTTACATAATGAACCTTGTTTTATATCAATTACATACAACAAATAATGCAGCACTTTCACGAAGCTCTCAAATTAATTTTCTATAGTCTGAACAGCAAGTAACATAGCATGGCACCCAGGTGCACAGCAGACAATTAGAAACTTCAGACAGTATTTCTTCTGGCCAGGACTCTCGTGTGATGTACAAAAATACGTGCAAAAATGTGTTATGTGCTAAACATTCAAATAACGCAGGATACATGGGATACAGTAGAAACAGCTCCACCTAACGAAATTACAGTTCGAAACCATAAGCCTGGGCCTAATGGGGACGTACCCCGGACCTCCAATGGGTTAAAAAAATATCCTGGTTATCACTGACATCTTCTCACGGTGGGTGGAGGTCTATGTGATAAGCACTGCATGAGTTACCAACATCGTACTAGTACTGTAGCGAGAATTTTTCTCCCAGCAAGTGCTAACGGACAACAGAACACAGTTCATAGGAAGAAAGTGGTAAGCAACGTGCAACCGGTTGGGGGCGCAGCCCTTGAAGGCAGTGGTGTACCACCACAGAGTCAACCCCATGGAGTGCCGAAACCAGGCGAGAACAACAAGCACATTAGATGAGTCAGTACCTGCCCTAGGACCACCAGCAGTGAATGCCCAAGGCACATTGACGCCTGGCTCATTGGCGCCAGTCAGGGAGCATCCGACGGCCGGCTCCACGGAGATCGGCAGCACAGTGGCTACCAGCGCAACCTGAAGAGATTTGGAACTGCAACCGACGCTGAAACCTCTTGGAGGGGGCCCCTCAGGATATGATTTTACGCCCGTCAACAGGACGCCGATTGTCGAGGAGGACAGCACGACAGAAGACACAATGGTGCCTATTCCATCTGGGGAATCACCCGAGGGCGACTCCAACCCCCTCCTCCTCCAATTAGTCGATAGTCCGACTAGCTACTGGAAATACATGAAGTTATGCACGAGGACAGCAGCAGTGGCAGCGACGACGGAAGAATCTGCGACTCTTATGAGGTCAGCCACTCAGCACGCCATCGCCGGCCACCTGTGGCACGTGTGTGAGTATGGGAGCACCACGACGATGGCAGCAGCCAGTGGTTCCAGAAAATAGAGGGCTGGCAAGAAGCCCCTGTGTGCTATATCCATGACAGGCAGACACAAGGAGGTGTGTCTGTCAGCAGTGACGTGTGTGGCTGCAAACGGTCTAGCAAGGGGAGGGGTGTTACACATGTGTCCACGTTGACCACTTCTACTTAGCCTGTTTGCCTGCTGCACCAGGTTCCATAACCCAGTGTGTGTGCGCGCTCTATTAGCACAAGTGCAGTGCAGTGTAGCAGGCAATGATACAGGTGCAGAGCAGAGTGAGTGCGACCACGTGCTTGTGGTGCAGTAATCCGAAATTTGTGTCTTTCATCTTTACATCATCCACGCAGTGCAATATTTTGGTATAATAAATTATATTTACAGGGTTAATTTTAGAAGCAATTATTAACAACCGGTATGCAGGGTACGAGTCTGATTTGCTAATGGTGTGTGCAAGGTAGTAATGTAGTGCGAGGTGCCATCCCACCATGCAGGCAGGCATGCTGCACGGAGAGTCAGTAGTTGTTCGTCTTTTCAAGGAGTGTGTCACGTCACATCGGGCTTGTGTTTCATGTTCTCGGGCAGCAGTCACCATGTTGGACTAATCATTTCACAGCAATAGTTCTTTAGCATACTGGAACCTGTTGGTATTTCAGCTGCCCAGGACTTAACCGCCCCTTGCACCCACCCAGTGCTTGCATCGCCTGTACTTAATTTATTTCATGTGACCACATGTCTTTTCACAGTATTACCCCCAACTGACGGGTTCGTAAGCAGCACAAAATAAAAGCTTTTCCTGGTGGGTATGTAATCATGAAATTGAATTAATCGCAACAGTGTCAAGTTACCACATGTGGTTTATTTCCAGTTCGCCGCAAGGCATTTAAGGTACGGCCTTCTCCTCCAATTTTCTCAAAGTGTAATTTACTGTGTAAGAATGTTTGAAATGATAATGAGTCGGTGTAATAAGTAACAATGCTTCGTATGGGTGTGTGGGGAGCCCAGTTATCCCACAACGCAACAAGTGAGGAAGTTATTCGGTCAGTATTAATTTTATTCTACGAGGAGACAGCAATTGCACTTGGAGGATTTGCCATTGTCGTCGGTGGAACGACCCTGAGGATCTAGTCAACAACTGCTCTCCGACTTCACGATATTGTCAACCCGAGAATATCTGGTACCCTGGGTAATTATCTCCACCGAGATTCCAGAACTGAATTCATCGCACCTCACCTAACCAATATCCTTATTCGCCAACACCTTGGCACTAGTTACCAGCAGCCTCCTATACATTATACAAACATGAGTGATCACTTTCGAATGTCCTCTGCTTCAGAATAATACATTTATTTTATTTTAGATGTAGTTATTAACTTCCAAATGCAGTGTAATATACCTACACATTGTGTTTAATAATTATATGAAAATATTTATTTTAAATGGTAGTTTAACGATATGAAATGGCCGAAAGGAAAAAGTAATTAGGGCCTATAAAGTACTGACTTTACCAAGATCAGCCTATATATAAATATATTTCATTATATAGTTTTTTTATATCTGTTTACATCAGCGCATAGCAGTGTCGTTTCTCTTGCATGACCTGAATGTATGTTTTTAGGGGGGGGGGGGTAAGCTAAGGAAAACAATATTTCCAAGTCGCGTAATGTGTATCAAACTTTAAACATTGTAGTAGTTTTTGAAGTTGGTCCTTATGATCATTCGTTCTTTCTCAGTCGCCGAGCATTCTAGCTTCGACTAAACTTGTTGGCATAATAGGACCACTGATATCACTAATAATAACCTTGGCTCCATCAGGTATATTTTTATACATTGCTAATCGTTATGAACGTATGCTCGTGAACGGGGTGAATAACAACGGGAGTGTTAATTGCAAAAAATGTCGCATAGTAAAAAGATCCTTCATGATGAGTAGATATTTTACTTATGTGGTTTCACCAATTTACCCCACTGATATACATATATATAAGGCGCCCTGTTTAAGTAAATTTAATTATGTCGCATGCAAATACCTTGGCATGGCACTGGCAGAATAAAGCCAATAAAAAATTAAAATTAAAAGTGGAAATAACTTTTTATGTGGCGTTTATTCCCACATGTCTGATTATATCTTTGGTGATTAATAATTGTTCTCTATGGTATCTTGTAACAAAATTTCCCTTTATGGAACGATTTAGTGGGCTATTTTAATTATTGGAAAAATATTTTTTAACGGATGCTTAACCTGTATAAAAGTGGGGTGAATTCATGGAGTTAGGAGTATACAGGAGATGGAATGTTCTGACGTAGTGAAACCGCTGGAGATAGGCGGGAATACAATGGACTCTAGCCGCGATCTTGACAGTAACCTAAAACATTATGTTTACAGTAGAATGACTTTGAGAGAAAGGTCACATTCGAAGCATTTCTTGTTGAACGAAGAAGATGATGAATAAAAAAATATATATATTAAAATTATTGTGTGAAGTTTTGCTAGTTTATTATTGTCTTGTGCTAGTCGCACAGTCAAATAATTTCCTCATAAAACTACCGATCGTGGGTGTGTGTACTACGGACCAGTATTGTGTCATATGCGACAATAAGCACGTGTTTTAGTTATAGTGCTCATATATCAGAATTTGTGGAAAACTATTTTTTAAATAGATGATTACATAAAGTATAAAAAGTGTGCTACTGTTGTCGTTAATTTAATGCAGGTTGTGTATCAGTAATGAGTGCAACAAAACGGCGACCAGCAGCCTAGCGGAATTTCTGAAAGGCAAAGTTCACATGTTCCTGAGTCACGAATAAATAATTATTTCCTGGCATTTATATTTAAATTCCTAACACTGTCAATGACTGGAGATGTTTGTTTCCAATATCACTTTATCTCCTTTATATATATATATATATATATATATATATATAATGTCAATATAGTAAATGGTTTGTGGTAAATAAACTCAAATCCCATTTTAGTTATTCCGTCTTTCCACTACATTAGTTATCTGTTATGATACAGTCATACTTATTTATGCCTTATTGTAGGGTAAAATTTTGTTTCTTGCATCTACAATGTTGGAAACGGTTAAATTACCCTTGGTACATAACTAAAACACACAAATTATAATTTTTATTGAATTGCCTGCACAAGATAATCAAGTATGTTAGAAATTTTTCAAAAAAACAAAAGAGGGGAGGGGCAGGAGATATTTTTGGATAATTTTATTCCCTATATCCACAAAAATTGTGTTACGTCTTTCTCCAAAAGTGTAATCTAGTACCAAGAGCTCTAGCCCCGGCTACAATCACCGCATGAATTAACAATAAAAAATTGAATACACACTTGTATATGGCACCAGCTACAATACAACATAACTGCGTAAGATGGCAGCCTGCTCGCGGTAGCAGCGTTAAGAGGATTGAATATTTTTAATTCTTTAATGCCGAGTTCTATGCCGGCCAATCACGAGACAACATTTCCAACCACGAGAGTCAGGGCAGTGCAAGCTTATAACAAGAACATAGTTATTAAATGAATTCTGCGGTACTGTTCAGATTTCCATTTATTTAAATAGTCAACGTAATTATTAATGTGTACACCACACTTTAAAGATCCTGAAACACGATTACCGCGAAACTTTGTTCATCACAAGTAGATAAACAAAAATAAATATCAGGTTAGCCAACACACTGTTTGAAAATATTTGCGATACATGTACAGTCTGTCTTTTGTTTGTCTTGGTTCTCATTTGTCTTGTAACAGTTTTCTTACTGTGGCTGTGGCCAGTTCATTATCATTCTTCCATGGTAACACCACCGTTATTTTGCTATGGGAACCCTACTATGATTGTAGCCTAGACTTTAGTCAGCCAGTAACCACAATTTTATTCAGCTCAACATGTTAAAAAATTTCACATTGGGAGAGAAAACTAGAATTGGATATTATTTCTATAGGTTAAAATGAATGAAAACTTATTCACCAGCATTTTAGGTTACTTTGGGTAGTTTGATTAGATTAGGATACATTGTTGAACTACAATGAGTGAAAGATGCATGCACTGCAATGATATCGATAGCAAGTTCACATGTATTAACCACTGACAAAGTGGTTCACAGACACACATGTAACAAAATCTCTTTGTTTTTACCTACCAACTTGTGCAATTATTATTTTTAGTGTGAAATTCTCCTCTGAATACATTAGAAACTATTCAGTTTCAATATCTCAGAACCACGCTGCAGAATCTTGATAAACAAACAGTCCTCTAAGAAAAACATTATCACTGAAGAAATGAGATTCTTCTCCACCCTTCCCAGACGGGGGGGGGGGGGGAAGGGGGGACTGCGGTAGGTATAGTGGTAGGATGCTTGCCTTCCACCAATGTGATCCATGTTGGTTTCCCTGTGAGGTTACTCATAGATTTTCACATATAGTAATTGTACTGATTGATGCTGCTGGCTGGCATGTTTTCTCGAGGTTTTCCCATTTTCCCCACCCTTGTATTTCAATGCTGCTCCATATATTCCATATTTCACCCTCATTGGCTCTCAATACCTTGGTTGTTACAAACCACCAAACCTCTCTCAACTCCTCTCGTCTTAAGATGATGGAGGCCATGGTGCTGTAGCGGCTAGAGTATTCGCTGTTTCACGAAGCACGCTTTTTTTTTTTTTGCATCCTATATACATCCAATACACTTTGGAAAGCACTTGTCGATGATTATAATTTTTTTTATTTTTGTTATGCAATATGCATATTTGCACACAATTACATTAACATAAAAATATATAACAGATAAATAATATAATTTACACACTTATTAATTCTAGCAGCTCTACAAACATGTCAAGACTACATCTGATTGCAGTACAAGTTGTTACAATTCATGTACAGATAGATATTAAAGTATAAATATGTAAAGTCTACATTAGATTGAAACACAAGGTATTACATGAAGTCTCCTTATATCAGTCTTGTTCTGCGTTATAGAAATTTATCTTTATGTAAGTATTCTTCTATGGAATAGAAGGCCTTATATAAAAAGTATAATTTAACAGCTCTTTTAAAATTTCTGTAAACTATAAATTTACTTCAAATAACTGGGAAGGTTATTTATTAGTTTTGCCCCAGCATAGTATGGATTTGATGTAAATTTTGACGTTATGTAGAAGAATAGGTGAAGATGATTAGCTTGTCTGGTGTAGTAATGGTGTATATCACTATTTTAGTGTTTTCCATGTAAAAAAGAATACTACGGTACATATACATGCATGGAAGGGTGATAATTTTATTTGTAAATAGTGGCCTACAATGGCTTCTTTTTCTTTATTACTTATTAATCTCACTATTTTCTTCTGTAATCTAAAAGTCTTTTTTCATTTTGTCGATTTACCCCAAATTATGATTCCATAATTTACTATGGACTGAATATTTGAGAAATGGTATGCAAGTATTGCATTATCATTACAAGTCTTTTTTAAGGTATGTACCACAAAACACATTGAACTAAATTTTTTACAGACACTATTAACATACTCACTCCATGTTAAACTACTGTCTACAATGAGCCCGAAAAATTTAGTACTATTTACTGTCTGTAACCCGTCTTCTTCTATTGTTGTGCATCTTCCAAGCTGCATTGTATGTTTATTTCTTTGCATGAAATTCATGAGCACATATTTGTTTACATTTAATATTAATTTATTATACTGGAACCAACTGGACATCTCAGTCACTGTATGTCTTATATTTTCTTTGAGAACAGCGTTGTTTGAACTAGTTACCAAAATGTTTGTGTAATCCACAGTTAGTTATTTGTTCTGTAAAATCATTAATAAATATTAAGAATAAAATTGGTCCCAGTGTTGATCTGTGTGGCACTCCTACTCGAGTAGTTCTGGTATTGGACGTAATATCTGTAATGTGATTTTTGTCTAATATGTTATGGAAGTTTTTTGTCTTCAAGATATGTTTTAAACATATTATTGGTTGCACCTCTTACTACATACTGTTCAAGTTTTTGCAATAAAATATTGTGGCCGACACAAACAAAATCTTTTGAAAGATCTGCGAATATGCCTGTTGAGATTTGTATATTAAAAAGAAGTTAATATTTTTTCAGTAAAACTGTAAATATCTTATTCTGTAGATCTGCCCTCTACAAAGTCATACTGATGCAATGTAATAACCTTGTTTTTTTATGAGGAATTGTGTCAGTTTATTTGCTATCAATTTCTCTAATTTTTTTGAAAAGGACGTAAGAAGAGCAATAGACCTATAGTTATCCATCAATGTCTTGTCACTTTTTTATGTATTGGTACCACTTTTGCATATTTGAGTCTATCAGGGAAAATTCCCTGGGCAAGGCATTCATTGAAAATGTAAGTCAAAGGCAGTTTTATTAAATAAGAACACTTTTTTAGCAGTCATAGGTACCTCATATATTCCACAGGAACTTTTACTTTTGAATTTTTTAATTACATGTATGTCTTCTTCAGAGATAGGTGTGAAAAACACTGTTTTATCATTGTGGTATGTGTGCAGGACTAATATTTGTAGCTCTGTGTTCATTTTGCAATTTTTGTGGTATGTTTGTGAAATAGTCATTAAAACTGTTAGATATTTCCTTGCTATTTTCGATTTCAATACCATCAACTTTCAAGGAAAGGTTAACATGTCCTTGCCTAGGTCTCAATTCATTATTAACAATGTTCCACATTACTTTTGTTTTATTTCATGAGGAAGCTATCCACCCCCCCCCCCCCCCCAAATGTATTTCTGCTTTGCTACTCCAAGTAACTTGTTATATAATTTTTCGTATTGATATCAGTATATTTTTTCCCCCTGGGGTTTTTAGCATTTTACGCATTGTTTTTAACCTCTGTCCTGAGACTGTCAGACCTTTACTAATCCATTTTATTTTCGAGCTACTGCTACATTTTACAGATTTGAGTGGAAAGGCATGATTAAAATGACAAAGAAAAGTATTAATAAAACTGTTCCAGGCAATGTTTGGTTCAGTTAATGTATAATCATAATATCATTTTTCATTTACAAGCAGGCTTTTAAAATATTTTCCATCTAAATAACCATGATTCTTCATAAATATTAAAATAAGCTTATGTCCAACTAGTTGCCCTCAAAATTAGAATTTAAAAAAAAAAAGGTGAAATAGAGCTGAAAGAAAATCACGTGATGTTTTTCTATTTTGCAGGTGGTGTAGTTAGGGAAAGATCAGCTATATCTAAGTTTTCTTTATTTTGAAAACGTTTGGAAAACAACAAAATGTATAAACAAGTAATTTACTCTAATGGTTACAGCCTACTGTTAAATATATAACTATCTAAATACACAAGTAAACTTTATTTATTTAACTTAACATCTTGTCGACAGCAGGTTCATTAGAGAATGGTAAACCAAGAACACAATGAAAGGAATACAAGGAAGGAATTGGTCAAATTGTCTTTATTGAGTCACCCAGAAATTACATGGAGTGAGTTCGAGAAACCATGGAAATTGCAAACCAGGAAGGCTACATTCAATAGCTATTAAAAATATGAGAACTGATTTGGTTGTAGGCCTATATTCTTGTGTTGATAAACAGCTGATTTCTTGTTTGTCACTGCAACTCTGCTGAGTTGGGGAGAAAAAAAATTGTAACAGTGGAGTTTTTATGAGGTGTAGCCTTGTATTGGTTTACGATATGATTTGCCATTACTAACAAATTAATTCCATAAACTTCTACACAGAAATAGCAAATCGGCATTAGGAAAATACGAATCTGCAGTTGTATAAAAGTGTCGGTACCTCTAACGAGTCAGCAACCTACAAGTTAGACCTTAGATTCACGGCATGTTAGTAATCGTAACCGCACTTGCAAAAATAAACACACCGCAGTTGTTAACTATCAAACTCCCTATACACACAATAATTGTGCGATATCTTACACGAATGTATCCACGGTATATACGATTGTACTAAACATGGGACTCGCATGGCCCGGCTCGTGCGCATTTTCATACATTAATATTAGTTTTTGTTGGTCGCCGAATAAATAAAAAATAGATTATAGTTTTAAGGCGTCTCTACATGCGAAATTCACTTTTTACAAACGCAAGAATAACACAAATTAAGAGAAAATTCAGAACAACTAGTTAAGCTCTCGCAAGGCTGTTCAATTTCAATGTAAACCAAGTTGTCTCTCTCCCGCATGGCTGCTTCACTTGAAACGCACTCGCAGACGACTTCAATAGCATATTATATTCGATTTTAGAACGGCTAAAGTTTTCTCGTAACTTTTAAAAGCTCCTATAGTCATCAGATGATTATTTCCTGGAATATTTTCAAGGCAAATATATAGGGCACAGAAAGCAAATCAACCAAAACACTGTATACAACACTTCCATTTAAACGCAAATCATTCATAAATCTACACTTTTAATGGCGAAATTTATACCTAGTTATCTGAGACAAACACACTCACGCTTTATGAATATTATCGTTATGTCAAAATGGTTGTATGCTAATTTACGTCGATTTTAATACTCGTCAAAATACACGTGAAATATAGGCCGATACAATGTTTTTAGTTACTGTTGATCCAATTACCTTCTTTGCTGGAAAACAACCGTCTAACTCCACGCTATAAACTGGCTTCACTTGTTACCACTGCACAGTATAGGACATAGCCACTCCCTGGGTGAATCGCAACAGCTGATTCTTATTTCTTTATTCTATGAGCTGTTTGTTGTGTGTGTTGGGCCAAATGTTATGCCATATATTATATAATGTTTGTAGTTTGATGTGTAGTGACATAATTACGATATTAAAGATGTGTAATTAATTTTACTAAAACTGTACATTTTTTCAACAATGCCATGGGTTTATATTCATGATCCACACAGTAGAAAATTTTTTAAAAAAACATTCACATGAAGTGTTGGAATGTGCAAAGTGTGATATTGGCAATGGGCTGGTGTGCAGTATCAGGAAAGCTGCTTTGAAATACGATATTGATCGCACAGTGCTTTCACGATTCAAGGAAATATCCAAATGATGGTGGCGTTTTTGTTTAACCTCCTGTTTCGGACATTTGTGAATTTTCTTTCTAGCAAATTGTGGGCAAAGTGGAACCCCTTCTGTCGTAGGAAGAGGTGTATTAAAATTTAAAACCTGAGCAAAAAAGTGGCAATAGAGATGAGATTTTAAAATTGTATGTGAATTTAGCATTTTGGGTTTTTGTCACTGTCTTTTTTGTGAATATGTTGTGAATTATGTTAATTTTTAATAGATGCAATTACTTTAAAAGTACAATAATATAGTTATGTTCATGATAATACTGATGAATTTCACCCTTCCACATGTATAACTAGCAACATTCATAACAATTATATTGTTGTTGCAATTTACCCCAAACAAAAGGTGAATTGCAACATTACAATAACACTTAATGTACACCAATAAGAATTTTAATTAGTGTATGAGTCAAATATATTTAGAAACTACCAACCAATACAAGGCTTTGAAAAATTATTTGTTGTCAACATCATCATTTGTTAATAAACTACGAGCTGACAATGTTAAAAATTGGTGCTACTCACCCCATTTTACGTTACTTGCGTATATGCCAGTCCTTTATTCTTTATAACATGACTGATTTTTTTATATGAAGGACATTTTCATATATTTTACATTAGGTTCCCCCGACCCACCTGTTAGACAGACTGTGTTTATTTATATTAACTTGTAGGGCTATTAATGTAACCTGCGACTATATATGTCTTGTTATCGGGGCAATTGTATACTCCTATATTTTTTTCAATGAATGGCTGGTTGTTAAGGGCTGCCCATGCTAATGATGCCTCGGGCTGCCAGCTCTTATGTTGGACTGACGGTGTTTGTTTATATTAATACATGTGTATTTTACCATTACCGGCGATTATATACATCATGCTCGCAGCACATTTGTATATACATTGATTTTTTTCGCATAATGTTATTTGTTGCATGTTACCAATTCTAATGTTTAATTATGTTTATATTTTCACCTTTTTATATAAAATTGGATGTCGGTGGGCGAAGGAAGGCTAGCTGTCGCTGATGGGGATCCGAGTTGGTGGACACTTGTGCTAGCATACAAGGGCGATGGTGGGCGATTGTTGAGTGTATACGGACTGGCATGTTCGTATGCAAATTAAGACCCTAATTTCCTGCATGCATTGGAGACTTCGCGATGCACTTGTATGTATACCAAACTTTATTTTCTTTACATGTGTCCTACCAAGGCGAACTGGGGTCAATCCCTGGCTGGGTCACCAGATTTTCGCAAGTGGAAATCGTGCCAGACAATGTTGTTAGTCGGTGGGTTTTCTCAGGACTCTCCCATTTCCCCAACCCTTCATTCTGGCGCCGCTCCATATTCACTTCAGTCACCCTCATCGGCTTTCAAGACCTCACTGTTAAGAGCCACCCAAATCTCTTCACTCACTTTACATGTGTGGATGGTTCTTAGATGATTCCGAACTTCAAAGATTCTGGAAATGCTACCCAACTATGGTGGTAACAGGGCTTGAGGGTTATACCTGCGATATGAATTTGATGACTGTTGCTATAGCAGATAGGAAATTGCAGACCTCTATGTGTATATGAAGGCTTAAGGCATAATTGACCTCACTGCCCTGTTTGTTGTCGGGAGCAATGCCTGTGATATGAATTTGGTGACTGTAGCTTCAGTGGATGGTAAATGACAGGCAACTGCTAATAAGAGGACTTAAAGTCTATTTGAACCTGCAGCCCAGTTAGTCATCAGAAGGAATGTCTATTTTGTGAATTTGGTGGCTGTGTCCTAAACAGCTCGGAAATGACAGTTAACTCTGCTTATAAGAGGGCTTAAGGCAGACTTGGTGCTGCTGTACTTTTCGTCTTTGGAGGTGATGCCAATGTTATACATTTTATGGCTAAATCGTAAACAGTTTCGAAATTACAGCCAACTGTGCTTATAAGAGGGCTTAAGGCATACTTGCCCTGGAGTCTTTTTTGTCTTCAGGGGTGATACCTATATTACGAATTTTATGGCAGTATCGTGAACAGTTCGGTAATTACAGCCAACTGTGTTTATAAAGAAGGCTTATGGCATATTTGACACGCACAGGGTGCAACTCTAGTATAGCATGCATGGGCCAGTTTCGCTCTGTGCCCCAAAGAATACGCAGACAAGTTGCAGATACAGAAGTGCCCGCATATGTGTGATTGCAGCGCATGTGCATCGCAACATAATTGAGTGTGTATGTATGGATGCATGTTACATGCAAATGTATTTCTAATTAGTTGCCAGTGCTCACACAGACCAGAATAGACATAGTACAAGTGCTATGGCCTGCCAAATTTTTATATATAAACATTTATTATTCTGAATGGTGGAATGTGATATTTTTTTATACATTGCCTAGTATAACTTTTATATGAAATCGCATCCTGCCCAATTTTTTTTCTTTGTGAGGGGATGGCAATATCAATATGTACTTCACATTAAAACACTCCTTTCCTAGATGCCACCATGGTCTTGTTGTCAGAATGCTCGACTGACGACCCAAGGGTTACGGAAATGATCCCATGCAAATCTGGCATTTTTTGAGTTCCGAAACAACCAACCAAAAAATTCCAGCACTCCTACAAGCTGCCAATAGAACTAAACTCTCCTATGTTTGCTCACCTCTGCAGGCATCGTGATTAGCAGCACAAGATGGCAGCATCGATACCAGTCCTCCCAGCTGCAAATGGTAGAACTTTAAATCAGCACACACACAGACTGGTGGCAGGTGGAAGATAAAATATGGCCCCCTGCAGCAGACGAGGGAACTTCCAAAATGGTGGACATACAAGGCAAGAGAGAACAGTGGTGGGAGAGAGACAAGATGCATGAGAAAACCAAGTGGAATTACAGAGCAGGCGAAAGAGACATGAAGGAATTACAGAGCATGAAAAACTACAATAGAATGACAGCATGAATGACCAAGCAAATGATAGAGGATGAAAAAACCAAGTCGAATGATAGAGCATGAAAACAAGTGAAAAGATAGAGCAGGAGGTCGCGAATAGGAAAAAAAGGGAAATTCCGAGGTACAAAAAATTACATGACCACTGTTAACAAGGAATAACAGAGCATGAAATTTTGGCATGACATTGTCCAAGATGGCCGCCGTGCCACTTGGCACCCACGCCATTTGCAAGTTGTGCCAGTTTGCATCATTTCATTCTACTTTTGCCTTCCCTTCTCAGAGCAATCCCATCTTTCCTTCAGCTTGTGCTTTCTTCTCATGCAACTTTTATTGCTCTTCACTGGTAGATTTCATGCCTTTGCATTCAATACATAGGTGTATTCTCTCCTAGCTAAGTACTTAGTTCGATTTGTGGCAAATAATAACTTGCAGCAGAATGGGAGAATGTTGTATAGGCCCGAGGTTAAACAAATAAAGCTTTTCTCTGTGCATTAAGCAATGTCAATTTTATGAGGTACTGAACAGCGATTTGAAACCAAGCCACCCCACCATATCATACATTTTAATGACAAATATTCCTTTAAAATGGGCATTAACATCCAGCAATTATGTACCCAAGCTGCCAGAGCTAGAGTAAGGCACTTTTTAAAGGGACTTCTGCCTTGTTTGCAGATACTTATTGTATTCAAGGAATGACAGGTGTTTTCCAATAACCATCCTAGCTATTTAATAGAGGAAACGAAAATCAGATATCTCCCTTCAATTCCTCTTGTAGGTATTATTTTCAATAGGCCTACTCCTTTGAGTAAAATTACATTGGTCTTTCCCAACTGCATACCAAAGTTCATCTGTACTATACTATACACTTATTTTACTGAAAGCCTGCTCAGCCTTTGATTTGATATTGTGTAGGAACCTTGAATTCCCACAAGTATGTAGGAACCCATATTCCACTCAGCCATAAACTGTGCATATACCCAAAAATTCAAACCTTAATATTCCATCAAGACACAACGTCTGTCCGAACAGCCTAAACAATGGACGAGGTGAAGTGAGGAGTGAGTCTCTGGTCAGTTATTATCACACTGAAGGTGGAGGTAGAAACTGGAACACCCAGAGAAGACCATCACCCTAGCTACATGTAAATCCATGTCCGAAGAATTCTTACCTGCTGATGCAATGGGATCAAAACTGAAATCACAGATTTAGAAGCTGAGTGAATTGCTAGTTAGTTTTAATAGGCAAAATAAATGTTTAAGTTGTGCAAAACATATTTTTTTTTTAAACGAATAAGCATCAATTTCTTGCTATTTGGTTTACCGTCCGTGCAAAGAGGGATACAGTATTTTAGTAGCCAGACAATACTCCCTCCCCACCCTGGTGAACTGGGTTCGATTTCTGGTGGGAAACATGATGAACATTTTTTTTTTGGCTGGTGGAATTTCTCCGTATTCTCAGATATTCATTGCTGCTCTCACTTCATCCTCATCGACACTGAATATATCAAATGTTTATAATGTGGCAATGTTGGGAACATGTGTGGAAGTGTATGTCGTAGGTGTAGGATGGTGCGGTGCGGAATGTGCAAGGCGGAAATCACCGCCATCAGGAACATCACACTGGAGCAGCTGGTGGACGACATTCTACTCCAGGAGGAGTTATTTCTTCCCGAGGATAATGGCAATCGCTATGACTGCCTCGCGGGCAGGCACGCTGGCTGCTCGTGGTCAGGCAGCCGTCAGGACGTGCTCGCCCATGTGCGGACACAGCACAAGTGCCTATTCGCGCGCATGCCTCATGACTCCAAGACCTTCTTCTGGCGTCAGGAGACGACGCCCCCCTACTCTTGCCGTCTCGTCTTCTGCCAGGGCCAGCTCTTCTGGTTGCACGTGGGGTTCGACCATTGCGGCGGCAAGGCGTACGCCGCCCTGCAGTACATCGGCAACAAGGACTATGCGCGCATGTACCGCTACAAGTACAAGTTCTCCTCGCCAATAGCAGTGGAGAAGACCACATTCACATGTGTGGCGCACAGCTGTGCCGAGGACATCCCGACTATATTCGCCTGCCAGGACTGTGCCTGCCTCGACTATGTCAGCCTGCAAAAGTACATCAATAACGGCCTTCTCACTACCTCATTGAAGATAAAGAGGAAACAGCCACAGAATCTACCTTAAGTGGCTTTGTGTATTACTTCACACAGTAAGAGATTTAGTGTCTGCTAAAATGCATTAGAACGGCAACTAGAAATTAAAATATATTAATAAAATTGTCGAACTATAATAAATATTAAAAACACGTTAAAAAACAACTTTTTCTTTAGTATGCTTAACACAAATACCGCCATCGACATTTCACCACATGCTGGTGTAACCATACCATAAATTACAAAACCGCAAAACTACATGAATATACAGGTACATTCTAGAACTGACATTATACCATTTGACTGTGAGGTATGTTAATTTTAATAATTGTTTAGCAATACATAATGTAGCTATGAACCATGGGAAGGTTCATTTAAGTCATTTAAGTCAGTGTATATTAATATAGCGGAACTGTGGCAACCATGACTGTGCTGTTAAAATGTGTGGTTTCGTTGTGGCATTATGGAACCCCAGTCATTACATCATCTTGATGCACACTGTCTAAATATTTGTGTCCACATAGTTTATGACATAATGCTTTGTAAAAACACACACGAAAATTAACTTATATTATAGTGAAACTACACATTGTTAGTTTTTGAAAACTATAGAGTTTTCATAATTTTCTTTCAGCTGATAGCAACTGTAAACATTTTCAAAACAAGTAAAGGAAATAAGTCAAAAGTTGTGTTACACACAGAACCTAAATCTTTCTTCCGACTCCACGCCCACAATTATTTTCAAGTGTACTCACACTGATGGTTGGGTTCGAGCCATCTTTGGTCTGTTCACCTAGTCACATGAATTGAATTATGACAGCTCTAAAATTAAATTTTTATTTAATTTTTATTCTGTGATACAGGTCGATCAACCGTATGTGCTGTCATACTATAAAAACCCTCAAATTCGTCAAATTTTCAAAATTCTTAGTTTTCTTCGTAATAGTCGAACTGTACGCGGAATACGGCAGTGCTTAACTAAATTCTTTTTTTTTCCTTTGTCTATGAAAGATTCATAGTCTCTTGATTATACACAAGTCATGTCTATCAATTAGCTGGATAGCTGCAGAACCTTGGATGTAGCAAATCAATGTGTGTAATATATTTTAAGTCCATTCGAATATCTTTTTTACTTCTTTATGTTAAGTACTGAAATTCTGGCTGCGAACACATCACGCTTAATTTATAGTCAATATATACCATATTTTTACTCACAAATTATTGCGAGGGCTGCAGAGGCGCAGCGGCTAGAGCACTCACCCCACACAAAGGTGAACTAGGTTCGATTTTACGGTGGGGTCGCTCTCGAATTATAGCACATGGAAATCATGCCAGACGAGGCCGCTGGTCGGCAGGTTTTCTCGGGTATGTCCTATTTATCCCACCCTCGCATTCTGGCACAGCTAAATGCTCACCTCGCTTCACATTCATCGACTCTCATGGCCGCCGAAACCTCTTCATTGAGAAACATACCCATCCACACCAGCAAGTTTCTTCGGAATCGCAGATATACACACACGCTTTCGCAGAGATGTATACATAGGTGAGAACGGTTTTATAATTGCATACATAGGATATTCGTATACTGAGTATGTTTATAATGGTTTTATATAATTAATTATGAAGAACATTTGAATGTACCATACTTAGCACATTGGTTTTCTCGGTATGCGCAGAGTAATTTTATTTCAGTTACTTGTGATGTTTTTCTGTGTTTAATTTTTCACTTATTTACAAAATGCACGATACATACTTTTTTAATATCCTTGCTGTGCTGCCTTGAATGCTTCAGTGTCGAATTGTTAGGCACTCATTGTTTTATCTCGTAAATGATATGCTCTGTTACAGTTCAATCCTATAGCTTTATTTCACACAGCACGATCTTACAAACTTTGACTCTCTACCTTTTACAACCGATCTCCCCTCCACCTATCTTGTCTTGTTTACAACTCTTTCCTTCTTGCCATGGCCTCTGTACTGGACTCATGGCCAGACATACAGCACATATAATACATGTTTCCCCATTTATTATTTTTTTCATTCCTTAATCTACTATCTAAATTACTTGCATCACCTATACAAAATACAACACTTTCTTATCACAACCACCATAACACATCTAACATGATACACAGAAGAACATAATACACAGAAGATCTGTAGCTATTACCTACATCATGCGTTTTTTTCTAGACATAGTCTTTAAACTGATCTTGTACATAGTTGGTTATGTGTTTTTTAAAGGCCTGGCTCTATGTAAATGTCTTTTGATCTCTCCTCACAAATGATTACCAATGGAGCTGTCTTCTCTCCTGATACTTACTCTAGCTCATCCTTTACTACATCTCCCTCATCTGGTGATCTCACACTTGCCTCTGACGCCATCAAATCTTTTCTGTTTTTCCTTACCACCTGTCCTATCCTATCCCTCACTATGTAGGACCGAGGGTATGTAGTTTCCCTGACTTTATGCCCTGATTTCCACCTGTTCTTGACAGGGTCTCTCATTATTACACTATGTTCTGGTTGTCGCACTGACACCTCTTTACTGGCCTTATCATAATAACTGCGGCTCAACCCTTGCTGTCCTTCCCTGTTCCTTACAATCACCTTTGGGTCTGGGCCATGGGGTTGTAGGATATCCCAATGAAGAGGTAGTTTAGTTTTAAATACTCTACTCTACCAGATTCTTAATGTTTGCTTACAAATCCCTACACCTTTCTCACACAAGTCATTACTTTGAGGGTAATTATGGCTCCACAGTTTCACCTCAAAATTTCACTATTGTGCAAACAACTAAAACAGGCGGCTGCCAAAAGACACATTGTCTGCCCCTAGTACATCAGGACTGCCATGTGTTGCAAATATGCATTACAGGGCCTTAATAACACTACTTGCTGAATTGTTTTATATGCCTATTATTTCAAGCCAATTGTAGTAGGCATCAATGACTACTAAATATGACACTCCCCAATAAGTAATGATATCAGTGGCTACTCTTTCCCATTGTCTACTAGCAATGGGCCATGGGTGGAGGGGCTCTTTACTATTCAGTCTACTGTATTGTGACACATGGAACACCTCTTAACAAATTCCTCGACTTCCGCACTCAAATCCGCCCAGTAATACAACTGCCTTGCTCTCAGCTTTGTCTTTTTAATTCCCATGTGGCCTTCATGAGCCTGTTTCAACAAGCCTAGCCATATTTCCCTGGGTACTACTATTTTATTTCCCAATAATACTATCCCCTTCCATTCTGACAGTGCTACTTTCTTTTTCGCTTCTGGCCAATCCTGTATGCAGTACTGCTCCATTAGTTTTAACTGGTTATCCTCATCCATTTATTTTTGAAACTGCTGTTTTTGTTTGTCTGAGATTACTAAGTTGTCAGCACTTACTTTCACTGCATTTATTACTTCCCGATCCAGATCGTTACTTGTGTCGTTTATACAGGCTCTAGACAATGTGTCAGCTATGTACTGCAGCGTCTCTGGTAGGTAGCAAATCTTTAAGTCATAAGCCAGCATTCTTAATCTTAATCTGTGCAGTCTAGCTGGCAAATTGTTTTTGCCTTGCTGCCAGATAGACACCAGGGGCCTGTGATCTGTGAAAATCGTGACATCATGATGTCCATAAATAATATTATGAAATTTGACTGTGACAAACTGGATGGCCAGAAACTCTTTTTCTACCTTATTTCATGTTCATTTAAGCTGGACGAGGTAAAAGTAATAGGGTGCCCATTTTGCATCATACATGCTCCAAACCCATCTTTGATGGCATCAGCATATATCTGAATGGCTACCTTTGGGTTATAAAAAGCAAGTACAGCTGCCTGGCAAAGCAATTTTTTTAACTTGTTAAAACTATCTCTGTGTTCTTGCTCCTACTTCCAGACAACGTCATGCCTGCTAAGTCCCCATAGTGGTGCCGATACCTGGGATAAGTTTGGAATGAATTTACCCACATGTCTCACAATCCCCAAAAATCTCAGTAACTCGTCCTTAGATTGAGGTGCTCTCATGCCCACTATCGCATGCATGTATTCATTATCCTTTTGTACACCCTCTCTGCAAAATACCTGCCCCATGAATTTCACAGTTTCTTTTTTGAACTGGATATGGTTTGGGTTAAATTTGGCATTGTATTTATGAGCTCTGACTAAGACAGCAGCTAGCCTATCATCGTGTTCTTGTTCTATTCTCCCTGCAGTTATTATATCATCAAAATATACTTGCACACCTGGTAAATCCCCAAACATTTGAAAAGAAAATTTTGGAAAACTTCTGGTGCTGATTTAATACCAAAAGGCATTCTCAGAAACTGGTACCTTCCATTATGGTGTCCCAAACACACACAAATCTGTACTATCTGGGTCAACCTAAATTTCGTACTACCCATCTTTCAAGTTCAATACAGTAAAGAAACTATTTCCACCCATTCTTGCTGCTATATACTCTGCTGTTGGAATAACAAAATGCTCTTGTTTCATGACTAGGATAAGATATTTTGGATCAAGGCACAAACTTATATCTGTATTTGGTTTTTTCAGCTATGACTAAGTCATTTACTCATTCCGTTGCCTTTTTAACTTTTCTTATGGCCTGTTTAGCTTCCAACTCATCTAATTTGTCCTTTAACCTCTCCATAAGACCATAGGGTACCCTTCTTGTGACCTCTATATGTGGCCTCGCATTTTGTTCAACTTATTTTGTGCCCTGATGGAAAACATCCTAGCCCCTTGAACACATCTTTGTACACATTCTTAACATCTGCCAGTGTACTGAATTGTTTTGTGTTAACACCATTCACACGATTAAGCAAGTTCAATTTTACACAATTCTCAAGACCCAACATTGCTGGCTGGTTGACAACATCACCTACCACAAATTGTACAATTACATCTGTCTCCATGTTCCTCGACTTACACTGTAAATCTACAGTACCTAATACCTCCGTTTTAAAATTGTTGTTCCCTTATGAGAGAATGGCTGTTGTTGTTTTCCGAAGCTCATCTACACCTAAGCCTAATTTTTTGTTCATGTACAATGGCAACACTGAGATCTCTGCTCCTGAATCCAACTTAAGGTTTAAAGCATGCTGATTTTTAGTTTGAATTTTTCCATACCACACATTTTTACTCTTCGATCCCTTTACTAAACTAACACTCAGACTGCTTTCGTTATGAACATCCTCCACACCCTGTGTTCCTGAAATTGAATTTACAGACCTGCCTTGACTATCTTGACTTGACTCCTTACCCCTCACTTGCTGGCCACACCTTGGCAAAAATATTTCATTTTTGACACTTTGCACACACTTTATTGAAGGCATGGCACTTCCCACGAAGATGCACATACCCACAATTACCATACTGTGCATACCAACCTGCCGGCTTTGGTGCCTCACTGTATCTTGATCGTTGTAGAAACTGTAGTGCAGATTGAGTTGCACACACTGCTGGAGTGGCCACCAGTGCTGTTTTCACCTCCTGGAGAATCTTGGCTAGCTGTCTCGTAACTTCTGCCGCCTTGCACACACATACTGCCCTCTGCAAATCTAGATCAGGTTCCCTCAAAAGCCGTTCTTGTACACTTTAGTCATGTATACCTATGACTATTAGGTCTCTTATCATGGCTTCACTCTCACCATAGTCACGACTTAACAGCTGTTTTCAATGCTGTAAAACAACCCATCAAAAGGCTATCCTCCTTGTAAGATGTTCCTGAATTTAAAACGCTCCACAATTTCATTTTTCTTGGGTATATTAAACTGTTCAAATTTCTCCACCACACTTTTATAATTTTTATCGCGTCAACTTTTAAATTTAAATTTTTGTACAACAATAAATCGTCATCGCCAACAAAGCTCAACAACAGCGCCACTTTTGTTTCATCATCTTGCTGTTCCTTTCCTGCTGCCTTAAGAAAGATTTAAAACCCTTTGTTTGAACCACTTCCAGTTTTCTGACACATTTGAAAATAAATCCAAGATCCAACAGGTCTGGCAGGCGACAGAAGCCTTCCTTTCATTTGTCCTAGAAAGCGACCGATTGTTTCACTGTAACACCTCTTTCACTCTACTCAACAAATCCCACTTCTGACACCATGTTTTATCTCGTAAATGATATGCTCTGTTACAGTTCAGTCATGTAGCTTTATTGCTCACAGCTAGATCTTACAACACATTGACTCTCTACCTTTTACAACCGATCTCCCCTCCGCCTATCTCGTCTTGTTTACAACTCTTTCGTTCTTGTTATGGTCTCTGTACTGGCCACATGGCCAGACGTACAACTCATATAATACACTCATACCAGTGAAAAATGTAACACAATGAAGTAAATATGCGAAACAAAAGATACTCATGATAAATGGAAAGCAGGGTATTGTATTCAAATGATCATAATTTTAGAGTGGCTGTGCATGCCTAGACTCAGCAGAACCCTCTGAATTGACATGCAAAATTGTAGAAATAGAGAACTGTTGAGAATACACACAAGTACGATTTGCTGGCATAATTTAGCCTCGTTGGCCTGTAGGACGCCTTTAAAGCATGTTACAGAAATCAAATGGAGCAGAGCGATCAGCTTGCAGGGAGGAGGATTTTCATACTGCGAAACTGCTGCTCATTCAGAACATAATGCCATGACACCCATGCGAGTGTAGAAGCAGTGGAGATGTTCGAGGTCACAATTTTAGACACTCGTTTCTTTGGGCCTAAACAGGAGTAGCTCGTTATTTTGGGCAAAACTCGTTCGAAGCGATGATGGCCCGAACATACGAGACTCATTACTCCACTGCGTGTTTTCTTGGATTGGACTGAATGAGATGCTGGTATGATCAAACTCGCTCGTTCGAACAGGTGCTCAGTTTACATTCTCACAGAATAAATTGTAGCTTGCGTTAAGTCCTTCCTTGAAACTGCTACCCATATTAGGGAATGGGTGTATACCTAGTGTATTATTCGCAATTGACAAAAGTGGGCCGCTAGATACTGTAGTCTCTCGGGGCTTCGGCAAGCTGCTTAAGCTGAGTTATATATTAATAAGCATGCAGTAACCATGGTTTCAGAACACAGAACTATGTCTTCTGGATTTAAAATTCACAACTCACCCGATAATTCTTTGGTCCAGCCAATGAAAACATGCGACAAACTTGTCCTTTTTGCTTTTATTTCTTACCTCATATAAAACAACTCTATTTAAGTCTATCATTCTTTGAAGCCAAATTTTTTCTTCAGAGAAGCTTATTTTTGTAAATAAATTGATTTCGGCCATGCCGCCTCTCCTTTCGAGACTCTTTTGTCTGTCCCCTCTGTGCAGTACACCTGCGCACTCGGTGGCGCACCAACACACTGTACGTGCAATCTTCAATTACACTTTTAATGATTTTTGCATTTTTTCTCAGAATTTTTTTTTTTTACACAAAGCTGCAGTCTCGAATTCGTGTACCTATTTTGTATGAGGGTTGCCACACAGAAATTACGTCAGTGAACCACATTATTGATGGTTCAGTTATTGCACCTGTTTCATAATACACAGTGGTTGTAAATATTAAAACATATTTTTTTTCAGTTTTTTATTTCAGTTATTTAATTTTTGTACAACATGCAAATTTATTTGCACCTTGCCACCAAACTCCTATAAGGTTTGTGCTATGCCTAATAAAATTAACAGTAACTTAGACCTTGCCTTATCCCAAGGAAGAAACACATAAAGTAACAGACTTTCTGTTTAATTAAAGCTACTATTATTTCCTATATTGTGTTCTTTAACCACGTTAATTTCATTAAGACCTGACTTAACCTAACTTCATTATAGGTGAATCTAAGGGGTTGTATGTTCTAATGTACTATCAAACATTACACAAAGTGCAATAATGACTAAAAGAAGTAAGATACGGTAATTAAATTGTCTCAAAATAATGTATAATTCTGCGAGACATTATCCGTATTCCGATGCACGATACCACATCTGCTCAGACACCTTTTGTGATTCACGTATAGTGAAATATTTAGTTAGGTTAGACATTATTTCATATAATGCAGTTAAATGGCACAATTAAATTAGTCACTGATTCCTGTTAATCATTATTCCTTTTCCGAAATATGTTAAGAGAATCGGCACACAAGCCCCCTGTAATTCACTTAGGATTGACTTGGTTAGGTCCTCTGCATTCCACACAACTAGGCAGGTATCAGCAGTACGCAAGCTCTTCAATTTCCACGCTAATATGCAATATGACAAATAAGAAAAATGCAGTGGGTGTGACTATTGCAGCCCCTACAGATCCGCCCACGCAACATTAGGTTATTTATTACTACGCCTATTAATTTACTCTCCAACCTTACACAACATACATTTGTGCTAGGACTACTGACAAAGAATTATATTACACAAATTGTTATTAACATCAAATCCTCTATTAAAAGTCCTAGAAAATCAGCTGACTGTACTTGTCGCACATTTCCTGTCAAGCAGAATTTTTTAATTCGTCCGAAGTTATTCCACTTGCCTGTGAACTGCCCAAATATGTTAAACATTAGTAACCACAGAATATAACCTATAATGTACCTCCTTTTCAACTTCCCTGGGGAAGAAAACAAACAATTTTGTTCTGTTTCTTTCATTAATTGTAGGACCATTCTCTTTCAGGCCTTCTTAAAAGTGGGAGCTAAAAAAATGCGAGCTTTCGCGTTTGGATCCCTATCTTGTCGCCTACAAAAAATAACTTATATGCCCAGAATGGTAATTTTTAAAGAAAAATACAAGGGATTCATACAAATAGTTTAGTCCACTATTAATGATAAGCCTGGTAGCCTACATAGAATATTTATTACTTTCCTTGACCTGTAACATGTATTTTGTAGCTCCAATTTAGACAATAATAAAAATAACATGGGCATTTAATGGGCATATTTCAATTTACTATAGTTCTGGTATTTAAAAAATATGTATTCTTGGGCCTTTTATTAGGAGTTTTACTATTGCGCTTGAAATATAATTACTTCAAAGAATCTTAAATGTGTACCGACACATATGAATACACATCGATAATATTCAACTTTGTCTTTTGCGAAACGAAAGAATTTACACGCCTCTTTAACATTATTGTAATTGCAACCAAATGCAAAACAATTTACCATAGCTCATTCGTGGTTACTATTCCACAAATATTGTTAAAGACAAGAAAACTCTTACTACAGTGTAGAAAACTGCAGGATAATATTTTTGTTTACATCCAGCACAACAGTTGCTAGGCAACGGTACAGGATGTGACATCAACTTCGACAGCGTATAGGTGCTATGTCGACAGTCATATTTGTTACAGGGGCCTGCCGCATGTTCCTGCCTGGGGCTAGCTCGTCCTTCTGTTTCCGCTGTTATATGAATTGTTTTGGGAACAATTGCATCAAAACAAACGTAGATAAGGTGTTTGTGAGAATTTAAACTCGGGTTTAATACTCAACGAAATGCCGAGGAAGTGTTGTGTGCCAGGTTGTGAAGACTGAGCAGCAAGTCAATACAGGTTCCCTTCTGCTTATGATGTCTACCGATTTGAGGAGTGGAAGAGGCACATAAAGTAACCCAAATTTAGTGAACACACTAACAAGGACATTTGAAATGCACTAAGGTAGTTCCTGAATTATCAAAAATTGCATACTTGTGCATACTTGTCGGCGGAAGTGACATCACCATGTGTATACTAGCACTTTTCAAATTCCCAGTATAGTACACACAGGAAGTATACTTGGTAAGTATCTGAAATTGTATACTTGTGTACTTACGACAGTCGCCATATAGTATTTTAGGTGTGAAAATTAGCATGTACATTTCGTGGTTATAAAGCTCGCAAGTTTTAAAAATTAATAAGTAGTATTTACAAAATGTAGTTCTGTTGTACGTGCAAATAAATGTCAGTTTAATAAGTGTGCTTACAATTATTAATAAAATTCTGAGCTTTTTGTAGAAATCTGCAGCATATTTCCCACTTGCACCTGGCTTACAAATAATATTACAATTAATCCCATATCCTCCAAGTCATTACAAACCCAATTGAGTTGTATTTATCGTCCTTTTGTTATCAATGTGTATATTGCTGTGGATGGGTTGGGTAAATAATTGCCAGGTTAATAAATCTTCTTTAAGGCTGTCCACGATAAAGTGAGCACTTCAGAAATGAACCTCAGAAAAAAGTCACTGTCCCTATCTGCATATATTTTAACGGGCGTGCTGAGTGACATTCGCCCAGTAAAGTTGGTAATGATGGAGGGGAAAGTAGTTCCATATTTTAATGTTGAATAAAAAGGGTTAGGTAACCATTTGTGTTAACTTAAAATTATGTCTTTTGCTTTCTGTTTTTTTAATGCATCGAAGTGTATAAATATGCAGATTTGTAAAGTATTTACTTTCTTAATAATTACACATTTTCACTTCACCGGCGCATTAATAAAGTGATGAGGCCTATTGCAATGATAATTTTACATAAGGTGGAGAAATATTCAATGCGCATACAAGTAGATCATTGGCAGGGCTTTCAAAAGTGCTCATTTACCGTAAACTACCCATAGAAATATGGATAACATTCTGAGCATTTAATAGATTAGTGCAGCATATTTCCGACATCTTTGCATACAAAGAATATTAAAATTGCATTCTGCATTTACAATTTAGTACTAACCTCATTGACTTGTATTTATTTTTCTTTGGTATCAAATACATATTAGGTTAGGTATCGGAGGAAGAAGAAAGGATGCCAGTGTCTGTGTAATGCCCCTTTACATACAATAAATAAAAAGAAATCCCATAAAATTACTCTAATTTGTTTACACTCTTCTAATGACGTGATAAAAATATTGCATGGTTATTGGCGTGGTATGAATATTTGTGAAATACACAGAAGCTTAATAGATAAACCTAACCTCAGGATACCAAGGTGCAAGAATTTATATATTCCTGCTATTGAGTCGTTAATTTATAATAAACAGCTGATGTCTCGGACAGATTTTAGGCTGGATCATTGAAGAAGAAAGGTTCTGTAGATTGGATTAAAATACTACCATACTTGTTCTGGGAGGGCGCCAGCATTCTCAGCAGAGAACACAAGTGCAGATGGGTCGTGTGGCCGACAGCCTTAAGTTGCTCCCCTCTATGTCCGATGTCTCATTGTAGAAATTGCAGAAAGTTGAAAAATTCTTCTGTGATATATCCAAATGCTTGGTCTAGTGAGAGTTATTGGAGTTATTCTCATGCCCTTGTACTCACTTTCGGGCTTTTATAGGCCACCTTCCGCCTTAAGAAAAATACATGTTACAATTGAAATGACCATGAAGTGGCTGGTTAAATAAATAATAAACCGTCAGTTCACGTGATATGCTTATTTATTTCAATAACCTTCCATAGAAGAACTTACACGTGGTACCCCATTTAAGCAGGGTGCTTGTTACAACTGTAAAAAGTAGGCAAAGTGCCTACACGAAACTTATTAGAATTATGCACCAGTCATATAAAGATGGACTGGACTGTGAGATGGTTCACTGCCCGAGCCAAAGAAAACCAAAAACCGTTCCTGAATTACATTATCTATTGAAAACTACATGGTTAGTAGAAATGGGAAAGTGGCCGGGGGAGGACATGCGACATACGTACATCTCATGCAGTAATTATGACATTACTGTAAAACATGGCAACAGCTTGCCTCCTTCCCAGCTCCAACTCCCGCCGCCGTGACACGTGATCACAAATTTACATTCAACACAATAATTAATTACATTAAGTGGGTGAACGTGGCCCTAAATGAATACGTGACACAAAGTGTTACATAATAAAGTACGCTTGAATATTAAAAGAAAAGAAAATATGTAAAAACGTAAACATAAATTTACCGCGTAAGGCGACCTAAACTCAAATTGGTGTGTTACAATTCTCCGTGCATGGCTCTAATCATTCTGAGATTTCTCTACATTCATATACACAATCATTATTTATTTATTACAGCACAATAAAAACATTATTCGTGGCAAATTTAGCGTAAAAGGAAAAGTTATTCATTTTAGGTCACTTTTTGGCACATGATCAGTACACTATGTCACTGGTGTCTATCGTTTACAACCTATGTAACATAAATACTGACTTTCTCCAGTATCGGTACTGTCCAAATTGAGAATATATTAATTTAAAATAAATGCAAGCCAGTGCAAACAACACAACTTTGAAAATGTTTGGTTAAATATTATACATGTGCAAAGTGTCTTAGCAGGTGGCTGCGCGGAATTTTTTACCTCTGCACCAGTAATGCTTGTCAACAAATTTCTTACATATACACTTCATGGCGAAAATAAAACATAATAAAGCCCTCAATAATAATAAAAACACATAACACTGAATCGCACGAGTGATATATCACTTACATGTGTTCCACAGGCATCACACAGATGCAATCGGTGCGGTGTGTCCCAGAGTATGTCATCACATGAAAACAAAAATAACATTTTAATTTTGATGGCAGTAAAAATTATGTGAATGTACATTTGAAACATTATAACACTGAAGAGAACAATAAAAAGAACACAGAAGACTATAGGGCCACGGAAAAGAACATAAACAAACGCTATGTACATAAACTACAGCACTCCCTATTAGACCCATACTCAATGTGCACACGTCACACTGTCTGTACTCATTGTGGGCAGGTGCCGATGAGATTATTTCGCAGGTTTTCTCCAGATGTGAACGGTCTTGGTGTCAGCAAAGTGGCACAAGTAACACGCCCCCCTCCACTCTCCCAGCCACAGGAGACAGTTCACTCGTCGTTCGCAGGCTTCTGCTCAGCTACAACAAGTGCATGGTGAGTGGCGATTGTGCAATGGCCGCAGGTTGTATTGGCTGCCCTGTTGTTTGCTTCTTAGCATGTGATGCTGTTGCTCCCACGTGTCCACTGTGTTGTGACAGCTGTTGTGGGTGTATCGTGACACCTGCAGGTTGTGCACTCGACATGCCAGGGGAGGGGAAGACATCGCCTCACCACGGACTCGTTGCTTCCGCTCTCGCTGCTCCCGCTGTTACTGTTGACACTCGTCGATGCATAGTGCGTGCTCGGATATCACCAAAAACAAACAATTCTGGATTTGGCATCTGCAACTGGTGGCTTGATTTGGCATCATGAAGCGGCCAGTCGGTTTCCTCACCTGCCAAAGGTCATCGGACACAGGCGGCCGTTGCAGTGAATCTTGCAGGATGGGAGGGGAAACATTTATAGACAGTTCTTCTTCGTTTACCACGTGATTCACTGGTGTTTCCCTCGCTGGATCCTTTGTGGGCGTCTCAGGCACCAGGCATCGCAGCTGCAAGTACTTCAGGAATTTACGTATGTTCTTCAAACCTCAGACATGGGCATGACATCTCGAGGTATTTTAACTTCACTCATGCCCACTCCCATGTCAGCTGGTTGCATCTCAGTGCCGGGCATCGCGATGCCGGCATCTGCTATTGTGTCTCTGTGAAAAATTGTCAAATGGCACTAGCTCAGGCGCACTTTGTAACAGCTCTCTCCAATCTTATTGACGACTTCATGAAGCCCACTCCATTTTGCTGCGAAACATGCATGAAAACCCCACTGCCCAGATGACTGTAGATGAGTTCTCGAATCCACCAGCTGTCCGGGTTGTAAACAGGGTGGTGGGCGGCTGGTATCCATCTCCCACTGCGAGACGTAGCAGCATTGGTTCTTGCATGCTTCTCTCACCCCCTCTTTCTTTGTTCCTCTTACTCTCCTCTTCCTCTGTCCCGTTGTTCGCTCTCACCCCGTCGGCAGATTCCCCAGGGAGGGGGAGGTCACTGCATTGAAGAATATGGGCCGGTGTTTTCCCTGTCGCTTGGTTTGTGCGTGTCCACAGTGTAAAGAGGATGGCAGGCAGATGCTCAGCCCACCAGGCGTGATTTTCCCCCACTGTGTCTTGATTTCCTGGTTACATCTCTCTGTTGGGTTTACATATGGATGGAAAATCGCCATGGTGTGGTGTTGCATTCCCCTTCTTGTGCATAGATACCACCACACAGGACTGGTGAATTGTGTGCCATTGTCACTTAGTACTGTTCGAGGACATCCCCAGCATACAAAGAACTCATTCTCCATTACCTTGCCCATGCCATGTGCTCATGCACTGGAGATAGGGTATGCTTCCAACCACCTCGAAAACAGATCTGTTATGACTAGAATGAATCGCTTCCCCATTGGTGTCCTGTGATAAGGGCCGATCAAGTCTAGCACGATTGTTTCAAATGGCTCATGTGGTTCGCGTGGCTGTCGATGCTGTACAACGTCCCCACACCGACTCTTGAGGCCATTACAGGTGATGCACTATGGCACAAATTTTCTCACCTTTACTGACAGTCCTGGCTAGCAAAAGTATTTCAAAATTTTTCGCTTCATCTGAGCCACACCTAGTTGTATGGGAATGTATTTGCGTGCACATTGTGTAATACTGCACTGTGGGAAGCAGTGGCAATGTAAGTTCTCGATGTTTCGTTGTCCATGCTCATGCATGATTCTACACAGTCATTTACAACTCAACATTTTTCTACATTCAGACATCCACACTCCTCCTTCCACTTACTTGCTGTGGGGCAGCTCCTCTGTTCTCGGACGACTTCCTCTCGCAGTGTGTCCAGTGTCGATGAGGTTGGCAGCACTGACAGGTTTGCGCACTTTACTAGCGTGTCGGCCGACGTGTTTACCTGTGACACAGGTGGCAGGACGGCATCCCAATCGTCACCTCTGTGCCAATTTGAACATGTACACTTCGCTGAGAACATAAAAAACAATAAAACCCTCAATAATATTAAAAACACATAACACTGAACCACATTGGCGATATATATTACTTTGCAGAACAATACATGTGTTCTGCAGGCATCGCAATAGTGCATTTGGTCCAGTGTGTTCCAGACCACTGAGTCACTTGAAAACAAACAATAACACTTTACTTTTGATGACAGGACAAATTACGTAAATATACTTTTAAGACATTATAAGATTTAAGAGAACAATAAAAATAAAACAGAACACTATAGGGCCATGGAAAAGACCATAAAGAAATCCTAAGTACATAAACTACAGTAAACCCTATTCAACCCATTGATGTGTGCCCCACTCAGGCACGATGTGGGTCACCCTGCCTCTTACCCAAAGCAGAGGCGAGATGATTGTTGCCTGGCACCAGCGCGAGTGAGCACTTGTTAGTATCGTGGACCGAATGCCATGGGGGTTCCTGGAGATTGCCATCGTGCTGGTTGTGGTGATCGTGGTGCACTTACCGGCACTAATATTAAAATAGTGTTTTCTACCACTATACAAGCATAATGGTAAATGCCCCCTTACACTGCCATTGACAAACACTGACTCTACTCAGCCTATGGAGAGCAGGACCCATAATACTCAACACAAAACACCGAGGTTAAACTTCGGCCTTAAGGATGCAGCGCCTTAAATAATCGAAGGTAACAGCAATAAACGGCGGGGATTAATCACGCACACTTTTATTGCATCTAATTGAATACAACTGACCTTGTACTCCACAAAACTCTATTATTCGGGCTCGGCACTGTGGCCTGTTAACTGCCAATGCTGCTTTCTAAAAGTGCATACTGTGCACTTAAGTTCTTATGGTAAAATTAGCTGTCGGTCAACCCCTATGTATTAGAATAAAAGCAAAGAGGTTCCAGAAGTTACCCTATCGATAAATTAATGATTAATGCCCAAAAGTTGCTATACCGAGGGGACACACTGAAGAACGCAGTTCCCAAGCAGCATGCTGGCTGATGGCGGAGGTCATACTCTGAACGATGCTCAGTTTCGCTCGGGCGAAAGCTGAGGGTGCGTTCAGGTTCGTGCTAGCTCATTATGCTTTTCGCCTTTGCTCTTACACAAAGGTTATATAACACTTCTATATGCCCTCTTAAATCCTATTAATTATATTATACATATTGGCGACATTCGTGTGTTTCTAAATGCTAAATTAATACTTTTTCTGAAGACGTCACGGGAATGCCGCCACCCTTACGAATGATTTATATAACCATGAATATGTGGGATGCACACTGTATGAAAAATGCGACATAATGATGATTTAAAACCCTGTACATTTATTATCATAAAAAGTCCGCCCAAATCTAGTACTGGCGAGAGTACTGCACTTTGTCGTTCAGAGGGCATCGTTTGCATAAAGTAACGGCCTGTATACACACATTTTCCTTGACATCCCACCGATGGTATTCATCTATGAGATGCAGCTGAATAGTAAGATGAACTAAGTGCAGCTTCATTCTGCATGCCTACAAAGGAATTCATATATCCTTGGGACTTGGGACATATACACTTGGGACCACACGAATGGTGTCTTGACACTATGAATGGGTTATATAAACTAGCCTTTTGAAACACCTAACATCATCGCTACACTTATACTTCGGCCTACAGGCCCACCGATACACCCCAAACTACAGTCATGTGTTATACTGTTGTACAGAGAACCCTCACATTCTCTCCAATAGTACTCTGACAGCCATGGCTTCACAGGGACACAATGAAATTCTGCTAACTTATTACCTCTCAAGAGTTCCCTCTTGTGAGATGTAGGTTTAACGGCCGTTTCGGAGATACGCAATTTGGGTCACTGGGAAGATTACTCGCTGTTCCCAGTGGCCTGCATGAATGTACTCTGGGCTGTTCGACTCGCCCCTGCTGTGCACTAATGCGATAGATGACTACCATGGCACAAATGATCATAAGAGCACACGGGAGTACTTGGCTCACATCACCTTACTCATACATGCACACGTCACACTGGCTGTTCTCATGTGTAGGCGAGTGGTGATGAGATGATTTGGCAGTTTTTTTTTCAGATGTGGTAAATGGTCTAGAGGTCAGAAACGTGGTACACAACACAGCATCTGTAACATCTGTGACCAATATAAGGGTATTGTTTACTTTCACTCTACAATTATGGCTTGCAGCATTTCTAGGCCCTATGTGGTTACATATTTCATACAAAAAATTCTTAACAACCAGATTGTGGCTACAGTGTTCAAATAAACTGTGTATATTGTGAAAAAGTAAGGGGGGTGGGGGAGGGGTTAAGAATTTGTAGATAGAAATAATTTCACGTTACATTAAGTTCAATAGAGCATTGATATACGTAAAGATTGTAACAATACAGGATGTTGACCCTCAGAGAAAACAGGGAAAAGTCAGGGATTTACATGTGATGGGGAAAGTCAGGGATATATCGAGAAATTGTCACTTGGGTCAGGAAAAATGTAAGAAGTTGCTACTCTGCAAAACGTGTTAGTTGTATGAATACATGATAATGTAACTGTGAGCAGACACATTGTAAGATTTCAATTTTACAGTGTGGGATCAGTTAATAATGCATAGACCCTATTTACTACGTGTTTTCCTTTCGCCATATCTTCGGACACATTTAGGAACAGGACCCTGCAAAGCCCGCTGAAATCATCGTACATTTGAACAGTGTGTTACGAGTGTAATTCTTTCAATCGTGGAATTGACGTGGTGTCATGGTGCCTCAGTGGGTTGATGTAGGATTTAAGGAGCGGTGAAATTTTAAATGTTATTATACCTGGAGCGCCAGACATCGCTGGACGATGTCGTGTTTGTCGGTAGAGACGAGGTTTCCTACAGGGTCGTTCGGCCGACGACCAATGCAATCCTGGACTGCTGCTCCTTATGAATGTGCCGTAAAAATATGCCAAATGCATAGGGTGCAGTGGCCTGTTCGGGTCAACTCACACACCCATGTTATGTAGTACTGTTGCATACAACAGCTCGCAGAATACTTTCAAGTTGAGTTGATGCAGTGACTTATCGGCTAGTCACACGCCTACATTTACACACGATACTTGCATATTATCGAATAAAGAAAAATACATACTGGTACACTATGGGGAAAAGGTGTGGGCATTCTAAGGGCCCATCCCCTAAAGAGCCCGAAAGTCACGAAATAATGTCTATGTTATAAGTTCTTAATGCATAATAATGCAGTTTATTTACAAGGCTCTCAGGCCTACACTTTACATACAAAATAACACTTCACGGCTTCGAAACCCGCCAGTTAGGTAATGCTGCGAAAATGGTGAAGCCTATTAAAATTACGTACAAGTATTTATGCTTTCCCAAGAGATGCAAACACTGGTGAAGAGGGGCCTGCTGTCTTGGGCAGCTAAATAACAACTGTTCTGGTTAATTAAAGACTATGGAGATTAAATGATTGAAAAACCAAAGTTAAATGCTGCCTGAGCATGCAAAACCCGAGCTGCGGAAACACGCAACCACACTCCCGAGATGCTTGTTACTGACTGACTTGCACGTCGTGGTGTACCAGCCGAGTTTGTCGGGCCGGCAGGTTACATGGAACTACTTTCTCAACATTGCAAAATACATATTAACACTCTGCGTACCTTACCTTGTGCTGGAACATATGCAAATAATTCTTAAAAATAACATTGAATAAAAAACACTGTTTACATTTGGGTGAATGATGTGAGGATGGCACACGTTGTGAATGGTACATAATGAAACACTGAAAAACAAACTTTATTCACTCTGAAATGCACTGGGGTTGTTTCATTGCATAAATGATGTAAACACGTTGACACTCGTGTTTAAAAATCACACGCAAAACCCTAAATAAAAATATATCACTGAAAATAAAAACCTATTTTATATTCATGCGCTACTGTGAGTTCTCTGAAGTCATGTGCTAAGATTTGCATTGTGTTGCGTCCACATTTGCATTGCACTGCACTTAACTTCTCAGCTCGTAGAGTGTGCATCCCAAATGTGCATTTCCTAGGCCCTGTGGCTGTCACGTTCTTCGGACGGGACCCATGGCACACATCAGCAGTTATGTACGGAATCAGGTATGTGGGTCAGCCTTTAATAGGCCACAATTTATTAAACACTGCAGAAAATAAAAGTGAGGAGTGATCGGGCCGCTGTTCCTGAGAACATCAAGAGTCTCCAGCTCTCGAATAACCTCGACACTGCCACGTGTGGTGTCAGGCACCTAGTCGGGTAACAAATACCTCAACAATACTTCCCAACCTTAACATCACTGCCCCTCGAAACATCTTGCACCCCCAACCGAGCCACCACACTGCATCAACCTACACATATGTACTGAATAATGTATTAGTGTAATTGTAACGGGCACTCATCTGGAGTAACCATCAACGGAGCAGAAGGCACCAGTGTCATCGACGAGGAGATTTAGTTTGGGTGGACGGTCCACAACCCTGAGAGCGGGAGAGTAAACAATCATCTTGACGTCCTTTGACGGTGTCGCGCCTATCCATTTAAACTACATCCTAGACCTCATCTTTACCGCCCCCAAATTCATATCCAGCCCTTCATCAATATCTTTACTGCTTCCTTTCCAACATTTAACTCAGTGTTATTGGACGGAACACTATCAACATGTGTATAGTCATAATTCCGAAGGAAACATTCCTATTGCTATTTTATACATGTTGAGGTAATTTTTATCTTAATTACACTGGACAATTGATATTAAAATGTGTTATATATGTTCGAATAACGTATGGTTTAGTAAGAATGTGCAGTTTTCATAAACATTACATGATATTGGCATGCAGTCAAATAAACAAAAATATAAATGTATCCTTTAAAAATATAATTATTTTTTTCTTTTCTCTTTACTAGTATTAAGAACCATAAACCAATGTATTTTACAGATAGCGCTATTGAATAATAAATATAATTATTTAAAGTGAGTTATTTTATACTTACTCATTTAAAAAACGACTTTAAATTTAAAATATAATAAAGAAAAAATAATTAAACATTATTATAGTCAGATTTGTAAATTTTTTGCAAAATATGTATGATCTCTGACTATTTCACTCATAAACAATTATTAGAATTATAGTTACGTATTACTTAAAACTAATTTCTCTATGCCTCTGGGGGGATGGGGTGCGTTTAGCGCTCATCCTTTTATATTACTTTTTTGACGGACTGGGCGTACATTTAGTCGTTTGGTCTGTGATTTAACAGTAGTGTTGATAATTTGATTGAGTTATTAGAGGGGCCTGTAGCTGGCAACAGCCGTTTCTGCATCTCACTCAAACTCACTGATTTAATAACTTACACGATTATATAAATCTAATCCGACTGCTCTGCACTTATAACCTAAAGTTTTTTCTACACATGTAAAATACAACTATTTCTTTCAATGCTTAAGGAAATCCCACCAACGCACACAACCTGATAAGTTCCACTGGGAACCAAAATATAAAAGAACATACATATGTTTCGTCTGTACACATCTTAACGCATAATATAAAGCTTAAATATTTCTATGGCACAATGGTACTGCCAATGTTAGAATATGCTGCAGCAGTATGGGACCCGTTTGTGGAGGTGGAGGTGCAAGAACTGGAAAAGGTGCAGAGAAAGGCAGCAAGATAGGTGAAGGGTAGGCGGAGAAGGCAAGCGCCATCAGTGATGATGAAAGAAATGGGGTGGAGCTCATTGAAGGACAGGAGGAAAGTTGAACGGTTAGTCAGGATGTACAGGATGGTGAATGGGGAGGGCTACACTGCAGGCTAAATAAGGGGATGTTTAGAGGAAGAGGAAACACCAGAGTGAAGCTTCAGAGGGTGTGGAGAAGAACGGAGCGGGGTAGGCAGTCCATGCTTATGAGATCTATGAGGGAGTGGAATTGGTATCTGCGAGAGGGGTTGGTAAATTCAGGAAGGGAGTGGAAAAGGAGTTGTTTGGGTGAAGGAGAGTTGAGAGAGCCCCCCACCGGGCGGTAGCCTAATTGTGAGTGTGTGTATGTATGTATGTTATAAATCTGGTGTGGCATTGAATTTATAGTTAATATGCAGAACATTAGCAATGTTTTCACAAGGCACTGCATGAATGAGTGAAAATGTTATATCAAAATCTGACATTTAATTTTTATTCATGCCAATATTAGTGTTAAAAGGAAATTTGCCTCTAGCTGTTACCAGTTTTAATTATACATTATTGATAACAGCGTTTACTAACTCAAATTTATATTCATTCCTTTCTTGTAAAAATCCCTATGATTGGTTAATACACCTCCTGTTGGGTTGATAATTTTAAATCTATGCGCCTACGTTCCAGTTCATATTCAGTATGTGTTTTCTGTCAAAATGCTTGTTCAGCATCTTATCAACTAACTAGTTGCTGTAAGGGATTCAAATAAGTATGCCTGTCGGAAATGTATCACGCATCGAGTCAATTGGAGTATCCTTATATACATAAGTGCATTCCTAGGTTCGGACACAGCCTTAATGACACTTGAATCGACACATTGAATGTAATGTTTATTTGTACGAACAGTCACCTTTGTAGTAGATTACAACCCCAAACTGTAAACATTGCGTTCAATTGTAGACCGTTGTGCGTATAAAATATATTTATCCACTATTGAATAATTATTTCCTGTCCATTTCCTTTCACATAAGGCCGGAATGAAAAGTTTTCTATGATGTATGACTACAATCATGATTGATATGAAGTTTATAATTGTAAGTGTTAACAGTACTCATGTTTTGTAAAATAATACATTATAATTTAAAACAATGACAGTTGTATATTTATAATTCATTTTTGCAGAGGTAAGTAAAATTAATTAGTAGTTGATATCGCTGCATATTTCTGCTAACCCGTGATTCTACAACATAAACGAAATACATGTTGTGGTCGCCACTAGTAAATCATGAGTTGTGTATTCACAGCTGCAAAGAATGCTGGTAACTCGCATGTGACAGGCTCACCTTTGGCAGAACTTGAACGAACACGTAGGTGAGCCAAGGCCAGGGTTATGACATATTTTTACGGGCTGCGGTATTGGCAACACCACGCGGATGACGTCGTTGAGAACACTAGCGTTCCCCTGGATCAACAGCGGAACTAACACATAAAACTGGTCAGACTTTTTCCTATCCCTTGGCCCTTCTAGTGTATATCTTTACTCAATGGTAAGCCTTCAACGTAAGTGACAATTTCCAATGTGTACTTCAGTGAAGATTGCTTCAGCCCAGGTACGAAAAGACTCAATCCGAATTCTGTGCCTAATTTGAATCTGCCAGGTACATATTATATTTGTTTGCAGGCGCAGGCCTGTAGTAGGCCTGTAGTGTTATTTTTTATTTATTTATATCTCGTAGATCCTTTTTACAGGATAGTATTGCCAGCTTAAGGCTGGGCTACAATTGCTATAAGCACATAACTAACACAACACAGTGATATACATAAGAATTAAACTGCTTGTTTTCAGTTCGAGTGGCTACAATCACGCAAAGCGATAAGCACTTACCTAAGCACAGTTGGACGTAGATATGCAATGGTAGACCAAGTGACATAATGGCCTTTATTGATTTATTACTGCACTCTAGTGGCAAAAGGTGCAAACTATATTATAAAAAATTTGGAAGCCCTTTTTTCCAAGAAACACTTATATACAGCCAATAAAGTTAAGCGCTATTCAGTGTAACTGTGTTGTACTATTTTGCATTAAGAGACTAAGCGACAAAGGTGTCGTTAGATCTATTAATGAAAAATAATGGTAAACATCATTGTTGGATGGTGTAATAATGATACTGCAAAATATATCAAGAGGATAGACATGATGGCAAACCCTTATGAAAAGGTAAGAACTTTGAATATTTTTAAATTAATAAACAAACCAGCCTATTGTCGCCAATACACTATTGTATTCTCATATTCAAAACATTTACATGTATTGTTATGTAGGATTGGTAAATAGCAATATTGCACAAATTTAATGATTAATAGTACTGAAGAGGTGAATCTTAGCCCAAAATAAATTCAATTTATATCATAGTTTCTCGTGTCTTAAACATTGTTAGCCGGTATAAACCAAATTAATGTAACTATAGTGATGTGTAAATGCAAAGTGAGTTTGTTTCTTTTGCAGGTAGACTCACTAAGAGAGTTTTCATTTCCTCCTAATTTTGAGTATGACATACAGGTAAACAATACATGTGTTTCAGCTCCTCATCCTGTTGTTGTACTTCACGATTGTTTAGCTGACCATACTTACCATTTAAACTGCTGACGAATGGATTCTGTACCTTGTCGTGCAAAATCCTCTCAAGAAAGTGTTTCATTGTCTGATGCAAATTGTTGATTCAGATGGTCTGCATAATCAAGGTAATGCCCTAGGTAATAATCAAGAAAGTTTTAATATGCTCTTAGTGAGTGACAATATTTGGGCGGCTCTTAACATTGTGGTCTTGAGGGCCAATGAGGCTTGAAGCGAGGTAAGTATGCAGCAGTGCCTGATTGAAAGGATGAGGGAAACAAGAGACCTCCAGAGAAAACCACTCGACAAGCAGCATTGCCCAGGATGATTCCCACATGCGAAAATCTGGGAGCGTCCCCACCAGGAATCAAACTCTGTTTGCCTAGGTGGGAGGTGAGTAGTCTAAACGCTACACTACCGTGGCCTCGTAATATGTTGTTATCAAATAATCAAAATGATTGTTTATCTTTGAATATTTCCATTCATGATGAAGACAGCACCTCAACAAATGGACTTGCTGAAACTATTTTGTTTGCAAGACAACATTCTGTAATATATGTACTGATAATAACTGTGGCATCCATAATTCAAAATATAAAGAATTTTATTACACTTGGATTGAAGATTAAGCAGGAAGAGCTTATTATGCCAATCTCTTAAACCAAGAGATTGGTTTGTACATACGAAAACATACTTTTCATGATATACCTCCAGAAACAGGCTTATTCTGTGGTCAGACTTGTGCAAAGGTTGGAACCACTATATTGAAATAGTTTTGTTACTTAAATGAGGAAAATTCTGGCTTGAAAACAATAACCAAATACTTCTTTGTCTCTGGCATCAATTTTGTAAGAAACAATTCAGACTTTTCAAACATAGAATCAGCATTGAAGCTGCAAAATGACTGTTTGTTCCAGAAGATTACATAAAAGTCATAAAGTGTTGTAGGAAGCAGAACCCTCTTCAAGTCTGCAAAATGGAGAGAGACGACTTTGTAGAAACATATGATCTGGCAGGCTCTATCACAAACGGGAAAAAATCAGTTGAAGGTGAGAAAGTTAACTGGTTCAGTTTCAAAGAAATTCATCAAAATAAATCACATCCTGTGTCAATTTTTATCTAAAGTCACCTAAAGCAAAAAAGTTTCAAGGAGATAAACATTGGGGGGGGAAAAATGTTGGTAGAAAATTTAAGTGACAACTCATTTTTTTTTCCCCAAGAAAACTTAACAAATTGTGGCCAGATGGTAAACCACTAAGCACAGAGAAGTTATGAGATCTGAATTATTTGTTCCACTAAATCTCCAATGATTGTTTGTCTTTTTACAAACATTTAACAAGTGCTAGTTATGTGGAAGACATCGATGGCTTTTCTGGGAACCTGATTTTGAGATAGGTGATGAAGTCATTTTAAAAAAATGTAACAAATTGTGTTGATGTACCAATTAAGAGTCAAACAAAATAAACATCATTAACAATAAACATGACTGGTGCTTGGGATGGTTGTAATGTTAGAATCTTCTGAAAGGCATATCTTGGAAAACAAATGTATTTTTATATTGTTTTGCTCTTGTATACATTGTTTGTATGATTAGAAATTTCTGAGAGAAATCTCTCTCGGAACATACATTGTGTCGTTTGGTCTACCATTGCATAACTACGTCTAGTTATAGTAACAAGAAAAGTTCAACTTTGTTTAATTTTCCTTATTACTATCGCTGTGCGTCATTATTCAGCCAATCAGAAGCCCCTATACTTATACTACATATTCAAATGAAAAACTTATTTACAAATTAAGATAGTGTGTATTTTGACTTCATTCCTCGGGCAGATATTTTCTTTTGTTTATTTCTGGATAATCACAACCACAGAAGTTTTATAATGTTTTAAGGTATGTAATGTTAATAGTAAACATTGAAATGAAAATAATTTCTAATTTTAAAAACATCTCAGATCACTTGAAAAGATTTATTTTTGACAAAAAAAACCTTTACCAACTATACAGAACTTAATTTCTTCGGTACAAATGTAGCAACATAAACAAACTAATATTATTATCATATATCAATTGTAGCTATGTCACTGTGTTTGTTTTGTGTTTTGAATGTGCTTATCGCTATAACTGTGAATGTGTTAGGTACATGCCAATTGTAGCCCGACTTGTACAGGAATATGTTAATAGTTCTGCTCCTTTATTGGTAAAAGAAAAATTACTTTAGGCCTAACCTCAGAGATTGGTGTCACTATAAATAAAACATATTCTGCACCTTCGTGATTTTTATTATTTATTTTTTTACGATTCCATAAAAACATAAGTAATTTGAAAATGCATTTCGTCTCGTTGAGAATAGCTCTTTGGAGACCAATTACAATTATTGTGTTAAACTTTTTCACATAGGTAACTACAATTTAGCAACATACACAATCCAAACAAATATAAATTTTTTCTTCCCAAGTGTGGTGTTTTTAGAAGCTTAGACATTGCGTACTTATTTTCCAAAAGGGCATTTTTGTAAGAAGTTGGGGAGGGTTATGTAGATTAGGGAAAATGTTGGGGTATAAATAAGCACAACAAACTAAGACAGACAAAGCGTAGGTAACTTATCTACAAAACATTATTTTAACATTTTAAAGCACACATTTTTAAAATTGTGCCCCTCTAATCTAACATTAACCTAACCCTATCATAATCGAATGACAGTTTTTCAGCTTTACTAACCTAACCCAGGATTTCCTGGTATTATTCAAACCTAGGATTTTTAGGTTGTAGCAACATGCATCCAGTACTGTAATAGACCTATATGAAGTTATACTGTATGACTGCGCTGTTATTTAGTAGTGAACTTAACCCAGAACTTTATAGTTTTCATGTAGGATAGCTGGCCATAGATAACTTGCAATGGATTAACTTAATTGTGTGATCTTGTGATAGGACCTGGTGGCTATCAACAGGGAAAACCTGCAAAAGTCAAGGAATTTAGATAAGATAGTAGTAAATTACTGTATGTAATGTTGGAAGTGTCAATTTGCCACTGTGCATCATGTCTACATATCTTTCGTCTCTGCAAATTCATTTATACTTTTTGTTGCGTTGCAGTATTTTACCTAATTTGCTACTGCATTGCAGTATTGGTGGAGAAAAATGGCATTCACGTTACTTTTAATATAAACATCTTAATTTAATTTTTAGATTGTAGATTGGTTAAGGAAAAGTAATGGGATATGTGAAAATGTCAACGAGGATTTTTTTTACAAGGGAATTGCTAGCCCCTCTGTAAAGGAATTTTGTAATTCTTTACTTTAGGGGCTTTTCTGAATGAAGTGAAATATTTCAGTAAACATTCTATATATGGAATCTTTAGACTTTGGATGTAAATAAAATCAGTGGCTTGTGTTTTTCAGTTTCACGGGAAGTGGGTGAAAATAAATCGCAAAGTTTGGTGATATGCGTCCATATTCTAAGTCCAATATGTAAACAAATGGCTGAGGAAAAATTACGGGATTCTAATTTTCTTACACAAACATTAAACTGTAATGGAATTTATAAGGCTTACCTTGACTAAATCTACCACTTTTTTTTAATGTAATAAAAGTTGCCGCCTATGAAAACACATGCGTGCACAAGTGCTTATGCTAATGTTCAAATCACGCCTTGCCACTGCGTGTTAAATACATATTTATTTTCTGTATGCCCATGCTAGTTGTCACATTTATGTATTTCTAAGTGCAGAAATGTTGGTGTCTATCACCGTTTACTTTATTGTACCCTTAAAAATTACTGATGATATACAGAATCGTAAAATGCTATAACCCCAGTTGATTGTGAGAGATTTGAGTTTGGCAACATTCTTTAAATAAATACATATATTAACATTGTTTAGTAATTCAATTTTGTGTAATCCAAAACTTGTAAATAATTTAGTTTTTGGTGGTTAGTACACTTAAGTGTAAAAATAAGATTATCGAAATTTGATGGAAAAATCAGATGATTCGTACAAGGTCTCTGATTATAGGAAAATCTGTATTCATTTCAGCTGTAGTTAAATGCAAAATATGAATGTGGGAATCTTTAAAATGTGGTAAATTGTATAGTCATAACAGCTTGAATTGAGCTTTGCACAGCTACCAAGAACATGCCCTAAGGATTTCAGTGCTCACTGTAATTCGAGATTCTTAGTTTGTTGTTCTTGCACAATTGATTACATTTAATCTCTGAATTTTACTATTTTTATTTTGGTGTGTTTTAGGGCTCCAGCAGAAACTATGGTTATGTCTTATTGAAAAGCTGATATTTCAGTAGCCTAAGTGGCCAACGAAAAAGTAGAGAAAAGCTTTAAATATTTTGTTTTGTTCCACTTTGTTAATTGTCTGTCTTTTCACGTGGATTTGTTTTATGAATTGTGTCGTACTATGTTGAAAAGAAATAAATACTTTTTTCATGAGTTTTTTTTTTATTATTATAATTTTCCTTGGTCCTTGCGTTGTGTCTTTAGCTCAATGCATGAATTTACGCTATCTTGAAGGATACATTAAAAAAATTGTTTCTGCTACATTGATTAGTTGTAAATGTTGCATTATGCAGTGGCATGGTTAAAGTGGTATAAGTATCATCACCAAGACGCCATATGTTAAAATAATAAGTCGTTAGCTTGCTCAACACACAAACTTGAAGATAATTATTGATTGTTGTGAAAATTAATAAATACTGGGTTTGGCGTATGGTGGAAAAGAAAAATAATAAAATAGATATAAATAAACACACATACGTGTTGTGAGAAAAGATTTCTCAGTGAAAATGAAATACTGTTTTCACCCTTTTCAACAAAGACAACATAGGTAACATTTGTTTTACTGAGCTGCAAGTCTGTGTAAAAATAATAATAATATTAGTTAGCTGTGTGATTGAAGAAACATATGCTCAATCTTTGTTTAACTCTCTCGTGTGGAGAGTAGGTATGTGCAATACACTTAATCATCGTAGACATCTTTGTACCAGACAACTTACTGAAATTCTTTCCTTATCAAAAGAAAGTAGTAAATAAATATTTATCACTCTTGGGATAAGTATAAGGCAATGCACTGCCTGAAATAAAATTATATAAAGAATGTTTTTTACTGTTAAATGACTTTTAAGTTTTGGTTCAAAACAAAATCACTCAACTTAGCCCAAACAAAATACACTGTCAATCCTGAATCTTGCAAAGTGGGCTTGGATTTGTTTGTATCACTGAGCGTTTACTTTAAACTGAGCATTACTGTATCCTTCAATTATAAGAATAAAATTGGTCAATTTTACTTTCTTCACAAAAATATTTAAATCAAAAGAAATTAGTTTGAAATTGTGTTGGGCACCTAGCTCTTGGAGAGCTTAACATGTTTAAGACTCTTATATCCCGGAGTACACTCCTGGGCTTTCATATCTGACATACACACTTGTGTACTAATTGTTAAGCAAAGTTCCAGTACATGACAGATTTATAGCACTTCTTAAAGTGTACAAAAAAAACGCTTAGTTTCACATTTAAAAGCTTGGTCAAGTACACTGTTCAAACGAAGAAACTTTAATTTAGTTCACTCAATATGTGTTATGTCTAGATATACCAATCCTAGATGGTTGACGTGTACTACCATACATGGACAATATTAGGCTTACACCTGAACTCTCAAATATCTTCAAAATCGCAGCACATTCTGGCCTCTTCTTACTTGCCCATAAATTATTATATAGTGCCAAACACATTAAACCACAACGTTAAACTTTTACAACATTCCTGGCACACAAAATCATATTGTGGAGAGTTAATTTGGAAAGTGTTACTCTGATCAAGCCTAGTCCAAGAAGAATGTTGGCGGCCAAAACCGACAGCCTCCAACTTGAATTTTGGCACAATACTCCCGTGTCCAATCGCAGTCCATTCTCATTCAAATATGTGCTGAGATAGCGATAGCGGGAGTATGGCAATAACCAGAGCTGTCAAAATCAGCTGTGTAGCCCTGATGTCTCAAGGAGTAAGAAAAACAAATACCCTACCTCCTTGGCCTGCACTACTTGCTTGCCACATAAAACACAATAAAACTGAATAATCACGTTACAAAACAAATTTGAGTATTAACCACAACATTTTTTAAACAACCAAGAATATTCAAAATATTACTTTCATTAAATAAACACTTATTAACTTTACTGCCAATTTGCATGATCCAGTAACCGGAAATCATTCATACATTCAAAAATAGCAGGAACAATAAAAGACATATAGTCCATTCCCCATTGGAAGCAATTTTCTCGGAGCCCTGCTAAATATCTACTTGCAGGCCAGTTTCGTATCCTTCCGCAAAATGTAAACAAACATGGACATGTCACATGTCAATGTTTGTTTACATCTGTCAAAATCAGTGGTTACATTCCATTGTCCGTATATTTTCGCTATACCTAAAAATAAACATTGAAATGTGACTTGTACTTTTATACCTGTCAAACGTGTGGTTTACTGTTTACATCTTTTCAAATAATTCTGTCATATTCCAAAAACCATTCCGTATGAATATTTGCAGTTTGGGCCTCTTAACACTATTTAGGTCAGCTTTATGACGTTTTAAAAATGCCTGAATTGACGACAGTTCTTAAGGTTATTTTTCATTAACATATTTGTTTTCCACGACATAGCTGAACACATTTAATGCACGTTAATATTTTGCCGCGACTGTGTTTAACACTGTTACAACTGCAAAGTAAAGGGCTGTACTAATTATCCTTTTATTATTGATGTATGTTGGGTAATTTCTTTAAAAGGACGGCCTCAGTTGGAATAAATGATTAAAACGAAGTAACAGCCAGTCGAACGAAAAAGGCACGTTAAATTCAAGCACGCAACTCGTGTTGCTCATCAAACTTTAAAAGATAGGTGAACATGCACACAAATATACCTACAATAACTTCTATTCCGCTCATATTTCTGTGTATTGCTGCTTACTGTTTATTAGATTTATTGAAATTGATCGGACTGGGCTTAGTGTTTTTCTTCTGGAATTGTGGCAAATTACGTTATACGACTGTGTTTCAAACCCCTTAGGGCAGAGGTACAACGTTGCGATAAATAAACATACGCGGATGTAAATAATTAACTTTGTCATAAAAACAGTTCACAGTTAAAACGTATAAATAGTGCTAATAAAAATACTTGAAATCACGCACACACACAGGGCCAGCGTATCGACCACGATGCACAAAGGCACGCCATTTCACAGACGCAATAATTAACGAAACACACGTCACAGTATATTACTGCCGTGGAAAAACAGATTTATACAACATCGTAAATTGCCTAGGTAGGTTTTAAAAAAAAAACGTCTACAAACATGATGTGGTAATTTGAAGTATTTTTCGGAGTAAGAATAATTTACACTTCGTTTGGCAAAAAGCAACACGCCCATGTAATAAATATAGGACAATGTGTATGGGAAAATGAGGCGTTTTAACATTGTCAACATGTGAGAGGCACAACAGCGCTCCTAGCGGCTTGTGCTGACGAATACCCGGGAAATTCAAATTTACGTGGCTCGGCATGAGTGATTTAAGTGCATTGTAGTCTCGTAGTATTAAAACGTGTTGTTTTGCCGAATGTAATATAATAGTTGCTTATTCATATTACCATGCCGTATTTAAAAAAAAAGTACTTAAAGCATAAATATTGTCACTTGAAACAAGGACAATCAGTTGTAACAGAATCATGTTACTGGGCACAGACTTAGATGTTGCAAGTTACAAAGGACAAATGTTAATCCACTATAAGTAAGAGAATGGAGTGCTAAACGGTATTTCATTTGTCAGGTACATAACCTACTGCATTTATTCACTAAATTCTTGAGAATGGAGCTGTCACCAAGCTTATTTTTCTACAAAAAAAATTGGGAATGAACATAACCAAAAACTTTTTTTTCGACAGAAAAATCTCCACAACTTATCTGTGTTATTAACGAAAGATGAATTAAAAATAGCTCTACTACAGTTAGTGAATTAACACTTTGGCTTTTATTAGCTCTATAAGCAGCAATATCTTTTAGATATTTAAGATTAACCTAACAACAATAAGTTGCCTAAATATTAACTTACTGCTTTTTGTAGTTTTTATCATTAAATTAGCAACAAAATAAATAGTTCATAAATTTCTATTCCTAACAGATATGGTTTTTATTCTGCTTTCTTCTTTCATAGAATGTATATTTTGGTTGGAAATACATTTTCAAGAGAGAAGCATTTTGGGGAAGTAAATTTTTACATGATAAAAATGTATTCTCGATTATTGTTTAAGTTTTAATTTCCTGAATTTACCACCGAGATAAATAAACACACATCCAGCGTGTTGCATTTTATTTCAAAGTGCGTATTCGTGTCTACAGAATCTCATCAGAAGGTGGTGGCCCGTCAGTCCGTCGAAAGTTGAAGTTTGACGGATAAAAAACGTTGCCCTGCGATTGGTCGAAGATCGTGTGACCGCCTGACGGGTGTGACGGATGGTTGAGAGTCCACCTTTACACATATAAATCAGTTTTGTTGTACAGTTATGCCACAACTACACTGCCTCAAGTGAAACACAGGCAGCTATGGTTAACCCACTGTCAGCCATGCTTCAACCATAAGTAACAAACATTTGAAACCTCAGTCACTTCTTCATAATCTGATTGAACCAGTTATGAAATTTTGGAGGCTGTAACCAAAAATTATACACAAAAGACTATTCTGTAGCTCGGTAATATCTAGTGCCTGTTCATCAACAAAACAAAGTATCTTTGTAGTACAGGGCAACTCGGGATTGGGGGAAATTTTTATCGAAATGGGTGTACTTTCAAATTTGTAACCGGACTAAAGGCACAGTTAAGTACAGAAGGGACAAGAGTATTGCCTCCTCCTCCTGCTCATTTCCAAATGCTGGTTTCATAGACACAGATTGATCACTTCATCATTTAGCAGGGTTTTATAAATTATGGTAAAACTGCTCACGCCACTCCTTTTAAAATGTTTTATTTGTACGTATTTATCTAAAAAGAAACAGAAACACCCAAACATACCACACATAGTGAAACTGTGTTCAAAGTTACCATTTAGTACAATAGTATTTTAACATGTAGTAGTGTTCAGTTCAGATACTATTAGTCACTTGTTCAGAAGTGGCTGCGATTTGGTAATTTAGGATTTTAGTAAGTATCTTTCCATAGTAAAATATCAAATACGTCATTAATTTACTTGACTAATTCATGTCACGTTACCTCTTAGAATACTATGTCAGTGCCTTTGGAGAGTACCCAAATTAAATTTCATAGAACTATTAAGTTTGATCATTACTTTGACCCCTACACATGGTGTGTTCATATAGTACATACGTGCATTGGAACACAACTTCCTACTTAAGACATCCATTTTCTTGGCTAGTGTAGATAATCCATAGAGGAAGCAGCAACATTGACTGCAAAATGCTTACAGCTTTCAACAACACAATGGTGTGTTGTTATATCATCGAAAATATTTGGTAGTTGGTGCAAACACCACCCAAATAACATACAAATTAATATTCAAATGCATAGTTTCCCAAATGTAAACAATAACATTCCAAAGTATGAAAATACACTGATAAAGTATATAAACAATACGGATATGTAGATAAAATAAATATGCTGAAAACTGGGCAATTTTTAAAAATGGGGGCTTTTAAAAAAAATCTCAGAAAATGGAGGTAATTCCACTCTATTAATTTCACAGAACATGAATTTACTAGGGGCATCAACATTTGACCAATAGAAATCTGAAAAACGATAGTGGAGACTGCTATGAAGATAAGAGAAATTGTGCGGTAAAATATGTGAAAAATATGTAAATAATGAATGTATGTAAATATTTATTTATGAAAATACATTAAATTGCAAAAAAAAACTGAACCATACATTAACCACATAGACAATATTACCAATACAAGCTACAAATACGATAGTGGGGAGGGCTATGAAGGTCAGGGAAATTGTGGGGTAAAAAAAATTCAAAATATGTATAGTCCATTCCCCACTGGAAGCAACTTTCTCAATATTGCAGTAATATTATACAAATAGTACAGAAATATTTTAAATTTGCAAAACACACAAACATTATTTCTCAGTGCAAATAGGCTATACATGACAATGATTTATGGGGAAACTCCATGTTTCGCTGATGCGTTATGCTTCGCGTTACCACCTAAAATAAATTGCAGGTGCACCTTGAATCATTGTTTTGAGTATTACTCCCTTGCTGACGCTGGGACTCTAGCTCGGTGATTATGTTTGGCTAATGTGTAAACTTTGTACGAGCAATCACAGACACAAATATGAAAACACTATTTGAACGCAATTAATCATTTTTATCCCTAGCTCAACTTGCTGAACTATATGAACACTTAATTGGCCCCAACCAGTTTAATACACAAGCACTGTTTATGTAAACATTGTACGAGTAATCACCGACACGCATACCTATGTAAACAACTTTTCTGAAGCAATCAATCAATTATATCCCTAGCTCAACTTGCTGAACTATACACACACGTTAACAAGAGACTTCAGCCAGTTTAATAGACAAATGTGGAATTTGTAAACATTGTTTACTTTTATTTTTCGAAGGTGTCGCTCCAATAAAAATAAACCTGCACCTTTCAGGTTAACGGCTATCAAACGTTGCAAGGCCTGTCAGTGTACAAGATTAGAAACAGCAGCTACTACACTCAAGTTACTTAGTTCTTGGTCTTGTGGAAGCAAATTTAGGTTGCGTAAATTCTCTTTTCTGAAAAGGTTGGAACACACTATTCTCGGGTAGGTATGAACCGCCAGTCCCGTTTTTCTTTATTGCATCCAGGTCTGCTCTTACATTTCTGCATGCATTGCTTGCACCTAGGAAACAACAAAAAAGTATTTAAGTAAATTAAAGTTTGTGTGAATGGAATTTGCAATAAAAACACTCATGGAAAATGTTATCCACTACAGCTCGTGTATTTACCGACTTGCATCCTTTGAAAATCTTTAAAAGGACTTACTGTAGTTCGCAACGAAGTAATAATTGCAGCCAAAAAATACAAAAATCTTTCCTGCCATAATAAATAACCACTCAAGCGAAAAAATTGGAATCAAAACGCATCCAAAATACTTTAAACTACACATTCAATGCACAGCTTATTATCGTACGAACAGCACAAACCTCTAGGAGCGCTGGCATCAGTATCTCACGGTTTTTTTGTCTACTTTCCCATATTGTCCTACCATATTTCATGTCATGGCTCGCCATGTCTGCCAACTTTACTTGGTAACTGCCCCACCATCATATCTAAATATTTTTAATAAGAATTCCAACATTAAAATCTCTTTTCAGTTGTAAATTACAAATTCAAAAACTATTATTTTGCTGTAATAAGTATGAAATATGCTACAATTGAAAACATGTATAATTTTAGTGCCTACTAGAGAAGCGAAATTTCCTGAGTGTGAAAGAGATGAAGAAAGAGAGAGAGAGAGAGAGACAAGCCTTGTCCAGCAGACAGTTTTTCAGTTGCTTTCTCTCTCGATAAAACAACACCGTACCATTACAGCCTGCTCACAATATTTTCTGCTGTTATTTTAAACTGTAAAAATGAGATATGTTGCCATCGGGGCTACCTAAATACTTAAGTATTTCAATAGGCACCGTTTAATTTACAAATCGGATACTAAAAAACCAGGTTAAAATAATATTTTAACAGTGAACTATTTCTTACCGGTTGTTGCCAACACATTGCTGCACTCGCTATTGTTAATTCATATTTAAAAAAGAAATTGAAGTAAAGGTTTACTTATTCAATAATACAGTACTCTAACTTTAATTTGTGGAAAACAGGTTATTGAAAAAACAGGTTGATATGTTATGCCTAAAACTGTTTTTTCAAAGGTTGATTTTCATAAATTGCTTCCAATCTGGAGTGGATCCCTCCAAATCGCTTTATAGGCTGTTCACGATCAAATGAGCACTTTTGAAAGCCGTCTCATTTGTAATAATGGTCAAAAAGTGTGTTTTATTTTAGCCTTGGACGTAAACTTCCGAGTGCAGTGGAATATACACGCACTGTTTATTACTTACAAGGCAATATTTATTTAGAAATGTGGTTAATGGAGGAAATATGGATGAAAGGAAAAAGTACGTAGGGCCTCAAAAGTGCTCACTTTTCCGTGAACAGCCTATATTTACAAACACTTCATAAAAAAACTTAAACATAAGGGTTGAAACTGCGTTACGTTAAAATGTAAACAAACCATTTAGACCTAACAAAATACGTGAAATTTTGACTTCAAATGAATTTAAACACATTCCACATACAAATATACGTGTTAAAACATACAGATACATATATACCTTCACACAACATACATTAATAAATGCTTTATTATCACTCGTGAAATATGTAAACACAACAGAAAAAGGGAGATTGTACATAAACAACTATTGATGGTGAGGCACAACTGTGATTCACCACATATACATATGTGTAGACACAACACATACATTTATGTATGTATACATTTATACATGTATAATTTATTTATGCTGTACTTTTGTTACCGGATTAACTGGATGTACACCTAAAGAACTAATTACACATGCTTTTACACCTGCAATAGTTTACAATTTGCATAAAAATTTTATCAGAAGTGTATAAGCACAAATATATTCAAATTCAAAATTCCCGCCTTTACATATAACTTGAATTTCCCGCCATGGTGCCACAAACCTGCCACAGTCTTGTTTTAGTACAGGGGCTTGCCACAAAATGCTGCACTCGCAGAGTCTATTTGGTCAAAGTTGTTAACATGGGAGATACCAATTTAGTAACACATTTATTTATGGTGCAGGGCATGGAGTTAGGAGTTGCCCATAGAGATTATCTCATCTTTTTCAATTTTGATTTATGGTTTGCAGCTAGTGAAAATTTTGTTGTAGTTGATTCACAATATCTTCGGCCTTTTCTGAAGCCCTGCTAAAGTTCTACTTCCAGGATATTTCTCCGCCACGTGCACCCTAACCTTAACTAAGTCTGTAAGATTACACCAGAGGGACAACGCACCGGCACCGGATTCATGCGCACTCAATTGTAACAGTATTTTGTATAAGAACTATTTCCTACACACATATTTTCTCACTGTTTTTATTCAAATTATTTATAAATAAAGCATTATAATTTATATATAAAATATGAATAACATTTCAATTTAACAGAAAAAAAAAAGTTACTTTTATGAAGACGAGTATAAAACGCTTGTGATACAGGCTGTATTTCGGAAATAACTTAACACGTCATACAAGGGGGAATTTTTCAAAGGTTTGATTCAAAATGGCTGAAGAAGCTTGAATGATCTATACGAATTATTTTGATATATTTAATACTAACTTATTATTTTGAAACCAGTTACTTAACTCACTTAATATTGTTTTTAGACTTGTTATCAATTCACTTTTATTTTCCTCAGATAGTAGAATATTTGTGTCATTCGCAGACAGCAGCCTGGCTGAATTTCTAGAAGGCGAAGTTCACATGTTCCAGAGCCACGAATAAATAATTATTTGCTGGCATTTATATTTAAATTCCTAACACTGACAATGACTCGAGAGGTGTTTCCAAGATTACTTCATCTCTTTTATACTATTTAATGTCAATATAGTAAATAGTTTCTAGTAAATAAATTCAAATCCGGTTTTAGTTATTCCCTATCTTTACATTACATTAGTTCTCTGTTATGATACAGTTTTATATTTATTCATCCCTTCTTGTAGAGTACAATTTTGTTTCTTGCATCTACAGTGTTGGACAGGGTTAAGTTACCCTTGGTACATAACTAAAACATAGATATTAAAATTTTTACTGCATAGTCTGCACTGGACAATCAAGTATTTTAGCAACTTTTCAGAAGAAGAAAAAGGGAGAGGGACAGGAGACATTTCTGGATAATTTTACTCCCTATAACTTATCAACAAAAATTGTGTTTCATCTTTCTCAAAAAGTGCAATTTAGTACCAAGGGCTTAGTCAGTCAGTAACCACAATTTTAATTCAGCCCAACATGCTAAAAAAATTTCACATAGAGAGGGAAAAACTACAATAGGATATCATTTATATAAATACACTTTTAGGGATAATAAATTACCCACCCTAAGGTTATGTTAATATGTATGTAAACTTATTAACCGGCATTTTAGGTTACTGTGTGTAGTTTAATTAGATTAGGATACATTGTTGAACTACAATGGGTGAAAGATGCATGCACCGCAATTATATGAATAAAAAGTGCACATGTACTAACCACTGCCAAAGTGGTCCACACACACACTTGCGACAAAATTTCTTTGTTGTTACCTACCAACTTGTGCAATTATTATTTTTAGTGTGATATTCTCCTCTGAATACATTAAAAACTATCTCAGAACCACGCTGCAGAAACTTGACAAACAAACACTCCTCTAAGAAAAAGCATTGTCGCTAGCAGCAGTTTAGTCAGCTAAGCCTGCAATTCTTGTAAACAGATTTTCCTTGAGCTAAAATTTCTTACGTTTTATCACTTCTGTAGACCCACATGAATATTATATATTAAATGGAAAATTGTGTTGACACTTGCCTTTGCAGCAGAGCTCATGTCGCAGGAAATAGAATTACACATACGAACATACACACAGAAAACTCACCATGAATAGTTGCCATTAGGTAGCCCTATATGAGCACAGAGAACTCTGTAGAAGAAATTCAGTTAGTAAGCAGCACATTAACGAAACAAAAACTAATGTTGGACACAACATGAACAGGCAAACACAGTTGTCTTCTTGCAACTAAACGATTCCTTCTGCAGAATTCTATGTGGTCATGTACCTGTTCACAACTATTCCTGTTTGATTTTGTGTATTTGTATGTGTAATTGTAGTTTTCTGCAGCATAAACTCTGCTAAAACAGTGTGTATCCGAAACAATTTATTATTTGTTTCACATGTCACTACTGCAGACCTGGCGAATAGTAGAAACTGTGGGTGATGATTATGTGGCTATTGTAAACATTATCATCAGCATGTCAAAATACTTACGTATGTTTTCAAATTGATTAACTTGGGTCTACTGCGAAAGTTTTCAAATGTCACATCCAGGAATACATGATTTCTCTATCATTTTCTTTAATTTCATTTTCTTTTGTGTATTTTAGTCTGTAAATCCCATCTCTTAATGCTGTATGTATACATGTATGTTTGTACACTGCAACCTATTTATTATATGTGACAACTGCCAGTATGTAGGCCTACTGGTGCCTAAAAAAGAAACAACTAAGTATAATTATAAAAAATTAAAATGCAGATGTGCAAACCACTGTCCCTCCCATTTGGAAACCAGATCTGTGATAAGCTGGTGGATAATTATATCAATTATTTTTTAAAATTCAATTTTGTAATTGACTTTACCCAATGAAGAAATGAGGTTCCTCTCCACCCTTCCCAAGGGGGAAGGGGAGGGGGGGGCTGTGGTGGGCATAGTGGTAGGACGCTCGCCTTCCACCAATGTGATCCATGTTGGTTTCCCTATGAGGTTAATCACAGATTTTCACATATTGGAATTGTGCTGATTGATGCTGCTAGCTGGCATGTTTTCTCGAGGTTTTCCCATTTTTCCCACGCTTGCATTTCAATACTGCTCCATTTCTGCCATATTTCACCCTCATTGGCTCTCAATACCTTGGTTGTTACAAACCACCAAACCTCTATCAACTCCTCCCTTCTTAAGATGATGGAGGCCATGGTGGTGTAGCGGGTAGAGTATTCGCTGTTTCACGAAGCACGCTTCATTCTAAATACCCATGATTCATCATCAGTATTAAAATAAGCTTACGTCCAATTAGTTGCCCTCAAAATTGGAATTTAAAAAATCCGTAAGAAGGGTGAAATAGAGTTTAAAGAAAATCACGTGGCGTTTTTCTATTTTGCAGATGGTGTAGTTATAGGAACAGATTGGCTTTATCTAAGTTTTCTGTATTTTGACTACCTTTGGAAAACGATAAAATGTATAAATATTTGTAATTTACTATAATGATTACAGCCTACTGTTAAATACATTCCCATTTAAATACGCAAGTAAATTTTAATTAGTTAACTTAACATCTTGTCGACAGCAGGTTCATTAGAGAATGGTAAACTAAGAGCACAATGAAAGGAATACAAGGAAGGAATTGGTCAAATTGTCTTTATTGAGTCACCCCAGAAATTACGTGGAGTGAGTTCGAGAAACCATGGAAATTGCAAATCAGGAAGGCTACATTCAATAGCTATTAAAAATATGAGAACTGATTTGTTTGTAGGCCTATATTCTTGTGTTGATAAACAGCTGATTTCTTGTTTGTCACTGCATCTCTTTAAGGCGTGTTGACATGCCAAATTCACATTTCACAAATGCAAGAATAACACAAATCTAGCGAAAATTCAGAACAACTAATGCGTTCATGTAGCACTCGCAAGGCTATGCAATGTAAACAAAAGTTGTCTCCGGTATGGGTGCTTCACTTGTAACGCACTTACAGACGACTTCAACAGCGTATTATATTCGATTTTAGTACATTTAAAGTTTTACCATAACTTTTAAAAGCTGCTATAATCTTCAGAACATTATTTCGTGGCATATTTTCAAAGTAAATATATAGGGAACAGGAAGCAAATCAACCAAAACACAGTGTACAACACTTCCATTTAAATGTAAATAATTCATAACTTTACATATTTAACAGCAAAATTTATATCTAGTTATCTGAGACAAACACACTCACACTTTATGTATATTATCTTTAAGGTCTAAAACAATTGTATGTTAATTTATGTTGATTTCAATAATTTCCAAAATACGTGAAAGATCAGCCGATACAATGTTTTGGGCTGCCGATGGTCATGTGACCTTTACACTGGAAAAAAAACTGTCTAACGCCACAAAAAAAAACTGGCTTCACTGTTAACACTGCTTGGTATAGGCACGGTCATAAAGATAGGTCTGGCAACTGCTATCCTTTTGCCTTGATGTAACGCGTACGCTCAGTGAAGCTTGCGGCGGCTTGCGAACTAATACCGCTAATGCAGGCTGACTTGCTTTTAACATTGCGGTGTATGGGAGTTTCGGAGATTTTTGAATAATACCTTTTTATTTTCATATGTCCGTTCAGCATAAAGAGTTGTGATATATTTAGGTGCGTTTGAAGTTGGTTTCGTTTACGATAATGTTTTGCTGGCGCAGTATATCGAGTTCGTAAAAACCTCTGCATAACATTTTTTCTCGCACCACGTATATTATTTTTGTTTATTGTAATGAAGGTTATGGTTTGACAAGTCCAAATTTATTTTGTTCAGTAATATCGTAAATTGTGCCTAGCAGCACAATATTATAGGACATGTTAATAAATATTGTATAAAAATATTTTTCAATATAAAGTAAAAATACAATTATATACCTAGTACAAATATATACTACTGCATTGTCATCACGTCTGCACATACAACAAAATGTGTATTAAGTGTATTTAACAACTGTTCAATAGGAGACCTTACTCAGCGGAAGATATTTAATATATTTCTTAAAGTTATTTATGTTTATTGAGGTTATTGAGCCTGGTAGCTTATTCTATATATATATATATATATATATATATATATAGACACACACATACACGCACGCACAAACACCCCCCCCCCCCCCCCTTTTTTTCAACTCAATAGGTACTTGTCCTGTACAAATTTGTGCGGTGATAATATACTCTATAGGTATAGGCAGTTCACGGTAAAGTGAGCACTTTTTAAGGCCCTTCCAGATTTTTCTTTTAAGCCAGTTTTTATATTTAGCCGTTTTTTCATATCAGCATTGTCTTGCGACTAATAAATATGATATATACTTTCACCACTCTCAAAAGTTAATGTCTGAGGCTGCAATAAAACATATTTATTAGTGGTTAATGCCTATTGGGAGGACCTTAAAAAGTTCTCACTTTATCGTGAACAGCCTATACTTATTTATATTCCTTGTGGAATAATGATGGAAACCAAAATTTTTTAAGATATTTGGCACAGCAGTTTGACTGGATGTAATAGGGGTTACTTGTCCTGTGACAGAAGCCATACTGCCTAGCGAAATCTTGGGACCGTCCTTTAAACTACGGACCATTATCTGTGCGTACTATCTCTGGTACGCCAAATCTTGCAAATACAGCTTTGCATTGGTCAATGATGCAATTCTCATTAAGAGCTGGAAGATTTGGCAATTCGAAAAACTGTGAAAAATAATCTGCTACGAGCAGGTACCATTTGCCCTTGCACTTAAACAAGTCCATGCCCACTTCTGCCAAGGATACCGGGGTACTTCTATGAGGAGCGGTTCCTTTGGGTTGCTGGGCTGTTGCACACAAGTGGTGCAGATTTCAACGGTGACGGCAGCTGCATACTGAATCTGCATTTGTAAATGCCCAGGTGTCCTTTATGTAACTGCTCCAAAATATAAACCTGTAGTTTGGGGAGAATGCCTTTGGTGCCTTTTAAGAGAAACCCTTTGTTGAGAGAAAAATTGGCTCGATACTGAAAATATCGGGCCAACTCTGCCGGCAAATCCTTCGTCTTAGGCCATCCCTTCTAACAATACTCTGTGAGTTTCTGGCAAATTGCATCTGTCTGTTGGTGCTGATTAATGAGACTGAGGCTTCTGTGGATAACTCTTGTATTCTAGCAGCCTCTACTGCCTATTCCCAGCCAGATTAGGACCAGGTCACCTTCACCTGGAATTGTACAGTTCAGACTTCAGTGTCAAAGCAAGTTAGTCTAGGAGGTAGTACAGGGCCACCGTGTTATTTTACTCATTTAATATAACACGTGATTCGAAACTATTCTCTGTGTGCTGATTTTCTCGAGGGTCATTGTGTCATCTACATAGTTTCAGCCCACTAAAGAGAAGCCGGCAGACCATCACCTCTTAAGCTAAACACCCACATATTAGATGGCCACCCAAGCTCTGCCGCTTGGTGGAATTTGGTATAGTCTATACTAGTAACTCCTCCACCACGTAAATCAGGGAATCAGGTTATTTCACACTCCGCCACCGCTCTTCACAGGGCCGGGCAAAAGGAGCTAGAGGTGCCGTTTCTGCCTGTGAATATTCAGAAGTACACATTACGGAACTGTGGTGCCGGCTCTGCTTTCGCAAGGTATTAGTTTGCATTGCACCCTTAATTTCCCATGCCGTACACCTGGAAGGGAGGTAGACGGAGAAAATTATGAAGAACATCTTACGCTTCCAAAAGTCGCTTGCCTTGCAAACCTAATCCCCCAGTTGTAATTTGCACCTCCACCATGCAGGGTAGAGTTCATCCCGCCTGCAATACTGAGAGGTCTTATCCCTCAGCCCTCCCACAAACTCTATCAAGATTCCTGGTAAGCCTCACCCAGTACGGGGAGAAGATCCATCCCTGGGACTAGCCCAGGGCTACCACCAACCCTGAAGCTGAACTCCTGGTTCATGTATATAAAAATTCTGTAAAATCCTGGAATCATTGGGTCGAATACTGTAAAATCCTTAGAATTAAAAAAATTGCAAATTGCAGAAAAAGAGTGGATATGAAAAAGTTTACATATTCAATGTACTTATTTTGGTTTGGAATGTACAAACCATGGTAATTCTTTTCTCCACTCACACTTATACTTTGGGTTATACAACAACTGTACCTGCGATTAATTTGTGTTTCCTCACCATTGTGGTATCAATGCCAAAAGCAAAAGTCACCAAATTGGATTGCATTTGTAAAAACGATAACTCAAGGCAAAGGTTCTTTTCAATAATGGCCTTGGCCTTTGCATGTGATCATACAGCAGGAAAAGAAATATGTAGTGAATAATTAAGCTAAATATTTTGGACATACACTATTGAAGCAATGGCGCATGTCCAAAATATTGTGCTTAATTATCCACCTCCATTATAATAATCTTTCAAACAAATGCATCAGAGAAACTGACACATAGCTGTGGGCTCTAGTGTCGCCACTATGAGCAAAGCGCTAAATAAAAAAAACTAATTTGGGTTTGGATTTTCCTAGTGTGTTCAAAATCTGTAAAAACTGATAACATCCATTAAAAAACAGAAGGACTGGACTAGCCTGTCCTTGGTTCGGGGCCAACCAGCAGACATCCCAGCTCCCAGCAGTCACAGACAACGGTCACCACAGCAGCACTTCATGTCCCAAGGAGAATGCCGGCGACCAGCAGCCTGCCACCCACTTGGAGTCCACACCTCATAGACTCTTCAAAACTCCAGGTAAACCAGTGTTAAAAGGCCCATTCGTTTGCAGGGTTGTGACAGTGGCAGTTGACTTTGTGCCAATAAGACAGGCCACCAGACCATTCCTGTATACCGGCCGAGCACCTCAGAAACTTTAAGGCCCCCTTTCTCCGATATGTTTCTCGTGATTTTGGCATCACTGTCTAAAACTGTTAAGTTGACCTCGACTAAAACATCATTCCTTAAAACTCATCTAAGTTTTGTGTGGCACTTAACCTCTCTAGTCATAGATCACAGCTTGACACAAGCAGCCCCAGTAAATAGAACCCTTTCCTTAGCCCAGGCATGCGTCAACATGTATTGCCATTTGTTATAATGAGAATTTCACAGTTATCAATGTAATTGCTTTTGGTAAATGGTGGTAAAAATTTATTATTATGAGTTTGGCCGAGTCCAAGTTGACATTTTGTTGAAGAGAGTATTTCGATATAAGAAATATTGAAGGAAGGTTTTGTGGTATAATGTAATGAATAGTGCATTGTTTTATGCCAAGTTATTTATCCATGAGTATTGACTTTACTAGTACTTGGTACTCATTTTAATGGAAGACTTGGCAGGATCGAGGAATCAAATTGACCCATCCCTAAAAGATAGTAACATCTGCACACTGTGACGTGCATCCTTAGTGGGTCTGGAGTCTGACACCAAGGCCCTCCCCCCGAGGCAATGGTGAAGCAGTGGTCGCCACTCGTATGGGACTTAACGTGGGGCCTATGTTGCTGGGTGTTGTGCCTTAGGAGGCACGCTTGCAAGCGATGGACGAGTGGGTATCCTGGTAGCGGTAAGGTAGTTGTGACGTTAAGTTGTCTGACCACCCTAGTGATGTTAGAGGGCCCAGCGAAGGTAGATGGATTCTTCCGCGGCATTGGAGGCAGCAGAGAAACTGCACGCGGCATGTGCAAGATGAGGTTCAAGTGGTGACGAGCTGGATGCGGACCCTCTCTGGCAAGCAGCCTCCTCCTTCCACGAGTATACCTGGTTTACATCTAAACCTTTATTCTCCAGAACTCCAGCCAGAGATAGCCCCTGTTTGGCTGCTTTAAACCGCCCAGCCCTAAGTTGAGGCATAAGGAGGGGTGATAGTTCAGATAGGTAGATAGTAGGTGGCCAAAAAGAGGCATGGCGTGATGGAGAGTAGGGTGCTGGCTGTTGGGTAGGGTAGCCAGCATAGTCTACTGGTCTTCAGTTAAGTGGTTTGGTGAGCAGGACGATGCTGGTAGACCAAGGTACATACTGGAGGGGTGATAGTCCAACATGACAACTGTTCTGGTGTTGCCCAGGAAGACGGGCTTCCCAAGGTCCACGTCGAGAGAGTTCCCAAAGGGTGAGATAGGGAACAAGGTTCCGGCTCATGACTATCCTCGCAAAAGTATTACTAGGATGGGTGATGAAACAGGTGATAGCAGGAGAAAGGCGAAGAAAGAATAGAGTGTTGGAAGAGACAACTCAACCAAGTCAGATGTCTGTTTACTGATAGCTCATTAAACATACATAAACTAGCCTGTACCCTGACTAGGGCCTGAAGGGCCGATCCTATGTTGCTAACAGGTAATTGACATAGTCTCGGAAGATGCAGCAGTGCTGGGGGTGAGAGCAATCCCAAGTCAGTGGTACTCGAACTTCAGACAACTGCAGGAGAGCTACAAGGTAGCTGGAAGCGTGGCAGGCTTCGGCGTGCTGGCAGGCAGCGAGGTGGTGTCGTGCAGAGTAGAACTCTTGACAGTGCTGCGATTGGCAGCAAAGACTTGAAGAAGTCTGTTCACTCTCGGGCAGAGTGACGTTCTGCGAAGGTAGACATGATGTCATTGGGTGCTCAGGCAAAGTAACAGCGTGCTACTGAACTGGTGCTAGACAGCCTTGAACTGAGGACTCTTGAGTCCTATTTATATGCGGCGCACAGGACCATCGCAAGGGTTGCGGGCTGTGGCGAGAGAGAAAAAACAGAGAGGAGAGATATGGAGAGTGCGACGGCGGTGAGCCAGCAGAGATGGCAGTAAGCGGCCATTTCCCCTGACGCGCCCAAAGGCTGGTGGGGTAAGAGAGCGACGACGTGATGTGAAGCGGGTTGCGGCACAACAGGCGGCAACATCTGGGCAAGTCAACCCTGGACTTCAAGGTGTGCTGTGGCATGCATGGCATAATGGCTCTTCTTAGGCAGGGGCAGCGGCTGCAGTGAGGCTAGAAGAGAGAATGACGTCGTTCGTGGCACGTCAAGGGTTCCTGTCTTTCACATAGGATCAACATGAATGGATTACGAAAACGCTCAGAGATACATGGAGCGGGACCATTTCCAGTGAGCTTGTGTGAACCCACACTGATGCACAGTGTGAGGATGGGCTGATCGCTGTACTAGTTCAACAGTGTAACATTTCAAATAATGTAATCCTGGGAGAGTGGAATTTTATCTGCTGGATCATTCTCCCAAATCAGGCAAAATTTACTTCATGTATTAATTGTAATTTTAACATTATTATAGCAAATTTATTATACTGAGAAAAACTTATGAATATAGCCTTACTTTTGTAGTTATGATTAATTCTTGAGATTTTACAGTGTTAAACTAGCATAGTGTTATGTCCAGAGTGGAGAGAAAGGGACCGTGTTATTCTAATTGCCAGAATAAAATGGAAAGAGTTGCTGTGAAGGGTAAATATACATAAAACATATACGTGCCCACGTGATGGTATATTACCTTAATAAGAGACATAAATGCCAATACAATACAATATATTGCCCACAGTTAAAACACAAATAAAACTCTTTCTTCATATGAAAAATAAATAACAATATCAACAATAAGAGGACTATAAAATTGTAACATTAACCATCTAGAGATCACTAAAAACTCTGCCCTTCTGCAGAAGGTACTACAGTACAATAAAGTTTACACCACAACAATGACACACAAAATGCAGAACAATTCTCTACACCACTGCAATTCCCCTGGTATGGTTTCTGTTGCTACTAGCCATTTGGACTACATCGTGGATTGTGACCCTGGGTTTCCTGCTCAGCAAGTGACTGTTCTCTCGAGTTAGGAAACATTGACCAGTAGTGCTCGCTGGCCGACAACATTTGTCCCTGAAATGCATCATTATAACACACAACCAATTAATAATAATTGAAAGAGTAATTAACAAAAGAATAATGCTAATAAAAAATTTGTATGGTATAAGAATGCAGTAAAACTATACCTACACTACCAGTTGGTGCACATACTATACAGCTTTCAAATCCTGACAGCATCAAATCTTAAGAAGAATAAGTTATATAATTGATATATCTAAATTGTTAAATTCCATGCCAATTTTTACTAACATTTTATGATGAAGAAGCAAATAGGAAAAAATGAAATAATCAAAACAGATGCCAAAGCAATACAGTAAAACCCCTCTATTACAACCCCATTTATTACGACCACCCCTCTATTACAACCCAATCCCAAGGAATCGTGAAAAGATAGGGTCGAAAAAGTCGAAAATTTGAGGCACGTCTCAAAATAGATACAGTAATCCCTCACCAACCCTGGGGGGAGGGGGAATTGCAGGCCAGGTCAGTAAGGATTCGTTGTCCTAGTCACATAGCCTCTGCCTTACCCTCCCTGGCCTTTTTCGCTTCCATTATCCCTCCTCTTTTGCTGTAAAAACAGCGGCACATTACACAGACTATTTTCTTAATCAGTGCATGTATGATAACCCCAAATTTAATTCAATGCCCTTTTTTTTATTGATTATTTTTAAGTATTACGCCTACCTAATATGCTAATTTTTTATGGTGGGCAATTATTTTTTTTCTTGTGAAGTCACGTTTATGTGTAAAGTGAATAAAGATAAGTGTGTGCAAATAAAATGTGTTCTTATGTTACCGGTACCATATTACGGCGAGTGAGGCCGTGTGAGTGTATAAGCAACATCAAAAGTTTTTGATGATAGATTTAGGATAGTTAATATTTTAAGTAGACAGCACTAAATATTTATATTCCTGTAAACATTGCCGGGCCTCATCGTGCCAGTGCAGAGGCCACCACGCCGCCTACATTTCATATAAATTCAACACATTGATGTGAATTGCATCTTTCCTAATGTTTCCCCAATGCCAGGCCGCTGTTACGAAGTGAATCCGGCCCTGTAACGACTGTTGTGGCGGCGGGCGGGCGGGCACCACCTGCCAGAGTGATCTTGTAGCGACCGACTGACAGCTGCCCAGGCAGAGGATCTAGGGCCAAACTTCAGCAGCAAACCGCCATGCTCGCACCCGGCTGCTCTGCAGAGGATCTAGGCTCTTACCCAGCTACGTACATGGCCAGACCAAAGCAAGAGCACGGCACACACACACACACACGTATTGCGCAATGCCACATAAACTTTTTGATCGCTACATGCCTCATAGCAATGTATGACACACGAGACCTGCGTAATAGATCTTTAATAATGTTATATTTTAATAATACATAGTCTAATCTTTTCACACACTTTCAATGGCCATGTCATACTGTGTTTAGGCTTTCTTTTCTAGGACAAGGGGGAATATGCCTTGCTTGGGTATAAAATTAATCAGATGTCCAGCTATTAAAATATACATACATATTTATATTTAATTTAAAAAGTGTTTTTTTTTATGCAGTAGAGATTATTTATTATGAACTTTATGCAAAAAAATGGCAAGTTTGGGGGCATAGGGGTTAGGGGTGGGTCAAAATCGGCCCAAAATTTCCCAAATTTTTTATTACATCCCCCCCCCCCCCTCTATTATGACCCTATTATCAGGAACCGTGAGGGGTCGTAATAGAGAGGTTCTACTGTACAACACTAGGGATGGGTCGGTACCATTTGTCAGTTCTCGGTTCCACTTGTTCTTAGCCTTGCGAATCAGAACCGAGAATGAAAATTATATTCTTCCTTCCTTTACTTTATTTATAAAAGCAACCAACATAATTTATGCAAGTTCCTATTACAAATAATAATGGTGTAAAATGTATTTGTCAGAAAAATAGTACACATAATGCAAACACAAATTTACCATTTTAAACCAACATGATTTTCCGTGACCCACGTGCAAAAAAAAACTGCCATAGATGTCACATAATCCTTGTCATTTGCATTAGGCCTAGTGATACCTAAGTATTCTGGTACCCGGATACCTGAACACTACCTGGTGTCTTCGTGTAATACCTGGGTACCCAAGTACAAAGAAGCAGGTACCCACTCACATAGTACCTATTACCCAGGTACCCATTCCTTGCAATTGTGTGATATGTATTGTGTGAGCAAAGAGCATGAATTACATACTAGTTACTCCAAAATGTACATGCCACTTGAACAGCTCTATTGTAAAGACCGACACGTGATGCATTCCTGCGCATTGGACATGCGCACTCTACTTGCGCCTTCGTCCCATCATTTGAGCACCAGCACTCAATTGGGCAAGTCCTACCCGCAGCAGTACAATAAATCATGTGCCTACAGGAGCGACTACAGACATGCTGTTAAGCTGGCTCGGCAGGTGCGGGGCGGCTGCTCTCGTCGTTGAAAGTCCGCCATCATGGAGTGGTCAGCAAGCTGTAGGGGAGGGAGGGAGGGAGTGAGGGGAGGAAGGTGGGAAGGGGGGAAGGGAAGAGGAAGGAAGGAAGGAAGGAAGGAAGGTGCACCTCCTACGTCATTCTACTTCCAGCCAATCTCGCTCATAAACAGCACGATGGAACAGCACAAATGCTTCATGCGCTGATGTCACAGTGGCGGGAAAATGCCAGAAAAGTGAGAATTTGGATATTAGCATCTGCGGCGACGGAAAAGTTTGTTGGTTTTAAGAAACGTGCGCAGTATTTATTTTACTGATTGATTCTGCAAATAAATTATAATATAATGCTAATGATGAACAAACATGATTTTGGTGATTAAACTTGAAAGGATTTCCATACGAAAACACATTTTTAAGACTTTGCAAATTTAACTATGGCGCGTTTTGTAAATTATGTACTATTTGGAAACTGTTACTATAATTATTGAAATGCACGTGGCATAAAAAAGTCGCACTTTCAACACTTTTGTGGTGAGTAAATAATATTTGTTTCTTTGCCTATATCGTGAATTCAATGAGTGTAAGGTTAAATTCTGCCAAAGTGTGTGTGCATGAAAAGCGATGTATTAATCACGTCTGGTTTTTCTATTGAAGTTAAAAGATAAAATTTTTCAAAGTTACTATAATTTGAATGTTATTTCCATACAAGCAAAATTTTCCACTGCTCCATCAAAACTATGTTGTCTCTAAACGCATACAGTAACGGAACAACAACTGGCGGATATGCAGCTGGTCACATTACTGCAGGGAACAGAACACAACCCTTGTAAACAAGTGGTGCTGCTGCCATAGATTATTGCACACATTCAAGTTGCGAGTTTTCACTTCGCACGATTGTAGACGGTTTGTTGTCAAACTCTCTGTAGCATATTTCGAAAGTACATGTTTTACTGCTTGCGTAATATTTAGATTGTTTGTTTACATTTAGTTTCACAAGAAAAAACAAAGTATTTACGTGCGTTGTTGAATTTAGAACTATGAATTCTGAGATTTAAAAATTGTCTCTATACGAAATTGAGAATTTTTTTTTATCTCTAGAATTTCTCAATATTCCAGAGACTCGGGCATCTTTAGATTTTTACAGTGCCAAAGTAAACTCGTGATATAATATAGGAGAAGCGTTCTTGTGGAGAAACCTCATTTTGTGAGATATCGCGCATTTGTTGTATTTTGTGTTATTTCACGTTTTAACTTTTATTTTGGTGTTACCTACTTATTTCTATTGCGATTTATCACAAAATCGTGCCTCTAGTGATAGGTTATGTATTTGTAAGAATCGGGTTTTAATGTTTCAATTCTTGGTCTTCCGATTCTTGATTATACGATTCTTCAAGAATCGAGGTTATCGATGAATCGTGGAATCGAGTTTGACATCCCTAATAATAACCCTTTCAGAAGTAAAAACAGTGATGTGATATCAGACCGTATTGTTTACAGTTGAGCACCACAATTGCATCTAACAAGCTTACAAAAGATGTTCAAAAGCACGTGTTGCTCTACGTAGCTGCACATGGCTGTCTTTGATTTCTGTAGCAGCATGCATGATACGGGCAAGTAGTTCCTCACGTGTTTGTGCAGTCCTTCGGTGAACAATATCCGTCATCCATCCCCATACGCAATAATGTAGTGGTGATAGATCTGGTGGTCGAGGAGGCCAGGGGTGAAAACCACCTCGTCCTATCAATCTCTCAGGGAAATGCACATTTAATAAGTGCTCAACCAGCACTGTGGAAGTGAGGAGATGCACCATTATGCTGGAAGATCATACCGATGTCTCATTGCTAACAGAATATCCTCAAGTAACAGCAGCAGTTCTTGCAAAAATTGCAGATGCACCACACCAGTCAAGCGTCCCGCGAAAATGAATGGCCCAATCAGCTGATCGTGCAGGACACCACACCACACATTGATGCTGTAACTGTTGAAAACTTATTTCCACTGTAGGGTGGGTATGCTGGTTGTCGAATTACTCTGCAAATATGTACTGGGAATAGGACACACATTAATATGAAATGTTTTGCTCCAAATGATGTAAGGAATAAACCCTGCGAGTGGCTGTAACTCCTCATGCGTCATCCAGTATTGGTCGCAAGTTGGTTGCAAGCGTTTACAACGAAATGTTTGCATTTATAAAACATTTCAACTTACGGTAAACAAATTCTGTTACAGACTCAGAATAGCGGTGGCATGAAATTGCAAAAACCTTCAAGCTGTTTGCAGCACGTTAGTAAATAGAACTGCAACTTTAATCACCGAACCACAGCATTTGCAGAGTCTGCGACCAATTCAACCACGAAAATACACCTATTAAACTGGTGGATGATCACCGAAAATAAAACTGCAACACCAAGGAAATAGTTTCCTTTCGTAATAAAGTGCTTGTTTTTAATGCCAAGAAATGTGAGTTATTTTATGAATGACCAAAATATATCTCAATTTTTCCTGCAGCAATAATGCATGCACATTATCATAGCTTCGTCACAGAGTATGTGTCGCAGATTTTCATATTTTAAGTGACAATCGTAATATATAAGTTACACATCACATATATAAGGTGCATTATTTATTAATGTCTACACTTTGGAATAAAACATTATCTTATAAAAATTATGTACTGTACTTGAATATGTAAGTAGGTACTATTTGTGTGAGAACAGTTTGTTGTGTGATAAGAAAAATGATGGTTATTTATATTGTATAGAAACTAAAATGAAATGTTTACTGGTAACTATTTGACTGTGAAACTACCGTATTAGCATATTATTAAAAAATTTTACTATTTTATTCAAAAATATTTAACATCAAAATCTATTATTTGCACACCCCTATAAAAGGTTATGAGTTAATAATGTACATACTGTGACTTTGCAGCTTGAATCAGTCTCTGAAATGTCTGAGTATTCATCTTCAATGTTGCATGCTGCACCTTATTCTTACGCTGCCATGTCTTCAACTGTCTCTCCAAGTCTTCTACCTCTACCTTCTTCTTCAAATATTCCATGGTGTCAGGAATCTGGAAAATTGCAAGCACTTGATTTCAAATATGAATGTGAAGTATATTGAAGGTAGTACATTACTGCAGCCACATCATCAGATTCAGAAAATTCAAATACCTCGACAAACAAGAATAAATGTACACTGATGCATGCTACCTGGTACTGATACCTTAGATGGTACAGGGATGAGCATTGACTGCCCTCTCAGTCTTGAATATTACCGGTTTTAACAGACTGAGGAGGTATGAAGGGGTCATTGGCAGTATTGGACCGTTTGAGGGTAGTTTTACTTCAGGCCTGAGGGGAATCAAACCCCAGAGTGAGTCGAATGGAAGTAGCTGCCCGCCCAGGGAGCTCTGTTCTCCTCACTATAAGGGTCGCCAATATGTGGGATGCCGGTGATCCCAGGAGGGTGGAATGAGGTGATGATTGATTGATCGTGGATGTGAGGGTGCACGTTCTAACAGGGGAGATCTTTACCGGGCGCGTGGGTTGTCACGAAGGGACAAAGTCAGGAGAAGGGGGTGCTGCTCTGGGTTTGCTATCTGCCTGGGATGGAAGTCGAACCGGTACAAACTTCCCAGATGCTAGTTTGATTGTACAGAACCTCGGGAGCTCGGTACCTTCCAGGTGTGAAACCCCGACTCACTATGCCCGAATTGAGTATTATTGTACTAGCTGTCATGGGAAGCTGCCTAGCTGGGGTGTCACTGGGAGTAGTACTAGCAACCTGGGATAATAATTTGACTTGATCCTAGTACTCTTTAGTTTAGTGGGATATCCAGGCCAGTGAGCACCTAGAAGGTGGTAGTGATCTCTAGCGGTATTAAGGGGGAGATAAGCCGTGGAATGGAGTCGTAGCACGGTGGTCGGGGTTCGTCCTCACACGTCAAACTTACTGGAGTTACTGGTCTGTTGGCTCATGCTAATGAGCGACCCTTCCTTACGTCGCTGCCTACTCCAAATACCTCCTCGTCTATTGTACATTCAGATCACTGGAAAGACACAATACAAAAATATCAAGTATTAAGGAACATGGGATAACTATCTACAAACAATTAAATAGGACGTAATATTTACTACATGGATTCACCCTGGATGGTCCCGGCTATTACATTAAATACAAATGGGAACATCAATTACTCTACCTGGCTAAACACTCTAAATCTAAACGAGGTACGTGAATGGTCTAAATTCAGGCAAAGGTGAGCCTGGAGTATAAAATGAAAAACAATAAGGTCCTCGGAACAAAATCTATAGCTGTGCAATTTTACAGCGGCTAGAAAAATCTATAGCAATGCAACTAACAGCGTGCTCAATACTGGAGCCACTCAGGGAGGTAATCTATGACGTGCTGGCTTGTTATCACGGGGTCACGGAAAGTTGACTGCGGTAAGGGATACCAGGGTCAAGGTGAGGATTAGCTGTCGATGGCGTAGCCATCTCTCAAGCTGTCGAAAATGACTGATCTTCAGTGGATTGCACCGTGTTGCAGGTCGCGGAGAGGAGAGAGAGTCCTCGCAGACTGACTGGAGGCCTTAAAGGGGTCCGGGATTGGATTGGGTAGGAAATCGAGAGTCCTTGGTCGGACTAGACAGGAAAGTCTTAATCAGACTGAGGTGATGGAGACTTAGGCAGACAAAGGATGGAGAGTCTTGAGCAGACTAAGGTACAGTCTTGAGCAGACTAAGGTAGTGGAGCATCTTTTCAGACTGAGGAGGCGAAGAGTCTTTGCAGACTAGAGAAGGCTCGCATCCTCTTTGGTCGGCGAGCCCAGCATATCTTTCGGTGCTGGATGCTGGACATCTATTTATACTGACTTTTCTCATATCAGCAGTTCTACGGGGTGCGAGGGGTGTAACAAAGCCTTACCCATGGGGGTGGTTTATTGGGGTGCAGGAGCACTGTGTATTTATTATCACCCCGCATGGAGGCGATGACAAATTAAAACCATTATTCCTGAGGCAGCCCGGCCATGATGTCACAAGACCACAGGGGTGCTGCCATCTCTCGAGGCTGGAGGAACTTCTTCCAGGGCTAAGTGATGAATAGTAGAATTCTAATAATATTTCTTTATTTTGTGGAGGTGCCTTTTGCATGCATAAATCTGGACAGACAAAGGAGATTGTAATTACGCACGTAATTTACAATGATGTAATCGGCTACTCAGGCACAGGGCGTTCCTAGCACGATACATTAAATTCAATTTGCCGATTACATATTCCACCCCTGAGCATGCGTGGCTCTTAGATGGGGTGAAATCGTCCGTAGAGTGCGCAACTGCACAGCGCAACATGTTGGCATGCGTCAACACAAACACATCCGTTCAGTAAAATTAATGATTAATCAACACTGGTGATGTGATGGTACAGGATTAAAAACATAAGCGGGCCTGCAGCACAAAGCCCCACATAGGCTTAAGCTGCTAAAACGTTTTAGAGCTAGTGAAAATATTTTAGTAATAAATATGCCGGGGGGCCCGTGAGTCTGCTCCGGATGGGAGGTATACTCGGACGTGCACGATAGAGATAAAAGCATTCCACAAAAATTAAAGTCTATTGTAAGTTACATGATGAGTGCTAAGATGCTTCACCTCCGAGTTACAAGAACGTGATTTACCCTGACACCCATTGAACCAAAACCAGACGCTGTGCCAGAACAAAAATGTCCCCGGATAAAAATATTTTATGAATGATGTGAAACATAGCACTGGATGAAACACATATAATTTTGCACGTCGTACAAGACACTTGAATAGAACAATTATACACTATATAAAAATTATGTATTACTAATTTTTATATTTTATATAATTTTTAAAATTAAGTCTTTCTTTGAGTTGTAAGAGAAACACATGCATAGAAACCCTTGGATTCTAAATTAAGTATTTTACATTAATTTGGTGCCTTACAAATTAATGTACAAGTTTTCAAAACATTTTAAAGTAATTTTTATTTTGTGCAGTTCAAAGGGTGCACGTCATACTGGAGACATCAACATAACAATTTAAACAATTTAACATATTGCTTTATTAAAAAGGTTTGCTGCTAGTTCTGAAGTTCTCTTATTTTTGTGATTTTAAAACACTAAGCACTTTTGCATAATAATGCAGGATGGCTCAGATACACGTGACCATGTGGTCGGCACTTTGCACCTTCTCTGCTACGTGACTTTAATTGGGATTGCAACACATTCATTTAATGGATGTTACTTTACTATTAGGCAAATTTTACTGAGTGCAACACTGCAATTTACACACGCTATAAAAAGTTACGCATTGTGGCATCAATAGACATTGCACTGATTCACATAGCGGCAGGGCTGGTTGTGGCCTCCGGCATTGCACCGCGTGGCCAGCCCTCTACTGCAGGAAGTTCTTACCTGGACCGCTAGATACTGCACGAGGATTGACAAGGGCTAGACAGCGTGCGGTATCACAATCTTTCCAAAGATTCCATATTTGATACCTGTTCACATTTGCAATTTCATAGCTCACCCCGTACCCTTACCACTGGTATGTTCGGGGGAATGGAATTACTACCAATCCATGATTTATATAGGGTGTATTTATCACAATTTTTTCGCGAACCCCCTGTGTTGTATAGTTTCTGAAGAAAAGGGGTGATACAGGTGCTGTGGATTATTTTGTATAACACATTTGCATAAACGAGCAGTTGAATGTGCATGCAAACATGTCAAGATGACATACCGTTATAGCGAGATGTCACTGTTCCAGATTCGATCCTTGCTATAAGAATGTCCTTGCTGTCCCTGAATTAGACCGATTTTGATCCCCAGTAGGACCTACTACTTAAAAATTGCCCTAAAATTGCTTTTAAATCATGTTAAAACCACCATAATGTAAAAATATCCTGTTATATGAAAACTAATTGCGTGAAAATAAGCGGAAAATCTAACCACGCCACGTAAGTATAACCGCTCTGCCTGCAATCAGTTGCTCGGCCTACGCAGCATTGCCCGCTATCACTTACTCGGCCGCCGAAGCACTGCCTTGCAAGCGATAACTCGCCTGTTACAGCTCCACACGACCACCTCAAACTAAATACCTGTATTTACTGGCATAATTCTCGCACCTATTTTACAGGATTTTAGTGCAAAAAATTAGGGTGCTTGAATTATGCAAGGAATTGCCAAGACATGTGCATGTAAACATTGAAATGGGGTCTACCGTAGGTAATCCCTCGCCAACCGCAGGGGATACGTTTTTTTAAAAACACAGCACTTCATTTATTGATAATAGATATGAAGATACATATTCAAAATTAAATCACTCGTGTAACGGGGCTAGCAGCAAAAACATTGCCGTGTTCACGTAGCTGGGCGAGCGCCTGGATCCTTTGCAGCGTGGCTGGGCTCGGCTGCTTGCCATTGTTGCTCGGCCCTAGATCCTCAGGCGGGGCAGCTGTCGGTCGGTCGGTAGCTACACGATTATTCTGGTCGGGCGATGGCCGCCCACCACTGACGTCATTACAGGTCCGGTTCACTTAGTAACAGTGGCCCGTTAATGGGAAAACATGATATGCACGTTATACTCAGAAACAACGAATTTTCTGCCCGCTTCTCTATTGCCGTGTTCTTCTGAATATGCAATTACTTGAAGTTTAAATGCAGCTGTTTGACTGGCATATTTACCCATTATGCCATTCGTACTAAACAAACATTAATATAAATGTAAACTATTCCCTTCGCATTAAAAAAATCAATTGCATACAAATAAACTCAGTGTCTGATTGTGTTTACATGTTTGCAGCGCGGGCGCAGCAGCCAGAAATCAATGTGAACAATGACCTTGAAGTGTCAGCAACCTGGCGCGGTCAAACAAAGTGCACGCCGCAGGCCCATTAGCATTACATGCCTCATTGAGAGAAATATGTATGCTGCGTGAATTGAGCCAGTGTGAGAATTATACCAGTAAATACAGTAATTACTGGAAAATTATACGTTTTCAACTAACAAAATATGCATGATGTGAGACTTACTCAAAACCAGCAAAATTTCAAGAAAACTTTATCAAAATGGATTAAAATTACATCCATTGTAGCACAGCGATAAAATGTAGTAGTAGTTGTGTCCCTATCTCTAATTGGTATGCCACAGTATGGATAAAAACTAGCAAAAATCTGTTAATATGTAGCTGTATTTAATTCCAGCTATCGCTTGGACTGTTATGTTTAAATGAAATTTGTTTTAATTTAACAATGACGTGTGACACACATAAGCCAAGTTGTTTGAAACCAAACACAGTTGATAGCACAATAACTGTGAACGACTTTGGAAAAGCAGAACTGGCTCATGAAAATGGTGTCAAGGTAGAAAGGGTGGGATTCTATTTATAGAACAATGCACTTGAGGAGAGCGGCACAAGGTACTTACGGAAATGAGGTGTCAGACGAGGGAGTGGAGTTACGGCATAAAGATAACAAAAGCGCGTTTCACACTGTCACGAGTCCTGCCACAAGCCTGTTTCACACAATCTTGCCATACATGTTTCAAATAGTAAAATTACAATTTTTCATGGAATATTTTTGCGGGGTGAGCGAGTGGAGTTACGGAATACAGATAACAAAAACGTGCTTCATACAGTTACGAGACCCGGTGCAAGCCTGCTTCACACAATCTCGCCACATAGTTTCAACTCGTAAAATTACAATTTTTCATGGAATATTTTTGCAAATTTTTTGGCAGTTCTTCGAAAAGACCTCATATCCATGTTCTTGCAGTTGCCGTGCTCGCTATAACAGAATTCTACTGTATATCCAAGAAAGGACGGTTCTGTAACACCTGTTTACACAGGAAATACACACATCTTATGGACAAAATGACAGGACAGGAACACTTGTATGTTTTAGCCAGGAAAATGTGTTATGCAGGAACTTCTTAGGCCTGTTTTACTGTTAAGGTTAAGTGTGCCACTGTTCTTTCACATGAGCCGCCAATAAACATGTGTAACAACTTCTATTTATGACCATTTCCCTCTACACTAAGCAGCAGTATTCTTTTTAAATAAATTGGTTGAGAAAATGAACTGAACCATATTTCTATTTCAACATAGTGTGTTTAATATAAGAAAAGTCTTTGCCTATTTCAAAATATGGAGATTATTCTTGGTATGTACAATCACAAACAACAAACAGAAAGTATTAACAGTAATTTAATTTGCTAAACTGTAATGACTTAAAACAAGCAAACATCAATATTTTCTAACTATGTATCAGTAATCAGATCGCCTCGAGAATGGTTGGTGCATGTGAGTATTCAATGAACATCAATATTTTCTAACTATGTATCAGTAATCAGATCGCCTCGAGAATGGTTGGTGCATGTGAGTATTCAATGAACATCAATATTTTCTAACTATGTATCAGTAATCAGATCGCCTCGAGAATGGTTGGTGCATGTGAGTATTCAATGAACATCAATATTTTCTAACTATGTATCAGTAATCAGATCGCCTCGAGAATGGTTGGTGCATGTGAGTATTCGATGAAGTGTGCTGTTGTTTGTGTATTGTCACTGGCATTAAGGATTCTATCCTTTTTCAGGCTGTCTGGATCAGGCTACGCAAGAGGTTCAGAATTTCTATATCCTTCATTCTTCCTTGACGCTACTAAGCAAATTTTTAGTAGGATACATACAATTTAGTAATTGTTGTAAGATTGTCTATGTATTGTCTATGGATCTTCTCTAAAGCTGGTATAACTAGCTGTTCATTAGCAGCATTTAGGAAACTTCCTGGACCACATAAGTGCCTTGGTGAACTCAGCAACATTCACAACATCTCTCCCAATGTCTCGAGGTGCTGTCCTTGCCAATTTGCATATGTACCTTATTTACATCTAAGTATCTTACACAACCAGTTATAACACTACACATATTTCAACCTGAAGTGCGAAAGAAAGTTTCTAAGCATGCATGCGCTCATTCCTGATGTGTACCTGGTATGTCTCATGGAGCGTCTTCATGACTATGTAGCTCTTCTCTGCACTAGCCAGTTCTACCTCCAGTTGTCTGACTTGTCCAGGTACCTCACTGAGCTTTGCTCGCTTACTGCACAGCTGTCTACCTAAGCATTCAAGTGCAATAAACTGTTCCTTCAGAGCACGCTGGCTATTGTTTTCTTGCAGTGTATATTGACCTGGATACAACAAATGCATTAAAAATTAAATTTGGATTTCCCATACTCCGGTACACATAGCATTATATACTGTTGAGAACAATTGAAAGAACATAAAGTGACTCTTATGTAGCTTGTTAATGTTGTTAAATATGCCCTGGGATAATACCATTTATGTTTCGTTCTATTGTAATGCATATTCGCCAGTTTCAGTATTGTGCTTTGTGTTTTAATGTTGTTTGTTTGCAGTCAGTAATATTTAGTAGTAGTGTCATGGTAGCCAGATATAAGTGGGTTGTTGTGTGCAACTCAGATTGTATTCTTTGTTGTTAAATGAGTTGTTTCAAGATTTTGAGTGCATGAAATAGATAGGCAAATGAAGGAAGTGTTTATTTATTACAACATATACACACTTTATAGAAACGACCCATTGCAAAATAATCATAGTAGTCTTAATAACTAAATGTAATTCACTTTGGATACAATGTAAATAACAAAATCCTGAATTCCAAATTATAACTGTGAGTAGAAAAACAAATATGAGTTAGGCTATACAATTTACCAGCAAATATTTTCTTAATACGTTAAAGACACTGTTAATCTAGCATACACAAATTACAACAAAATAAAGGTGTAACAAAGTGTGTAAAATATCACTAAAATAATAGAGGGATTCGAGTTATCAACACATACAGATTGTGTACACGCAGCAAGCATGGAAACAATACACTGGCACATGACTGTATTTGTGGCATACTATTTTGGCTGAAAACAGAATTATTGGGAGAGATTAAAGATTTATTTCTAGGACAGACAAATCAAGATTCAAAAAACTTTGTCTAAACATTCAGTACAAAGTTTCACACTAAATACAGTGCATTTTTTTTTTTCAGCTGGAGTTTTTTTACAGGTTTGAAGTACTCTGACTTTTGAGTTGAGTCGAGTCTAGTTTCTGACCATAACTCGAAATTGAGCTCCAAATGTTTTCAGGCTTGACATATTCGAGGTGCGTCTGTGTTTTATTGCTACAGATTTAATGGTTTATGTTTGTATTAAACATAAGGTCTGATAATCAACATAAATGATGCAACTGTAATTTAGAAAGTCTAGTTCAACACTTACTGCATGCTAGTATAATCAAACAGTAAAGCACTGCAGCTAAACCTATCTTCTATGTACACTTTACCAATGTTATATCACCAGTGACAACGATGAACCAATGGCTCCGTATCCCTCTAGGAGACTAGGGAGACTAAGTCTCCTTAATGAGGTCTTTATGAGCCATATGGGCATGGCGCTTATGTATCTCGGGGCATCTGGCCCTGGCTTACCAGAGCTCATAGCTTCAGCACTATGGATTATGTTATCTCTTTTCTGGCATGCCTGATGATGGAGCAATGGAATAGCTGTGAGTACACAGCTATGCAGAGTCAGAGATGTTGTGTTACTTTTAGGTGATAAACAAATGAAGTGTAAAGAGTTACTATTTTAGTGGATTCAGTGGATGTCCTGTAGGCGCAGACATAATTATAGATATATAAGTGCTGTGGCGTAGCTGCATGGAGGAGAACAGGTTCTGGCGTGAAGGGACTGACTCTTCCTGGGTCTTGTGCCTTGGGGTTGATTCAAAAAATATTGCTGGCATTAAAATAAAAAGGGTCTCGCAAGCGAGAATAAAGTACACCACGACAATTTAGTTCAAATAAATCACTGATTACTCAAGAATCAAGCAAGATGTTACACAATTGCATTAAGGTTAAGGGGGCAAGCAGAATAAAGTCCCACAGGGGCTGAAACTGCTAAGTGCCATAAGCATGGAAATTAATAAAATGGTAAATTAAACTGGAGGGCAGCGAGTTTGCTCCAGAGGGTGGTTTGCTCGAGAAGTGCACAAAAGAAATTGAAAACGTTCTAGAAAATTAAGTTATTATAGTTGCATGATAAGTACAAAGTTGCTTCACCTCTGAGTTGCGTCGTAGCGACCTACCCTGATGCCCGTTTAACCAAGACTAAAGATGGTGGTGTAGCATCGGTGACATCTTGTAACCAATACTGTACCAGTACAAAAATCCCTTGCGGAAAAAATGAAAATGAATGATGTGAAACATAGAACTACATGAGACACATATCAAATTGCACCTTAATCGTAACACTTGTGCATAAAAATAACGAAGGCTGTAAAAATTACATGAAAGTAATTTTTAGAAAAAATATTAATATAGCCAATTAACATTACGTGCGTTTTGTAAAGAGTTTGAGGACGTGAGTACACTTTATTTTATATCAGAAATATTCAGTGTTAAATTGAGCCACATTGAATTAACATTAATGTTTAATAAAAATAGTACAGTAATTTTGGTCTGCACGGTTCGAGCGTGCCATGTAATACCAATGGGGTCAGTATGTGAATATAAGGAATTTGCACATCTGTGATACTAAATTAGTTTGTTTATGGCTTTTAACTAATTTTGATATGCTGATCACGACACGCTAGTCAGTTTCGTGAAATATTCCAGGATGGCTGAGTTCCGAGTGTCCACATGTGTCGCCCTTGGCACACGTGTTACGTGGTATTCTTCCACATTAATTTACAGGCTGCAACATTTACAATGGGCTAAATTTAAACACAATACTTTCTTTGAAAAGGGTTTAATTTAAGAAATACCCCTTGCGCAACTAACAGACGCTGCACTGAATCACGTACTGTAGTTGGAGGTGATGGCCTTCGACAGTGCGCTGCAGGGCCAGCGGTCAACTCCGCCATGTTGCTTACCTCGTTAAGAGAGGGCGCGCAGGTCAACAAGTGCTGTTCTTTGCAAGAGCAGTGGATGGCTTAACACCCTTCCCCTCCCTGAACCTTACACTATCACTCCTCCTCACATACCACAAGAGTCTACGAGCAGCCCGGACCCTCTTCCACCGTAACCAGAGTCGGCCGCTGTTCCACAGCCGGCTGCCCCAGTGAGACAAGAGGAGGAGGAGGAGAAGAGGAAGGGGTCGCTGCCCCACGAACAGCAGGTAAAGGGTTAACCTATTGCAGTGTGTGTGACCTTTTGGCTTTGTGCCTACATGTAAGCCCACGCGTCCCACATTGTACACTGGCGTACTGCCACCACGAGAGTAGTGCCTTGTTGGTATGGTCCCCGTGATACTGGCTTTCGCATTCTATTTGGAGTCCACCTCCCTCACCCATACACGTACTGTGTTGAGCAGAGTTTTTGAAGTAAAATTTAATCTAGGAGTTACAACCCCCAAGCCTTCCTGCAAACTAGGATGATCACCACCCACACAGTCTTTAACTAGAAAACCCTACTTGAGCTAGCCAGGGACCAGTGAAAGCCCATTGGTGACATTAGGATTGTGATTCAAAATTAGTTTGTACTGGGTGACATCCCTACCTAATCGGGCACTGAGGCTAAAGCCCTCATTAACCACCCACACTGAGTTGGATTTGTAACGAACCCTTTATGTGTAACTGATATGACATCATTACACTCAGCTTAAAATGCTTCAGTACCTATTGTAAGGAGACCCCTATTTAAAGCAATTTACATATTTCCTTCATCAAATAATTCATTTTTTTATAATGCCAGTAACGTTACAAAGTTTGTCTTTTATTTAAAATATAACAAAGTTAGTTAATTTCTGACTCATGGCATTTGCTTATTTCTTATTCGCCCCTGGGAACTTATATAATTTCTTTCATCATCCACTTAATTATTGTCGGCCTTGTCTAACCAGCATGCATATTTATTTTAATTATGGCAGCGGTTATCATTTAAATAAAGGCAGCAATTTGCTTGTGTTTTTGGTAACCCTAGTCCTGATTTAATCTCTTTTGACCTAGTGTACCTTAACTCTTACTCCAGAAGTGGGCATCCGCCACATCTTTCCCTTCGTCTTTCAGGCAGTATTGTTGAACCAGCTTTCCACATCTTGTCGTTTATCGGGGCATGGCGGCATCCCACCTTGCTGGCCAACAAGGGAGGAGAGTGTGAGGCTGCTTTTGCACCTTTCCTTCCATGCGGTCTGCCGGTGATATCTCACTCTGCCATAGTTCTTGCAGGGTGATAATATGCAGTTAGATGCCAGGGGTGTGGTATGCAAACCACAAGGGGATGTGGAGCTGCTGACGATATCCCACTATCTCTGCTAGCCAAGGAACGGGGGATCAGTTACTACGCTGGCAACACACCACGAGGGAGGTCACTGCCTTTAGGATACTGCCCACACGTTTCTCACCCATTAGGAAACCACTTGTTTGACCAGACCGGCTATGCCCACTTCTACAAAACACTTACTTCTACCATCACTTTTTCTATCACCCTCTTATCCCGCGCCACTGGGCTGGGTTGCAGACGGCAGCCAGATAGGCCTTGGCTCTGGTTGGGGACGTGATGGATGTCGTGTAAATGCCAGACAGGGTGTATTCGTGGTTGAAGGAAGTGGTAGCAAGACAAAGAGATTCCGCTAATAACCCAGCATTGTGAGTCGTAAATCCTGGTTCTGTTGGGGCACCAGACCACATTATACACCCCGATGTATTATGTACCATGGCTATCCACCCACTTCCTACACCACCTTAGAAACAGCAGAAAGAATTTTTATGTAAACCTGGCCTTGAGCCCCACCTGTACCCCCACACGCTCACAGAGCAATAATCTTGTACCCAGTATACAGTCAAGTCCAGGTGAAGCATCAAACTGATCAACATACACCATGCTAACAATTTTTGCAAATGGTTAAGAAGGCTCTTGTCTATTTCAAGATCAGCCAGTACACCTTTCTTCTCATTACCCTTCCTCCATTCTCTCTCATGATATGACTTTCATGGGGCAGAGGTGGTTAGGTAGCGATGAGTGTGGTTGCCACAGAGCGTGCAGTTGCCACAGACAGACGCAATTAGAATTTATGAAAGACATGCTAGCTAATATCCAAAGTAGTAGTGGAAGCTACCATCTGAGCTGTTGTGAACATGGGCTGAACAAGTGTGACGTTGAGTGTGTTAACAGTCCAGTGAGAACTCCCATGCTGCTTCACAATAATGAAGTATACAGAATATTGCAAAGTATTGTATTCCATAAAAGTGGTCACTACTAAAGGTGGTTCTTATGGAGTAATTTTTTAGTACAGTATAACCCCTCCATTATGAGTCCATTTATTATGACCCAATCCCGAGGAGGAACCGTAAAAAGTTTGGGTCGAAAAAGTAGAAAATTTGAGGCACGTCTAAAAATAGATACAGTAGCACCCGGTATGATGTGTTTTTGTAGACCTTTTCTGGTACAAGTTTCTATTATTCACAGTTTTCAGTCTATGGGAAATTAGCCTTTACTGATGTTAGTGGAAGCTGTCATAGACTATGAAATTTGTTGTCCTAAGCAGCGTGAAGCAATAAATTACTTCATGCCAGAAGGGGACACTGGTGTATTGTCCGTGGAAGCAGTGTGGGGGGGAGTTGCAAGCTGGGTCAGTAATAATTATTTGACCTAGTCACATGTCGCCACCTCTGCCTTACTCTCCCTGTTGTTTTTCGCTTCCATTATCCCACCTCTTTTGCTGTAACAACAGCGGCACATTACAGACTAGTTTCTTAATCAGTGTATGGATAACTTCAAATTTAATTCAATGTCCCTTTTTTAATGATTTTTTTTTTTTAAGTTTATATGCGCCCACGTCTACGTAATATGTTAATTTTTTTGGTGGGCATATGTTTTTTTCTTGTGAAGGCAATTTTATGTGTAAAATGAATAAAGGTAGGTAAGTGTGTGCAAATAAAATGGGTTCTTACGTTACCATATTTTGGCAAGCAAGGCCGTGTGCGTGTATAGGTCATGTCAGAAGTTTTTGATGAAAAATTTGGGATAATTAATATTTCAAGAAGACCACACTAAATTTTTATATTCCCGTAAACATTGTCGGGCCTCATCATGCCAGTGCAGAGGCCAACACGCCGCCTACATTTCGTATAAATTCAACACATTGACATGAATTGCATCTATCAGCATGTTTTATCAACACCGGGCCGCTGTTATGAAGCAAACCGGCCCTGTAACGACGGCACTGGTGGCGGCTGGCTGGCCCCCGACAGCTAGAACAATAAATAGTTATGTTTTTTACTTCAAACATAAGGCATCTCCAACGGTGTTTAGTTATATTTTAATAATAGATAGTCTAATCTTTTCACACATTTTCAATGGCCATGTCATACTGTGATTAGACCTTCTTTTTTACGACAAGGGGTGGTCCAATATGCCTTTCATTGGTATCAAATTAATTAGGAAATGTCCAGCTATTAAAATATACATACATATTTATATTTAATTTCAAAAGTGGTTTTTTATGCGCTAGAGATGATTGAACATGAACTTCATGCAAAAAATGGCAAGTTGGCATAGGGGTTTGGGATGGGTCAAAATCAGCCCGAAGTTTTCCAAATTTTTTATTACGACACCCCCCCCCCCGCCCCCCTCTATTACTACCCTATTCTCGGGAACCGTGAGGGGTCGTAATAGAGAGGTTCTACTGTATAAGCTTAGATCCTTTCTGGCAATAGCATATTTTTCGTAGCCATATGTTCAAACCAACACAGTAGCAGAATTAATGTCTAACAGCCACATGTCAATTAATTTACACAAAGAACTATCAGAAACATACATAAATATTTTCACTTTGTCAATACTGCTCCAATCATTGTAAAATGGAAAATTCAGCTTCTGTTATAAGTAACTCTTTAAATGAAAACAAAGCTGGGCAACTGTATTTATTGTGGAAAAAATTACTGACACCAGTAATAACATTCTTTTGCGTGAGGGGCCGTGGTTGATAAGTGGTTAGCTTGCTCACCTCCCACCCAAAAAACCAGGTTCAATCCCCGGGTCACTCCTGGATTTTCGCATGTGGGAATTGTGCCGGAAGAGGCCGCTGGTCGGCGGGTTTTCTTGGGGATCTCCCATCTCCCCCACCCTTTCATTCTGGCACTGCTCCATACTCACCTCAATCACTCTCATCTGCTCTCAAAACCTTGTTGTTAACAGTTGCCCAAATCTCTTCACTCACTCACTTACCCACTATTTTGTATGAAGAATCAGAAACTTAGTTTCTATATGTGTGTATTATTGCATCTCTCGCAACATTTGGGGTTAATTGAGCACTTTAAAAATTAACATTTGGAAAATATCACTATGTGTAACTGCATACAGTTTAATGCAGATCTTTGTGTGAGAAGCGATCGTTCCACTTTTTCATGTTACAGTGCTTTTCAATGTACTGTCACATGCAAGCAGCTGTTCCGCATCGCTTCCCTCGCCCTCTCCCCCGCGGACGTATGGTGCACGATACTCCAAGAGTATCACCGGCAACTGGAAAAGCGTGCACTGACTTACAAATGAGCCGCCGCACGACTACAAGGGTTACTTGATAACAAGGTTATCAGGGCTTGTGCTGCTCCCATTCTTGGAGGATTGAAGATCTCGAGACAGCAGCTGCACAAATTTTCTGGTCACCGCTTTACCTCCTTCCCTCTCAGCTTGACTCGGAAACTTCTGAGCCGGGTTGGCTCAGCTATATAAGCTGCAGCATGCCTTCAAATGAAGTGTGTATGGCCACGAATTCCAGGTGCATGGAGGCATTGTAACGACAAGCAATGACGAAATGACGTAGTGACGCAATGAGTGGTGTCTACAACCACCAGCACAGTGGAGAGTGAAAATGACTAGACTGTGAAAAAGTGGAATTGGAATGATAGCAGTAGACAGCTTGATTGTAGGTATATATGTAAATAATAAGTGTGAATTAAGTGACTTTAGCTTGTATAAAAACAATAAAGATGTTAATTAAAATTGAGATTAACATTAAATATTGCACTAGCTGAGAATAATAAATGTTAATAGTACAGATAAGTAGTTTTAGTGTTGAAAATAATAGCTGTGTCTATTATTATAGCATTATAAATAAATTATGAAATTGAATTTAACTCTTTTATTTCCATCAAGACCACTATCCCTTACGAACTCAGATACGCCCCTGGCAAACTTGTAACAGTATTGTCATATTATTGTTGTTTTATTTTTCTCTTTACATATTTTCACATGGCTTTGACCTGTTGAAATTATTTTATTTTATCTTGTTTTAGCATTTTACCATCCTTTATATCCTTTTTCTCTTGTTTATGATTTTGTCTTTCTATAAAAAGTTCTCTTATATTTTTTATTGGTGTTGTAATTTTTTTTTCTTTGTTTACACTTTATACCTTCATATGACCACCTTGTTATTGATACACTAACGAAATTTTAGTTTCTATTTTATCATCATCCAAATAACAAGAAACTTAGGTCAACCACCACTACTACTCCTTAGGCTTACATTGACATTTTGTACATGATAGAAACAGATAATAACAACGGCATAGAACAAAAACTTCGTATGTCACACTTTTGTTGAAAATTTCTTGTTGTTGCTGTTGGTTGGAAAACCTTGTATCGCAAATTTTTAATAAATAAAATAAATAAAATGATGTACTTTCATTCATTTGGAGCACTGTAAAGTGCAAGATACTTGGTTTTCCAACTAACAGTATCAAAAAGTCTTTTTGTCAAAAATGTGACATACGAGGTTCACATTCTCAGCAATTGAGAAACTAATCTGTGTCTTCAAAAGGGCTGAATTACACATGAGCCAAGCAAGTTAGTGCAACAGACCTGCTAGGTCATGGAGTTTGAAGAACTGTACGTGCTGCTCTTCGAACCGAGCTGCACATGCCTCGCTGGCAATATGCAGCTCCTCCAAGTCAGCCGGCCCTATCCCCTGCTCTGAACCCGACTGCAGCTGCTTCTGCAGTTGGCGATACTGCTGGTGGAGCATACTTTTTCGCAGCTGCAGCTTCTGAATTCTGAAGTCTACATTCTTCACGGTGTCCTCCAGTATCCTGTACAAGACAGCTCGGTAAGGCCAAAAGATCTAAGAGTACCAGTATAATTTCACCTTATGTACAACACAGCTATTCAGTTAGTTTTTCCATTGGGCCACGTACAAATACATAGTTACAATGCTTGATTGGCCACAACCACTTATTTACATGACACCAATGCACGGACAACCGCACACGGAGACACAGGCTGCTGCATGCTGGTGCCCTCTCATGGCGGTGTGTTGAGCTGCGGCGTTTTCCACGTGAAATTCACAATTATAGTGTTTTTTGGAACCACAACTAATAAAAATTTACTTATTAAAAAAAGATAATTCATCTTGAAATAAAATACCATGGATTATTTCACAAAATCTTTAAAATCACACTACTAAATGTTTAAAAACTGCTTAAAAACTGATTAATAATAACACATGATGTACTCACTCTAGGTCTCGTAGTGAACACCAGGGCATTTTTGCCTAGGAGCTGAACTAGGCACTCCTATATGGATACAGGGGTTCAGTTTTTATACAAAACTGGCCGCGTGGCTATACAGCAGGGCACGAAGTTGGGCGTAGAGAGCACTATTCTGCCTTTGGGTGTCACTCAACTACTGTCTTGGTTATACCTGGGCGACGTTTAAGTGGAGCAGCATTTGAAACGGTTGCGACTACTGTCGGTACAGAGGGTGGTTGTACATTGTCCTGTGTGGCTTATGCAGAGGTACAGGTGAAGAATAGCAGGTACGAGATAGGCGATGATAGGTGTAGGCGGTTGTTCAGGTCTGCGCATATACTCAATGATCCACTCTGGGTACTCGACGGGGCCAGTCCTCTCAGGTGGCGTGAAGAGATTGCGGGGCACAGGAGCTTCCACTGAATCTTGCAGGTGTTGTAGTGTTTGCGCCTGCTCTCAAAGAGACAAACTAGCTAACTGCTTTACCAGGGATGGCTGATGATAAGAGAGTCTGTCTAATATTTTCCTTCAAGCCCTTCCACTGGGCATAGGGCATTATTGGGAACTGGAAATTTACCCTCTAACTACTGTACCACATCTGCAGGTTTCTTGTACAGTAATACGTGTGGCGCCTCAGGTGGTAGTGGACAGGCAGTCCCATGTCTGGTGGAGACTGGTTCACGAGGGAAGTCAAGGCCTCACCTTGTCCAGTTACACACGCTGGTGTGTGGCCCCATCCCAGTCTTCCCAACCTAGGGGACACAAGTCTCCTCCAGTGGAGTCCGCTCGGGAGAGGCAAGTGAACACCAGGCTGACAGGCTGTTCTAAGCGCAGTGTACCTGTGTAGCTCCTCCTTTCCATCAATCCCAGAGGGTTGAGGGGAAGGGCGGCCGAAGTTAGTGCGTGTTTTGTAGAGAATAGTGTCAGGCTCATTTGAGTACAATTCCCCGAGATCACCTACAAACCTGTTATGCGAGGATAACTATAGAAAGGTGCTAAGTCTACAAGGAAGGTACTCGAAGTAAAAAATGACCCACATTTTATTTCATATAACGGAAATAAACACGCGATGAAAGCACTGTAACTCCTGGTCAGCGTCATTAATTTCCGCTGAAAAGCTAGTAGTGAAAATTAAGATGGCTGGTAGATGCAGCCGACACATCAAAAGGGGAATGCGGTGTGATCACTGTAGCTATGCGACTAACTCTTGCAGTGTTGTGTGTACACATTGTAGTAAATGACATCACGTGATCAATGGTGTGTGTCAGGATTACGAAGCAAGAAAAATGACAGGATTTGACGTTGAAAAATACTGTAAGGAGAGGTCCTCTACAGGTACGCCCATAACTGTAGGAGGTAGCCAGATTTGCGAGTACGCAGCGGATATCTCCTGACTAGCGTAGCATACCCTATCACAAGCGTAGTTTCAGCGAATAAGCGAATTACCGGAGGGGGGTGGGGGCATTGTCCTCTGAGCAGAGGGTGCTAGAATAAATGAAGACTAGGATTCCTGAACAGGGGGTGCTAGGAATGAAGACTTATTACAATAAGCGAAAGCTTAAGGGTGCAGACTGGTCAGTGTTCTGGACAGTTGAAGATTGGTCGCTATCTGATCACGTCCTGAGCGGCAGGCGCTGAGACTGAAGATTGGTCTCGAGAAGCGACCCGTCTCTGCTTTTATACTAATATCGGACCACTGCCCGCTACTTATTGACTTGCGCTGCTAGGGCGAGGGGTACAAAGGCATAGCTTGCCTCTGTGACATCACCGGCCATCTGGAAGGGGGAATGCGAAAGAAAGACAAGCGATAATTACTACTAGAGCTATCTAGTGGGGAGTAAAAGAACTCACTGTCTTTAAACATTGTTACGGTGGGCTGGTGAATAAAACAATCTGCATAGCAGAACGTACGTCACACATTAATAGGATAAAGTTGCTCAGACATACCCCGCTTCAACTTCGCTACGCTGCAGTCTCCAGCACCCGCTGCTGAGAACTGTTTGCCAGTTAAGCCCCTTTACTACAAGTACTACAGGCGTCTCTCTTAGCAACAAACCCTGCTAACCTACCCCCCTATTCTGCACGGACGTGCCAGAATAAGGGAATCCTATCCTCACAGTCCTTCATCATCAGGACATACAGGCCACAATAGGAGAGGGAATAAGCATAGTATTCAACGCTATGCACCTCCATACACCTCAGCCTCTACCAGATTTCTAGTGCTTTAGCTTCCCAGCAATATCTCGTGCCGATGCAGGAGTTAGAGTACATCATCACATTTATTTCCTGTTGAATAGAAATAAACATGTGCTAGCTCAATCCTTGGGTACCGAATTTTCTGTAGACTTAGCACCTTGCTCCCAGTTGATTCTCCACAGGAGGGGAACACAGGTGATCCCGGGAAAGGTATTTATGTGAGCCAAGACACTCCCTTTCACCCACAAGCACCTAGAATGGTTATCCTTTCTATCTACACATAGATAGCACAGGTACACTGACCTTGCACCAGCTTGTTGACTTGGTGTTTGCCAGCCTTTCCATTACGCATGGTGTAACTCGGTCAGGGCAACACCCACATGTGTGACATGAGACAGTGAGGCCTGACTTCCAGCATGTACTGCGCATCCGTACCAGGTACTGGAATACGGTGTCCACTTAGTCAACAGCCCTCACGTAGTCTTACACGTAAATTGCTATACAAGGAGCCTGCCTTCCTTCTCTCGGACGGAGAGGGTGTTTGTGGATCCCGATGCCGTATTCCAGAAGGCAGGGATTGAAGGAAAGAGCGAAGCTGACCTTACTTGCTTCTGGACACCTTCACAAGCTACCCCCGGCACCTGTAGCCTTCATTGCTAAGCTTAACCCTAGGGAGCAGGCCCAGGCATTAAGGCACCTACAGGATCCTGTCACGCCAGAGGTACCGAAGGATTTGTTCGCCGACCCTGTATGCACCGGCCTGTCAGAGTACCCGTGGTGGGTTGAAGGTCACCTCTGCCAGCCTCATCAACCACCCACACCGGCTATCGCGATCCTTCGACCAGCTCCTCAGCCCGTAACTCCATCGAGGCCTACAGTGTCCGTACCAGCTCCACCACCAACCTTTGTTGCACACAAACCTCCCACACTCCGTCGCCCAGGTATCCCTGTCAAGGCAGTGCCCCGAAATGCAAGACAGTATTATCCAAACCCGACTTTGTGCTCTGCCGGCAAGTAACCAGGCCAGTCCTGTATGACGGATGAGTACCAGTGCCTCATCAGGACTAGACACCCCCACCCAGGAGATAGGAGAGCCCAGTCTAGCACATAGACAAAAAGGACCATGCTTCTGAGACATGTAAGTACATACTCTCAAGTATGTCATGCGTCAACATGCAAAATTTAAAATGGTTGTTTTCAACACACACAATACAGAATCCTTACTACTTTTTATTTTATATCACTGAGGTGATTGAATAACTGCCAACATCAATGCAGTTCCTTTATTTGGTTACAATGTGGAATAAATGGGAATCAATGACCGATTTCCCTTTGAAAATGACTACAGAAGTGACACTAGGTACAAAAATTCAAACAATAATTGTCTATAAATATTTATATAAATACTGTAGTGTTCTGTACCCTGACAAAATCACATTTTCAAATAATAATCTAAGACATAAGTAATGGCAAAAAAATATATTAATCCAAAATAACTTTTGATTTTTCCATATAACACACATAATATATGCACAAATACTGTAAACGTACAGACCTGATGAACTTGCTGGCTGACAAGTGGGGATCTGCCAGGCTGGTGTGGAAGCGAGCAGTGGCTTCAGTCAGCTCCTGCAGCATGAGCTGGGCATTCTCCAACTCGGCCACCAGAGAGCTCTGCTGCCTGACATAGCACGCCCTGTACCTGACAGCGGCAGCTAGCACCTCCTCCAACTCCCGCCCAACCAGCTCGCACTTCTGTGAGATCATCAACCTGTTTCAAACAAGCTCTTGTATTGTTTGGTTCATTAGTTCACTAATTTTTGTTGTAATGTGTGGTACCAGATTTGAACATTTGAATTTGGCATCTACTACCATGAGAGTCAAACTGAAAGCATTCTTGACAGGAAGTATAATCTGTGGGCAAATCATGAAGTTACACCAGGTGCTGAACATCCCAAGCTTGCATGTCGCTACGTTAAAATAAATTTTGTAAACATGTTGTATCATACATAGGCCTTATCACTTTACATTCTTTGGGTATATTTATGTTTTATTTGTTACACACCACATACTAAAATTGGTTTAGTGATCGGCTGCTAGCCACACACCTCCAAGGTATCCAGTTAGCTACCACACCAAATCAAGTAGGAATTTTTCAGAAACAGCTTTCATAAGAGGAGTGTGGCAGGCATTGCCATATTATGTGTGTGAGAGAGGAGGCGGGGAGGGGGTTATTCTCATGGTACTCCCATTTCTCACTCTGCCCTTATTTAAATTTTACTGCTGCTCCAGACCTATCCCATCTCACATAATTTATTCTCTGCGATGGCTAGAATGACAGATGAACCTTTCAAGTACAGCAGTTGTTTCCCGCCAGCTTCCTCTTATCCACCATGACGACTTAGGCAGGAAAAATGTGCATATTCATGAATTAATATGATCTGGCAACTGTGTTAGCTAATACTTTAAAGTGATAAAAAAAATAATGCTGGCCCTCAATGATGTACAATTCCCATTTCTAAAGGCTGTTCACGATAAAGTGAGCACTTTTGAAATCAACCTAAAAAGAAAAGTCACTGCTCCTACATGTATATACTTTAATCAGGCGCACTGAGTGATATGTGCCTAGTAAGGTCGGTAATGCTGGAGAGAAAGTAGTTCCATGTCTTTATGTCAAATTAAAAGTGTTAGGTAACCATTTGTGTCAACTGAAATTATTTCCTTCGCTTTCTGTTTTTTTAATGCCCTGAAGTGTAAAGATCAGCAGATTTGTTAAATATTTACTTTTTGAGTAATGGCACAATTTCTCATGAGCAATGCATAAATAAAGTGACGAGGCCCATGGCAATGTTAATTTTATATAAGGTGGAAGAATACACAACATGCATACAAGTAGATAATAAGCAGGGCTTTCTAAAGTGCTCATTGTATCATGAACAGCCTTTAATGCTATCAAAACATGTATTGAAAAAACAGCAAATGAGTGATGTGCCACGTGGGTCAGTCTCACCCTACTTGCAGCCTGGAAGCAGTTGCTCCACTCACAGGGTAGTTTAATGGCTGGGGCCCTTCCCAATAACTATATTCATCTCTCAGCAGATGCCAAGAGGCAAGTGGGGTACGACATAGCATGGGTAGGAGGAAAATGCAGTGGTAGTTATAGTAGGCTTAGCTGCTGATGGCAGATACCTGGGGAATGTGACCTGTCGTTTGACTGCTGCAGCTGGAGAAGGCCTAATGGACTCTGGGTAGCACTTAGGCGGGTTCGGTAGCAAGGGTGATACCGGCCTAGGTACGTACAGTACAGTGAAGTATCCTGGGTGGTATGATGTCCTTGCTTAGCTGGTGCTGCTGGACCAGGATGGTGTATCAGATGCAGATGACTGTGGTGTTTCTGGAATGTTGTCAAGCAGCTGCCTCATGCAAGTGGGTACAGTCCAGTTGTAGTGTCATCAAAATTATTAAATCATGCCTTTGAAAATCATCTCAGGAATGGTGCGTTTGGTAGTTTCCTAAATATATTATGCATCACAAGTATTTTATTCTTATGTTAACATAAACTTATCTTATATTTATTTTATTTGACCTTATACTTATGTTTTTGTATAAATCATTTATAATCAAAATTAATAACAACAGAAAGAAAATATGTTTGTTGATAATGCCTAGTAATAAATAGTTCTAGTGCTAAATAATAAACCACATATAATCCCAGCCTGTGCCCACGAAGGTCTGGAAATGGTGGGGTGAGGGCAACTCATGACAGCAAAGCTCCAGGTGGCCAGCATGGTTGTGTCAGCACAGTGGTACGGACTACCTATCCTTAAGACTGGGAGATGGCCTAGTGCACCGAGCATGGTGGACAGTCTTGCAGGTGAGTCTTGTAGATGACGTTTGGCAGCTGGACAACACAGAGAGAAGGGATCTGGTAGGCAGGCTTAACATGAACTGCCTTGATGGGCCTGTGCTAGCCCTATTTACATATACCCTTCCGGCCAGGGGGAAACGAGGGAGGGAAAGCAATAGAGGAGAGAGAGCTTGTCGCACCACTGCGCGAGCGAGATGCGCATTTGGTACCCTAGAATGGAAAGCCATTCTAAGGATTAGAAGGCAACCAGGTCACCAAGGCAGGTGTGCATGAAGCACGTGTTGCCTGCACTCAGGCAAGTATCAGAACTCACAGGCTCACTCAGATTTGATGGAGCTGATGGTGCAGGAGCCTGATGATGGTGTAGTAGGGCGAGCGGTAGGTAGGGGCGCAGTTGGGGTGGAGATACAAGAGGGATCATGGGCGTTGCCCGTGGCGTGTCATGAGATTATCACAAGTGAAGAAAAAAATCAGGAATTAAGTATCATCTATTAGTTAGTGTATGAAGCATATCAGCATTTGTGCATCTGTTAAGAGAGTAGCTTTTATATTTCAGCACTGTTGGGGCTCCAAATATGTGTTGAAAATTTTCGGAATACCAAGAAATGTAGGCATGCTACATTAACAGTCATACACAGTAGAATTGGATAATATGTTGGGCAAGAAGTGTCTGTAGTGCATTGACATTGGTGCTAGTGCAACACCCATACATATGGTTCTGTAAAGCAGCAACATACAGATGTACACTAAGACCACTGCAGTATACAAGCAGCCTTCACAGACCACATAGTGATCACAGAAAAGATTAGATGCCATAATGGCCCAATAATTAAGAACAAAAGTATCATATTGTGATCCTGAACAATTTATGCTGATTGATAATTCATTAACTGAAGATGTTCTTTTTGTGATATGTTTTCACAAGTTACACTTATTGAAGTTTAAAGACATCACTTTTCACTCCGCATAATATCACCAATATTCATGACCTTATGCGTGAAGCTTACTGGCCTGAGCAACGACGACTTTATTTCATCTGTGTGTAATTTCCCTGACAAGCTATGCCAAGCCACCCCCTCAGAAGATGAAGTATGAGAGAGAGCCACCGGACTGAGCAGCCACTACCACCCCCGAGTGAGGAAGTAGTTCAAGGGCAGACCGAGGGAAAGTGCCACCCGCACTCCAGCCAGCAATGGATGCCAGAGCAGACAACCCTTGGCTCCGCCTCCTCCAGTGACGTCTTGCTCCCACCCCAGTAGCCCCGGTGAGGGCCGGCCAGCTGGCCGGTCTAAATACCTATGTGCTGCCGCTGAAGATTGCCAGTTGTTCGCCAGCTCTTGTAAGAGTCACATCAGCCACGACAGCTCGCTCCAACACCTCGTGCGCCGAAGCTCTCTGACTGCTCTTCATCACATAGACAACCCAGAGCGCTTCAGCATCTTCACCAACATCGCCCATACCTTCCAACGGATTTCCTCCAGTAGACCTTGGAGAAGACGTCAACCCTCCCTAGCTGATTTCCCTTGGTAACGGCTACCCCACAAGCCTTCAAGAAGTGGTCCCACTAAGTCCCTTCAGGACATGGCACAGAGTACATAGGGAAAGTTAATAGCTATCTAGTCGAAATTGGCACCCCCCTAGTTTATAACCAGTTCCCCTTCACCTGGAATATGCGTAGTTTACACTTCTGGTCAGCTCAAGGTAGTTAGGAGGTAGTACGGGCCACCGTATTATTCCTCTCCGGAATAACATATGTTCCTCACTTACTTTGACTTTCATTTCCTTAGGTGACTGTGAGATCCCGAGTAGACACCACACCCACCAGAGTGGAGCAGGAGATTGGAATTTTATACCACTTTATTTTACCGTCTAGTGTACGACTACCGGCTCCCCTCAGGAACTCGTACGTCATATCACACACATGTTTGATGGCCACCCATTCGGTGCACCCAGGTGTACCGAACGGCAGAGCCCCAACCACTAGTCATATAATGCCTAAGGAGGTTAGACCACCTTGCCAGTTTGCACTCCATCCACCGCACCACTTGACTTGCCGGAGGGAGTGTTTGACCAGTTCTGGGCTGGGCATGTCCGCCTTAGGGTATACACCTGCAGTTGCCGTTGTAATGACTCTGAGAAAATCTACTCTCCAACCACCACACAGCTTGTGTTGCCGGTTGGGATAAAGGTATGGCTCTGTGTCGGCCCAGCTGCCGCTGTGGCATAACACTTTAGCGAGGGACCAAACATCGTCTGCTCCCTTCTTGTGAGGCAGGTTTAGAAACCGCCATACCTTACACCAAAAGGGGTGGTAAAGATCTGCAGGAGAGGAAGGACACTACAACTTACAAAGCTAACTGCGGCTGCACCCCATCTAATAAGGCATTCTGCCAAGATAACCTCCAAGAATGAGCTTATGCCACCCTTCAGTTGGTGAGGCTTCCCCCCCTCCCCCCAAGCAACCACCCCCTCTCTCTATTTAGCCTCCAAGAAGATGCCACAGACATCACACTCCGTGGCTGCTGCCTTTCGCCGCGGAGAACAGGTCCCGCTGGGCATAGCCTGCCCGTGGTTCCGTGCAAGCCACAGTTCCAGCCCAGCATGGATGTCCTTCAGCCAAGCCAGTAGCAACAGCATATGCGGATCAGCTAGCTCCTTCAGTACTACCAACCGCCAGCACCAGCCTGCCAGATCAACTCTGCAGCCAAGCCGCTCGAATCCTAGTGCAGGTAAACAGGTCACCTCCAGTCATCCCACGTGGCACATAGCCAAGCCCATGCTTGATTTCATACCCAGCCGCCAGGCGACTCGACCCACACCCTATACTGGTCGGGCCTCCACGAGTAAGTAAGTTTGAGCCAACTAACCGCAAAATCAGTGTATGACGGACCCACACACTAAAAACTTGCTTTTTCTGCCACATAATTTCAGACTGTCCTGAAAGCGTCAGGCGTCAACTTAAAAGATAAAATGGCAGAAAGTACAGAAAATAACTCCAAAGCTCAAAAATATGATGGACTGGAACTAAAGTAATTAAATTTTTATTGACCTGCAATAAGTGAGACAGAAATTTTAAATATAACAACAATAGAATTAATAATTATGTCAAGTATTTTTTAAATTTTTATTTCATCTTTTAGTCTATCAATTTTTACACAAACACTCACTACTAAGCAACATCATCAATCTGTCAAGTGCCTGTGTCGCCCCATACAGGAACATAGAGCAAACACGTGGAAAGAAACATTATTAACAAGAAGTCTTCCGATCTTCAGTAACCTATGTAATTACTTCACTGTTATGGAAATTATTCACATTTTTGATTATCTAAATGATTTTCAGATGTTAAGACTTATGGTGAAATATTTCCACAAAACACTTAGAAAATTAGTTGAAGTATCTTACTTAAATAAATGTTTAAATATTGGATAAATAAATATAAAATTAACTTGGTTGTTTATAATTAATTCTAATTAATTGGGAACAAAACATTGCAAACTGACTAGTTTTCCTGATATATGAGAATGTCTATTAAATTTTAAAGGTTTTCTTTTAGTGGGGCTGTTATCTTCAGTATTTGGTGAAAAGAATGCAGGACATACAGGGTGAAACTGAACTCTACCGACAAACTTTGCCATAAAAAATAGGTCTAAACCATACTCATGCCCTATAGCCTAAGTCTATTCCAAAGGGGTGAAAACTGCCCTCTAAAGTTAGGTGAAGTGGACGGTTTCTGCTAGTAACACAGCCAGAATGAACAATAAATGTCTGAGTTTATGGATACTGCATTATTAAACTGTGAAGTACAAAGCACAAAAATATGGTCTCTATTATCAACACACCCCCCCCCCCCCCCTTCTCTTCCAAACATGAAAATGAAAAGTGAAGGGTTGGCAGCACATTTTTGCAAATAAAAATGTAACTACTATATAATTTTGTTATTTCCTATGGATTTATAATCTACCGTACATGGTGAACAAAAATTCCATCTTGTGTTTTTAAGGTAAATGCTGCCGTTTTCGAGAAAATAATTCATGTTGATGAAGGTCACATGGGGTGGGATGGAGCTATGGTAAAATTACATGGTGGTGAAACAGTTGTGCCATGAAACAAAATCCAACTGGCCAATAATGTGTCTTCAATATTTCCCAGATATGAATATTCCTGTTGACCAGGCCGAAAATTGAGTCAGATTTGCTGTGGTGGGAGGTAAGCAGTCTTGCCACTGCACCACCACGGGTCCTACGTGCGTATCAGTGATAGTTTGTTGGGGTAGGTATGGATAACACATGAAACATGACTTGTTCCACAGTACTATGGTGTCATTTAAAGCAGCAACATCATGTACCAACAGAAAATGTGTTGCTATGTGTCACACATTGAGATTGATTGTTGGAAAATTATAAATTATTTTCTCGAAAACTGCTGCATTTCGCTTAAAAACACAAGACTGAATTTTTGTTCACCATGTATGGTGATACAATTACATTTTTATTTGCACACATGTGTTGCCATCCCCTCACTGTTCATTGTTCGGGGTTGATAATAGAGTCCATATTTTTGTGCTTTGTACTTTGCCATTTAATAATGCAGTATCAAGAAACTCAGACATTTATCGGCCATTCTAGCTCTGTTACTAGAAAAAACCATCCACTTCAACTAATTTTCAAGGGCTGTTTTCACCCCTTCGGAAAAGACTTAGACTAAAGGTCGTGTATATGTTCTAGATCTGTATTTTGATGAGGCATCACCTGCCAAAGTTTGTTGGTAGAGTTCAGTTTCATCCTTTATAAGATATCTGGGTAAGTGTGATGCACGATGGCATATGGCTGAGAGGTGGTCGCCATGGTCAATTATTGTTTTGTTCGTGATGCCAGTGACACAGAAAGTGTGACCTAGAATTAATGATAATGATGAGCTGGAACTTGTCCACTGTAGAGAGCATGGCATGTCGCCTATCTACATTGTACAAAATCAAAAGCTGCTGTGGGCGGTCCGGTTGACCCCGAAGCAAGGGTTGCTGATGCCCAAAGAGATGTCCTCCTCTCTGCGGATGGCTTCTACTATGGGATGCAGTGATCGAGCTGTCTTAATGAGCGATGGAAATAAGTGTGTGGAGGGAGATGGGAGGTGAAGTCTCTCCAGCTTGCAGGTAGTCAGAGCTCTATCCAGCAAGGTTTGGCTGCAAAATGCAGTTTGTGGCGCTTGGTTACAACTCAGTTTAGTCTTGGAGACGTAAGCTGCCCTGCTATTCCTCCTCAGAACACCACCCTTCTGAGTGTACGGCATAGGAAAGGTACAACTACTGGCCTCGCAAGAGTGAAGCAGGTGACATAGATCCCTAACTTTTGTGTGCTTCCAAAGCCGCAGCCCCACAGATAAGTGTTATACCCAAGGCTCCTTCATCCGACCCTGTAAAGAGCAGTGGATACAGAGCGGCGGATTACCCCAAAGCTGCACATCAGTGACACCTGGGTGTGGTATCCACTGGAGTCAGTCCTCCAGGACAAACTCTTAATCCCTCCGGCCCCCTTTAGAGTGGTGGCGGAATATAGGTTGGCCTGACTGGCTGGTCTTCTGGTGGTAGTCTTACTAGTGGTGGTGGCTCTACCGTACCGTACAAGTGGTGCACAGCACGGTTGGACTTCTAATGGGTGTGTGGTTACTAAGGTTTAATTAAGTGGGGTCCCCAGCTTCACTATGGTGGGCGTGGTTTCTACGTACGGTTAACACAGTTACACCAATAAAAAGAGTACTCAGAAGTAAATAAGAACACATATTCTGGAAAGAATATACACGGTGGCCCATACTACCACCTAAAATAATCCTGAGTTGAACAGAAGCTAACCTACTTAAAGTAAAGTGAAGGAGACCTGGTCCTGATCCGATTAAGGCGATAACAGCTAGGTAGTTAATGACAACTGTCCCTAATTATCTACCCCATTGTCCAGAAGGGACAGTTAGCGACCAACTACCAGCGGTAGTGGTGTTATTGCCATTACCAGCAGGTAAGGCGAGCGCGGTAAGTCCAGAAGGGACCGTCGTCTACTACTACCAGAGAGAGTATTGGTGGTTGCCATTACCAGAGGGGGTAAGGCCACAGTTGACGACGTCTTCAGGAGCTGATGGTGATGAGTCTCCAGAAGGTATTGAGAGCTTTGCCGCAGTTGCTGAAGAAGCTTCTGGTAGAGCAAGCTGCAAGTGTAGGCTTCTTCCCATCCAAGGGTGAGCGGTGGAAGAAGCAAGGTGTATTCAAGAGCAAGCTGCTGGTGGCTTCCTTCAGCCCTGTCCAGAGTCGTGGAGGAGGCATAGAATGTCATCTTCGAGCCACGCATGGCTTTTGCCCACAGGCCTTCGGTGGCAAAGTGTCAGGGGAGTTGCAAGCTCCACCCCTCGAGCTGTCTGCTGGAGTCATCTGCTAACATCTTCTGCTGGAGCAGATCCTGCTGACGCAGCGGACTTCATCCTTTATCACTGGTGGGGTCCTCCCTTGGCGCTCCGTAGGACTACATGACCTTGGGTGGCAGGCTCGGTGGCTCTGCCGATAGTGCATTCTCAGTTCGAGGTGGTTGGTGCTACATCTGATTATGAATGAGAGTGACAGTAGAAGCTGGACTGACGTGTGTATACTATCACTCCTCATTGCAAGAGTGTATTCTGTAGACATATAACAAGCCTCTTGTAGTGCTGTTTTAAATTTGCCTATGTGGAAATGAAACTACATTCAGATGAGGTGAAGTTGAGTGTGGATCGTAGTTGCGGAGTGCATCACGCATCAAGTGAAAAATTTTACCACTGCCAAAGAGAAGTCAACACGTTTAACTAAAAACATCAGTTTCGAATACGCATATGTTCAGAAGTTCCTTTTAAAGGTCGATAAGTGCCCACCACATCGGATTTATACATTTGTTAACATTAACTTGATGCGTGACATCCTTGGATTAATGGTGGATCATCATGGTCGTGCTGTTTTTATTTGGTGTTTCACTAGACACACCAAGTAACTTTGACTTGGCCTGACTTAGTTACATACCTGCGCCTTGCCGGTATAGGGAACGGGCCGTGTATCTTTCCTACTATAGTTTTAAATCGGGGATGGCGAATACTACCTTTCGTCTGATTATATTTGGTTTTATCTGCATACCTGGGTGACAGGTAGCCTGTGGAGGCTGTTGAACTTGCTGGGACACTGGTGGTGGCTGACTGGAGCTGGCACCGGGACCTGGTGTGCTGATGGGTCGGCTGCGGCTGTCACTGCTGGTGGCCCCGGGTGAGCAGTCTTGCTGGTTGCCCCTGATCCAGGGGGTTTGTTATACCAAATAGGACTTTCTCACCCCTGAGAAAGACTGTGTGAATGGAGTGAGTGTACTCTGAAGTTTTAACGGATGGTTTAATAAGGATATTATGGGATCTGAACAACATACTTGAAATACTACTTGGCAGTTTTGGAAAAAAAAAAAAACCATATTTATTCCTAGAAGAAATAAACCTGGTTGAATGTACGTTCTACCATCTATCAAAGAAAAGTTAAATGGTAGACAGGTGAACATGACCTGTGTCTGAACTACGCAAGGTAGAAAGATTATGTGGCTATAAAAACAACTCAACGTAATTATCTAATCTTGGTGTCCAGAAAGGTCTTAAGGGATTTACCACCAACCAGCAGGCAGTGGTAAAATATTGGCGTTCCTGAAGGGATGATGGTATTTACGTGTGGTTGACAACTTCATTGAGGGTTGGCTCAGGAGGATCTCTGGAGGGTGTTGAAGATGTCGGCGAAGGTGTAGTTGAGCCTCTGGTAGATCTAGAAGACGTGGATGGCAGTAGAGGCACCCACCACGTGAGGTGGTGGAACAAGCTGCTGCTGATGGTTCCTTTGACACCAGGAGTGCAGTGAAGGAGCTGACTCTTTGAGAGGTTTCGAGGACCTGATGGCTTCCTCTGCCACCTTGCAGTGCTGTGGAGGAGTGTTGACTCTTCGGCAAGGTAGTGAGGACCTAGTGGCTATCTCTGGCACCTTACAGTGCGGCGGAGGAGCATAGACTGGTCAATAAGGGTCATGTACCGGTATTTATACTGGCAGATTTGCCCTTGGTTGATTGTGAGGAGGGAGGGTAGCTGACATTCTCAGGGCAAGTGATTTCATCAATCTGCCGGATTTCAGCTGAGGCGGCATGAGTCAGCGCTTCTCTTGATGTTGCAATCGTGGTGCAATCCTTTGGCATGCTATGGTATTGCATAACGTCATCTTGGCCGCTTAGTTTGTGGAAATGAGCATATTACTTTACCGTGGGGTGAAAAGTACAATTTATTGGCATCTGTAATAGCCCTCGTACAAGGGGTATATCCTGAAGGCACTTCTGGAAGACTTGTACTGTTTATAGGACCCCATTGGTAGCGATATTTAGGATCACACTGATAAGGCGAAATCTTATTAATAGTTGAAAAAAGACGTCACACATCAAGCTTCAACAAAATTTTTCACATTACGCAGTATATGTAAATAATATTTATCTTTAGGCCATCTTTATCAAACTATTAGTTTCAATACTTTTATTAATTTCTCACTAGTGACTACTGACAAAAAATTCATAACTTTTTCTTGCCAGTATTCACAGAAATGATACTAGCAACAGTAATCAAGCAACGCATGTTTTAGAACATATGAAAAGCCCTTTCCAACTAAGTCTTCACATGGGTTTGTTACTAATATTAACTTTGACCCTTTGAAGACGTTCTTGATACAAAGTGTCAACATTTTTCAGTCCCTTTAATACTTTTTACGAAGGTTGCAGTGAACTTTAATTTAGTATTTTGGCATGTATAGGCCGCACATTTTTACAAAAGAAAATGACTACAAGAAGTGGGGTGCGGCTGATATACGAGAGATTGGCATAAAAAAAATTTTTCCCCCAAAACATGTTTAGAAATTTGTCAGCATACAGTACATCTTAATGTTTTAACTTGATGGAAGGAAGGAAGGGAAGGGAAGAAGAAGAAGAAGAGGAGGAAAAAAAAACCTTTTTCACTCATGCCATTATTTGTTCACTCGTGTTTATAAAAAAAATAACCATCTCACACATGCAAAATGTAAACATGTAGTCACATTACCATCTGTGGAATAGTAATCGCACAACGTATATTTGTAAACATTGTAACATAATACAAATTTTCTGTCACAAATGTTTTGTAGGGAAGAAATTTAGTCGGAATTTATGTTTGTATGGAATTGTGACAACACTAATTACAGGAATACAAAAATTCAGTGTGGCCTATATACGCCAAAATACAGTACTTGGAAATCTAATTATGTGTAAGTGTGCAAGACAGAAATGATGGTGGAAGAGGATGAAGATAAGAGCAGACCTGGGTGCCTGGTTGAGTATGGAGGCTATCTTGATGGAGCCGGAGCGCACAAAGGAGGATGGCAAAGGGCTGGACAGAGTGTCGGAGCTGCGGTGGGACACTTGCTCCGAGGAGCTCAGCATGGAGGAGGCAGCTGCCATCAGACGTCTGCTTGCCAGCACCGACGCCTTGCCTTTCTGCTCAAAATGACGCTGCAGTCCTGTTCAACACCAACACATGCTCTGATTTTATGGCCTCATGTTAGATGAACTCTACAAGTTTAAGAAGCCAATAAAGAAAACCACAAAAAGGCAATGATGGACAACAATTTTTTGCCAATTTTTCAAGCCAGAGATATGCATTTCTGTTGAGCTATGTAGCAGGTAATTTTTTATTTAATATATATATTATGCTAAAGCAATGTGTAGGAGCAAAAACTTGTTCACACATAAGTTAGGGCCATGTGAACATTTGAGATGCCAAAACTATAAACAAAAAATTACAACTTTCATTTTCACTCTCAGTAAGAAAACTAGTAAATGAAAGTCTTAACAAAACAACTCATGGAGGAGCCGGCCGGCCGGCCGGCCGAAGGTACCTGAAGGAAGCCGAAGGAGGACACCAGTCTGTATTTAGGGCCAGGCGAGCCCCCAGAATGCCAGCTGATGTTGGGTTGTCTTCGCATTGACTTCCTCTACCTTGGCAACTCAGCAGCTTGCCCTACCAATGCCATGCTAGGGCTCTCTATCGCAACAAATCTATTACCAGTGAAGCTTGCTTCAACCTCTGAGACACGCACTCCACTTTGGAGTGTTACATCCTATCCCTTCAGGACCACACTAGGCGACAGTAGGGTTTGAGTCATTCTCACAACTACTTTATTAGTTGCTCTAGGTTTGCTCTTGCTCTAACAGGTTTCCTTCACCTGTTTGTAATGTAACTTCCACCAGTTGCTTGGTAACTATAAAAGCCTAGGAGTTAGTATGGGTCATAGTGTTTATTCTCCAGAGAATAAATACGTTCAAGTCGACACACCGCCTTCTAATTCTACGGGTGATTTGTACCTCTCAACCCCCCTGTAAATGCAGTTCCCCAAGGCAGCGACAGGTGACCGGTTCTTGCCAAGCCATTGCAGATACTAAGGTAGGACTGCAGGCTGCCTTAACTGGGTAGTTCGTACATCACAAAACATCACACAATTCACCAGCCATCCATATTGTGGGCCCAGTGCACAAAGGCACTTAGCGCACACGTAAGGTAGAGCCCCTATTTAATACATTCCACAAGGAATCAACTGGACCGCCCCAGTGTCAGCTTACCCACTCCATCCACTGCGTGCAATTTGCCTGTTGGAGTGGCAGGCCTGACAAGGTGTGACCCGGTAGCCTTTCAGCAACTCACGATGAAGCCTTAGTGCCATCTGAAGTTAGCTAACCTGCTCCATCCACCAAGTGCAATTCACCGGTTGGAGCACCAGGCCTGTCGAGGTGTAACGTTATCACATCAGGGTACCCTTGCTTGCTGCGACACCCTTAGTACCTAACCTAATTCCATTCACTCGACGAGGAGGATTAAGTGGGCCGATACGAAGGCATCTACGGCTCCTACAGCCAACCAATTGCCAGGTAACCCATCCCAGTCGGCCTTCAGCTTTTCCTCTGCTCAGGATCAGGCACAAGCCGCCTTCAGACTGCAGGAGTCTCACAGCTCAGTCCTCCCTAGTAACTTGTTTGAGCTACACCGGAAGATCACAGACACACCCCATCCCGTCGTCTTTCGCCTGCGGCTCCGACTGCACGTGGGACTGGGCCTTGCAGGACCAGCTACCGGACGCCAGCACCTGCTGCCGGTGCCCAGAGTCTAGCAGATCCTGGACCAGCCACCGCCAGCCGCACACCAGCCGCCCTTGGATGGAGTCCACAGAGTCATCCACTGCAGCCTGTCAGTGGTCGGCTACTACAGGTGGCAAGCCAGCATCCAATGCCACCCTCCTCCCTTAGATGCCTACATAGACTGCCGCCGCCCAACCATGCCGGCTCTGTATACAGGCTCCCTCTGAGCTAAGGTACACTTGCAATAAACAGCTCATAAGGCTACCCAAGGTTCTCGGCCTGAACCCACATAAAATAGCCCTCCCTGATAGAATAGGTGCTGCACCAAGCTTCCCGGCCGTCACATGTCAAAAGGGTATAGGGTAGTTCTTTTCATGATGCCCAACGTGGGGCGTTACACTGTTGTTGAGAAAACAAGGGAAGAGCCAAGCCAGCACGACCTTGTGAGGAAGCCGAGGGAACTAAATCTAAAAGTCAAACTTAATAACATGTGTGTTATGAATCTTCCAATATTTTAATTATATCCAACCTTTCTGTAATCCTTAATCCAAATTTTACTATGAAGAAATAAGCAATCACTTTAAATAAAAATGTTGCATACATATATTTTTTAAACTATTTTTTCATAACAATCTACAGTCACATAATTTGTAACCTTCTGCATAAGAACACTGTACATCAAAATGTGGTACAGCAATGCGCACATAGTAAGACAACAATACATTCACTTATGAAGGACAGAAGGAGTTGAAAATAGTCACTATACTTACAAGCCAAGCAGAAAGGGAAACTATAATTACAAATAATAGACACATATATTTACATATTCAGGTAAGTGAACAGATCAAGTTACGCATTTTAGAAATCAAAGTTCAAATAACAATTTTTATTTATTTCCCACTATCTGCCCTCCGAGTATCATACTCTCCATCAAATCCATCAGATTTGTTTGCCCATACATCAAATAGGTTGTAGCATTGCAGGTTATGTAAATTTTAATTCTTTTTATAATTATTTTCCACCTCACTTTTGAAATTAGGTTTTTTATCAACTTTTTTAATTTTCCCCCACCATCAGCAGTACTAGTTTTGAAGCCCTTGTAGTAACGTATTTGTTAGCCAATAGGAGGTCATGAGCCCCGGCCAAATGTTGTTAGTAGATTTTTAGTTCGAGGAGAGAGGGTAGCCACGTGTCGAGCTGCGCTGCCAGCGTCGTTGTTCACAAAACATAGTAATCATTGTTCTGCACGCCTGGGAGCAGGCAATATGGATGCTGACGTATTTTTAAAGAGACTACTGTGACGTTGTTAATTGTGAAAGTGGCCAGTTGAGCGAGGATATTTTGTTCTCGTCAGTGTTTTTGTTAACCATGTGGAAACCAAATGAACCTTTTTTTTTTTTTAACATGGTGCCCAGGTTTTCATGAGTAACCCGACTGAGCTAGTGTAGACTGTGTTTGTGTACCAGGGGAGGTAACTAACTTGGACCATGGCACAAGGTTAACAGATGGAGGTGGCAGCTGCATAGTAAGGGTATGATGCACCAAACACCAGACAAGTGTTCTGTGCATGAGAAACTTGAGCGAGCGGTACTTTCATACATAATGTATTCTTGAAAATGTGTCTGAGAGTTGGATCATATATACGCATGTAATAAGAGGGGTTCGGTTCCAAAGTTACAACAAAATACAAATAAAATAAAATAAAAATTAATTTCATCAGAAAGATAATAAGTATATTTAATTTATAAACATGTAATTTTTAACTAGTAGTTCATTGAAAATCATGAATAAATATTGATTTTTAACAATTGTATATATATTTGATTGTAAGTACGTACTATATGAATAAATAAGGTAATTAAATATGCCTTCTACTTTCTGTAAAATTGTTGTCCAAATGTAACATTTTATTTTGTAGGTTGTAAAAACTATGTAAAAGTTTTTCAGAGATTCGTATATTATTTTAACAGAAGCTATCATTTGTATTGTGCCAATATGACAGCCATATTTAAACAGTCATAACATATGATCCACGAAGGCTGGAAAACAGCATGCAGTGTTAGATGGCCACTAACAGTGCTATATCAATATGTTGGTAGATTGCTATATGTATGAAAGACCAAATTGGTCATATAAAAGTTGATTTAGAGGTGATAATATGTCTCGTATGAAAGAGTGAATTGTACAAATCTGGAATGTATGAAAGTCAAGGGCTGCCTGTGTGTACATGAAGCAAAGACTGTATCTAATGGCAGGAGAAACAACAGTTAATTGAGAAAACAAATCAGGCTAATGGGGGCAGACATATTTGCTACATGTGAAACTCCAGGTACTGGTATACCCTGCAGACAGTTGTACCAAGTTTGCTATGACGCAAAGGAAATGGTCTCACTACACCAGCGTGTCCGCTAAACATTTGTTAGCAATGCTACATAGCACAGTGCATGAGAAGAACACTATAATATGCAACATAAGTTCATAACACCTAAAAGGAAGGGAAGCATAGCTACCAACAAGCAAACGAAAAAAAGAAAACATTGGAAAAACTGCAATATGGCAGAAACATGGATGTTTGTCAGCATAAAATAATACACTAGAACAGTACATTCACTTGTAAAGTTAAACGCTCTCAGCAAATCCATAAACTTACTTTTGTGAAGTGAAATGCAGCAAAGCAAGTCTTACATATTCATGAAATGGTTGAGCCACAAGGTCGCATGATATCTGCACTAAATAACTGAACAATGAACATGCCTGCAAAGTACAAAAAATTTCTAAAAGATTTAAAATTTCAATAAATAGCTAGTTCTTTGTACATAAGCATAATACTTATTGAGTTAAAAATGTAACGGGCAATAAGCAAAATCCAAGTGTGCCGCAGCCCACAAGTCAATGTTACGTACGCTATTTACGGACGTTTAGAAAAACAAAAATGCATGTCGTTACTGTGCCAACTAACCGTTAAGTAGTTTTCTGTTTGTTCGTGCCAGAAAGGATTCCAACATATAGTTCTCAAGCTGCAACATGTTGGTCTTGGCCTTGGCTTGCTCGATAACTGTCAGTAGCTCTCCTTCCGACAGCTCTGCAAACAGTCTCCAGGTGCCATGATAAACTACTTTGTAAATTGTACTACCATATTCAAGAATACCACACAGTTTCACACATTTGTAAATATCTTTTTGTAAAAACAAAAACGCAATATTATCTGCACCTAAAAAAAAGGTTTTGCACCACGTGTAATCAATTGGTGGCACCCAATGGGACAGTAAGCAAATTACAAAAAAATTAAGATTAGTCAAAAGTCTGGCATGGTATTCTGTACAGTATATATTCTCATCCCATAATTCTCTTGGGCCATGCACAACCTAGTATAGGCTATTCGCGATAAAGTGAGCACTTTTGAAAGCCCTCTCATTTGGAATAATAGTCAATAAATATATTTTATTTTAGCCTTAAACTTTAAACTTTCATGTGTGGTTGAGTCTACACACTGTGTTCATTACTTACATGGCAATATTTATTTAAAAAGGTGGTTAGAGGATAAAAAATGGCTGAAATAAAAAAATAACTAGAGCCGCAAAAGTGCTCACTTTACTGTATACCTATACCTAAGAAATCCCAGTAGTGAAAAACTTTTTTTCAGGAGTGTACTTTCTTCAGTATGTTGTCATGAGCCAAATATCCTGGCGAATTAAAATAATGAGGTTGCACAAAAATTCAGTACACCAGAATGATAACAAAAAACAAAGTTTTCATTTTTGAGTTTGGTAATAAAACTGGTAGCTTAAAAGTCTAATCAAAATGAACATTTTCATCTTCAATGTATATTTGAATCTTTATAAAATGTTCATTAAGCTGAGCAACAGCAAAAGTTTTGTGTCTGTGTATCAATTTGTTTTTGTGTTCATTTTTACATTATAACACCACAAAAATAACTGCATAAAATAAACTTTAAATGTTGGCAGAATGAATTTAAGTTCTTCAAAGATATGTATTATTACAACGTTTATTGTTTCCTGGTGCTTATGGTGGAAGGAACTGATACAGATTGCATTTTTTTTTACAAATCTTCACAACCAAACTTCCTGGCTGTAAATTAAAAGTCATAGCTTGACGTGGTATGTAGGACTACCTACAGAACTTTTGAAGTTTGTATGGTTACAGAATATTTCAATATTTTTTCTATGTGGGTGAGACGTCTTCCGACCCCCCGAGGGAGGGGCGGGAAGGTGTAACAAAATGTGCCTCACTCCGTCACCCAGACAACCAACAATCCCAAACCCCGTCCCTGGATGAAGTTAGACGTGCTCAACATTAAACACCCATCTGAATCATGCCCCGTCCACGATATTGTATGAACTTGTAAATAAATTACTGGTAAAATTCATCAGACAGCTATAGAGGTCCATTTCAGTGATGCACGAAAGAATGTTTCCCAAGTTCAGGCTTTTGGTGGCAACAAATTTATTTTAAAATTACAATCCATTAATTCACGTGCCATTACAAAAATCTCTGGCCAAATCATTTAAAATACTGCATATGAAAATACTCTTACACTAGTTCGGAAAGTTCATTCTCACTCTACATAACATTATAAACAAATACACTTTGACACAAGTTCCAAAAATTTATAATTGCAAGCCACCGCAGAAAAGCCACTGAGTTCACCCGCTGGCAAGTCTTAACCACGGCGTAACGTGTCGCACTCCGATATAAAGAAATACCAATATAATAATCACGTTACCTTGGCAGCAGCCCTACCCGGGGCCTGGCGATCTGAAGGAAACAGTCCAACCATTCGGGCCACGACGCAATGCTGTTGTCAGGCCGCCTCTGCCCGGGACACCGTCGTGTCGTACTTTTCCAGTGCTTGGAATTCTGCTCAGCTGTTTTCACCCTGTAGTGCGGTCTTCATTTTCATCGGCACTAGACTCTAACTACGCCGCTCTGTCTTGACATACGAGCTGCAGCTACGATGGGCACGTTCATACCCGACCGAGTTTTGGCTAGCGAAACAGTCAAGGTTTTATCCCCTGCCAAAATTACTTCCATAATTCAGCCCGACAATTTTACCAGATCGATCGTCCAGTAGCACAGGGCTCAATTTCTGACACATCCGCCGATATCACAAAGTCAGGGTTCACCTCGATATGTTTTCCACACCAAAGTCCAATTATTGTTTCAGTGACTTTCGTAGTTCAAAGATATAACTACGGACATTTGGCGATCTACAACCGTCCCTGAATAGTGTTCAAAATCTCGGCACAAACTTTTGTTAGAAGCAAATAGTTTATTCCTCCCCAACTCTGTGCCCTCAGTTACGTTATACAACCTGTCTATGTTTCTAGTCAGTTTTGCACACGATTTACGGGGAGGGATGCATCACACGCAAAATTAAACGCCGGCTTGCGTCTAGTCCAGCGGAGCCCCATTTCACAATGTAAATTTCCATGCCACGCCTCGCTCGCAGGCATGTTTCATCGCAATCCAACAAGGCACCGTCGGCTCACTATCGTATAGTATGGGCACAATCTAAATTTAAGTAAGACGACAGCCGTGGAAATCCTGTCCCAGTCCGACATTACATACACACTGTCCCTTCTCTCTAACCCGCCGCTGGCTGGTAACTCACATAATCGGGCCTCCGTTGCATTAGCCCCTGCGACAACCAACAGACACTTTCCAACTTTCCAACAGCACGATCATAACTAAGTCCCACAACATCACACTGCTATCACACACAGCTGACTCTCTCAACCCGGCTGCCGAAGTCAGACTCTACCAGCATACCGCTTACAACTGCTGCCCGCCGAAGTCACATACTTCATACTACTATTCCGTCGGCTCACTACTGCTGCCCGCCACACGCCCAGACCACCGATGACCACCCCACCCCCGCGATGCCACGCGGAACACACCAGAGGCAACGCCCGGCGGTTGCTCTTTACATTAAAGCAGCGGAGTAAGGAACTACAATTGTCATAATCAACTCGGAGCTTATATCACAATCGTTACCCAGCAATAACACTCAATAATAATTATCACACAGTGAATAATAGCAACTACGATTAAATGCTAGATAAAATAATTACAATGTATATATGAGCAAATGATTAAATGATAAGAGTAAATGTATGACCAGTCATAATACAATTATAAACATACATACTAAAAGTTACTAGCGCGGTAATACCCATCACTATAAAAATTACACTAAAAAAAAATACTAAAAATACTACAAAAAAATGTGGCGATTCCCAAATCGTCATATGGGACAGAAATTATTAAATAATGAGGGAACCTCTGATCATGGCTACATATGTGAAACAAACTAAAAGAGAAAAAGAAGCTGGATTTAAAAATAATTGTCAAAATGTATCCTGTGCCTTGACAAGCTTGGCGGCAGAATGTAACCAAAAGTCCCGTTACCCCCTCATCACTTTACTATGGGTGTGTTTCTTGGGTTGACTTTTTGTGTAGTGTTTATTGTAGGTATTTCTCGTGTGTCACGTGATATATCTGAAAACAATGTCCAATGAGTCGAATTACATCCTGGAGGAACAAATCGCCATGACTACAAGGGTGCATGAACGACAGCACATCAGGTAGACAATGAGAGAGATACAAAACAATTTCAGCATTAGGTTCAATAGGGCCGTACCTCTGAAACTAATGGTCTTATGATGGGAAAAGAAACTGTTTGAAACTACTCCCATTACAGACAGGCCCTGCTCTGGAAGACCAACAACAAATTTCTGAACTTGCTGCATCAGTTGAACGTTCACCGAAAAAGTCACTATGAAAGTGATCCCAAGAACTGAATGTTCCACTAACAACATTGAAACGTCATACGACAGATGATTTATTTTTAAAAGCATACAGACCCTCATTCATTAACGAGTTTAGTGATACTGACTGGGAGACTCGAAACAGTGTGTGTGCGCGATTACTGGAGGTTTACGACACACTTCCGGCGTATGGAAAAATGACGTTCTTAAGAGAATGTGCCATTTACAGAAGTGCAAAAGATAGGAATGTATCTTTCTGGAGTAAGGAGAATCTACATTTGAGGAAATGAAAATCACTCCACCTCATGTGATGGTATGAGCTGCAGTCTGGTACGCATCATATTGGTCCATATTTTTTCGGACATCCTGAGACTCATGAGACAGTAGCAGTCGATCAAGTTACATATCTCTCCATGTTACGAGACCGGTTTGTACTGCAATTGGAACATCTGGGACTTCTTCTTAGTCGCATCTGGTTCCAACAGGATGGGGCACCAGCACATTTCGCAATATGTCTGAGGGAACACCTCAGTGATGTGTTCAGGGACAAATGTATTGGAAGAGGATCACCAACTTCAACATCACCTCAGCAATGGCTACTCCAAAGTTCAGATCTGACATTGTATGATAATGCGTTATGGAGGCACATTATTAAACAGATTGCTGCCAAAAGTGGTACAAAACCACTCAGAAACTTAAAAAAAGGCTGTTCGAAATGCATTTGCTACCATTACACCAGGCATGCTGCGGAGGATTTCACATTGTTCCTGGAGGAGAATAATTCTGTGCCATGAACACAAGGTGTGCATACGGATCCTCTGTAAATGGTAGCCACCTATTGTATTTATCATACACATGCTGTTAACATTAAATTTTGCTGATTTGCCTCCAATTCCAAGAGGGGTAATGGGGCTTCTAGTACATCCTGTATGTAAATTCAATATTGCAGGGAAATCTCACCCATAAGCCAATTATTTTTGTATGTGCTTAGAATAAATATTTCAGGATTAGTGTAGTAATGTGTAAGTTTAATCTTGTATGAATTTATAGGCTGCTCTTCTGCACCTATAGGCTGTTCACAGTAAAATGAGGACTTTTGAAAACCCTGCTTAAGATCTACTTGTATACACGTGTATTCTTCCGTCTAATGTAAAATTAATGTTGCCATGGGCCCCATCACTTTATTCATGTGTTGGTCAAATGAAACTGTTGAATTATTAAAAAAGCTATTACTTTACAAATCTGCTCATTTTTACGCTTTGATGCATTAAAAAAACAGAAAGTGAAATAAATAATTTTAAGTTATCACATATAGTTTCCTATCACTTTTTATTCAACATTAAGATATGGAACTACTTTCCGTACATCATTACCAACTTAACTGGACGAATGTCACTCAGTGCGCCCGTTAAAATATATGCATGCAGAGGCAGTGACTTTTTTCTACGGTTCATTTCTAAAGTGCTCACTTTATCATGAACAGCCTTTACCTGCATATACTTAAGTAGGCACAGTGAGGGGCATGTGCCGAATAAAGTTAGTAACAACAGAGGGACAGTAATTCTGTGTCATAATGATGAATTAAAAGTGTAAAGTATAAATTTGTGAATACCATAATAAATTATTTAATTTTTTTTATGTGTATAGGTGTAATGTTAATTTTTCATATGGCAGAAGAATATACCGTACGCACACAAGTACCTACCTATACATCAAGCAGGGCTTCCACAAGAGCTCAGTTTACCATGAACAGCCTATAACAGTACATGTTTGATAAAACGATGAGAAAAACTTGATAAGGTGTTACATTTTCATTAAACATTCTGTATGGCTGATGTGCCACAAAATCATTTTTAATTTTTGTTTCAGTTTCACTAAATTCAAACACACATTTTTAATTTTGATTTTGTGAAACAAAAAGGCACATTACACAACCTCATTAAATGCAAACAAAATTTACAACAAAAATTGAAACTTGATTAAAAATTGTAGTCAAAAGAAATACATAACTACTAACTTTCACTAGTTGTCTTGAAATAACATATATTAAAATATATAACCTGAAACTTCTGCATAATACTTCCCTGTAATTGCTCTTGTATTGTAATGAACTAAATGGATATATGGATTACAACTCGATTATAAACACAAAAATGGTTAAAAATACTGTATAGGCAATGCATATCCCATCTGTACTGAAAAATTCTACAAATTATTGGAAGATACACTTTTATATAATGGGGCTACTGCCAGAATATGATTTTATCATAATTTCCTCTTTTCTTTAACTACACTATTGTTTGTGAAAATTGGAATACCCAGTAAGAATGGCCCAAATGAATCCAAACTCAGAGGATGTGTAGAACAGTGTATCAGCAATAAGTGATTACGATTCCAGAGAGATGGCGTACACGTAGGCCGAGCAGCGCCCTCTCATGTATGACCTGAAAGGTCAACAATGTTACAAGCTCAGTCGGTGAAGAACAATCAAACAAAGTGAAAGCAAGTGCCAGTATGCCTCGTTGATGTCAAAGGGCACCATATCAACATGTTAGCATGTTTGAATGTGGCAGAATGATTATCCTCCGGAAAATGAGCTTGTCGTAAGAAGGTTGTATGCAGCAACAAGCAGGTACTGGTCCATGCAATGGGACCACAGCATGGGAAAATAGCCATTTTGTTTTCATGGCCTTAACAGACCATACAGCCTCGTCCATAGTATGGCTCGACACTGGAGCACTGCAACGGGCGTTGACCTGTCTGCAACGACGGTTTAATGCCATCTGCTGTGGACTGAACTGGTAGCATGCATGCCATTGCGTTGCCTTCCACTGTTCAGAAACCACAAATGCTTCAGACTGCAATGGGCATGTGAATGCCGTTGCTGGCATGCTGAGTGGGATGAGTCATGCTTCAATCTGTCCTACAGTGATGGCCGTATACGTGTTATGCTACTGTGGTGATTGCAATCTGGCAGCCTGCATTGTGAAGCAGCATAGAGGACAAATGTCAAATGTGATGGTGTGGGGCGCCATTGGATACAACATGCAGTCTCGACTCCTACATATTGATAGCAATCTGAACAGCAACCGCTAACATCAGGAGGTTTTAGAGGTCGAGGTACTGGCCCTCCTTCAGTAGGACAATGCCCGGCCGAATGTGGTGAGGAATGTGCAAAGTCTTCTTCAGTGAACGACGGCTACCACTGCTTCCCTGGCCGACACATTCGCCTGACATGTGGCCCATCGAACATGACTGGGATATGGTTGGTTGGCAACTTATTCGTCACGGTCCTCCAACAACCACTGTTGATGCTTTGTGGACTTGCATACAAACCGCGTGGAGGGAGATTCCCCAGGAACATATCCAGGTCCTCTTTGATTGCATGTCACAAAGTCTGAGAGGCTCTGATTGCAGCAAGTGGGGGCTTCACACCGTACTGAATTTCCAAGGAAATAGACCCTGTACAGTTCTGTTATCCTTATCAATTGTGTATTTTCATGTACCTAATAAATTATTTGGTATAAAGTTCATTTCATTCGCATGTATCCTTCTTGGTGTTGCATTTTTCAGAAACGTAAAGTGTATTTTCCCCATATTCCACAGCACTTTTTGTCTAGCACAAGGACATTATTTCCCTTAATGTTTTGACCAGTCTCTGACAAAATGATCCTTCCAGTCTTATTCCAATATTTTTACAAAAATGTATGTTTGAAGTTTCCTTCCTTGAACATAAAATTCATACCTTAAAAACATGAACAACAATATGCTTTTGTATGCAAAGGAACAACCTTCTAAGTCTTTTAATGCTCCACAGTAGTTGTACATAAAAAACTAAAGTTTGACTTGTTGTGAATAAAATGTTATATAAAATTACTTTTCTCTTGCAAAACTACTTACGTTCTACCACAAAGTGCTGAATACCCTACTAATTTATTGTCATAAGCATCTAATCGATCTTCGGAAACTGTTGTGTTACTAATTTGCAGATCATGCCAAACAAATTGATAAAATATCCCGGCCAACCACACATCCACATGGATTTACTTATACCCTGAAAATAAATCAGAACAGAAATAATCACTCTCTCTCTACTTGCAATAGCCAGACGACTCACCCCTCACTGTGTTGCCATGTTATGTAAACATCTGCCTCTCTCGGCATGCTGTGGTCACAAATATGAGCAGATCTGGCCAGAATGTAAGGAGTCCCAACATGTGGGTGAAAGTGAATTACATTTGGTACAGCACATGAACCACATGCAAATCAATTTATGCAGGCATACGACTGATCAATGGTTGAAGCAATTTGAGAGCTTAGAGATGACAACACTATTTTGTCCTCCACATGTGCTATATTGCACGAACTCACTACATATGTAGAAATACAGTACACTTTTTTTTTTGTGTTTTTACTGGCCTGGCTACCATCACACCCTGAATTGTGCTCTCTGCATCAGTCTACCCACTGCACCAGCTCTCAACAAAAAAAATTTCTATCTTCATCCGCAGCCAATCTTCTGCCAAATTGTGCAAGTCTACAATAAGACATCTTAAATTTTTTTCCTTCTTTCTCTCTGTGTATTTACATACCACAATTTGCCTAATCAGATGCCCAATATCTTGGCCTTCAGTCTTCAAGCTCATGACTGTTACAATCATGTTTGTAATTCATGGACGTGTATTTTGAAACGTAACTTTTACATACACCTTGCATAAGAAACAAAACTAATTCTGCTCTAGTGAGCAGACTTGTATGCTTGTCTTTTTTGTCTATTATTGCAGTATAGTGTAACATAATGTTGAACCGTGTCTTATATTTTCCGTAGCAGCTTAACAACCTTGTTAACTCTCAACTGCTACTGTGGGAGATACACAACCCAAATCCTGCGAGCCCTGGAGATATACTAGGCTACCCAGATTAATCACAAGTTGATGAACCACTTGTAACATCCACCATTGGCATGCACTTACCTCCCCAGTACTACAACACTGTCATTAAAACTCTCTATGCCTACCCACCACCCACCCATCCCCTTGAAACTAGGATTACCAGATATTTGAAATGTAAAAACAAAACATGAAAATATATACCCACCTTCTAGTTGATCCTCGTAGTCAGCCATTACAGAAGGTACACTCATACTCCGCTTTGCATTTTCTGCTGATAGTGCCAGCAACATCATGGCATCCATTGGTGTGGAAAATGGCTGCCACAGCCTCCTGACAAACAAAATTAATTTTGAAGGTTTATTTTTATTTTTAAAAGTTACACTTTTCTCTGCCAGATTAAAGCATTTTTAAAAATATTCTAAAAATAAAATATTTCCCACCTTTTATAAAAAGTATTCCCACCTTACAAGGTTATGGAAAATACACCTATTTAGATTTTACATCCAGAATGTGCACCAGAAAATGTTCTGTAAAATTTATTCGTAAATTGTGTACATGTAACATTTTTATTTGCAAAATATTTAATTAAAATGCTTGTACAGTTGCACACATTTAAATTCTTAGTAGATACTGACACCGTCGGGTGAGACACGAGACGAACGATAACACAAATACTTACTGGTAATTTGGGCGCCAGCGGTGCTTCCCAATCACCGCACTATTGAGACTCAGGGTTCTCAGGGATGCTGTGAGTTCTGTGTGTCCATCTCACCAGTGCATACTTACAAACACATAGGCAATACTAAACTTTTTTACTAAACATCACTGGAAATAAACACATAATAAAATATATGTGGCTAGGACACTGTCACTACTGAATAATAGAATTAAGTTCACTGTAAACTTATTTTTATTGATATTGTTCATACACATCAACGTGCAAATGAAATGATTAATTGGGTCATGACTAGCCAATTTCGCTTGGGTGCTCCCCAGCCCGTAATTATTCTAGTGCATGCCTAAATGGATGATCTCACTGAGGTGCATGAAAGCACAGTATTCACAAGGGAAGAGGGCCGACAGCCGCTAGGGTGGCCTGACGGTTTTTCCCTGAAGACAGGACATGGTGAATTACAAATGAAAACTCTTAATACATATTAACACGTGTGATTACTCTGCATCACTAACACAAACTCATCGGGGATCGCCCTCCAGTACATGGGTAGTGTGGTGACGGCCTATACACAGAGCCGGCTAGGACAGGAATAATTGCACCATACACTAATTATAAAATTACATAGACCCTTGAATGATACATGAAATAAGATTGGATACGAGATGAATATTCACAATAAACACACACGTGTGAAAACAAGCTTAGGTAGCGCAGATGCCGCTGTATGAAGTTCATAGCGGACCACGTAGGCAGGTGAAATGAAATTGCAATATTTCTGCGTGGAAACGGCAAATTAAATTCAAATCAAATATTATTCTTGTTGAGAAAGTGATTCTCTTTATGATTAGAGTGGTTACAGGCTTGTAACATGCCTGATGGCGGTAAAATCAAACATTAAAGTGACAGTGTGGTCAAGTACAAAAAGCATCAATTTATGTGAAAAATACATTGAACCCTGAATAAAATTGACATAGAACACTGAAATAAATGATTGCACATACGATGTTACATAAATAAGCTCTTAAAACACAATGATTGCGCATACAAATACTAGGCTTTGGTCAGCCACATGGTTATACGTAATGTTGCCATAAAATATTCAAACAAAAAAAAAATCCTCAAATACATACATAAAAACAAAGCTCTTCAAATAGCGTGTAGTAATAATGCAGAAGTTACAATGAAATGCCATAAACGTAGGCGGATGGCGCCTGATTCAAAATGTACGGGTCGCGTGAATCTCCGACATTTTTCTCCTCCTTCTCCTCTATTAAGTTAAAAATGCCACAAGGATGCAAGAAATTAATAAAGCGGAAGCATAATGCTGGGGAAAAATTTCTGCTAAAAACGTATGCAAGCAAAGGTTAACCGGTAAACTAAATAACTATGGAAACCTAAATCAGGGAACGAAAGTTGTACATACGTGACAGTGTCTTACCTCGCCAGCTCTCCTCAATAAACTATCCAGATACAAGCGTCGCACGGACCTACCATGGCCGCCTGCAGGGTTCACATAAGCGGAAATGCTATGCACACCAAGTGAAATATTTTATATCGAAAATAAAATGGCACAAATTAAATTAAATATCGGTTTACATTTCTATAATTTTCTTATGAATTTCAATATTATTTTAGTGTCTCTTTATGATGGCGTTCATGCCAGAATGTTCAGTGTTCTTAATCTTGCATTTTATAACCAAACAATTAAAAATTAGGACTTTAAATCATTTTAAGACACATTAAGCACTGCAAAGACAATATACACACATTTTACACTGAAAATAACATTTATATAAAAGTTCAAAATTATCGGCCTCTTCGCGCACTTGGGGACACATGCGTGGTGAGCGCTGTCATGGGCTCTGGCGCCGCTGGCTGTTAGCCGGCGTGAATACCATGAACAATATAAAACTTTTCCCATTTATACAACTCTGTTCCACAAGACCAATGAAATTGTTCTTATCAGCAAAATTAGAACAATACATCACCACACCAAGATCACATCTATGTCTACTGTGCACTGAATACCATCTTAATATGTTTCTCACTTACGAAGGAGTTTCGTGCTTAATAAGTTTATTAATTTTACACCTTGCCTACATGGTTACAGATGGATCATTTAACCCTTTTAGGCCAATTTCCTGTGTAATAAGCATGTATTTTCTCAGTCCCTACAGAAATGTCGTAACAGTAATTTACTGTAGTTTGCAGCTTGGTGTATCATGATAATTTTTAAGTTCCCCAGTGCAATTTCTACTGTTCAGAGAGGTATATCTCAGAATGCTCTCAAATTCAAATCAGGGCGTTCACCTACAGGGAAAAAAGGGAAAAGTTAGGGATTTTCATGTGACGGGAATGTCTGGGAATATTCACCTGGGTCAGGAAAAATGTAAATAATTGCTACTCTGCAAAAATTGTTAGTTTTGTAAAAACAGGATAATGTAATAATGAGCATATGTAATTTAAAATTAAAAAATTTTTAAGTTTGTGAACTGGCAATAACACATTTTTGCAAAGTGACATAGGGCCTGTATGTACAAAATAAAGTATTTGTGTGTCTGTAATGGGCACCCATGGGTAATTAATAGCATATATTATAAGAAATATTGCTGGACTGAATCAAATGTTGGCCGTGTTTGCTTGGTGTGTATCAGCGTAATGCAACATCATTGATGGTATATTTTTTCCGTCAACAATGAAAAATAAAAATGGCATTGTTTCAGTATTCCTGAACAAAGGTCAGGGAAAATGTTAAGATACTGCCTGGTAAACAGGGAAAAGTCAAGAAATTTGAAAAAGTATTTTCAGTGGAGTGAGTGCAGAGATTTGGGTGGTTCTTAGCAACGAGGTCTTGAGAGCCTATGAGGGTGATTGAAGTGAGTATGGGGCGGTGCTGGAATGAAGGGGCAGAGGAAATGGGAAATCCCCGAGAAAACTCACTGACCAACGGCATTGTCCGGCTATTTTCAGTGGACATCCTGTGAAATGTGTGCACCACTATGTGTGTATCTACACTCTACAACCTCTGCCAAAGGCGAGAGGTTTTTGCAGGCACTTAAAAGTGAAGTTTTGAGTGCCAGTGAAAATGAAGTGATGTGAAGATGGAGCAGTGCTGGAATGCGAGGACAAGGGAATCAGGAGTGCCCAAGAAAACCTGCCGGCCAATGGAAACGTCTGCCATGTTTCCCCACATGCATAAATTCCAGGCAACCTCACCAGAAATTGAACCTGGCTCGTCTTCTTGGGAGGCACTAGTGTGAGAGGTTCACCACCAGGCCTCCCCCTTGCAAATAAAGTGCAAGGATATTAATACACACAGCACTTTTAGCCAGAGTTAAAGAATTTATATATTAACTTGTACAGGTGATCTCGCCACAGTGCACATCTTAACTGCAATATGCGTTAGAGTTTACATTTTGCTACAGCTATTGAATAAACGGGAGTAAAATGCATATTTGATAAGAAAAAATTCTATACAAGTATATTCTTTTTTATGTCTGGCAGAAGTAATTTCACCACTGATATTGCTTGAAGCATAATTTAATATGTGGTAATAACACTAAATATGTGTGCATAAAGTACATACAATCAGGAAAAATTTGGATTTCAGAGCATTTCAATAAAATGGAGAGTGATTTATGATGTGAAATTCATTCTATTTCACTTAATTTTGATCTGAAAAAGAATTACTACACCCAAATTATACAGGTAAGTTTAGTTCCCAACATGTGATGCTTCATGTGAACAAAAGTTGTATCACAGATACAGAATCTTGCTTTACTTAAACAATACGAGTCGTTTATGTTTGCTAACCTGGCATGTTCAGAATCCTTAGGTCAAATAAATAGGGAAACATATATGCAACATAGGACCTAAAGTGATTTCTGTGGGTGATAGATGCCTTGGAATGTTGCGACTGAAAATATGTTATGTAATGATACATTGGAAACCACTTGCGATTAAGGAATGAAAATTGGCATACAGGCAGACATTTACGAGGCAGATTACCACACAGAATGGTGTTACGGAGAATATGCCCCTTCATACATTAAATAAGGGTTGGTCCCCTCCAATTGCTTAGAACTCTATAACTCTGTGCTTGAGGCAATTTGAGATGATATGTTAATAATCAGCATGCAACAATCAATAAAATAGGTAACCTTGATATTATTCGCTAAATACCAACTGTTAACGCAGAAATCACATGTCTACTTGGATGGCAGGTTAGTGGTTGCCTGGGAAGTAGGCAGCCTGTACCTCTCACTGTGGTGCAAGACATAATAACCTGGTTCATGTTTTAGACCTAATGCAAGTACCCTAACTAAATTATGGTAGTGTGGGGTGGTCAAAAAAATCTAATATATATATATATATATATATATAGAGCCACCTTTCTTCATGCATGCACAAATGTGCAACATTTAAATGTCTGGCGCACACACTGCAACATATCAGGATTAGCCTGAACGATACAGCATGCACCTTGTATATGTTACCAGAGATCCTCCATGTTGTCCATGCCAGTTGCATACACCTGTGCCTTCAAGGGACCCCACAAGCAGAAGTCGACTGGGTTTCGGTCGGGTGATCTGGGTGGCCAACCCACTGGCCCACCTCGGCCAATCAATCGCGCTGGGTACTGCGCCTCCATTTACTGCCTTTCTGTATGACTAAAGTTTGCTGATGCACCATCGTGCATGTACCACACTTATTCTTCTAAAATAAACGGTACATCTTCAAGTAGTTGTGGCAGGTCATCATCCAAATGCGGATGAACTGAAGTGAATGCACGTGCAACTGGTAAATGTCCAGCTGGAAACATTTTGGCGTATCTGCCACGCACAGCTGACGCATCACACATCATTGCACCATATGTGAGATTCATGTCAGTCAGTTCCTCATTACTCTGCTCTATCCAACACGTTATGAAGAATTGTCTGCTGTGGAAACTACCAATGCAATGCTAGCAGACAACCTCGTCACCACTTGATACAATAATAGGAACCAATGCAATTGGGCATTTGCCCGTAGTAACTTCTCAGCCATCCACAATTTTATAACCTTATTGCCTTAGGACAGGGACAATGGCCAGGGTCACGCACAACAGTGGTACAGGCTGCCTACATCCCAGGCAACCACTTATCTGCTTTCCAACTAAACATCCGATTTCTCAAGAAATTGTAGTGATTAACAGATACTACCACCGAGACATTTTTTATTGCGCTTTTTGCTTGTTGATTACTAACATGTCATGTCAAATTGCTAAAAGCGCAGGGTTACAAAGTTCTACACAATTTGAGGGTGCTAACCCCTATTTAACGTAGGAAGGGGTGTATTCTGCCTAATGCCACATTTTGTGTGGCAACCTGGCTTGTAAACTTTTGCCTGTATGCCAATTTTCATTGCTTAATCACAAGTGGTTTCCAACAATTTATCGTTGCATAACACATTTCCAATCGCAATGTTCCAGGGCATCTACCACCCTCAGAAATAAATTTAGGCACCATATCATATATATGTTTCCTTATTTATTTTCCCTAACGATTCAGATCGTGTCGGGTTAGCTTACATTAATTATAAAACACACACTCACTCACTCACTCACACTCACACTCTCTCACTCTCTCTCACACACTCTCTCTCTCTCTCTCTCACTCTCTCTCTCACACACTCTCTCTCTCTCACACTCTCTCTCTCACACTCTCTCTCACACTCTCTCTCTCTCTCACTCTCTCTCTCTCTCACACACTCTCTCTCTCTCTCACACTCTCTCTCTCTCACACACTCTCTCTCTCTCTCACACACTCTCTCTCTCTCACACTCTCTCTCTCACACTCTCTCTCACACACTCTCTCTCTCTCACACTCTCTCTCTCTCTCACACTCTCTCTCTCTCTCACACTCTCTCTCTCTCTCACACTCTCTCTCTCACACACACTCTCTCTCTCACACACTCTCTCTCTCACACACACTCTCTCTCTCTCTCACACACACTCTCTCTCTCTCTCGTGGTGTGTTGTAACAGTTTATCGTATAACATAAACTTTTCTGAAATCACATACTGTATTCCATAAACTGAGGTAAGGACTAGGGCACATTGCAATCACAGTTGTAATTGGTGAATGCTCTTGTGTTTATATACCTTACCTCAGTTTATGGAATACAGTAGGTGATTTCAGAAAAGTTTATGTTATAGGATAAACTGATACAACACACCACTTCATTATGTCTAAGAGGTAAATAAAACCCCATTAAATTAAAACAAAAAAAATTTTTGCAGCATAAAATTTTTCTAAAAGGAAATGTACATACCCCTTAACTAGCTATAAATATTCATATGTTAATGCAATATTTTTAATTAAGACCAAGAAGGCCTACTGTATTATTCAATGTAATACTGACAAGGTTATGTATGAAACTGATACGTATTTTGTACCTACCCACTAAAGAACAACATTTTTAAAAACCAATTTTTACATTAAAAAAATTGTAGGCTATTAATCCTGGACAATAATTAACATACCTTTTATTAAACTGAGCTTAAATCACTCTTGATAATAATGATGTGTTGACAGTATCAAGGCACTGCACAAGCAAGTAAATAAACTAATTGTGTTACTATGGCAACCTGTTATTGACAAGAGCACCTCACATTTTTTTTGTGTGATTGTGCAGATTTAGGCTACCTTTCCTGATAACTAATCATGGTTGTAGAAAGTAACGAATGTGGCGGACTGACATTAAACACCAGAGTGAATCTGCTGAAACAAATAGACTATAAAACTTCCACAGGTGTTGGGCACCAGCATATTCACCCTGTCTCTCAAACACAACAGGTGAGGTTATTTTTCAACCCAAAATACAAATGAATTGAAGTATGGGTGTAAATTCTGCCGTGACTAGTAGGTACGGGCTACTACGTACTTTGTAATATTCCCACTCTTTCTCAAATGGGGAGTGGGATTAGTGGAGAGGTTTGACAGATTTTAACATCTTGAGAGTTTTCTCGAATGAGTTGCAGATTATGTTTTGAAATCTAAATTGGTTGATGGATACAGATTGTCATAGCTGCTGTGTGGTGTAGCAAATTATTGCTCCTATCAGTTTCGTTCAGCTTACATACCTTTGAAGTCAACCATATAATACATCTCACTTTGACGCTTTTAAATTTTACAGTTACAGCATTGCAACGTTACCCGCCTTTGATGCACAGTCGCTGTATTTACAACTGCAGATTTTGATAGTTGTAGCAGTATTGAAGAGAACAAAATAACACTCTGCGGAGAGTACAGCAGGAAACAGTATCATGACATATTTTAATAACTGTTTTGATTGACTTGAAACACAATCTTTGTCTTACTTCATGGCAAGGTCTCCATCTGTCAAATGTTGGCTGCAGAGTAGGCAGCATGCCAACAAACAATATATCACATTGAAAAATATAACTCAATCCTCCCTGCTTGTTAGTAATGTCACAGCTAAAAAGTATGCCAGTTACTATAACAAGTTCAATACATTTTTGTGGACCGTATTCTGTTTCCAGCATCTTAACTTATTTATATATGCTGCCACTGAAAGACATGCCCCTTCACATGTCAAACCTTGAAAACTATCTTTGTCCTCCCTTTGTTCCATGTGTTAGTTGCAGATGATGATGGTGTAAGCAGGAAAAGTCTATTATAACCTAAAAAAACTTAAGGTTACCAGAAAACTCACCTGTGACTGTATGTGGAGTTGTGCAATAGTTCACAAGAAAACAGGGTAACGCAATGATTAGGGGGAACACCAAAATAGTGCCTTCAATTTGCTTTTCAAAGTTTTCGCCATATTTTCTGCACACCTGTTTGTAGCAAAGATGGTAAGATGGTGAAAAAGTGTGTTTGAAGTCATTGCATATACAAAACTGACTGGCATCTTTAGATGAGAATTGAATTCCATAATCGCTAATGAGCCGTTCTCAGAGACCATACATTGTAAACCACCAAATTAACTTTGTTATGACAATACTGAAAGTAAGACTGGAGTGGGGAGGTTCAAATAGCTCTTGAAAGTGAAGTCTTGGGAGCAGATGGGGGTGAGGGGAGGTGAGCATGCAGCAGCACCAGAATGCAAAGTGGGGGAAGTGGGACATATCGAAAAAAATTTGCCGACCAGCGGCACAGTCCGGCATGATTCCATGTGCGAAAAACTGGGAGTAAACACAGGAATTGAACCCGGTTCGCCTTTGTATAAGGCAAGTAAACTGAACACTTTACCCTCCCTTGCAGCCCTCAAGAATGACTGGAAAGCATACAAACTTAGGTAGTCACTTTCAGTAGCTGTCATGATTCCCACATGCAAAAATTTGGGAGAAACCCCACCACGAATTGAGCCCAGTTCACCTTGATGGAAGGCAAGCGCTCTTGCAACTACACCACTGTCGCCCCTTAACTTTGTAAATGCTCCCTTAGCCCGTTTGTACCGCTACACCTGCACATCTGTGACATGCTCTCTACTGGAGGTCAGCCCTAATGTGGCGGTTACACCTCCACAACTCCTGCCTCAGCGCAGTGTACTATGAGTGCACCCTACCCACACGACGTCCGAGGCACTGCCAAAGTCAGGTGATCATTCCACGTTAATGTCCTCAAGAGGCAACTTCTGAGGACATATTAATTTGGGCCAACCACTAAGTATCACCAAACAACCCCCATTAAAGTTACCACTGGGGCCACAATGGCTCCAGAGTTCCAGCAACCCCCTTTGTGTGCCCCTCTACACGTGTTACGTCCCCGTGCATGCATGTACGGGTAGTGTGAGTGCAGCCTGACATCAAGGAAATTTCTCTTAACAGATCACCATTTCCAAATTCAGCCAGTTTTGGCGAACAGTTCTTAATGTTTTATAGCCATTAAGGCATGGCTACCCACACCCCTCCTGGGGTGAAAGTGGACTCGCCCAGCTGGAGCCACCCGATGCCACTTTACTATAGTAACATTTGAGAGCATAATTATTTTGTAAATTTCTTTATTGCAGTGAAATTGTTTTTAATTTAATGAACGAGGCAACAGACCGGGAGAGAGAGCCTAAGAGCTTTTGAATAATATGTTGCTTAACTTGTTTACTGCCAGCACGTTTTTATATTCTTACATAATTTGTTTGTCAAAGCTAATTAATAAGTGTTCATTCGTTTTGTAATGCAGAGTCATGATGTTTCAATGTACTTGTTTTTTTTTGTAAAATGTGTATTGTATTTTCTTGTCTGTCTCCCGTGCTTTTGGGCTGAGTCTTGGCGGACCTCCCCCGTCTTCTTCAGTTGGTTCTTGAGCGCTGCCGATGTGGTCATGCATCACGTTTCTCTGGGCCTACACCATTTTTGCATCCATCATCACGTAGCTTCAATACTAATTTTTTTATTATGGAACCATACTGTAACTTTAGTCACCCAGAGGCAGCACAATCCCCACGTCCTGCCAGCTCAAAATCACCGGGATCGTTTAAACCTGTAATTGTTCATTGGCTTTGCACCTGTTTCTCTTCGTTTAGCTTGCCAAGACACCAGAGCTGTTGGAACGATGTAAGTGCCTCCCAGGAGGAATATTGCAGTGAGTAAAAAGACTGTTGTGCCAATGGTGTTTTATTTCACCGCCGGTTGCTTCACGACAATATAAGTTTGGGTCATCTACCCGCTGAACCACTGCATCTCCTTAAGTAATGTGATTGTTGGGCACGTAAGTTCTATTGGCATGTGAGATGGTCGTAACCATGTCACATGGAAATTAGTGGTGTGTGAAGAGGCCTATATACTCTCTAGGCAGGCAGACAGGAATAATCTTTCAATAGTACGTCATCGTCAGCATGAGGTGAGTCTAGGAGCAACCCTGCAGACGAATGGCCTGCCCCTAGAGAAGAGTCTCTACTCGACCGACCGAGCTGGCGCACTTACTATCATAATTAACCTAAACAAGCCTTCTAAATCTGTCATCACAAACTTCCAACACCTTATACCCACTCCTGAGCCCACAACATCCCGTCACATACTCCATCATCTAATTAAAATACTGCAGGAGCACAGCTAACCCCTGCGGCACACTGTTAGCAGCGCCGTGGAATTCCACAATGACAGCCAAAAATATGGGTTTGTAGCTGATGATCCATCACCAAAGTGAATTTCCATCTATAAAGGTAGTAAAAATATTTTTTACCCCTAAAATGACGGCCAATGAATTTCTGTCAAGCTGCAAACAATTTCTTTCCGTCAAATATAATGTACGCAATGCAAATACATCTTTAAAAAATATGGCACACAATAACCCTGAATATATCTTTAAACTTTTTGAATCAAACACTTGAAAAATAACCTTATATTTGACATGTTTGGTTGTTTTCTACAATATGTAATGTACCACGTGTTTTACTGCATAAACACTACAATCTTCATAGCCCTCCTCATTATCACATTTTATGGTATACACTGCAAATTATGTGAAGCCCCACTAAAATTTGTATTACGTGGGATTAGTAATAACTCTACATAACATTTGCAGGTATTATTTTCCTGATTTCCAGAAAAGTCACAATTCTTTATAATTATGGCAACATTAATGTACTGTTACATATGAGGATGCATTGCAGGCTAGACTCACTGGTAAATCTGAATTCTAGTATGTGATTGCAAGTAAAACATAACCAATTGCTTGAATCTTTCAGTAGTATTATTATATTTTGTGATCAATACCATTTATAACATTAAAAAACTGTAGAATGGCAGAAACTTTGAACAGTAGTTGACCAGAGCAAACATTGATCACGTCTGGCCCAGATCGTTACAAAATATGCAAAGGACATTATTGATGCATAAAAGAATTAACAGTATTTTTGGTCAGCCTGATCATCAAGTTTGCATTACAGTTAGTTACATTTACATTTATTTCTCATAGAGGAATTAATTTTTGTAGTGACTAATACTTTTAATGTACACACGAACTTAAGTGTAGCATTTGAAAAAGTATACATATACTTTATTTTGGCTATGTTTTTTTTTTTGATACCTTTGGTCTAGGGTCTAGTCACTGGTTCACTGGCGCACCGGTCTCCTAGAAAAGCAATGCAGGGTCATTGTGAAGTCCCAACATAATTTCTAAAAGTGTTGAAACATGGTGGATGTTGTCACTGACTGGTGTGGGTTTGTTGAGGAACTCTCATTAGCCTCGCCATTGCAGAGCATCACTGACGACTTCCAGAGTCTCATTCCACTCATGGACAACAAGCGCACACACAAGTATGTTTTTCTCGCCAGAGGCTGGAATGGCCGCTGCCGGCTAACCTGGTTGAACGAGACCATGAAGTATTGGTCAACACCTACAGAACCACCACAGGGGTGGCTCACGATGCCAAAGAGCGAACACTCGAACCAGAACATGCTTCCGTGCCTTCAAACAACCAGGCTGTTCAGTACCAGAGGAGCATTCATGAAAAGGTAGATATTATTGTGATTTTAAGTCTTTCTCAATGTCAAGTTATTTATAAGAAATGTAAAAATTGCAAGAAAGAATAAGTTATATTTCAAAAGTATTATCTTAACATTTTATGTTAAAACTTTTCGATAAGATAAATCACTTTACGTAGTGTAGTTAACTAATACCACACACCTTAATTATAGGACCATGGTTCACTAGTAATAATTTCAGTTACCTCCATCGTTAAGTGTGTAAAGGAGTCTTCAAACGACGAAGTTTCAAGTTCAAATCCTGTGTAGGCTATGAATGCACAGGCCATTTTGAGATATGAGTTTGATTTAGTTTAGCATGTAAGTCACCCTCTTATTGGCCCCCCAGTATAAGAGTAGGGATAATAAAAAAAACAATAATTAACTTTAAAAATTAATTAACTTCCTTTTATTAGTTTAATACATCTATATAGTATTGAAAAGCATTTTCCAGTACAGGCAACACACTTTTCACACAAAACAGCATGATTTGTGTTACATACAGTAATAGACCAAAATTTAATAATATGTACCAACATATGTTCTTTAGTGTCTTAACTGTTGATCCTAATGCTCCATTTGAAAACAGGGAGCATTAGGATCAAACTATTACTGCCCATTCTGCTGTATTGGTAGTGGTTGCATATTGGGTGGTGGAATGTGTACAGGGAATCACAACTCTATTGCAGGCTGTCGTGGCTGTGCTGCATTACCCTGTACTGAATACTGACCTTGTGATTGGTTGTTTCCATGCTGTTTCCTGTAGCCATCTCTTCAATTGTCGATCGTAATTATAGTGGCTACTACCAGGATAATTTTGTCTTGTGTGGCCAAAACTTTGGTTGAATGGTGCGGGGAGGACCAGGATTAGAATACACGCCCATCGTCCCCGTCCGTCGCAGTTCAAACATGACATGCGGCAGTCATCCATTCGGACTGGGGGGCCAAAACTGGTTCTGTTGGTTACTGTCCCTGATCTTATATTGATTGTCCCCATTAAGGGTATTGTCGTGGAGGAAGTAGTGATCTTTCCTTCCGTAGTCCCCGTGGTCCCTAGTTGAACATTTCCTATTGGCATTTTGAGAACTGTAATTTTCAAAAGTTATCGCATGTACATGCAGGTTCCTTTGATAATTTTGAACCTGCTGTGTTTGGTACATAGGTGGTTGCGTCCGATTGGTTTACCTGACCTGATCCCTTTGTTGCGTAACTCTGGTCTGCTTTTCCAGGCTTTCAAAATTTAACAATTGATTCCCAAATTTGGTCAGAGTAGTTGGGCTGCTGGTTATCCACTGTTTTTGGTAATTCATGAGTAACCGACTTGAAATTATTGCTATCACTTCAGGTTCTGTAATTTCTGGTGTCATGTGCCGAGTACGCTCAAAAGTATTGTTAAGGTGTTCATCAATTGTTGTAACCCTGTATGGGTCATACTTTTCTGCAGCAAGTAGGGTCCTTAAATTTATTTGTGTCTGAGTATTCCAAAATTCTTCAATGAATGCTGCCTTAAAATCTTAGGAATTTGGAATCTATTTTTGTTTATTTCTAGCCAGAAAATTGCTGTTTCCTTCAGTGTAACACCTAACCATTTCAAAACATCAATGTCTGAAAAATTATTAAAAAAATTGGCAATACTCTTCAAATTGATTAAAAAATGCAACGGTGTTTTCAGATGTTTTGCCACTGTAAGTTGGAACTTCCCTTTGCCCAACATCTTTCAGGGTAACGCATTACTGCTGCTGTTGTATTCAAGATACAGGTATTATGTGTATCACGTGTAGTACTCTTATGAGTGGGTTCAGGTATACAATTTTGCATATCAGGTACATTACTATGTGATCCCACGTGACTGTGTGATGTTGGGTGTTGGCTTAGTTAATTTTAGACTCAAGTGAAGCTGTTGTTTGAGCTAACTTTGTGTCAAAATGCCTAGACAAACTTTCCGTTTCTCTACCCTGTGTAAATTTTCTCTCTCAATCGTATCACTTACTTGTCTAACAGTATTTTGCAATTTTCAGCTGCTTTCCTTGTTTTCTAGCTGAAGTTGTTCAAAATTAACCTGTTAACTTTAAATAGTGTCTGTATTTTCTTGACTGATACTTTCTACCCTGTCCAATCTGTTGAACCCCTGTTGTAATTGTATCAAATTGAATTTGCAGTTCAGCTTTAGTCTGTATAAGATCTGCCTTGACTGCGCTTACAGCCAGTGTGTTCTGGTCTAACTTAGTGTGGACGTCTTGCAAACTTAATTTAATAGTGTTGTTGATTTTCAGGTCAAGTTGCTGGAGGTCATTATGTACTTCAGATTTCATTTGTTGTAGACTCAAACTAAACTCTGATTTCATTTTCCTCATGAAATCAAATAAATCAATGAGAGTAGGCTGCTCTAATTGTTGTTACATCTGAACTCTATGAGTTGTAGTAGTATCTGTAATTACAGTGTTTTGTGCTACCATTATATCTGTAAATAAGTAAATTGTGCTCCAACATGAAAATGCTACAGAAATTACATCATAAACAGCCTTCCATGTGTAACATTAAATAACAGGATGAGAGCAAGCAAGGTAAGGTACAATCACAGTAATCGTTCTACGTAATAAATAGTATTTTCTCACATTTTATAGCCTTGTTTGCAATAAGAGGAAGACCCTTATGTTGCATTTGAGTGTTCCTCATATAAAAATGTATAAACAATTGGATTAGTTGGAAAAAATAAAATATACATCTTATTATTACATAAAAAGTCTGTTGTATGTGCATGTAGTTGAATATATATTTTTTCCATATACTCCAGTTGTCAGAAATGTGAGAAGAGAAAGGAGAATCATATGCAGGAAATTATAAACTACATATTAGCAATGTTTCAGAGCACCAAAAATAAATATATTCTAGAGTAACTGCATACTTTCCAAATGAAGACTGTCAACATTAATTCATGTTCTCTTTCTTCTTCTCTTGTAAAAAAAAATATTTTTATCCTGTATCATGTACTTATGAAGGAGTAATAAAAATAATGTATTGTATAGGATGCATTTTAGAGTCATTTAGGCATACTGAATAGTGGCATAGTTGTTAAAAATCATTTTATACAAATTCCAGCTAACCAAAACTCAAGATGCTGGGATTTAACTCATCAGTTTATAACAAAATCCAGGCAGCCCCCGGGCCTCAATATAAGATAATTACAGCTCCAAAACCATACTCATCAGCTGTACTGGCAAGTTGTCAATTTTCCTGCCGCACCTAGTATGCCACCTGGCCACTTTAGGTATACTACTAACAGCACTCTGCACCATATTGCAGTGTCCTACAACTCACCGCCCGATAAAGCTAGCCTAGCCAGTGAAACATCGTGATCACGCAACCACGTAGAAAAATGTGTTGTCCTTCTTTGCGTGTATGCCTGTTGACAAGTACTAGACTGTGAGTATTTGAGTTTCTATCCTTTCATATATTTTTGACAGCCTAGTAGCCTACCTGTAACCTTTACTCAAACATTTAAAAATAGTTATTTATTGTTTAAAAAAATTATTATTTATTATTTACAACATTATCTGAGAACATAAAATGTAGACATTTAAGAAAATACTTAATGTAGTGTATGTGATTACTGATTTGTTGCAGTTTCGGCTAACTCCCCCCAAGCCTCCGAGAGCCATTTCTACAGAGTATTCAGACTCGTATAAGCCCGTCAAGCCACTCCCATCCGTCACGTCAACACCAGCATGCTTTTACAGCTACAAGGTAGTAAAAGTGAAATAACTGCTAACTCTGTAAAACTTATGTTTTCACATAATAACAATGGTAAAACAGTAAGTAAATGCATTCCATCTGAAAATACTTTTTTCATTAAAAGTACATATCTTCAAATCCCTGCCACAAACTTTAAATTTGAGAACTCGTATAATATTTTCAGTTTCAATTTTAAAATAGAAAGACCGTATATAACCCACTACTGCAGATAGTATACATATTCAGTATACCCTAAAACAATGAATTGCACTTTAATTTGTATCCACTATAAACAAAATACCATGTCACAAAGTACATTTAAAACAAAATACCTTTTTAAAATGTTGATGGTTCATAAGTTCTGCTATTCATGCTTATCAACCATTCTTTAATAAATCAGTTTTTCAGTAAAGGGCAGTGAACAGATTAAGCATCAAGTTGAGATGCTCTACTCAACTTGATGAAATTATGCCATCATTTTGAAAATGTAATACATAGGTACTGGTGGTGTGTGGGTTTGAGGGAAGCCATTCTAAATTATATCTTGAAGCTCTCTACATCCCTAGCCATTTGATCCAAATAACTGAAGAAAAGGACTATCTGTCACCACACCAAACTTGTATTAAAGCATTGAATTAATTGTTTGCATTATAATTTACTTTATATAAAAAAGAGACAATATTGTATTTTTATAATTAACATGTATATTGTTAAATAAAACAAAGATAAGTGTTATAAATATGTTTTTTTAATTAAATCACTGTTAAAATTTTTGTGCCAAATAAAATCTTAAAAAATCTTATGAATATTGATGCAGTCGGGTGAGACACGAGACGAACGATGACACAATTTACTTACTGCAGGTGGGCACCAGCAGTGTTTCCCAGACATCGCAACTCGAGACTCAGGGTTCTCGGGGATGCTGTGGGTTCTGTGTGTTCGTCTCACCCGAGCGTCTTTACAAAACACTGGTCATTACTAAACATTTAACACTGAAAAAGGCGGGAAATGCCTGGTGTGACGCTAATAGAAACATATTTTATACACTGGTAGAAATGCTTTTATTTGACCACTCATACATATCATTCCAGAAAAATGATTTAATGCTTAACTTTGGAAGTGTCTAGCTAACTCCGTTGGGCAATTCCCCCAGCTCGCAATTACTCTAGCGCACTCCTAGATGGATGATTTTCTCCAGGGTGTTTGAAAACACAGCCCTCACAAGAAAAGGAGTCTACAGCCACTAGGATGGACTGAGGATTTTTCCTGGGGACACGACACGGAGAATTACAAAATGGACACTAACATGTGTGATTACTGATGTCGCTAACGCATACTCGTCGGGACGTACCTCCCACCACGTGGTGTGTGTGGTGAAGGTCTATACACTTAGCAGGCTAGGACGAAAATATTGTCATGGCACAAATTACACAAATAATGATGAGAAAACATGGGACACAATATGGACAGGTACAATAAACAGGCAGATGCGTGAAAGCATTCTTACATGGCACGGATGCCACAGGATGAAGTTCTTAGCAGGCCACATGGTGCAGATGGAATTGCAATATTTTCAGTGAAATTCATAAGCATCCAGTCGGACAAAATTACTGCGCTCTTTAGAAATTATTCTGATTGCATTTTTAAGCACTCCAGCGTTGCTAGCATGTCTGGTGACGGAAATATCCATGTGTGTGGATGACAGCGTGGTCGATTACAAAACATCAATCATAGCAAAATTACAAGAACCCTTTTAATGAAACAATACATACGACCCTGAGCAAAATTATGGCGCAACACGGACTTGGCAGCGATGAATCACGTGGTCGCAAGTGATGTGGCCGTAAAACAATTTAACATGACAAAACCCTAAAATACATACATACAAATTTACCCTTAATATTGTCCGTGGCAAAGAAGCAGAAATTATAATGTAAAAGCCTTTAACATAGGCGGATGGCGCTTGATTCAAAGCTGCGCGGGCCACGTGGCCTCTCTGACATCTTTCCTCCTTCCATTGATTTATGTTTCAAAAAGCCACAAGGGTACAAAATAATAATTTAAGTGGAAGCATTATACTGGAGATGTCTGGCAAAATGTACGCAAAGCAAACGTTAAACGGTAAACTAAAATGAACTATGGAAATCTAACTCGGTGCAAAAATATGAAGTGCGTACGTGACAGCGTCTTCCCTCACCAGCTCTCCTAGGACGACTGCACAGAGGCAGAGGTCATGCGGACCTGCCATAGCTGCCTATGGGGTTCACACAAGCGGAAGTGCTATGCACGCCGAATAAAAATATTGTTACTTTAAAAGAAATGCCAGTTAAAAATTATTTTCAATGCAAAATGATTAAAGTAATTTTAAATCAAAAATATCATTATCCAGAAATTGTCTTTTGAAGGCATTCATGCCTGAATAGCAATGTCCATTTCTTTGCATGCGCACATTTTGAATTTAAAAAGAACATTGTTCAATATTTATGGAAAGACATTTTTATCACTTTATATAACACTTTTAGTCTTGAAAGATAATGGAGAAACATACAATACACTGAAAACAATAATAATCCAGTTACGGGAAAGTAGGTGTTATGGCCTCTTTGTACACGTGCATTCCCACGTGTCACATGAGTTATGAGTGCCGTCATTGGCTGACTGCCGCTGGCTGTTAACCGGCATCAATATAAATACAATATCTTACTAAACCAAAGAAAAGTGCTAACAACAGAATGAGCAACCCTTTAAACATGCTGTAACTACTGTTAAAATAATTAATGTATGCTAAATATTACTGAGTAAGTTATGGAAAAGAATTAAAAATTGTAATGCAAACATCTGGTGTCAAGATTTCATTCTCATTAGCAATTTTCTATAAAAGAAAATTACGGTATGAAACTTAGTTATATGGGTCCACATTTTGCAAATTATATATCTTTTTTTTTTCTGGGCTTTGCATGTGAATGAATTTCAAAATTACATCAACATGTAACCTGAGTTGCACTATCGTGGTGAAGCGAAACAAAACCGTGTATGAAGCCAGAAATTATATTGCAGGTTGACTTCGACATTCCAAGAACAGGCAGCCAGGTGACCATTCCTCTGGAGAGACGCAGTGTTGCCAAGCTGCTGGACCCATACATCAGCACCACCCACTTCACCCACACTGCATTCCCCCCTGAGGACCTGGCCAACATCACCGACCCAGATCACATCACCTTCTGGAATTACGCGGATGACTCCCCTCTAGTAATGTCACTCGGTTTACCTTCATTTAGCTAAGAGTGAGCATGACATAAATTAATGATAAAGATGTTAGCTGAAGTGTCCAGTGTTTTGGAAGCCAACATAAAGAGATTAAAAAAGAGCCCTTCTATACACTTGTTTCTGTAGATTCGTGAGCAAGTATTTTTTCAAAGTGAGGCATGACGCGTTGTGCCTCCAGAGGTGCTGGGATGTGTTTGTGTCCCGCCTGGGAGTAGGTGGAGAACAGAAACTGGTGATGTGCCCGGCGCCACGTTCGGTAAAGAGAACAATGTTGAATGGGGTCGTACGGCCGACGGCGACTCTGGATATGCTGTCAATATGAAGGAAAGCTAATTTAACTGACGGTTAAATTATGTTGAATGTAAAATATTTCCTTTGGGACGAAGCTGTCAGCCACTTTGCACACCTATATTATCAATGAATTTACTCTGCTTGAGGGAGGCAGGCCCCATAAATAAAAAACATACACTGAAAAACACTTTACAATTGATGCTGCTATGAGGGTGCAGGACCCGATGAACTCTGGAGAGTTAATGCAATAAAACACGTCTAATTATGGTATGACTGTTTTATTACCGCAAAGGTACAATGAAATATTGCTGCACATGAAAATGTGTACCCTTGGTTAAGCGAACCCGGTACTCTGGACTTGCCGGTAGTCACTACTGTGGAAAGTAAGGTGTAGGCCTTAAGCTAGAGTTACGTAAAAACACATCTCGTGCATGAAGCTCTGGTATGCTACTTCAGGATGCAGGGAGACCTCCCCTCGGGTAACAAAAGTACTTCAATGTTCCTGAATTACGTTAACTATTGTGATGAAAGAAAATGCAGCCTACATTGAATTGCAGAGGGGGGTACGCAGAGCTTACTGTCTGCCCTGCCAGTTGTCTGGAGTGCTGAAGTCTGACTGACAACATGGCGTCAGCTTCGCCGCACGTCCGGTGAATCCGGCACCAAAAATGAAAACATGAAAAAACGGAACTTAATAACTAACCTGATAAATGAAACTGACATTGTACATAATTATGATTACTAAACTAAAACACATTAGTGAGATACTTGTGAATGCCGGAGCTCTAGATATGGCTAAGAATGTGACGTCATGAGTATGTCACAGCACTTGAAGGGTGATATTAAGTGAAATGATGCCTCAGGTGGCTGATTCTCGATAGATGATTACATGTACACTCGTATAATTAACATATTTAAATTGGCGTGTGTCGTAATGATTATAATTATAGGAATGCATATGGATGTGATGACACACTGATTTCTTCACAGGGGCGGAGCTATGGTATGTTATCTACTCTCCATGCTGGAGAAACTAGGGAAACTAGTAAATTGTGATGCAATCACCATTAAAAATACCTCAAAATGCTTCTATCAATTAATGTGGCTAGGGAGCCGCTTGCCACTTTACACTTCCTGCGGAAATGTGATTCCCCATCTTTTGACACTACTTGGAGCCATGTCGCACTCCGGATTCGGCCATGGGGCCCGTCGACATTGCGCACATCGGAAAGCTGTGGGATTAAGCGGCACCGCTTATCACAGTGTTCCCTCCAATGGCTGTTGCATCTAACCGTCGTGACTTCATGGGACACACTCGTTTAGGCCACATATCCATTCATCACGACAGTTACCTCTTGTGTTGAATGTTAAATATTATGACCCACGGCCACGAGTTACAGGGAGGCAAGAAAAGTGTAAACGCTGTTCTTGTCGACCTGCACTGATCGAGACCGTGACCTGATGTCAATCAGTCGAGTGTTGTTGTGTGGTTAATGTGTTTTCGATGAAACAAACGGGCACAAGGGATGCGTGGACGTCAGGAACACGTCAGGCATTTATATTGAGCTATCTCTTACACCATAATTTGTACACTTTATGGTGACACAATTACATTGGAGAAATTTATCCCTGTGTCAAAAACATTTGTTCGCAAAGTTGGCGATACCAGTTTCCAGTACTGTGAATTTTTTTCAACTCTCTCCTCAAAAACCTGTAGACTTCAACTAACATGTGTGCCGTAAATTTTTGTTCTATGCACTGTGAATAATGCTTATTTAAGTGCATGCTGTAATCTGTAATTTTATAGTAGAGATTTTAAAACCAAACGTGATGAAACTAAGAATGAGTAAGGCAGGATTTACAACAACCCATCGCGTGCGTCTGTCCATCATCCGTCCATCAATCATGTGACCAACAACCAATCAGAGGTGGTCATTAATTCTATCTATCTGTCCATCCGTCAAAACCTTGGAAAGCTTTAACTTTTGATGGATGAATGGGTGAAATTACAGCCTTCTAAACTTGCACATTTTGTTACTCGTTCATCCAGAATTCTTTATGAGACTGTGTACTGTATGCAATGTTTTGTTTTGGCTGGATTTTGTTTTCATAGGTTTGTTAATGTAACTGTAAAATGAAATTAAGTTACATTTTTCCTGAAGACTAATCAATAATTACGTTTGGAAACACAAGCTCTTTTTATGCAATAGTTAAAGTAATAAAATTATTCTTGATATGCTATTTTAAAAACATTTTACATGAATTAATTTCTTTTATGTATATGTTTGTGCATTTTGGGTACTTAGAAACAAAATACCGCCAAAATTTTTCACTTTTAATGGAGAATTTTTTACAATTTGTAAATAGTTTAGTTTTTATTACATTTTGCAGCAATGATCTTACAACAAACGTACAAAGTTTGGTAATACATTGCTAGCTCAAAATTATTACTTGTAGTTTTAAGAAAGAATGGAAGGGTAGCAGCTGAACAAAGAATTTTTCAAAACAGAAATATAAACAATTGTGTTTTTAAGAACTGCTTGCTTTAACAATTCTTCAACTTTATTTTCTTTCAAAGACAACAGGCAAAAACATGCTAACTTTATCCTATTATGTCTCATGGCACCTTAAGTGCAGCCCTTGGCCATAATTAATCTTTACCCATTGCAAACAAGAAGTCAGTTAATGTTAATCTTCATGTTTTCTCGAGACGTTCAGTGATAGCAGAAACATCATGTTCAGTGGGGATGGGGTGAAGTTTGATATGTAGCAGCAATGTAAGTTAGATACATGATGAAACTTGCCGTACTCCAGTTCTGTACACAACAGACATCACACCAGAAACCTGTCTTGAACCAAATTATGCCCAGGATGCCCCATCTTTCACAAATTTCATTACTTCTTATCATATACACAGGTACACAAACAGATTGACTGTGCAAGCATATATTCATACCCCTGTCATTACATATGGCGTGCTGCCATAACGTAAAGAAGTAAAATGAGATACATAGGTATCAAAATTGATTTCTTTTTGGAATTGGAATGTTTAATGACCTTACGAGGATGTCTGCAATCCTTTGCTACTCAACTACATTACTACTTCAAAACCTGAATCCCTAAAAAAATTTTTTACAGGCCAAATGATACTGTTGCTTTCATCTTCATAAAAGTTTTGCCTCTTGAAACCAATTTGAATTTTATATTTTTAATGCATGGCTACACTTATAAAAATAATGCAGTAACTATAACTGCTTACAGTGGATGCCAACAAAACACTTTGCTACACCAGTACATTTCATCTTGACAAATTACAACGCACAGTGCCAATAAATATGTCCCCAATGTATGTTTTTTTTCACATTCCATGACAAACGTTTTTAAACTAATGAATAGTTGCAAGAAGCAAGAGTGCAAGCAGAATACTGAAAGCTTAGCCTGTATGTAAATACAGAATGCTCGGAAATTCCCCTTACAAACTTCTAGGACTTGTAGAGGGGAATGAGTAGACAATCATTTGAATAGGAACCCATGTCCGGAAACGTACCGTTATCGCACTACAACCATTTCAAAATCAGGTGTATCACTCGTCCATTTCCACTGAAGGAAATAGCAATGTCACTGATTTTCCTGTGTTTGTATGCAACTGGGTTGGCAGTACATTACTTCAGACAGTCACCTGATGGCACGTGACTTCTACCCTGCCTCGAGCCCCATTCACGTGCTTTTGTGTCTCTGATTAACATGATTGAGTATATGTTTGCGGAATGCACAGACGTGATTCTTGTGTATGGCACAGCTGAAGGTAGTGGAAGAGCAGCTCATCGTCTGTATCAAGAGCATTAACCACAATGTGCAACGCCATCACATACCCTTTTCACCACAATTACGCAACAGCTCCAAGAACGAGGTACCTTCACCGCCGACAGGAACGACTGTGGTGCTCCAGAGACACCACACTCCAGAATTGGAAGAGGCTGTACTGCATCACGTTGAACAGAGCCCGTCAACAAGTACGCAATCAGTTTCGCGTGCAATGGGTGTTGCTCTAGCATTGTCTGGGAGGTTCTGCATGAGCAACAACTACTCTCCGCGACTCTCCGCAGGTGTTACACGTGATGCAGCTCTGTACATATTTCCTGACGTCTTCCTGAATCCCTGGATAGTGAAAAAATTTTTGCACGTTCCTTCATGTTTGCTCGGATCCCGGGTATCCATGCTCCAAACTGTTGTGTGCATACTTTAACACAAGTTCCCGTTTCTCTTTCGGTACATACGTCCGTCAGCACGCACAGTTACCAGGGGGTTTGGTTTGTACTGCTCTGTCCACTACCCTCCAGTGTTCTGTGTAACATGTGGCACAGTGTTGTCGGTTTTGCACGGCATCTGGGGAATTTTCTCGTGCATTGTGTACCTCTTTTAACACGTCATGTACATTCAAGGAGACAAGTTCGCCAGGTGATGTGGCAACAATGCTTTGTACAACAAGAGTTTGTGTTTCTGCAGTTGGTATTGCATGGTAAGGTGGTAGCACTTCTTCCTACTCCACATCATTTGTTACCGTTAGATTCGGACAAGGATTCCTAGACAAGGCGTCCGCGAGCTCGTTGGTTTTCCCTGCCACATGTTCTACCATGAAATTGTATTTCTGCAGTAACAGCGCCCGGTGGGCAAGTTTGCTTTTCCCATTATGCATTCCCTCGAACCATACAAGGCATCGGTTGTCAGTTTTAAGTGAGAACTGCCTTCCTAGCAAGTACGGCCGGTACTTCCGCAATGCATGTACAATGGCCAGACATTCTTGTTCATTAACGTGATATTTACGTTCTGCGTCCCCGAACTTGGCACTGTGGTAACTGATGATCTGGTTTTCCCCGTGTATTACAACATGGTCCCAATACCTTCTTGACTGGCATCTGTTTGTACAACTATAGGTAACTCTGGGTTGAATCTAGACAGCGGATTACAGATCTGAAATGCAATTTTAATGTCTTTAAATGTTTTTTCAGCTTAAGGTGTCCAGACAACTTTATGGTTCTCACACAACAAAGCAGTTAACGGTGCAGTGATTATGGAAAAGTTTGGGACAAATTCCCTTAACCAATTAATTAAGCAAAAGAACTTCCTGACTTGTTTACGTGATCTGGGTGTGGGTTTCTTTTGAATATCCTGTATGTGTTGTTTATGTTCGTGTCCGTTTGCTGTTACATAATGTCCTAGAAACTCCATTCTACTCATACCCAACTTACACTTTTCCACTTTGCATGTAAGTTCATTACGTTCGAGCCGTTCAAACTCAAGGCTCAAATGGTGCTAGTGCTCTTCCCAGCTGTACATCCTCCAAATATGACATTGCAAAGTTTCCAATAAATCCATCAAATACATTAACCGTTAAGTTCTGAAACATTACAGGGGCACATTTTAAACCAAATGGCATGGCTACAAACTGAAATTGATGTCCATCTGGGGTAGTAAATGCTGTTTTCTTTCTGTCCTGCGGGCGGATAGGCACTTGCCAATATCCAGACTTTAAATCAAGTGATACAAATACTGAAGCTGGTCCTAATGTTGACAAAGTGTCTTTCATGTTTATGACTGGTAGCAGCATGTTTACGGTGATTTTGTTAAGGGGGCGGAAGTCGACACAAAATCGCCATTCACCATCTTTCTTTGGAACAAGGGTAATACCTGAATTATAGAGACTTTGTGTAGGTTCAATAACGTTATCACTGAGCATCTCACATACCTGCTGGTTGATGATGCGGCGAAAGAAAATACCTAGATCTTGTGGCTTGGAGTAGACTGGGTCCTCGTGTGGGTAACGATGGCGTGCTCCGTGATGTTGGTGTGCTGCAGCTTCCCCTCAGTGTGGGACAGACTGGCATACTAGTCCAGCAGATGTTGCTGATGTGTGGCGGGTACCTCGTGCTCAAAGTCACCAAGCAGCACAGCAGTTGTTGTTGGTGGTGTTGCTCCGACTGTGTAAACTGTCCATCGGCCACGTGTCCCCACGTGCAGATGATTCAGGTGGGGTTCTATCATGGCATAATTGTCAACAAGCCATGGCAGTCCCAATATCACTTCTTCGCACAAGTCTGGTACAATGTAGACATCGTACTTGGTACGCAGCTCTCTGATTCCTACTGTTACGTGCAGCTCTCTGATTCCTACTGTTACGTGCATAACACTTTTCGCTTCTCCCTGTTGGTATGCGGTAGCGAATTGCAAGCGTCTCAGTGGCACCCTAGTTGTGATCGCTTGTATGAAACCCTCATAAACAAAATTGTGACTAGTGACAGTGTCAATAACAGCTGTGACATTTTTCCCTTCAAGTTCTACACACACTCTCAGTGCTTTTACGGTACTGTCAGTCACTTGCAACACTCTTGCATGCATAGCGGGTGGGTTTTCCTGCTGTTGCTGCTGCGATTGTGAAACCTGTCTGACAGGCCGCGGCGGTCGCATGACATCACTAATCAGCATGGGTGATACAGGCAGCGGGGGTTCACTTTGTCGGTCCAGCACTTGTTCTCTGCGTTGCGCCTGCTTATCTTGTTTGTATGCATGTGACTCCCGTGTAAACAGTTCCATGCACTCCCGGCGGCCTGCTCCATGCAACAATGGCCTAGTGTCCGGTTTTGACAGCACCACAATGATCTCTAAGATTCTGCGTGTCTGCTGACCTGGGTTCAAACGCTTGAACAAGGCTATCTTACGCTGTATAAACTCCTCAATACCCTCACGTTCTCTCTGCTGCTCGTGATACAGTTGCGCTTGTGCCTGGATAGCATCTCCGTTGGTGTCGAATCACCTACCACTCTCTCACAGAACTCTTCCCACATGACTTGATAGTCCCTGACCAAGTTCCACCACGTGGCAGCGGTTCTCCTTAACCTGTTAGCAGTTACCTCAGTCCAATCATCCCTATGCATGCAATACTATGTAATTTTTCTTTTCACACTGCAGAAACGTACCCGGGTTTTCTGAGTCGTGTCCCACGAAAGTTGGTAAGAGAACGTTTATGTCAGGTCCCGTCAAACCCTGTGGTGTGTACATAATGACTACTGGTGGTGTGAGCTTTACCTCTGGTGTTGTCGGTGGCACGATCTCAGCACAGTTCATCTTACGGCACTCAGCACAGTTTATGACACCTTCACGGAAGGTTACGTATTCATCAGGCCCTGCGCATTGCAAATGCGAGTCTTTCCTACACTGCAGACACTGCGCCCACTTCATTCCCGCCCCGTCACATCCCGTGCGCATGCACAGGCGTTGCTCTGACAGCGTAGAGACGTTGTCGGACGTGCATTGACACAAGGGTTGCTCCCACATACCTCCCTCAAACAAGTTCATTTCACTCAATCTCCCACAATGCATGTATCGATCAATCGGCATGTCTAAGTAACTCACGCTCGCGTGTGTCGCGGTTGCAGATGCAAATGTCTTGAGGGCTTCTCAGGTTGTTCAGGCGTGGTGTCCGCAATCTTCTCGCGGTTGACGCAACGCGGATGAACACATTTGGCCCCAATTGACGCCATCGGGTGAGACACAAGACGAACGATGACACAAATACTTACTGGTAATTTGGGCGCCAGCAGTGCTTACCAATCACCAAACTATTGAGATTCAGGGTTCTCAGAGATGCTGCGGGTTCTGTGCGTCCATCTCACCCGTGCTTACTTACAAACACATAGGCAGTACTAAACTTTGTACTAAACATCTATGGAAATAAACACTTAATAAAATATATGTGGCTAGGACACTGTCACTACCGAATAAACTATATAAGTTCACTGTAGACTTGCTTTTATTGTTATTATGCATACACATCAAAGTGCCAATGAAGTTATGATAATCTTGGTCATGAGTAGCCAATTCTGCTTTGGTGCTCTCCAGCTCGCAATTAGTCTAGTGCACGCCTAGATGGATGATCTCACCGAGGTGCGTGAAAGCACAGCCTTCACAAGGGAAGAGGGCCGACAACCACAAGGGTGGACTGATGGTTTTTGTCTGAAGACAGGATACGGTGAATTACAAATGAAACCCTTAGTACATTAACACATGTGATTACTCTGCATCACTAACGCAAACTCATTGGGGCTCACCCTCCAGCACGTGGCTAGTGTAGTGACAGCCTATACACAGAGTCAGCTAGGACGGGAATAATTGCACTGTACACTAATTACAAAACTACATAAACCCTCAAAAGATAAATGAAACAAGATGGGACACGAGATAAGTATTCACAATAAACACACACATGTGTGAAAACAAGTTTAGATGGCGTGGATGCCGCTGGATGAAGTTCGTAGCAGATCACGTGGTGCAGGTGAAATTGCAATATTTCTGCATGGAAACGGCAAACTAAGTTCAGACAAAATATTCTTGCTGAGAAAATATTTCTCTTTACGATTGAAGTGGTTACAGGCTTGTAACATGCCTGATGGTGGTAAAATCAAACATTAACGTGACCACGTGGTCAAGTACAAAAGCATCAATTTACGTGAGAAATACAATGAACCCTGAATAAAACAGACATAGAATCCTTAATAAAATATCGCACATACAGTGTTACATAAATATGCTCTCATAACACAATGATGGCGTATACAAGGACTTGCGTCTTGTAACAGGCTACTGTCCTGTTCTCTCGTTGTAGTTCTCAGCAAACCCCAACAGACTAGCTAAGCAGAGTTGGAGACTTCGACTACGTAATAATGAAAGTTTGTTGATACCAGGAGTGCCAATAAATAAAAGAAGAAGTTAATGTCTGGAGATTTATTGTCATCTCGTCAAAATAAACAATAGACACTCACAGCTGACAAACAAAAAATTACAAGACAGAATGGTAGTCTTTATAAAACAAAACTTCTCACTTTGAGAGTTACGAAGATGAAAGAGAATCGTTACTTTTCTCTCCCGGCACCCTATTGACTCCTCGCACCCACGGAAAATAAATTTAATAGACATTGGAATTGAAATGTCCGAAATACAAAAGAAGGTTAAAGTCGTGGGCACTGGTCGATGCGAGTCATGTGATCACACATTGCAGGCCATCTGACTGACAGCTGACAAACGATCATGCTACTATGATGAACTGTTGTGATACTCAAGAAAGGCCGCGCTTCCTTATATATTGGTAGAAAGTTTCCTCATTGAAAACATATTGTTTTCGAGCAGTCAGTCACGTCAGCCAAAGGTTACCTGTGTTATTTTCCTCGTTTCACCATGTTGTGCCATGCGGTGACAATGTTTTTGACGACATCTGTTACTACTGATGAAATGAGAAAAGGAAAATAATGAATTTGGAAAAACGAAAATAGGTGAAATACAAACAAGTTGCCATTGCCACGACCTTTCAAATATTACATGAATTACTATCCTTGACTGAAATATAGATAATTGAAATACTTCCAGAATATACCAATTATATATATCTAGCTGCAATGCTACAGTCTGTCGGCCATGTAGTTATACATGATGCTGCCGTAAAATATTCAAACACAAAAATTACCCTCAAATAAATACATAAAATGAAAGCCCTTAAAATTGTGTGTAGCAATAATGCAGAAGTTACAATGAAACGCCATAAACATAGGCGTAAGGCGCCTGATTCAAGTTGCATGGGTTTGGGTGACCTCTCCGACATCTTTCTACTCCTTCTCCTCAATTAAGTTAAAAATGCCACAAGAGCGCAATAAATTAATAAAGCAGAAGCATAATGCTGGGGAAAATGTCTAGCAAAACTGTACGCAAGCAAAGGTTACCCGGTAAACTAAATTGTCTATGGAAACCTGAATCAGTGAACAAAAGTTATAGTGTGTACTTGACAGTGTCTTACCTCGTCAGCTCTCCTCGACAGACTGTCCAGAGACAAGCGTCGCACGGACTTACCATGGCCACCTACGGGGTTTACATAAGAGGAAGTGCTATGCACGCAGAATAAAATATTTTATTAGTGAAATAAACATGGCACAAATATATTAAGTATTGTTTTACATTTCTATAATTTTCTTATGAATTTTCATATTATTTTAGTGTCTCTTTATGACTGCGTTCATGCCAGAATATTAAGTGTTCTTAATCTCAGCGCTGCAGGCACTTTGAATTTTAGAACCAAACAAGTTTAAAATAGCAAATAGCAACAAACACTTGAACACATTTTAAGGCATATGAAACCCTGCAAATACAATAAAACACATTTTACACAGAAAAATAACATTTATATGAAAGTTCAAAATTATTGGCCTCTTTGCGCATGTGCGGGACACGTGAGACGTGCGTGGTGAGCGCCGTCATGGGCTCTAGCGTTGCTGGCTGTTAGCCGGCATCACATTCATGGAAATAGATGTTTGCATAGTAAATAGGTGTTTCTGTAAAAAGAGAAAACTCTTGCAGTTTTCTGTTTCAAGTTTGGAAGTTCTGTAAGTTTCATCTGAATATCTCCTGGAACACCAGCTACATCTACAGAAAATATGTTGATCACTACCTGGGTGTTGTTTCCCAGGGTATCAAAATCCAGGGATCTGTTTTAAATTCAACCTATAGTTGATTAACTGAAACATCGTAATGAAGAGAATATTTTGTGGCCTGTACTTTCAAAATGGTTTTAAAACCTGTCAAATTGCAATCTTGCAGTTAGCACTTAGTTCCAGTTTCATTTCATACATTTATATTATTTAAAGTACAGAATGTGCACCAGTATTTTTTTTAACTGAAGCTTCAAGTTCTGTTCATTCAAATGAGATGAGATGTCTGCAAGTATAGCGCAAAGTCTAGCAACCACTCTGGAGCGTTGAACTCTGCTACTGGTTTGCACTTTGTTTTCATAAACTCTTGGATAAAATCTTTTATTTAAAAAAATACATGTAAGTACTTTAGAATAACTTAATCATCACACATTACAAAAGTAGACAAACTAGCTTTGATCCAAATCACATTCTACTTTTTCAAAAGTATGGAACTGCTGATAACTCAAGCCTCAAACCTAGATAAATTTTACATCAGTGACCACTTTCATTGTATTATTCAACCAGGAAGATTTGCCTAGAGATTCTCCTGATGAAGTAAGCCTGCTGAAACAAAACCGAGATGTAGGTTCCTTATCGAGTACTGCTGAACACCCTGATTGGCGACGTGAGATCACACTCCGTATTCCTTGTCCCGCCTTTGCAAGCGGTGGACAGAGCTTTGGATACTACAAGTCACTTTATTGCGGAGGTATTCAGGTGTGGTATCCACAGTGGGTCATGTGAGCTATAACAACACAGAAATATATGGAAGTGTTCAGTGCTGAATTCGAGGAGATTCGTAAGATACAAGCAACTTTCGTATTAAAAAATGATTATGTACCAGTTTTCCAGAAGGCAACGTCTGTGCTATATGCTATATGGGACTAAGTGGGAGAGGAGTTGGACAGGCTCGAAAAGGAAGGCATGTTAGAAAAGATCACACACAGCAGATGGACTAGTCCACAAGGCAGATGGAGGACTTAGGATAAGTGCTCATTTCAAAAATACATTCGATTCCAATGTGGTACCAGAGCAACATCCATTACCGTGCATTGAAGACATATTTGCTTCCATGGGGCAAGGGAAGTGTTTTGTGCACTGGACCTATCAAATACACATCAGCAGTTGGTAGTAGGGGAAGAAGTACGTGAGGTACTGACAGTTAATACACATAAGGGATTGTACCGGTACAGGCGGATGCCATATGGATTGTGTTCTGTATCCAGCACTTCTCAAGCAGCGATTCAGTAGATCCTACAGGGAATCCCATACATAGTTGCGTATCTTGAGGACATCATGATAACAGGACCCTCGATACAGGAGTGCAGTCAGATGCTATAGGGTGTGTTGAAAAGGCTACAAAGTTATGAAGTAAGAGTAAACACACAAAAAATGCCAATTCCTGGAATCAGAGGTAACATTCGTAGGTTACCTTATCAATTTTAATGGAATTTAACCAGCTGTAGACTTAGTGGAAGCAATTCAAAAAGTTTCCGTGCCAAAGGATGTCACAGAATTGAGAGTATATGCTGGTCTGTTAACTCACATGGCAAGCCACTTGCGACCGTTTTATAATTTACTGAGTAAAAATGTATAGTCAATTCATGACTGGAACACACTTATGAAAATCAACCTTTGAAAAAACACCCTTGCCATTAGCTGCATGCATAGCTAATAAAAAAACTGTTGGTGCGGGTACTAAACGGATCAATGTCAGGAAGTTTTTGAGGCCAGTAAGGCATGAATTTTACAAGCCCCACTTTTGATACCATATGATCCCAAGAAACCTCTTGTTGTAAGTGATGCATCACAGTATGGGTTACGAGTTGTGCTTGCTCATAAAATGTACGATGTTAAGGAGTGGCCCATTTGTTTTGTTTAAAAACGCTATCAAAGGCAGAGAAGATTTATTGTCAGTTACAAAAAGAAACCTTGAGCATCCTTTTTGCAGTGAAAAAATCCACAAGTATGGATGTAAATTTGCGATGTATTCAGACCATCATTCATTAGTTGCGACTCTAGGATCCACTGTTACTAACTGGCTACAACTACGAGGTGCAGTATCAAAGAGGACAGGAGATGGTGAATCCAAATCCCCTGTTGAGGTTGCCGCGTCCACGTTCAGAATCGGTAAAGCACCCAGTCTATTATGTGAGCATGGACCATAATGCACTGCTACAACCAGCTCAGATTAGGCAAACCACAGAACAAGATGACATACTTAAGCTACTGAAGGAGTATGCTATGCATGGGTGGCCGGCAAGGGTGGATGAGAGGCTGAAACCATTCTTACAAAAGAAGGACAAACTGGTTGTTGAGCAAGGTTGCCTATCGTGGGGTGATCGGGTAACTATTCGAGAGCAGCTTGTGGAGAAGGTGCTCCAAATGTTACATTAGAGACATCCTGGAGTGCTAAAAATGAAAATGTTGGCACGAAGTTGTGTGTGGTGGCCAAGGATGAATCTGGTAATTGAGAGCTTAGTGAAGCAGTGTGCTCCGTGCCAAATGTCTCGACCGAAAAACCCAAAAGAAAAATGTTTGGCATGGCTAGCCACCAGTAGGGTATGGGATCGAGTGCACATTGAATTTACAGAGAGGAACCAAAACCAGATGCTTATCATGTTAGAGGCATATTCCCTGTGGGTGGAGGTGAAATTGATGAGTTTGATGACAACAGAAAGAACTATTGAATATCTAAGATCCAAGTTTGCAGCTTATGGGTTACTGGAGACACTGGTTGCAGATAATGGACCTCAGTCCGGGTCTGAAGAATCCAAGACATACTGTAAGAGCATGGTGTTACGAGTAGTGATCAGACCTTAGCTGAGTGGCCTACTTGACCACACCTTCACTTATTTATCCAGGACAAGAGCAATGATTGCTGAAAATAAGTATGAAATCGCAAACCAAAAAAAACCTCCACTGGCCAGTAAACGAGGACAACGCAGTCAATGTAGGGCAGTGTAGCCTGAGGGCGGTGTCTTTTTTCGTCGGGCCATTGAAACGAAGACCACTCACTGAAGATGGGTATGTCCGGGCGTCGACTTCCATCATCTTAATCAGCCTCCGGAATGAACAAGGCGGCGACTCTCCGATTAGACTTTACTCAGAATGCGGCTGGTTAAATCTTTATAATTTTATATAAATTGATACTTCAGTATATTTGTATAGCTCCCCCTATGCATAGGCTACTTCATAATGTTTATATTGAAATAATATTGTATAACCTTAATGTTAAATATACCACTTTTATATAGTGTTCAGTGTTCATTAGATAACTCTAATTAAAAAACTTGCATTGCCCCTATAGCACCATTAAGGTATGATGATGAACCATAAAATCATACCATAACAATGGCAATAGATTTACAGCTTACACCACCCTTTCACCCGCAGTCAAATAAAGCAGCGGAGAGAACAGTGCAGTCAGTCAAGGGTGCAGTAGGGAAACAAGGCATTGAAGATTCACTAGAGGGCACAGCAAACACCATTAAAAACACACTCAATCAGTGATTGCACTACCACAATACACCGCACACAAGTACAGGCCATAAACCAGCTGAAATGTTTCTAAAACGAAGGCCTCGTACTAAACTACAACTAATAAAACCTACATTGCTGGAGTACCGATATTCCAAAAAAGCAGAATCGCAGTTGGGTCAATGGGGACAATTTTTTTTGCTACAGAAGAGCAAATTTTGGTGCAAAGTGTCAGAGGAGAGAGGAGTCAGTGGATAATGGGACAAATACGTCAGGTAATATGACGGAATATTTATAAGGTACACATTTGATTTTGCCATGCAGACCATCTGCAACAAAACCACTTGGGAATTCAGAGCACAGGCAGTCCATTCGCTGAGGTGGGTGGATGATAGATATGGAAGCCCATAGACAAATCACAGTCTTCAGAAGGAAGTAAGGAAGCAGGTACAATAAGAGATTCAAGAACCAAGTTGTCAAGGAAACAGTTGCAGCTAGACGAGTCCAGAGCAGCATGTAAAGAACAGAGAGTGAAGAATTTGATGGTCAGAATGATTTAAGAGGTTTTTAGTTGTCTCTAAAAACAGACTTCTGAAGTGATGTGCATAATCTTAATTGAGAGGTTGGAGTGTTCCCTAGAACAGACTTTAGAAGATTGCATGGCTCATCAGAAAAAAGTGTTGACTAATGTTTTGGTGGGAATGCAGGAAAGGAAGTGGTGGTCAGATGCAGTGGAAGATTGAAGCAGCCTCCCAGGTGACAGAATTTGTAGAAGGGAAATTACGAATAAAACTGTACATAAAGTATAATACAGAAGTTTTAAGGGTAATGCAAAGCACAAGTTTTAGCATCATGCTTTGTTTAAAGGAAGGTAATTATTCTATAGATTAACCATACATTGTTAGGATGAGAAGGCTGGCATGACAGTACGGGGCATAAAATATGGAACATAACACTGAGTAACAACGTATTTTGTTTTGAATTATTAACTACTGGATGAAGGCTGTAAAAAAAAAAATTTTCTGGCAGTATTTATTTGCCTGTCTAAGAAATCATACTTTTGCACATGAAATCCATGTATAATCTCCAGGAATGCATGCCATCCATACTCAATAGCTGAACGAACATGCAGCGTGGAGGGATAAACTTGGGTGTTCTCTGGTGATATTTGGTTCAGCCTGCTTGACTTAGTTCCTTCCCTGTACATAGCTAGCAAGGTAGGAGATCAGCAATCAGCATGGAATTCTTGCACCCTCACTCTTGTGGCAGAGTGGCCAGAGGTGAAGGTAACTTGTGGAATGGTGATCGCCAATTCCCCTTCCGTCTTCAGCGACAAACGTGTTATGACGATGCACACTTTGAACCTTAAACACAATTTTTAATCAATTTTTACATAGTTCTTAATTATTTTACGGGATTTTTTTTAATTTTTTCCATATTGTAATATACCAATTATGGGAAAGATTTAAACAATGCCAATATTTTTTTGTAGGTAGCAAACATATTTTTAATTGACTGTGATTGCAACTTCGTAATTTTTTGCCAAGATTAATTTAATTTTTGGATTACCTTGATGTAAAGTCCCTAAACTTGTAAAAACAGTACAGTTAATCCCTCACTATCCAAGGGGGTTATGTTTTTCAAAAACAATGTGTGTAAAAATACTGCAGTAGAAGAATATAGGAGAAATTTGTGAATACTGTAACTATATGCGAAAGCAGCAAGCATGGGTGACAGTGACAAGAACGCCTGTCAACACTGTCGAAAATCCCCTTGTCCACGACTTTGGCGAGGAGTATTTCTGCTTTACGCTGCAGCCCGGAACTAAGAAAAAAATGGAGTCAATGATGGCACTGTACCACAAAAACCCATTTTCAAGGAAACACGAAAAATTGTGCATAATAGAATCCTTGTGCCATGGTTGAGGAAGCTGTCTACAAAAAAAAAATCAATGGATAATTGACACTTTGATCGAGGAGAGATTACTGTACTTATAAAATTGAGTATCTCCAGTATGTTATTGTGAATTTAAGGTGACAGTGCTTCATTATCGATAATATCGGATAAGTTAACCAATAGCAAATATTGAGAAATCTGCACATTATCCTAATAACCAATATTGGTTATCGCACATAATGCCATCATTAATAATAACAATAATAATAATAATGATAATCATTTATAATGATCAGTGAAAAAAATTATAAAAATACATTTAAGGTTGCGGGCTTGGTATGGCATGCCTATTACAGATAATCAATAATGGTTCCTCACTAGAGCCCCGAGTCCTATGCATGATGATTTGGTAGCAGGTTAGACTTCACAATCTTATTTACACTTGAGTCTTTATCTTTTTTTCATGGCTATAGCCATAATGATTCATTCACACCACCTCATGTTTATTACTGGCACACATTTAAAAAGGCTATATCTGAATAAATACACCAAGTCACAACAGTGTAGTAAAGGAATAAGAGTTTGAAGTCTACCCTGTTAGTAAAATAATTTGTTAATTACTCAAGGCTATATTCATCACAGTACCCAATCATTTATTTTGTTCACTTAAAATGTTCCCATGAATTGAAACGTAGTTCAAAATAATTTATGATTTTCTGTCCAGGCCAAGAAAAGACTGAAACGTGCAGAGCCACTCATATTGCCAAGAAAGGAGCCCATTTACGATCGCTCTGTGTTCAAATCAGTGGCCACCAACCGCATACTGCCCTGCTTCATCCCTCATGTACCACACAAGTAAGAGTTCATTTCTGTTGAATGTACCACAAACAATAAGCTGCCACTATAGCTAAACACAAAAGATTGTTTGAAAGAATAGTGAAATCCTTTTATTGCACTTCATGGTACCAGGGAAAAATTTTACAAAATACTGGAAAGTTTAAAAATAGGACGATTTATGATGTAGAAACTTTACATAGAATCAAAGAAAATAGGTGTAAAATACAGGTAAGCGTTCAGCAAAAATAAGGTATGTATCAGGGAACTATTTGTTACATTTCTGGTGTCATACAATAAAACAGGTAAGAACAAATAAATTATTATGTGCAATAAAGAATGTTATAAAAAAAACAAAATACATTTAATCGGGATTTTTTTCTGAAAAATCAATTACACATTTATTGATACCATTAAAATAATTACTGTATATAATACTGTCAAGGTGGTTCGTCACGGCGCTAACAGGTTATCCTTGCCCAAGCTGACAGCTCGCCTGTGTCAACTGTTGCATCTCCGCCAAGCTGCCGTTTCATTATCTGCAGCGCGTGGCCGAGCGAGCAGCTAAATATATATATATACCTACGCTGCCATAACCACGATGGCCTTCCTCTCTGTCATCATGACATTGTTATCGACTTCCAGTGCACCGCTGCTGGTTGCTGGTCGTCCCGCCAACATACTACGCTGTCACCATGGCTGCTCCAGAGATATTCCCGTGTGCATTTTATTTTTCAAATCATCATATTTCCAAAATGCAAAATTTTTGAACTCGTTTGTAAACAATTCAAATAGTTTCGTTTTGGCTAACATGTGTGTGACATAGTTGTACATGTTTTCATATTTGGTTTCAACGTCTTAGCATTAGCATGCAAATGTACGGTCTGCCAGTTTCTGTGGGTTACAGAAAAACTTAGAAATAGGCATGAAATTGTTTTTGGAAACTCATGTTTCTAGCAAAAAATTAACTGATTTTGCTACAACTGTCACAACCTTTTTTAATATGTATTGGGAATATCTGTGTTTTAAAACACCATTTTAGGATACCATTAGACAGTGAATTTTAACTTGTTGGTAAATATGTTATTTAAGAATTTCACTCTCACGAATAACCAATTTTCTTTTATACTCATACCGTTATTCTTAATTCAAATATTTTTCTGAAAACACATACCTCTCAATTCTCAAAAACATACAGGCTTTTTTTTTTTTTAGACATATTTAAGACACATTCTTCTACTATATTACTTATAGTTATGTTATATTTGTATCCCAATATTTTGAAATTAGTTAGTTTTAAAAACTAGTGATAAGATTAAACCACTATAGATAAAATTAGCATGATTCTAGTTTTATTATTCAAGAAATGTTTTATATGTAGGCCTTTGTAACTGGCATGAACAGGAGCATATAGCCTCAAAATTATGAAGCAATTTTTAAGATAACATTATTACTATTTATATCTGACAAAAGAGATGTTACATGGTAAAGCACAAGTTTTTATGAAACATAAAAGAAATTCCTGTTGGCCGTTCAGGCACTTCCTTTAAAATAAATATTACACTGTTGCAAATTAGACCAGTGCAATTACAGTAAGAAAACACACTTTAATGTTGAAATGATCTTCACGCACAAAACATCTATATTTTGTCACAAATTGCCTATTCCTTTATGGTTTTTAATATGTTTAGATATGCTTCACGTTTTATTTTTTCACACATTTTATTTCTTTTTGCTGGTGTTTGGTAATGCAGCAATAAAATTAAAATCCTTGGAAACAATAAAATATAATAAAAATTCCAAATACACACCTAACCCGCTAAGGCATCTACATGTAAACAAGATAGGACAATGTGTAGTGTGACATTCAGACACATCAACATAACAGTGTTTGTTTTTCCTGCGCAAAATCGTATTCTATTTAAAAATGTTTTATTCTTGAGTTAAACACACACAAATAAAGAAAGGACTGCAGTGCTGCGAGTCTTAAAATTTATCACACTATCAAGAGTTAGGAAGAAAAATAGTAAGTAAACTCTATTATCCACATAATGCAGTCCCTCTTCGTACATCAAACAGGATTCCACAGATCTACAGTTATGAGCATGTTACTGTGGATGCTCATACAATAAGTGATAATTCTAAATAACAAAGCAGCATAACTTCTGCATTTCGTAACAATTAAAGTACAAAGTTATTCATTAAAAGACACAGCTGTTTGATTTCATAAAATAAAAATTATGTGGTGGTAGACTTTGGTGAGAAAAAAGTAACACGACTATAAAAAAAACATATGCCGTATGCATCTTTAGTGTCGGGCAAAAAAATACTTTAATATATTAACTGGACTAGTAAATGTCCTCTCCAAGAACTGCAGAATTAAAACCAAGTTATCTTGGGCATATATGTCAGTGTGAAAAAAAAACTCACAAACTTACTCAGGAATGGCTGAGAACTAACCAATGCCCTCACAAAGCTCCACAGCTTAGTTAAACTTCCCTTAGTGCAGTCACATGGAGTTTTAACTGCCTGCAGTTGGTAGACCACCACACTACATTGGCCTCATAAAAACTGTGAAATTTGGTAAATAGGCTCGCTGAAGGATGCTGATAGGCAAATGATTAAAATTTCTTGTAATGGCACATGCAAATATGTTACACGAAGGCTCAGCTGTCACTCTGTACGTGTCCTACATAAACAGTCATCAGAACAGCACATCACGTGACGAACACAATACTTGACAGGCATGATTAACGAGCAAAATGCAAGCCGAGGAAACAAATGAGGTATTAGTACAAACAATGACACGGTTACAGAGAGACCACATAATACAGCATGGCTAGCAGTAATCCTTATAAATAACAAATTCCCTAACACGTATCTTGTTACTTTTCCGTAATAACATACATGATAAGAATTAAAAATTACTTTTAATTTATTTCCTTAAAAATTACCTTTCGTATTTTGATAGCACCAACATCGACTTTCTTTATGGATTTTTTCTGTGCAATACAAATGTTTATAAAATACATAAAAAGACGGCATATGAAAAAATAAGATGATACAGTTGTGGAATACTAGGTAGCTATGTGAAGACCAGAAACTATCACAATACAAAGACATTACATTATACATGTTAGTTAAGATTGCAAATAGGCCGCTAGGCTACTAAAAATATACAAAGGACAGGAATACAAGTACTCACAGTCTAGTACTTGTCGATAAGCACACATACAAAGTAGGACAACACAGTGTTTTCACGCAGTTGCGAGATCATGACGTTTTGGTGGCTAAGCCAGCTTCATCAGGTGACGAGTTGTAGGAGACTGCAATATAGACAAAAAAATTTGTAGGTGTAATAATAATAATAATAATATTTTTAATTTTCCTACATATATGGAATAAACCAAGTTAATGCATAGCGGAATTCATAAGTTGGAATGTGCCAAAAGTGCTAGAAACCAAAATTATTTTTATTACATACATTTTTAACCAGTTTAAGTATATTCCTATTTATATCACACAAATTACCCTGGCTTTTCCAGAAATGCAGAATTCCCAGTCTTTTCCAGGTTTTCACTGATGCTAGCCACCCTGTAATACAGCTGTGATAGGGTGGATTGTGAACCAACTCTCCATTATTTGTGCCATAGACTTCACAGTCAGATTGTTGGGAACAATGGGCAGAGATACCCATACACTCCATACTGGTCGGAACAGCCCTCACAGATCACAAGGCGTAAACACAACCAGCAGCTTCATTGTCCACTGTCCACCAACATATGGCAGCTTCACTAGAACACTGTATCTCTATGAGAAGCATTTACAGATACTAGCACAGGAAAATCCAAGATTTGGATGACTTTTATGTGTTCTGCCATTAACATCCAAACATCATAACCTTTCTGTCCATAAGTTGGTTCCTTCTTACATAGTAAATTTTTATGAGAGTAAATTTATTCATATGAAACCAACAGGAAACCCTTCCGCTATTCTACCTGTCTCAAACAGATTGATGTATGACACATTTTCAACAATGGTGATTAGACGACTTCCGCTCATCAGTATAGCATTGCCTTGCATCTGATTCCTACGAAGTTTGCTTCGCTGTTGTCCAAGAGACGTTGAAAGATTGTACTGTCTGCCCGGCAAGAATGGATGTTCTAGCCCGCTGAGATTGTATTATTCACCTGCCCACCAAAGCTATGCACATCAAGATGAGTACTTCCAACCACCAGTAGATGGCACCTCTAGTATGGTTCGTCGCTTGTTTTCTGTTCTCCCAGCCGGTCGGTGATGTCACGCTAAGAGCTGTGCTTTTCGCCACCCCTGCTCAGCGATCACCCCTCGCCATCAAGACACCAGCCAATAATGAACGCAGAGGCAGCCGCCTGGATTAGTATAAAAGGAGAACAAAATTTCGACTCAAGAGAAAGTCTTCAGTTTTCCACTGCAATCACTGCTGGAACTCACCAGCCTGACAGTCTTCACCACGCTAGCCGCCAAAGATCACCAACTTCATTCCTCGCTATACCTTCCTTCCTTCACTACAACTTTGTACCAGAACGATTGCCTTTCCTTAAGCCCTATTGTTGGGACTTATTGTATCAAGCCCTGCTTAGTAATCAAAGCATTGTGCTAATCCATCTATCACCACGTCGTCTATCCAAACTAGACACAGCTGCCCCTTCTGGGCAACAATGGTACAGGGAGTAAGTTATAGTTTTCAGTTATTCTCACAGCCCTATACTACCCCATCCCGTTTAGCCTAGAAACAGATACCTCTGCCTGACCTGCATAGTTCAGCTTCTCGTACAGCTCTTGGTTAGCGTAGGAGGTAGTGCATCACCACGTGTTTCCTTCCCATTACACGAAATAAACATTGCATTGAAACTTATGCCTGAATACCTCATTTCTGTAGACTTTGCACCCTTCCTAGTTAACCTCACCCTTGAGAGAAACGCAGGTGATCCCGGGAACAATACTCAAACGAGCCAAGACACACCTCACTCAACCCTCATGCACTAGCAACGGCCAACCTTTCTACATACTCCGGTAGGTAGAACAGCGGTGCCCAATCACAGGTACACGGATTGCAGAACAGCTTGTCTGTTTGGTGCTTGTCTTTTCCACCGCACCTTTGTAACATAGGGGATGTTCCCTGAACTGCGAAGATGCAGCCAGAGCCAACACCCTAGTGTAGGGACTGCAGACAGCGAGACCTGACTTTCAATATTCACAATGCCTTTGTGCCGAGTGCTGAAATAGGGTACCCATCCCGTTGGCAGCCGCTAACACGGTCCAACACTGTAGAGAGACACGAAGACTGCCCTTCACCTCACGGACATGAGAGTATGTTATGATCTTCCAATGCCTTTTTCCAGACGTAGGGGACTCAAGGAAAAAGTGAAACAAGTGCTAATTGCCTCTGGGTGTTTACAAGAGCGGACCCGTGCCCTAGTACTCGCTCTCGGACAGCTTGCTCCCAAAGAACAAGCCCAAGCTCTGTGACACCTACTCATCCCAGTCACACCTGAGATACCGAGGGATCTGTTACAGGAATCGACACGCTTAAGTCAGGAGGTACACTTGTAGCTCGCAGAGTACCTCAGCCAGCCTGATCAGCAGCCGACAGCTTCCATCGCATACCTCTAGCTTGTTACTCTATCCCCACCGACCCAAACAGGCGCTAGCTATCAACATATTCTAGTGCCTGCAGGATATAGACATACAGTCGTTCCACCAACATCCCGACCAAGCACAAGTAACATCAATCGCCCAGGTATACCGCCCAAACCACAGAACCTGAAGTGAAAGATCGCAGTGGCAGAACCTAACTTTGTGCCCTGCCGAAAGCTACCAGTCCAGTTCTCTACACTGGGAAGGCCCCAGTACCACGTATAGACTGAATACTGTAAGCACCCCCGGCCAAAATTTGGCATGCCTAATTTAACATCCAACAAAACCTACCTCCACCTAACGTAGCGTCTCATAGTCAGCAGGGCATCACACATCAAGATTTTCATCTTGTAACACCAACTACGTACAGTAGGTGACAGCCATTTTGATAATTCCAATTACTAATTCATTGTTGATGGCATTAGACAGTTGCTGTTAATCCAAATAAAATTTAGTGCCTTATTTTCTACATCACCTAGCGTTCTGAGCTATAAGCTTATGACCAAAATAGTTTATCTGGCATATTGTTCTTACATCTGAAGCAGGATTAGCATGAAAGAGATGAGGCAGACACCAGCAGAACTTGTTGCTCTCGCCGAGGGATACGTCCATATTTTTCAGCCAGTCTGAGAGGTTAGGTAGGATCGGACAGTATTGGAGTAACATAATAAGGAATATGAGAGAGGAAATGAGAGCACCGCAATTTTAATCCCCACTGCAACAACAGCAACATTTTCATTTCTTGCATAGAATCTCTGTTGCATTGGTGCCTGGGAATAAATTGTGAGCCTACAGTGGTGTAACCAGGGGTGGGTGGAGGATATACATCGCTCCTCCTTAAATGTAGTAAAATGCACCAGAATTATAGCAAATGGGTGTCCCAACAGTTCATGTTCACAAAGATGCATAGATATATGGTAAAATATCTAATGAATTATAACATATTTCTGATTCTTCTTTATCTTCTATGCACCATGTAATTTAGGTTTTTAGGGCACTAAAATTAAATTTATATGATAAGCCAAAATGTCTCAAGAGAGTGGCCTACAGCCCACCAAAGCTCTCAAGTTGGAGATTATGTTTCACCACTGCAGTGGCAAGCAACTAGTGGTGCTCAGCAGAGTCATTCAATGGTCCACAAACTATAGGCACTGGCATTAAATTAAAAATAATACATACTGTTACGCATGAGCGAGTGGAAGTGAAGGACAGTAGTTATACGATAGCAGCAGCGGCAAAGTCAATGGAATGATTTGGATTACAGGTGTGCGCTAAACAAAGAGCCAAGTATCTACTAGCGAAAAGCGAGGCTACACGATAATCCTGTTGCTAACATTGGTGTACTGAGTTTCTGTATTTATCTGAAGAAGAATGTTCTAATGGTTTCTCTAAGCATCACTCAGGGTGCATCAAACTTTCTAGGTCAACGGCAACAGAGTACAAACTGTGGCCAAGTTTCGGCGATAGACGATAAACGGCGAGGGGAGTGACCAGTGGAAGAAAAATCTGCGAACATCAAGCACTGAAGAGTGCGGCTGGCAGGCTGGACTTTTGGACTGGGTGTGTGAGTCAAAGACATTACAAATGATGAGAACAGACAAACTGAAAGTGTGATGATGAGAAAGAGAAAGAGTTAATTGACTATAACCAAACAGAGACATTAAGAAAGGTGCTAATTAGAGTAAAAAAAAAATAGACATTAAATATTGCGCTCATTGAGAAATAAACAGAGTAATAGTGACAATAGATTGATCAATGCTGTAAATAATAGCTGTGTGAATAAACTAAAATCAAATTTTGTTCTTTTATTTTTAAGACCTCCATCCCTCACTGACTCTGGTGTTTTAGTTATTTTCAACAAGTGATGCATCACGTGAAGGTATAGTCCGTACAACCCATACAGTGTTTTGATGTTGCAGCTTTAAATTGTATTTTAATAGTAAGATTTTCATAGCCATTAATTTGTTTTTAAAATTTTCCAATTTATTTCCTCAGAAATCTGTATGAGCAAAGTGTTTGTATGAAACGGGTACTGTATAAATAAGGTTCAAGTATATAGCACACTAAGCTAAAATGTTAATAAAACTGTCATTCTAAAAATAAATACTGGTCCTCTTAAAACGTAAAATTAATATGGCCTAACATAGTAGAATTCCTTTGCCAAATTTGGTGGAAAATGGTTGACTGTTTCCTGAGAGCGACATCAAATATGTCTTTTGTTCATGAGGTGCTATTTTACAAACTTACAAAATGATAGAGCAATGAGGTTCTATATAGACATATTTGATGGTTGTAAAAGATACTGCCTGCACACAAAGTGAATTCAAAATTTATTTCGTAGTTTCTTAAATATAGAATACGAAGCTAAAATCTTTATATGGTGCCACTTTGAAAGTAAGTGCCTGACAAATTCAAATCATATCAATTTACATGGCCTGCCAAAATGCTACTGAGATGCCAAATCTGGTAGGAATGTGTTGGTTGTTTTCTGGAGCCACGACAAACAAAATTTTTTTTTAATGTGACTCTATCTCAAAAATGGTGCAGAAAAGAGACATTGTGTAGGCACATTTTATAGCCGTAATACACTGTGTACTGCCAGCATAAAAAGTTATGTTGGAATTCAGTAAGTTATATACTTTGAATGATATAGCATAGCAAACTAAAATAACTATGTGACTGCCATTTTGAAAATGTATCCGGCCCACTTAAAACTCACCAGATAACATCACCCACCGCAGTACTGCCAGCTTGCCAAATTTTAGGTACCTATTAGTCAATTGTATCCCCAAGATGTGACATAAAAACTTTATTTCTTAAGATAGTACTACCTTACAAAATGGAGGCTCAGTATTGACCAATTTTATGGTTGTATACTGCCTGTATACAAAGTTGAGTTTAAATTGGTTTGTTACATTGTTTCATGGATTATCATACTTAGCTAAAATACTTAAACATCCATCATTTTGAAAATAAGCAGGTTACCTATTTAAAACACATTATTTCATGGCCTACACAATGTTTTGGCCTATCATAGTGCTACTTAATTACCAAATTTGTTAGGAATTGGTAGACTGTTTTCCAAGATATGACACAAAAACTTCATTTCTTAATGTGGTGCTGTCTTACAAAATGGCTGACAAAAGTGCTTAGTAAACTCTCGATTCTACTGACTTTCATGATTCCCAGGAAAAGTGTTATTTCGAAGAGGTCATTGTAAGAAAAATCTTTTCAATGGAATTTTTTTCAAGGTTACCCAAAATATTGTCTTTTTGAGAGGATCGCTATCCCAGGGCATGTATAATGCTTGTAACAGATACTTTTAGCTTAAAAAGTTTGGTTGAAATTAGCTGGACGGTATGGCAGATGTAGCAAATAATAAACATAAAATATTTGTATGGCCCCCCATTTTGAAAATTAGTACTTAAGTTTTACTTATATGCCAAGTTTGGTGAGAATTGCTTCGGTAATTTTTGAGATATAACGTAAACGCTTTATTTTTTCATGTAGTGGTATCTTCTAAAATGGCAGAACAACAATGTTTATCTTTAAATCCAGTGCTTACATGATGCACTCTCAACATACAAAATTTGGTTTAAATCAGTTTAATGGTTCCAGAAATATGACATAGTGCCCTAAATTTTAAAATTGCTGTTATTTTTGAAGGCAAGGCATGGCATGGTCAAGAACTTGACAGTTCGATTTCCTTACAAAGTAGTATGTGTTAACTGAGTGTGGTAAAATTTGGTTCACATGTTCTAGTAAGTTAAAGTGGAGCACTGGACCTGACTGTACAACATGCACAAGCACAACTCATTAAAAAGTAGTACACACTATTACAATTGTCAGTAAAGTAAGGTTTTTTTGTTTTCAATATTGAAGAAGAATGCCTACATTTCATAACACTGAAACATATTTTGCTATAAATTACTTTTATATACATGTTTAAAAAAAAAAAGTACTTAGAGTTTACTTTTAAACAAAATTTATGCACGATTCTACTCTCTGTGCTTTACAAAGCAGATTTTGCCAGACAGAAAAACTTCATCAAGAAGGGCATTCATATGGTTTTGGGTAAAAAAAAAAAATAGGTACAAATGTTAAAAAGATATTTTTAATAATTGATTTTATGTACATTCATTTTAGTTACAAAAATGGCAACTTTTGTGCCTGAAATGGATACGCAAAAGATTAATTACAGCATTAAAAGTATTTGTAAACATTATCATTATAACTAATTTTTAATTACATAGACAGTAATTATATTTATGGTCTTGTTTGATGGGGTTTTTTTGCCAAAATGTGATTTCTGGAGCATACAAAATAGAAATATGCTTAAATTTTTATTAAAAACAGACATTGAATTTTTTTAAACATTTAAAAAGTGTTTTTTTTTAACAATTTTTTTTACAGTGTTACAAAACATATAGTTTTTTATTTCATACCATTCTTTCTAACAATTCTGGTAGTGTTTACTACTTTTTAATTACAGTTGGTTACACTGCTTCAACGGAAGTCACTCTCCTTTAGACACATGCTACTGCACAGCCATGACACAGGAAAACACAGTGAATGACATTAAAGATGGGAACAAATGCCATTTCCCGAAACATCACTACTGGTTCAACAAGAAATCTGTGTTTTTTTTCTACTATACTATCTCAATTCTGTCATCACGTTTTCAGCTTACACTCTTTGATTCACCTCACTGTTTGTCCACATAGTCTTCGTTAGAGCTTCTAAAGTTTTTTTTATGAGGATTTGTGTATACTGTCTTGCTTTCTTGTTCATTTGTCACTCATCTCATTTTGTATGGTTTGGTAGACTCTTAACTGAATACCTTATGGGGTTAATTATTTTATGTTTTAAGTATCTGTTAACAGCTAATCTTGGCTTGCTCACATGTGTATTTTTAATGACATTGTCTGTGTTTTAATCTTGGCCACATACCACTGCAACTGCATATGTCCAACGTAATTTTACATTCAATAAACACAGAAACATTGCCTGCTATGTCAGGGGTTTGCAGAGCGAGGCCGCCGCACAGTTTCAGCTGCCAATCAGCAACGTGCCGTCTCACAACGTGGTGGGCTGCTTCCCTGCAGTGTCGCGCGCCTCCTCTGGGGAGATCCTGTCCACCCCTGCGATGTACCACACAGATTACCACCACCTGGGAACTGGCTGGCCTGTTGGCGCCGTCGTTGAGCAAGGTTCTCACTGAAACCCAGTTCTCTACTCCGTGCCATCAAGGATATTCACATGAAAAATTTATACACCTCTGGCTCACAAAAAAATGTTGTGTAAATATGTTAAAATTTGTTTATATCTTTATCGCTCTGTAACTTGGGAACATTTGTTTACTTACAAATAACGTAATTAGTAACATTACTGTTGTTCATATCTTAAATAGCATAAATCAAATGTGAAGTACATATTATGACTAATACAGAAGAAATCTTAAATACTTTTGCTTATACTGCATCTTTCTAATGTTAATTTATACATTTTACAAAATAGAAACTTATTAAACCTTGATTAAAAATTGGGTTATTCAGAATTTGTTTTTCTTTTCTAATTGCATCCAATTTTTATATCAGCAAATGTTGCAGTTGGATACAGTTGTTGGGTTGGTGAACCTGCACGGATGTAGTAGACAAGACAGATTGATAATAGCAACTGGAGAAATGCGGGTTTGATGTCATATTGACATGGTCCACTTCTGCCAGCGGACTCCCGACCGTGTCACGCCGCACCAACGCATCAGAGCGCACAAGGGAGGAACATGCAGTGAGCGTATCCTGGCGTACTTCTTTTCGTTCACGAGGTGAACATGCCCCGTGACCCTCTGCACAACTATCTATGGCAGAACTACCGCAATCAAAACAATGATATTAAAACCCACAAGAGGTAATTTAATAATGCCACAGCTTTTCAAGCAAACAAATAATTAGTGCATTGTATTACACGTAAAGTACTAATGCTTCTAGAAGTCACAGATTAGTGAGTCCACGATGGTGCGCTACATTCATATTCTATGCATGTCTATGACAATGAGTGCATAAACTTAATTCCATTAATATAGTGACATTACTTTTAATCACATCTTTCAATGAGACAAAATTTCAGACAACTGTTAATTATTGGGTTGAACAAAATACCTGTAAGGGCTGTAAAAACTTTGGAAAATTAACAAACATTTTGCAAATATTAATTTTATTTACTCAAGTTATTTGGTAGTCCACTAACCAAAATGAACATGTAAAATATTTTACGTACAAAATGAGTTTTGAACAACTGGACCAAACATTGTACATATTCTTGGCACTTACAACCTTGGATGATGAAGATGCGCTACTATATCAATATTCATTTGTAGAATTATTCTGGGAAAGTCATACTTTTCGTAAGAAAATAGCAGTAAGGGATTTCAAATAGTGTCACAGGGGAAATTTTCCCACATATGCATGTGTTAGTTCGTTGTGCATTATGTGAATTTTACTGCATTGTATTTCAATTTTGCCTATTTTCTAAGAGAAAAAATGCTTTCCTATTAGAGGTTTGTGAAATTCACCTTTCTATTGTCAGGCAAATTTTCACATTTTTACAGTGTACAAAAATTCATCACCAAAAAACTGTTCAAATTTAATGATAATATTTATCCTCTCGTACCACATTCATTGCATCATTCTTAAAAACTTTTATGAACTAGCCATACGATATACAATAAAAAGAATGTTCAGAAAAAATGTCACATTTTTGGAAAGATTCACCAGATACAGTGAACATATGTACACACCTCAGTAATTCACAGCAACCTCTGCTGGGATTGCATGATACACACCAACAACCTCTGCGTACTCTAGAATTCAGCTTTCTGAATAATGGGGTTATATTTTACTGGTCTTCTACTATACACGCAGTTCAAATCGTGCACGTGTACATGAATTTGTGAATACTCGTGCATTCAAATGTACAAATAAATATCTGTAAGTACTTTTAAATTTCTGGCACATATCCACGTAAGCAGACATTAATGCATATACAAACACAGCCATGCACACATCTGAACACATAAAAAGACAGACTCGGTGAACTCAGTCCTACTTTTAGTGGTATGTTTCTGTACATAATTCTGCACTCACCACCCCCAACAAGGCACTGTAGTTTTTTTTTTTTTTTTCCTTACAAAGCAGGTTTCTTCTGCTGCTGATAATTTAATTTCATTCAGAGCAGTAGCTTCCCACCCATCACACATTTTGTCGTGATATTTATGGAATGTCTTAGCTGACATTGTTGGTACGTTCATAGCAGACATCATCTCTTCCCAGCTGTGGATGCTCTCCACCGCTAGACATAGTCCCACGAACTGCACCTGCGTTTATGTCCATTTCTTGACAGTCTTCTTTGGTTTTCACAGGAATTTCCATGTTGCACATTCTACATTTGAAAATAAAACAACTCTTTAATCCACGTTTCTTCTCACATACAATACAAATTTCTCGAAAACCGCAACCTACTGGACTGTGGGAGTCGAGTGCTTGAAGGCTGGTAACAAAAAAAAAACATCAACAACTTGACATCCATATAACTGAAAAGTCTTTGGATTTGTTTTAGTGGAACGCTCGGCTTGTAGTGGTATGAGTTCAAAAGGATTATTCTCCTCATTGTACAATTTAAGCTGTTCATTGTTACTGTTTTTGACATTGCTGGTTTCTGAGAACACAGTTTCATTGTTGTCCTGCTCACGTTCATCACTATTTTTATGCTGAATTGTTTCAACCTTCAACCTGAAAACCAATACAGACAATGGAGCACATGAAAATACTGCCATTTAATAGTAAGCGACATTTCTGCCAATAGTAGTTATCACAATGTACGAATAATGTTTATCTTTTATTTGATATTTTGTAGGTAAGCCTACACCGTGTGGTGATTACAGTAACATAAGTAATATTTAAGAGTATATTGCAGTCATGGCAAGCCAAGATTGCAGATGCGTAAAATTATAGCGAGGGGTCGTCAGTGGTTACTATAACTGGGATATCATGCACACGTAATAAGACGCTAGACTATTGCGACTGTTCTAGATTCACCATTGACATGACTCAGAATGTGAGCACCAAGTTATTTACTAAGAAGTTTGGGGCCCACTGTAGTTAGGAAAGCCTCCGCATAATAGCGCCATGTGTGTGTTAGTATCAGTTTAAAGTACTACTATTGTATGTAGAAAATTTGGGGATTAGAATATTGTGTAGCGAGCTTTAAACACGTGGCAATCTTACACATATAAAATTTAATAAAATGCTTGAACCAAGCTACAGCAAGGTATTGCCTGTTTTATGTTTTATTTTTTTCATGAGTCTGTATTTTTGTACCTGGAACTACCCTACATCTCAGTTCAAATTTAATTGAAGTAAAGCGTGATTACAACCTGTTTCAAAGACAGAAACTACCGTAAAATGATACATTAATAAGACACTTGGCAACCCATTTGGGTTACAATATCTCCACTAATAAAATATTGATAAATAAAATACTTTAAATTTCTAAATGTGGATATCAGTTATACGAAAGACTGTAATATCACAGAGTACTAGAATAAGACAGAGTTGAAACAGCCGCTTACACTGCCAACTCCAGCCACTCATATCAGCAAAATGGCGTCACTAGCCAGAAAATGTCGGAACATCGGTCGCCAATCAGTACCTGGTAACTTACTTGCCAGTGGGTAGCCCAGCCTATAAGGAAAATTTTGTAGTGAGCAGTAGTTCGTCAGGCACAAGTCCTGTCCCCAGAGCTTCGCGCATCCACTCGGAGAATGGGTAGGTGCATCCACATGAAAGCAACCTCCTTTGTGCATTTATCTACTCTGTAGCACCTAACAATACAAATAGTACACAAAGGATGCATCGGACGGTAATGAAACTTTATACAGATAGCGATACACATGAGTAATACACATGATCACAAAAACAGGGCAGTAGGACAATTACACATGGATCTGTGGTACACCGTCTAGTCACCTTCAATAGTGCGTCACACCCCCTTGAACTGCAATACATGCAGCAAGCAACATGGTCTGGAATGGAGTCAAGCAAATGTCGGATGTTGTCCTAAAGCAGACAGGTCCACAACTGTTGGATGGTGTGTTCTAAATACCGGATACAGTAGTACAGCAGTTGCTGGTCCCACACATGCTAGATTGGGGACATGTCAGAGCGATAAGACCACCCTGCAGTTTTCAGCCCAATTACGAATTCTCTCTTGATGTCCATCAGTTAAGTAAAAAAAAAAAAAAATCTTCGGCATCTGCCCGGATATTCTTATTTGAATTGTGCCATGCAGAAAGGGCCTCAGTCATGAAATTGTCAAAATAGAGTTAACCTCAGATCCTATGTATATAAGGGTAGTTCTAATGTACTAGGATGAAAGGACCTCAGTCAGATGCATGGGGCACACAGAAACAACCATCGTGTTTTCTTTGTGCTATGCAAGAAGGTCCTCAGTCACTGACTGAAGCCCTTTTTGCATGGCATATTGTGGTGAATTACTTTTGATACCTCGAAGGTCCTCAGTCACTGAGTGAAGTCCTTTTTGCATGGCATATTGCGGTGAATTGCTTTTGATACCTCTATGCTCTGAGGAATGTCAGAGAAACATTCCCTATTCAAATGTTGGTATTTCAGCACAAAAGTATTGAAATTGTTTCGTTTCTGTCTATTCATGATACGTTATTAGTGTTATTACCATAAGAGTTGTGCTTTATTTCAAAGTAGTGAAAAATGCATACTGGGTGGAAAAGAAAACGCAACCCATCTGAGTGGAAAAGAAACATTGCAAAGAATGCCAAGGTTAAGGGTTATGTTGACAGCAAAGGTAAGTAAATACCAGCAAGACTACTGGACCAGAATGCAGGTAAATAAATGTTCATTGTACAGCATATTACACTTTTAGGGATGAAACTTGTACAACTATTGAAGGATGATTAAACCAAGTACTTTTTCACAGAAAGTGGTTATGTGTGTTTCGCAGATGGAAGATGGATTGTTTTTCAAGATTTACAGAAGAGGTTACAGTGAACATTCTTAGGCGTGTCCTTGACCACTCCATCAAAGATGAGCAGGATGTTTTCATTCAATCCGTGATCGAGGCTTATGAGATTAATCAGCGCAGACCATGCAGGGACGAAGGATCAAGAGCTAATTTTGAATAATTCAGATATTATGTTATTGTGGAGGCTACAAGAAAGCAGGTATGTTGGAAGGCTTTCTTGTCGTTGCATATCATCACAATAAAGCATGTGAAGCTATTGAGAGCATTGTTAATAGCTGGGAAAAGCCCTAAAGATCAAAGGGGAAACAATGCAAGTAGGAATGCTCTCACCACCTGTACGAGAACCATGATTAGAGAACACATTGAAAGCTTCCCTGCTAAGCAGAGTCATTATTCTGGGAAAAAAAACAAAAATATCTAGATGCAAAACATAATTTGACTATCACATTCAAATTATTCAAAGAGAAACATCCAGACGTTAAAGTAAGCTATCAATTTTTCCAAAAGTTTTTCCATGAAAATTTTACATTATCCTTGATCGCCCACAAATCGATACCTGTGGGGTGTGTGAAGAGTTGAACACAAAAATTAAGTCCCCACCTGAATGTTACTGCAAGAAAATGTGCCGAAGCTGAGCTGTCTGTTCATTTAAGGAGAGCTAAAAATGTTTATAGGAAAATGAAGAATGAAGCAAAAGAAGTAGGTGATATGCATACAGCGATGACCATATCTTTTGACTATATGCAGAATCTCCAGTTACCAGTACTGCCTGCATAAGAGACATTCTACATGAGCCAGCTGTGACTGTTCAAGTATTCTGCATTCATAACATTAAACAAAATACAACAGCTTTTTACTTGTATCACAAAGGCACTGCTAATAAAGGCCCCAATGAAGTAGCATCTTTTCTCCTTGATTATTTTAATGATGTCTCGGCTACAGTTACTGGGCTCCACCTGTACTCAGATAACTATGGGGGACAAAAGCATTAACAGATTCTAGGCGTTTCAACAAAATAGAACACAATTTCCGTATACACGGACATTCGTACTTGCGGTGTGACAGGGATTTCAGTTTGATAAAAAGATGTACAAAAAACATGATCAAATTTATGGCATTCACGAAATAACAAATTTCATAATAACCTCTAGTAACTCCCGTGTGTTCATTGATAAATAAGTTTAGAGAAGTGACGTACATGACTTCAAAAACTGGTGGCCTAAACATTATAAAAAGATATGCATCTCAGAAGAGTAATCCGAAGGAATGTTCCGAGAAGTCAGGTCTCTTTTGGTGTAAGCGGATTGTTACATTTTACATACTCTTCCGAACACCAAGGTGTGATTGTTGCACATCCTTTCATAGTTTTCACACCCAGGGCGTGAGATTATGCCAACTCTTACAACATCACTGGCATATCCCTCAGGCAAGGTGTCAATAAAACAGGCTAAGCTACAGAATATTAAGAAGTTACTTCCATACATTCCTAGTAACGTGCTGCCTTTCTATCAGGAAATAATTGGGTGGCCTACCACCCAATGCAATTCATGTGGTGAGGAAGTGAAGTGATGGACAGTGTAAAATGTATTACACAGTTTCGTATCCTTCAAACCATATTGTGTTTATCATGATTGCATTATACAGTACTGGCTTAGAAAACATTAATGATTTGCAAGCCAATGTGATTACGTTTGTACATGTTGATATTTTTGTTACATTTTGGGACATTTATTATGACATGGAGGTGATTTTATTATTTCTTTATTGCTTATATAAATCTATATAATAATGTTGTATTGTATCAGTTTATAAGACATACTTTTAAATTTAAAAACACATTAGTAGAAATAATATTAAATGGACGTCATGTTGATTTCATCTCACGATATGCAAAAAGGTCCTCAGTCAATTATTTCAAATTAAAAGTTTGCAAAAGTGATTCATTTGAGTGTGTTCAAATTTGTGCTATGAAATTGCATTGATACGGTTAGTAATTATAATGTACCTACATTTGTTGTGAAAATAATAACAGTTAAATAGAACAGTTTTTATCGATTATCTCAGAACAAGGTTTTCATGACTGAAGCCCTTTCTGCATGGCGCGATTCATTTCCTCTATATGCTTGCTTGGTATTATCTGGTGTTTCTCACAGTAATACAGCTTCGACTACACGCCAGTGTGTCTGACCGCTGGTCTGTGATTGCAGTATCACTGCCGGGTGTGCGGGCAAATGCAAACGCACCCACAAGATTTTAACATGTGCTTACCAGTCCATATTCTCGCTATTTACGTCATTTTGTGGTTGCTACATAGTTTCCTTTTCATAATGCGCTATTTTCATTGCCCAGCAGTATACATTCCGGCACGAAGGCACAAACTGGAAACCATTTTGCCAGAAGGTGCTTATTTTTATTGTCCTGTAACATGCTGATTGTATCTTTGAATTTTGTGCAGTTGTTCACTAGCATCTGAACTGTGCTTGTAATGGCCAATAATTGCCCTAGCCTTCAGCATGTTGCCTATGCCATCTATTTACTTCAGTGCATCATTTAGTGTTAGTTGCAGAGTACGTGCAAAACATTGTAGTTGAACGAGTTCCACTCTGCAAAGCGACAAACCAGGTTTGGTGTTTCTCCCATTGTCTGTAACAGCGTACATGGAGACACTTTTAACTTTTACGATATTCCAGTCTGTCGTAGCCGAAAACAATTTTCCGGCAATTGCAGTGCCAGTGTGGCCCCCTGGAAAATGGTAAGACCCCAGACAAAAGCTCTTTAGAGTGAAATGGTTGATGAAGTGACATCTTATTGCCATGAAAGCATCACATATAACAAGTGAAAGAAATGGAAGCTACATTTGCCAGAGCTTCTTCCACTTGCTTGTTTACATTCGCCTTCACTTTGAGGTACAAGGAAGGAACTACAGTTTGTGAACATTTATTTCTGCACGGTACTTTGTACAAGGGCTGTGCAGTCCTATGTTTTCAACAGTATTGTGTGGCAATATTGCATCAGCCAGCCAGCCATTGTCCAATAGAATTTGTGATTCCTGTTTTGCCTACACATGAATGGAGGACTATTTGAATGTATCCTCAATTTTTAACTGTTTAGGACTGGGTTCACTGGATCCACTTGCACGCCCAGTCTGCAGTCAATTATGTTTTCAAATATCATCAGATTCACTTCTGATAACTGGGTGCTGATAAATATGCTTCAGTAGACCAAATGAGTTGCCAAACTTGGTTTTTAAGTACTTTCCTACAAATTTTACATGTTCCAGTCGACATATTGGTACTTTTCTAATAGTATGTCCACGCGGATAACTTATCAGCACTTTCCATAATGCCACCACACAAATTTCACTCCAGAGTGAATGTTACAAGGCAGCCACTGTTAAAATTTTTTTTAAATATTTTTGGACATGCCGGGTATTACTACTGCGCATGCACAGCTAAAATGTTTGGAAAACCAAAATGGAATGCGCATTTGTTATCATTCGCAGTTTACTATGACTACCATGTACATAACGAACGTGTACATATCAAAATTAAAGTATGTATCCTTTATAATATGGTTCATGGTCGTGTACGTAGGGGCTGTTTACGTACATGATGAACATAAACCACGTCATAATGAATATCTACTGTTATCTTGATACGAACACATTCGTTGTGTACATGTTTTCTATAGTGAACTGAGCTTACGAACAGCAGAGGAACCACAAGTGCCAAAACACCAGTTTTATCGAATTTGCTACCAATTCAATTGCAAAAATGCACCTATAGTATTGGCCACTTGATCCACAATGTGTAAATATGATGTTCACAAAAAAAATTGTGAGTTAATAATTGCAAAATTTGGTTAGTTACAGTGATAAACAAATTATTTACCTTTGTTTTTACTCAAGAGATATTTTTTGAAACCGCACTTGCACAGTAGGCAGCTAACTTTCATTCCTCATGGCACTCATTGTTTGTTTTTTTATTGTAAACTTACTGGTCGGTATTTCCAAAAAGAAACATTGGGTACATAATTTTCTTATACAGATGTTCCCTTTATATTTTTAATTATTTTCCTACATTATCATCACAACATGAAATATACTTCTTGTTTCAGCAAACGACTCGGCAAGTCAGCAACTTGTTTGTTGGTTAGGTGTAGGCCAGTAGCGTTTATTCTATAGATGCAAGGTAAGCAATGCTTCACGCACACGCATGCGCACGTGCACACACACACACGCACAGCACGCGCACATGCATGCACGTGCACACACACACGCGCACGCACGCGCATGCACGCACACACACACACACACACACACACACAGAAAGAGAGAGATGCAATGTTTGACCCATTATACTTTTTGCCTTAACTTTAAATATAAACACATTTAAATCTGAGTTTCCCGTTTCTGATTCGAGAAATAGAGTTTTCGTAACTCCCGTACTGTACACGCATAGTGCGATTCAGGCTCCAGCTCCCGTGGTGGATGGTCGTGTGCGTTGGGGACCTGGGTGGCTCAGTTGAAGATGGTTCGCGCATTTGCTGGGGGCAGCCCAACGATCAAGGGGGAAGACTGGGGGCAATCCAGAGGTGCTAAAACTTGCGAAGTTGGCGAACCACCTCACTGCTGGATTCTGTGGGCTGTCGATTGTAGATGCGTGTGGAATGGAATGGAACAGCATCGGAACTTGGAAGCAATGACGTCAGCCTTCACTCGTGGGCCAGCGGATTCGCCTCCACAACTGGTAGCTCCTGGATGTCCCGCCGAGCGCTGCTCACCTACGACCGAAGGAGATTTCGGAGGAGGGGGAGGGGGTGGCTACCCAATCCATTACTCCCCACCTTCACCCACGATGTGGATATCCTGATGTCGGCGCAGAAGAGCAAAGATGGAGTAGGTGCCATGACTGAGCTGCCCGGATTTCTTGCGCCCTCGGCTGGAAGCTTAAGGACTCTGCCTGAAGTCACTGCTGTCGGTGTTCCTGTGCGGGTAGTCAGGCTGCCCGCGCAGGAACATGGATGGCAGTTCCACCTCAAGGGCGCATGTGCCTCTAACATGCTGGCCCACAAGCCCCGTCTCCTCTTTACTAGTTCGTCACCTATTAAATCAGCATGGATTCCATACCTGCTATCTCCTGTAGCATTTCTTAATGCTTCCACAAGTTTTGAACTCTTTCCTGTCGGGAGGGGTTTTACCGTGTCTATGTGGGTTTTACCCTCCCCCTTCTTAACTATAGTAGGGAGGAAGTCATGGCCCCAAATACTGGCCATGGCTACCCAATCCCTCACTCCCGCAATGCCCACCTCTTAAGCATACAATTCCCTCTCCTTTAGGCGTAAGGGGTTCGCCCTGAGACCCAATTAGAACCCGACCCTACCTTCGGTCATACATTTAATACTTAGCAATAGGATAGATTAGAAAAAAAATGCATACTGCTGCTATCTAGTAATTATTTCCACAAACAGGATTGACTAGCGATGAATCGAACTCGCAAGCGAGTTACCCTGCAGCGTCCCTTCGGCAGAGTAATCAGCAATTCTGTTGCGTACTCCAGTCCTTGGAAAGTGGATGAACTGGAGTTTTCTTATAATTTGTAATATGCTCTCAAAAATAATATTCAGTTTGATTATTATTACATTCATTTCGTTTCCGTTTTTGTAACAAATGTTAGGTATTATAAAACGGTAAATACATGTGGAGAGTCAGCAAAGTTGGGAGTTGCGTTTGTTAGTAGAAATTGAAAATGGAACCACAGTCTGGCACTAGCAAATGTTATCTAAAACACTTAAATACATAGGTGGGGCAATTATATTGTTTACCCTGTAAAAAAAACTCACTACATGCCACTGGTGTAGGCCTCCTGATCAGTACCTTTAGTGTGTAATTTATCATTATATCACAGTGCAATGAATTTACATTAATAAGTTTTTAATTATTTTCACATTATTCATTATAGTATCCCGTGCTATATATTGCAGGACAACTATCATCTGGCTGTCACTCTAGAATGGTTTTGTTTCGAGCTTGCTTTGTGCTTGAACATGTTAGTTAGTGCGTGGAGTGCCTTGAAGTTGAAATATTTGTTGCACACTTGTGTATTCAACAAACTGTAACTAGTTATCATCATACAGTAAAAAATTTTATTGGCATGAAAAATTTCTCGTTTTTTCGAGAAAATTTATTTTCTTGCTTGCTGTTTGAGAACGCCATATTTCTCAAGTTTCGAGTTCTTGCACAACCCTAATTTCAAGTCATAAAAGAGACTTCAAACTACATTACTTATAGTATTCTTCCAAATGTTTCAGCTTCCGTCCCATTGGCTGAGCACTACACTTCCCACTTCTCTTCATACTGTATTCATGCTCCATTATTTATTTATTTATTTATTCACATTACAGTGCCAACATTCGAAACGAGGCGATACTAATGATTTCCAAGCGTGAACTGCAAATACTCTCTTCGCAGGTTTCTGTGGTCGCTCACCCCAATGTTATAATGAGATGATACACAGATAGTGTAAGGGTTATCACAAATGGAATGTAAGACCTACATGCTGTGTGCCAAATTTCACTGTAAGGAAATCCCTCAGTTAAATATTTCCGAAATGGGTGTTATTTTGTGTTTTGCAGGTGTGGGAAAATATTTTATATATTGAAAATGAATGTTGAGTACAAGAAGTGAGACACATTAATTACATTTTTATTCCTCTGTGGAATAGCTTGGCCTTGGCACACACAATAAATAAGAGAAATAAAATTTATCATATCTCATCTCCAGATAATGACTATTGATTATCATTATAAAAGTAAAGAAAATTACCATAATTTCTCAGCAGTTCCATTTCTCCACAAAAGGTAAGACAATTTACCTGTGTTCTTGGAGCAAATATGTTGTGTTCAACAGAAGAAACATACAACCAAATGGAACACTTGACATCATTAGGTTCAATTCTACCTATACACACACACACACACTAATTAGTAGTGGCATTTATTAAAGCTGAAATTAAGTAGGATAATTAAGTGAAGTTAGCTCTGAATCGCAGCTTCAAAATGTACGGTGCATGGGTCATTGAGACACATATAACTTAACAACACAGTGATTTCATTCATTGATGAAGTGTGATGATTGGTTATTAATACGTGGACAACTACATATTTTCAGCATACAAGAAATGAAAATTTTAATGATGCAACATAATATCAGAGAGGCTAGAGAATTAGTGTATTTGATGTGATTACATACTTTTATTTTGGTTTAGAAAACATGCTATTCTTCATGGCGTTTAGTATAACAGTTAATACAGTCAAATTCTAAAATACCCACGACTCTATGCACTGTGATAAGTCTCCTCAAAATCTGCATCTCTACTAATGTTAAAACATAGGCATATTGAAATGGCTGCACTAATTTGCATCTTTAATTTCAATTTTGTTAGCAGCAGTTAGTTATTCTAAAAAAAACTGACATGGTACATTATGTAAACAAAAGGTTGAAATGCTGGTACAATATGAATTCTGGGTACTTTTTTCGCTGTTGGTCCAGTCATTGCATCTAACATGCAGAATATGAACACATTGACTGATGTATTTCTTATGCACACACTGGTTTGCTTGCAGAACTGATAGTTGATAGTTCGACTTGCTGATGTCAAGCTGCCAACCACCAATATTATTAAAAATTGTTTGGGATCAATACGACCCATGGTGGTAACAGCATGTAATGTTGTATCAACCAATGTAGGTAATATGGTCCCAGAAGAATTTTTTGTAATACTTATTAGTGATCTGCAGGTTGACGACAGAAAGTCAGACAATCAGTTCTGTAAGTGAATTATAGTGTGCCAAGAAAGCTGTGTGTTAATATCCTACATGTTACTTTTTGAACTAACTGGACTAACAGAAAAAGCATTGCGGCAGCATTTCGGAGCTGTGCTTCGTTCATAGAACACATCTAATACTGCAGTTATTAAAATGGTTCAGGCTACTGTGCCGTATGGATTTGAAAAAGTTTGAAATGTGCAATGAACTTTGGTTATATGATGTTAGTGGTTATCTGAGCACTTTTGAAAAAATTCCGCAGCCCCTTAACAGCATATATTCTAACATGAACACTGATCAACACGCGCCCATTAAAGTTGGTAATGATTGAGGGAAAATCTCATGTCATACCAAGTATGTTAGGCAAGCATTTGTGAACACTGAAATTATTTTTCTGTTTACTTTCTGCACGTACGTGTAAAAATGGACAAATTTGTAAGATATTTATTGCTGCACACAATTTCAGTTTTACTCGACTTACACATGAATAACGTGATCAAATCTGTGGCAATACTAATTTTCCATATGGTGTAGGAATACACAGTATGCATACAAGTGGATCTTCAGCAGGACTTTCAAAAGTGCTTAGTTCAGAGTGAAAACTGTCTGGTATGAAGGATGTTAAAAAAAAATTAGAATGCATTTACATGGTTAGGTTGGTACTAAAAAAAAAATGTATTTGCAACACACTGGCCAAAAACAGTTTTTCCCAAAACAAGCTTACGAATTTGCAGAGAATTGCAGAGGGACATCATAAGAACCAACGTAACCATATTTAGCACACATGCATAGGTGAATAACTGGGTCCAGGTTCACTTATGAAAAATAAATTCAAAACAAAAAACAATTCAGATATGTGCAAAAAATTTCACTTAAGACTAAAGCCAAAATGAGCAACCAACAAAGTAAACAGGTCAAGAAGGAGCTCATTGTTTGAACTTGCAAAGTATTATCCTGTCATAGCTGCAACTACTGAGACAAACTTTGCAATTTAATAAATTTGTTTTAAATTTCTCACCATTTCCATGTAATGGCACTATGCAATTTTGGTCGGGCGGAGCCCGTGCCCTCTTCAATTATAATTCACAGTTTCACTGTGGTTTTGATTTCCGAGCTGGTGTGCTAATATAAGTCACAAATGTATGTCATAAGAACAGGAGCTAAATAATGGTACAGACTCTAATTATTTTTTGTGTAACCGTGTGGACATTGCTACATAATTTTTCTTTCCGATCAGCAGTAACTTGTGAGCTAGGCCAGGCAGGGCACCAGCTGAGAAAGTAATAGTTCACCTCAGCACAGAGTGTAAGGGGATGGAATAATCACAATAGAAGTTTATCTCATATTTGGACTCGTATGACAGGAACTGAGAGTAAATATCCAGTTCAGTCACCACTGTGATTGGATTGTAGAATTTAGAGTTTAAAAAAAACTTCCCTGAAGTCACATACAAGACAAAGCAGTTTCCATACAATTATAGCTGAGCACTTGAGGGATACAATATAATTTTGAAGTGGGAGACAGAAATTTAAAATGGATACAAAGTGTTACCACTGAAGTTTCAGCTGAAACGCAGAATATTGTTAATCATCATTCATTCTATTGCTGAAACTACCATCAAAAGATTTTTTATAAGAACTTCCTACATTCTTTGTTTACATTTCATTACAAGTAAAAAATTGTACACTATCTACCAAAAAGTAATTGGGCACCCGTGAAGATAGGTAATTCAGTACGTCAGTTGACTTGTGTTTCACTGCCTTCGGCGTAGGATCGCTGGTGTTTGTCCGTGGTAGCATGACCACAGAGGCCTATTGTAACATTCTGGATAATTAAATGCTCCCAACATTGTAGCATTTTTACGGAATGGACCCGTGTTACTTCCAGGATTACAATGCCAGGTGCCATGTTTCAAGGGCTACTATGCAGTGGTACGCCGACTACAATGTTCGCCGATTGGACTGGCCCACCCAGAGCCCCGACCTCAACTCTATAGAACATCTTTGGGACGAATTGGATCGTCGGGCGAGTGCTCGTCAGGCGCGGCCAAAATCCATTGCTCAAATCATGGAATGGTTGCAAGAGGAATGGCAACGAATCCCCGTGGATGTCCTGCAAACACTCGTAGACAGCATGCCAGACAGGGTGGCCGCAAGAGGTGGCCTTACAAGATTCTAACAGGATGACAACCACCAAGCAAACATTGTGAACAGGTGCCCAATTACTTTTTGGTAGATAGTGACATACTTTCATTCCACGTAACAGATTTGGGAATAAGATATTAATGGAATATGATAAACAAATTGTTTATTAACACAGCCTCCAATATAATGCCCTTGCAGACATTCAAACAGACATTATTGTATGAAATATTTGTGTAGCTTACTTTACCTACTGTTGGCCAAAGGCATTCAACATTACTCTGTTGTTGAGGACACAGGAAACTATACATGTTGTGGAGAGGTCAGACAAGGTTTTTACTACAAATTAAAGTATGCAACTATTAACTGCAAAAAATTGGTTTTGTTCAGAGATGAGAACATTAACAATTGCTGTAGATCAGTGTGATCCAACTGGCAGCCCACGGGGCCATTTTGTCTGGCCCATGATAGCTATTAGCTATTTTACTGTGCTGCCTTTAAAAAAATTCTCATGCATTTTCTGTCAACTCCCCATTATTTTAATATTTTTTTCTACCCAATATTCAATCAACAATAATGTTACATTTTAATAGTGAATGAAGAGCGAAGGTAATGTTCATATTATCAGTCTTTGTTTCCCATGGCCGCTGCTGGTATCACTGGCTGTGCTCAGATCATATTCCATAACAGAGCTCTAATTCCACACCATGCCACTTCTACTAGCTTTATTGTTTTATCTTCCAAGAAAACCAAGCTGCTGTGCTCTTCATAAACAACAGGAAATGTGATCAAGTCATTTTGTATTTACGGGACGGCGCTTTTCAGTCTCAACTCGCGAGTGAGGAAGTAAAGTACATCCGTGAAGTAGAGTAGGAGACATTAATCAGTTTGTCCTACTTAAAATTGTCATAATGAGTTAAGCGCTTTGAGCAAAAAAAAGGAAAATGGAGTTTGAGAATAGACAGTTCAATGAAAGATGGGAAACTGAGTTTTTGTTAACGGACTTCGGAGGGAAGCCGCAATGTATCGTGTGAACGCAAGTGATGTCGGTAATGAAAGAATACAATATTCAGCGTCATTACGAAACAACACATAACGTAAAATACGGGAGTGTAATTGGTGAGCCGCGTAAACATTTAATCAGTGAACTCAAATCTAAGATGCAGAGGCAAAGAAGCACCTTCTTTAAAGCAACACATGTGCAGAAGTCATGTGTGCAGGTATCTTACGAAGTGTGCGCAATAATGGCTAAAAATCGAATGTCATTTAGACCCGGCAAAATAATTAAGCAGTGAGTGATTAAAATGGCGAAATCTTTCGGAGATGACAAACTTGAAGAAATTTTGAAACTGTGTCACTTTCCCACCAAACAGTTTAGAGGACTGCAGAAATAAGCAAACAACTCGATGCACAGTTGAGTAAAGAAATTCCACTAAGTAAATATTTTTTTGTTGTGTTGGATGAAAGCACATACATAACAGATGTTTGTAAAGACAGTTGATAAACAGTTCTCCATTAAAGAAGAACTACTTGGTGCCACTTCCCACCAGTGCAAAAGGTGCGAAAGGCTCAGATATCTACAGCGCTCTTGTGTCAGTTGTAGAGAAGTACGGCAGATTTGCCAAACGTTTGTGCATAGTGACAGACGGTGCTAAAGGTACGACTGGTAAAAACACTGGCTTAGTGGGGTTGCTGAGAAAAAAATGATGTCGATGTGCCTGTATTGCATTGCATTATTCATCAAGAAGTTCTCTGCAGTAAATTTGTTGAAATGAACGAAGTTATGAAGGATGCAACAAGAATAGTTAATTTAATTAGACGTGGTAACAGAGCTGAAAGTCACAGGATATTAGTGGAATTTCTTAAGGAGCTTTCTGCGGAATTTCATGATATTCCTCTGCACTCTGAAATTCGCTCACTAAGTGCAGGTAAAAATCTGACAGCATTTTCTGCTATCAGAAAATAAATTACTGAGTTCTTAGAAACTGCTGGAAAAATTGAGTATGACTACCTTGAAAAACTTCAAATTGAAGAATGGCTTTGCACTTCGGCTTTCCTAACAGATATTACAGAACATCTAAACTTCCTCAATTTAAAGCTTCAAGTTAAGAAACAAAACATTTGTCAGCTGTGCCATGTGTATTGCCACAGCTTTAATTTTTTTTGTTACTATTAATTTAATAAGTTCTTCATTAATTACTTCTTCACCAAAATGATTGGTTTAGTTAAAATGTGCTCCAGTTATAGTTATTTGATTTGTTTATGCTATTCAAAAATGTGTAACATTGACAATCTATTTAAATTATTTTACTGTTGCCCTGGTCTTGTTAACTTGAAGAGGCAATTACTTGATGTAAATTTAAATAATTCTACTATGCGATATATGTCTATGTTGTGTCTAAAACTAAGTTCTACTTAATAATTTAAGGAGTATTTAGTATTTGCAAGATGCAAATATAATTTAAAGTAACCTAATGAAATAATTGTTAGTTATCTCTGTTTTATACATCTTTCTAAATATTGTATTACGTATCGATTAGTCACATCAGACTGGAGTTCTGAGCACGATCAATTTCATATATATTCCTGCTTGCGAGGTTATTGCCTCCTTGTTGAACTTAACCATACAGCATGTAGTTGTTATACAAATATTTATCTACTTCTTAACTTTCTTCTTTCCATGTAATTGGCAATTTCACCTGCTGATAAGGGTAAGTTAAACTATTGGTGTTTTTTTTTGCAGTTTGGGTTATTTTTTTGTGTGTGTCGAGCCACATTATTTTTTTTCTTTGATATATCTTGTAGCAGTGCACGTGTTGGAGTTTCATTCTACGATGCAGTAGATCGTGGCCAACATCCCTCCTGGGATGATTTCTTCACAGCCTTTCTTGGTTTCTTCTTTGCTTCTTGGCCTATGCAGCAGACAAAATTTTGATTCTCTCTAGTACCAAGCAAAATCTAAAAATTTTGTTTGCGTGCCACGTGCTCCAAGCTTACAGCTCTCATTAACATGAACTGTTCATAGACTCGTTGAACTAAATTTTTCTTAACATTGGCAGCTAATTAACATGATTATGTTTTTTTTTTTTGGGACAGTAAAACATTTAACCTACAAAATTAAGAAAACTTAATGTGCCCTTATGGTTAATACTTGCAAACGGGTACCCAAAGGTGATTTCACTTGCTGTCTTGCTGAAAACAGCATGTTTTGTTTTAAAGTAATTTGATTTGAAAAGAGAATGCCTTAGATGTGAAGGATATCAAATACTCAAGATCATTTGATATTTTAATTAATTATTAAAGTATTTATTTTACTCATATAAAATGCTCAAGTATATATGCTTATGTTGTATGCCAGACGATATTATACATATATGTATATATTTCAAATATATATATTTACCGAGATTTTGTCATTGTACTATTTTTTTTTTTTTACTGAAATTTTCTCCTCTTAAAATATAAGTACACTGGTGTGGTTAATTTGTATTTAACCGTTGTTCTATGGGGATAACAAAAGAAAATGACAACCAACAAACTATTTTATTGATAAAATAATATTTCTACAAATCAGTTTTTTGTAAAGACCGGAGCACGTCTTTAACTTACGATCTGCAAACACATCTACAACAGGAATCTGTATCCACTCTTCCCCATGTATCATCCTTGTGTCACGATGAGAGTACCTATCGGTGCTGGAAACAACTACACGAGGGTGTTACAGAATACAGCTCATGAGCCACATTGAAGCTTTCGGGAAAAAATTAAGAATTTTTGAAGAACATCTAAAATCAGACTTAAAATTATTCAAATCATGCAGTGAAATCAAAAACGAATTCAACTCTGCTGATTTTGAACAACATGGACAGTATGTTATTGAGCTGAGGGAGGAATTCGTAAAACGATTTTCCGAATTTGACAATATGAAGACCATATTCCAGCTTTTCGGCGATCCTATGGCAGTAACGATTGAAGATCAAGATCCTGAATTACAAATTATAATATGCGAACTTCACAGCGACATTCTACTTTCTTCAAAACAAAATTTGACATATGGACAATTATGGAACTTCATAATGCCTGACAAGTACTCCAAGCTTCACAACTTAAAAGTGACCTCCATGTTTGGAAGTACATATATTTGTGAATGTGATTTCTTGACAATGAAAATGTTGAAGTCAAAACAAGAATTGGTTATGCTAGGAAACTTTTAAGTCCAACATCCGCATCGTGACAACATAGATGAAAGCCGAAGCAGACATTGTTGCCTTCATCAATGAGCACACTGCACAGTGCTCTCACTGATAAAAAGTTTTCTACTGAACAGAAAGGTAATTTCATATTTAAGTGGTTTGTTAATTTTGAAATGTTGACTTTTTTTTACTACATGCTGATATAGAAGAGTATAGGCTGTTCATGATAAAGTGAGCATTTTTTAAAGCCCTCCCAATAGGCATTAACCACTAAAAAAAATGTTTTACTGCAGCCTCAGACATTAACTTTTGAGAGTGGTGAAAGTATACACCGTATTTATTAGTCACGTGACAATGCTGATATTAAAAAAATGGCTTAAATATAAAAATCGACTTAAAAGAAAAATTTGGAAGGGCCTTAAAAAGTGCTCACTTTACAGTGAACGGCCTATAATGTACAATGTCTAACAATTGTTTGCTGATGTTGAAATTTTGATGCAAGTTAATATTTTTAAAAGTGTGGAAATGAGATATTAGTACGTACAATTCTAATAATACTAAAATGGTTAACCCTTGAACTGTTATGCTGGCCTGTGGTGTATCTTAAGAATAAATTTCTGGCCCACGACTGAAAAATAGTTGGGCCACACTGCCGTAGATGAAACAGCACAGCTAGCTTATATCATAAAACAATGGCTCCTTGATGTAACAAGCTATCTGCCAGCAACAAGAAACTCCAGTTGTATGGACCATGCCACGGAAGGTTCTTCAAACGTATGTACCATTCTTCAAGTGCTGTAACAACACGAAACATTGACAAGAATTACAGTGATTGACATAAGTGTAAGTAAATTACATAGTATGCCTTCAACTCATCCACGAAGAAAAAGCAAGAACTTCTCACGTATCAAAGAGCTATAATTTAATTGTAAGAAAACAGAACAGCTCAACACCTACCATTTGCATAAATGTGAACAAAAATGAATTAGTACTTTACAGTATTTAGTTCCAGTATCAAATTGTAAGACTTGCATAATTTGCAATATGAAAACAACTAGTATAGCCTAGTATTCTACTTTCAGCACTCACAAAACTACACTTTCTTACACCTATACACGACAGATATATGCATTAAAAAATGTACTCTGTAGTTTAACACTTGTTTACAAAATGTTTTGGTTAAAATTGACACGAGCAGGGTCCAGGGTTGACTTGGTGCAGCTAGCTTGGCATGAACGTTCAAGCTGGGGCAAACTGTGTAGTGATGCCCGGCGCCAACTCTGGTAGAGCGTTGTTGGAGGTCGTAGGCAGACGGCCTAAGGGATACCTGGTGCCTTCCTGTCATTGGTCGGGTCGGAACGTTCCTGTTCACGCATTTACCAGCACGGTTTACCCGTTACAATTGTTTCCTACCATGGAACTGTCTTGGGCAGTCCCAACGTTGTTACGCTGAAGCTAACACTTACCAAGTTGTCTCGGCCATGCCGTATTAAAACACTTGATAATTTCCCCCAGGAATTACCTCATGGAAGGAATCAATCATAATCAAGTTAGAGTTTGGTGAGTGACGCTATTTGGGTCGCAGTGAGAGCAACAAGCTGTTCCTGGCGGCCCACACAAACGTACTCCCGGCTGTTATTGTCACCCTGGCGAGCTCTAAATGTGATTGTTGACTGCGCAGTGCAAATGGTCACAATAACGCACGTGAGCCACTACATAGCTCCTGCAATCATGTCATTTTATGGAGAACTGAATAAAGAATTTAAAGCATAGATTCGATGGACCCATCTTTGGCAGCAGTCAACCACAATGCTGCAATACGAGGAGAAAAAAAAAAGCATTTATTTGGTGACTTTTGTAGTGCATACCCATGTTACTGTTAGCAAAATATGTACACAAATGATAAAGCCACTTGCAAAATGTTATGCGAAACATTTAAATAAGAAACATTTCAAAATTAGTTTAAAGTTTGAAAGTAATTACATAACCACATTAATTTACAATTTTATCTTTGCTTACCTGTTCCATGTTTTAAAAACAGAATTTCTTAACATAACATGCTATAGTAAATATTAGGAATCACTGCTTTTAAGAAGGAAACGCTCATCTGAGCTATGAAAACTATGTATCTGGCTTTGGCACGGCACCTTGTTCAAATTGTGGTGGGCTACTTTCCATGGAAACAATACTTAAAAAAATTGTAAAAGGCATTCAGAGCCTATGTTTGCATGGTATATCCATGATATTATGACATAGTGACATTAAAATGACGCACGGCTGATGACTGTAAAGGTTGGAACTGGATTTTTCTGGAGCGGTGAGGGTGAACGAAAGTAATGAATATACCCAGGGCGCCAGACACCGTTAGGCGACGTCAAAGATGATGCTGCTCCTCTTAACTTCGGGGTTGCGGGCCGTCAACCCGGGACCAAACTCTTCACCGTGGCTTCTGAATTGTCGTCATCCGCCTGACGATTATTGCTCCAGAGGAAGATTGTTACCAAAATAATAGCCTGTCGGCCGGCTATACACCATTGTTGATGTTGGCTGGAAAACTTCTTACTTATTACACTCGCGTCCGTGGGCTGTCATCCCCCCCCCCCCCCGCACGCACACACACACACACACACACCATACACAGATCGGAACAAAACTGATTACACAGAAAATAAAAACTTATGTACTGGTTGAGCGGGTATTACCAGGGACCGTCACCTTAAACGCTTGCGCGGTCATGAATAAACAACTCACTTGAAAACAAATTATTTATTACCTTTACGATTACAAACCCTTCTTCGAGAGAACTTACCACTAAACACGCTCGGCTGTTCGGACCGGCCGTGCGGTGAAACAGGAAAAGTGTCTTTCGACAATCAAAACATTTACGTGCACATTAAGCTCCCTGGGGCGATGCTAATCCACCGGGCAGTTGAGGTGGCTTACCGAGCGACGAGATAGAAAATGTTCCAGATGATGAAGTCTATTTGTAATTACATGTCCGGTTGAAAATTGATGCTCGTTGCCCTGCGTGCACGGGAAAACGCCGGAGCTTAAGACACTCCCGCTACCTCCAGTGGATGCTTCATGCTGACCAGGGCCTGTTATCTCTATAGGGATTCTGTTGGCCGTCAATTTAGTTCATCACCAACCGCAGTTTCATTTCCGATACTAATGTTGTTTATTTTCTTCTGACCACTTCCACTGTCGTACTTTTTTTTAATCGAATTTCAGATTAATGGCGGGCATTCCTCGTTTGTGTTTAGGTGTTGCCTACGAAATTATAGTAAAGGCCTTCCCACAACTCATTTTTCACGTCACAAAATGGATGCGTATGTGTAGTTCCGAAATTACCACTAGGTAGCAGTCGTTTACACGGTAAACTTAAATGCGTGTAAATGGTGGCTGCGTAAAAAAATTCAACTTTCGAAGAAAAAGTATCCTAGAATAAATACGAGATACAGATTACAAAAATAAATAATATTAAATAACAAAGCTTAACATCTAAAACATGTTGTGAATAACATAATATTAGAAATGAACATACCTTTGAAAAGCTGTATATGAAAATGTTTCGTTGCAAAAGATCTAAGCAGTAACGCCAATTAAAAATCACTTCTGCAGTTTTAATAACTTCCTGTCAAAGGTTTGACATTTAAGTATTTTGCGCGATAATATTTGTCCGTTGCTTTTGTAGCTACATTACTTAAAAAAGGATTTAATAGTTTTGCCAGCAACAGCACACACAACTTTTGATTGCCACACTTTGGGTACTTCAGATTTTCAATAAATCTTGCTTTGCAGTGTTCAAGTAGAGCAATTTTTACACCTTTTACTGGCAGATATCTTAGAGAACTTACACAAAAATCAGCAATGATCAGTACCAAAGAAACAAACGGCAACTTTGCATGTCTTAGCACAGCACACCTCTGTCTTGATTATGTGTAAGCATATTCAAAGGTGAAATACTGCTAACTGTAGCCAGCTAGTCCAGGCAAGAATTGCAGTTGGCGTTTCTCTTCTGCAACTCTTACGAGATAGCCACAAACAAAGGCGACTGATGCAGTTTTCATCGTTGTTTGACAAGCTGGAAATAAAGTACATGGACATGTAAAAAAGAGAAATATTAGCGTAGACTATTAGTTTATTAGTATTATTATTAAATTATGGCTACTTACGGTATAATGGACGATTGAGTATTACAACACAGAACTTGGCAGTGTGTGATGAGTTAGTTAGGATGAATTTGATTAAGAAGGGATTTGCTTTGAAGATGAAGTACGCCAATAGCTCTTAACATTCGCATGTATTAATGTTCGGATGACACCAGTTCGTATTGTTGTCTCTATTGCATGTAAACATGATCGAACATCCATCATATCGTTAAATCCTCCGAGTTGCCTCAGATGACGGAAAATAATTCAATGTCATCACTGGAGAAATTTCGGGTCAGAACATAATGGAAACCTAATTCCAACAAATACGTTACGCAGGCTTGACTGTGTCAAAATTACAAGTGCGGAATATGTCTCCGAGCTGAAAGTTTCATTTCAGTTTCGGCCAGACTGTTGAATTTCCATTATGTAAGGCAAAAACTCCTCCGTAAGCCACTGTTATCACTCATCACTCACTGAAGGAAGTGCAGTTTATCAAGATTTCTTGATCTGTATCCCTGCGTTCTATTACAAACATTGTGGATGTCAAGCCACTTCCTCATTACTTTCACGAAGTGTACAGCTGCTTGAAGACTTCCTTTGTCACGGAAGTGTTCACTTGTTATAGTGCTACATGTTTCAAGGGCAGCTGTTACAGGATCAGAGAAAAGCAGTTTTGCTCGTTCTACATTCATCTTCTCCAAATTGGAAGGATAAACCATCTTTCGAGACAAATTGCGAACAGGAGTGAACACTGAGCTCATTTGCAGCTTATACAAAGTCAGTACATGCTTGCCTGATACCTGGGCAACCTTAGGCCGAAATGTTTTCTCCAGGAATTGGGTCCTAACATTTTTGACAATGTGACTTTGATCGTAGCTAAAAAATATTGTTCTTGTTTCGTCGAGAGGATGTTGTATTGCTGGTTTGACAGGACCCCCACATAACTTCTCATGCATTGCCACATTCACTTTACAATTATCTGTTACAATTTTCGAAACACAAAATCCCATATTTTCAACGACTTCAATTACATGCAATGTTTTCATGTACATCTGCATCCCATCCAGATTCTTACAAAAGAAAAACGGCTACAGGTATTCGGAATTTAGCTGAAAGCCCTCTAAAAATGAAGCAGAGAAGTCTATTTGCCAGGTCATCATTCCTTTCCATTTGATCATTGGCTAGTTAATTTCGTCCATGAAACTGATCTAGCTGTGTGTCATACAAGAGCTTTGGCTGTATTGACATTTCATCTATGATGAGTAAACCAACTTTTGTCTGTACTGAGAACCTCAATTTCTGATTTCAGCCTTTCTTTTATTTCATCGGTGATTCCAGTCTGTCAGAAGAATTTCCTACATATTATTTTATTGTGCTTCTGAGTGGTAAGTACAGGATGTCCATTTCTATTGCAAAATTGTAAGCTTTAGGTGAAGACATTTGCCAGAGAGAACATATTTTTAGGATCTCTTCTGTATATCTCAGTTTATCCTTACCATATGCCGGCAGTTGCTCCAAAATAAACTTAGATTTCAAATTGCCAGATTGTTTGGCAATCAACAAAGAATACATTTTGTCAGCAATATAAATTTTCTCCTTTTCCTTCAGTTTTCGGCTAAGCTCTATATTTTTTACTTGTAGTTTGGTTATTATTTGATTCTCGCTATCCACGACATGTAATGAATACTTCTTTACCACAACTTTCTTTGAATTCCAAGATTTATTATTTCCGATATTAGCCTGAACGGAAACAGGATGGCGAGTCAAATTATCAATCTCTGTGGATTCTGAATTAGTGTTCCGACCTATATTATCTCTACTTGTTTGGGGGAATGCACAATTGTATGTTTTCTTCTTTGGTGGTTTGCGAAATTGTTGTTTATCTTCATGCATGTACGATGGGTATCCAGGGATAATGGTTGGAAGAGAATTTGGAAGAAGTCTTTTGTTTTTCGTCGAAACACTAAAACATTCATTGCTAAAATGTCTATTAGAGACAACGGACCTTGCTGATGGCTGCCATTTATTATTTGCATAGTGAAAATCACTCTGTCGTGATATTTCTTTAATTTCTCACGCACGTCATTATTTGCTGGAAGCTGATGGCCTGAAACTCTAGTCACTACTGAGGAATCACTTTTGCAAAATGGAACACAACAATATACCATCGTTCAGTTGAGTCTAAAATTATTAAGTGTACATGACACTGCACAAATAAGAATTTGTATTAAGAGAAAAGTTATATTTCACAAAAAAAAAAAAAAATTGTTTTTATATGATTACATATGTTGAAGTCACTTGCACAATCGAGAGAAGACATTTATTAGATATTTATAACTAGAAACCTTTTTAAGAAATAATATTTACCTAGGGACTCGGAATATATACATCCATTCCTGATTGGAAGTGACTTATGAAAATCAACCTTTGAAAAAACACTAGGCAAAACATGTCAACCTGTTTTTTCAATGACCTGTATTCCACAAATATATTACACTGTGGTTAACTTTATAGAATACTGTATTATTGAATAAATGAAACTTTACCTTAATATATTCTATAACTTGTAATATTTATTTCTTTTCAAATATCAATTAACAACAGCGAGAACAGCGACGTGTTGGCAACGGCCGGTAAGAAATAGTTTACAGTTAAAATATTATTTTAACCTAGTTTTTCAATATACTTATTGTAAATTAAACGGTGCCTATTGAAATATTGAAATAATTAGGTACCCCCGTTGGCAACATATCTAATTTTCACAGTTAAAAATAGCAGCGGAAAATATCGTGAGTAGGCCGTAATAGTACGGTTTAGTTTTATCGAGCGAAAGCAATTTTTGAAGCAACTGTCTGCTGAGCGAGCTTTGTCGCTCTCTCTCTCTGTTTCTTTCACACTCGGTAAGTTTCACTTCGCTAGTACGCGATAATTGTACCTGTTTTCCATTGTAGCATATTTCATACTTATTACAGAAAAATAATGATTTTTGAATTTGTAATTTACAACTGAAAAGAGATTTTAATGTTTGAATATTTATTTTAATATGTTTAGATATGATGGCGGGGCAGAAACAAAGTGAAGTTGGCAAACGTGGCGAGCCATGATGACATGGCGTGTTGCTGTTTTACCAAACGAAACGTAAATTATACTTACTCCGAAAAATACTTCAAATTACCACATCACGTTTGTAGCCGTTGTGTTTTTTTAATCTACCTAAGCAAGTTACGATGTTGTGATAGATCTGTGTTTCCGCGACAGTAATACATATACTGTTACGGTGTGTTTAACCGCTGCGTGTGAAATAGCGTGGCGTGGCTGTTTGGTGATAGTTACGCTGGATCTGTGTGTGCGTTACTTCAAATATTTTATATGAACTATTTATACGTTGTAAATGTAAACTGTTTTTATGACGAAGTTATTTATTTACATCCACATATGTTTATTTATCACATCGTTGTACCTTAGCCCTGGCTGTTATAAAAACACCCGTGTAACGTGATTTACCATCAATCCCAAATCATGCCCAGCCCCAATAAATTTCAATAAACCTAATACACAGTAAGTAGCACTACATATAAACATGAGTGGAATAAAAGTTACGGTAAGTTTATTTGAGTGCATGTTCACTGCTGTATTTTAAGTTTCTATAACAAAAAATGAGCGACTCGAGTTGCGTGCTTGATTTTAATGTAGCTTTTTCGTCGGACTGTCTATGCCTTCGTTATTCGAACTGAGGCCGTCCTTTTAAATAAATAACCCAACACATATCAATAACAAAAAGTTAAATATTACAGTTCATTACCCCGCAGTTATAACACCGTTTAATACAGTCGCAGCAAAATTTTCACGTGCATTACGTGTAATGTGCTATGTCGTGGAAAACAAATATGTTAATGTAACATAATCGTAAGAACTATCGTAAATTCAGACATTTTTAAAACGCAATGCTGGCCTAAATAATGTTATAGGCGTAAACTGTAAATATTCGTATGAAATGGTTTTTGAAATAGCCCTACGACAGAATTCTTTGAATACCTGTAAACCGTAAACACCACATTTGACAGGTGTAAAAGTAGAAGTCACATTTCAATGTTTATTTTTAGGTGTAGTGAAAGTATACGAACATATGTACACACACAATGGCATGTAAACATTGATTTTGACAGATGCTACATGGCAGTCACATGGCAATGTTTGTTTACAATTTGGCGGAAGGATACGAAACGGGCCTGCAAGTAGATATTTAGCAGGTCTCTGAGGAAGTAGCTTCCAATGGGGAATTGTCTATATATGTTTATTACACAGAAAAAATTTGCCAAACAACTTCGATAACTAACGCAGACAACATTTTTAAGGTTTCCTGCCATAAGACGTCATGTTAAACAAAAGAGTAAGCGCCTGCACTCTAGCGGCGATACAAGAACTACACGTACTAATACATCTCCAGATAGTCAATAATCGATTCATATCTCGTAGCCAAAGTTTTAGTTTTGCTCTGTGCTATTGACAACGCGTGTAAGAATAAATAATATGATCTGCAGGACGACGAAACGCTTTGTTCCAGGTTGCAAGGACGAATCAGGAAGTAAACCCAGGACTCCTGATCTTTATTATGCACATCGGTCCGAATTATGGAAGCAGTTATTCGAGTCGCCAAAATTTAAGGAATTGAGTAATGACGATATCTACCAGAAATTAAATATTTGTAGGTTGGCATTTCGGGGAAAGAGTGTTTCAGCCCTGGTACGAAGTGGCTGAATCCTAATTCCGTGCCTAGACGAATTATTATTGATAAAGTACGGAATTTGTGTGTACTTTTTGGCCTTCATTATGTTACGCGTAGGATAGTATTTGTCGCTAATTTTATAACCATCCTTTTAGTCAATCTGGTTCTTCTAATCTGATACTTGTATAGCGTCGTGAATATATACCGCCGTCAAGTTCGTGGACATGGACAGTTTGCCAACATGGAAAGAGGCGTTTTCGCTACAGCTGTAGAAAATTCCGCTACACAATTCATTTTTTTTAACTTTATTCTAATAATTCGGCGGAAAATGTACCTGACCGAAATATCGAGGCCTGTACAGCCAGAAATATAATAAATCTCGAAAAACAACGAAAATTGTGAACATACATAACTACAAACTCTCCAAAATACAAAGTATCCAAAAATCGTAACTCCAGAAACTCGCCAAACGGTCAAACAGCAGACACGCAAAATGACATCGCAACCCCGACGCCAAGGTCCAAAATCCGAACTGTCAAATATGGCGGCTACAGAAGGACTACTATTCAACTATTAATGAGAGGAAAAAAATCCCTTTACGATAACAGGTGATAAAATAAGAAAGGTGGAGATATCAGACATTAATTGCTTAATAAAGATAAATTCTGAACATTCAGCTGTCTCCAGCGCAGTGGTGATATTGATGTTGGCAATAGTAAAAGTATTTAGTGACAGCGACAGGCGCTGAATTACGTGGTTGTAGAACAAATTATTTCACAAAATTAGAACAATATTAAAACAATAACTAATAAATATTAATGTTTAAGCTTTAAAAAGTAAACCTAACTCTGCTGCAATAAGATTTAAAGCACGATAGGTTTTTTTTTGTGGATGCCATTTGCATGCTAAAAAGTCGCTACATTATGTATATTTATAATTTTTCGTCGCTTTGTCTCCCTGATGTCACTATGAGCAGCGGAATTCCGCTACTGTCGGCGACATGGGGCATGGACAGCAACAGTAAAACAAAAAAAAAAAAAATACCACACATTACCTGGCCACTGAAAGTACTGCCCGACATAAAAACATCTCCTGAAACTAATAAATATCCAGTTTGATATCTATTTAATTTAGCTCATTTTTACACTAGTATATCGATATAAAATATCAAAAACGTAATTATTTAACACAGTGAATCAAAATTAACACATATTTCTGGCGAGAAAAAAAAAATCACAAAAATGTGCTAGAACCAGGGATGGTTAGGCAATGAAACAAATGCCTATTTTATATATGCAATATTTCACAGTAATCTGCATATGTCATAATTTCTTCTGGATCCGTCAGTTTTTTTTACACTACAACAGCAAAAGATTCATTCGTCCTGAAACAGAGGTGCATGGAAGAATAAAATCATTAATTCTTGCCGAAGTTTCTACTTTTTATACAATTTGCAAGAGTACAATTCTAAAACTAATAATATTCTCGTAAGGAGCAAAGTTTACACTTTCAGAAGCACTACACAAATTCAAAATAAAGCAAGATGTAATTTTTAAACTGCAATGTATCAAAATATACACATATTTCTGGTGAAACTAAAAAATTCAACCACGAACTGAGCTCGAACCAGGGATAGTTGGGTAATAAATCATATGCCATTTTATAGCTGCAATCTTTCACAGTAATCTGCACATGTCATAATTTCTTTTGGACGTGTCAGTTTTTTTTTTCACACTACAACCGACACTTGCGTCCTGAAACAAATGTGGCTGGAAGAATAAAATCATTATTTCTTGTTGAAGTTTGTAATTTTGTATACACTTTGCAAGCGTACATTTCAAAAACCCGTAATATTTTCGTAAGGAACAAGGTTTCCACTTCCAGAAATACTACACAAATTCAAAATAAAGTATGTAATTTTTAAACTGCATTGTATCAAATTATTATACACATATTTCTGGTGAAACTAAAAAATTCAAACACGAACTGAGGTCGAACCAGGGATAGTGTGGCAATGAAGCATATGCCATTTGATAGCTGCAATCTTCCACAACAATTTGCATACGTCATAATTTCTTCTGGACCCATCAGTTTTTTCGGACACTTCGAGCAACACACTCGTGCGTCCTGAAACAGGTGTGGATGTAATAAACTGCTAAGGTATTAATATACCAATTCTTATTTCTTTTCATACATATGTTTAAACGTTTCGAAAAATGATTGGGCTGTTGTTTTTTATTTGGCAGTCAACTTCCAGTAAAATGCAAATACCACATTTATCGGCCATGTTTATTATAGGCAGTGCGGAATTACTGGGACTTGTGTTATAAATTTGCCAAGTTAAAAGTTATGCAAGTGACACTTCTTATAAATTTTCCTTTATTGAAGTTGTTGAAACACTTTTAGAATGTGGCTTATTTGACAAGTAACAATGCTGGCAAGTCCACTAAAAATAACATTTTGTCTTATTGATATACTGTCAGAAAATATTTGTTTTGTAGTACAATGCTGTAAGTTTTTGCAATCAAATTTATTGACAACGTAATATATATTAGCTTAAACCATTTATAGGTTTACATTATTGCCAGTAGCCCTTATTGTGGCAAGGAATATTACTCAGTAGCCTGGGTTTTCTTTCATGGTAAGTGTATGCTAAAATTATTTATATTTTGTTTTATTACAAATTTATTAATAATAGGGACAGATGTTCTTCCCCCTGATTACATCCTTATGTAGCGGACTTTTCCTGAGTGTACGTGTGTCGTTGTCACTTCCTGCCAAAGGTTTTCTTCCCCCGTTTAGAAATGTATTCTGTGAACCACACACTGTGAAACAGTAACTAGGATGGACCTGCATGATTTTTTAGCACAAGCTGTCACATATTGTGTTGCAGTAATATGCCTTTGTATGTGTCCAATCAACAAATAAAATAACATTGACCTTGTTCTTCAAAATGGTTAAGGTGTCATGTGTGTATTTCAATTAGATCTGGATGTGGTTACACAGTGGGTATAGTGCTCGTCTGCCATCAAGGCAGAGCAGGTTGGATTCCCAGAGGGATCACTCCCGGATTTTCGGACTTGGGAGTCGTGTTTCCATGCCCACCTTAATTCACTCACTTCAGCTTTCAAGACATTAAGCCATATGCACAAACTCGCCTAGAAAAGAAGCACCACTACTACTTACTGTAGTGGAGATTCCAAGATTCACTAGATTTCGTATGCTCAGACATTTTTAGTTTTAGTACTACTGCAGATTCACGAAGTTTAGTATCGATGGTCACTAAAAACGCGAATACATGAACTTGCCCGAAATTAATGACGTCAGTAGATCTCAGGAAATAGGAAGTCGTATAAACTATGACGTCTGATTCTTCTCATAAGAAGTAAAATGGAGATGTTTGTTCCTAGAAATACACATATTATTTTTATACTGGTTAAAAAAGGAATTTATATATGGGCATCAACAGAAAACTCATGAAGGATTATAAATACTGCCAGTCAACTAGTAAATATATGCTGATTTGCTATTTCTTAGATGTCTTTAACAAAAGTTTATGAAATAATGTTCTTACAAGAAATTGTGAAGGGATATTTGAGGTAAGGCATTAATTAATTACGATATTAGCTGTACTTCACAGTTCGCACAGCTCTAGCGCCAATTTTTTTTTTTTTTTAATACGTTATTTCATAAGTTATTCGCTATTTGAACTAATAGATGAAGTTTAAAAACCAGAGAAATGTACGATTTTCTAAATATACTTTGTGAAAACATACCATACTTGCATAATATACTGAATGTTAGAGAAATGTTGTTTATTTCATAAATCTAGACATTTTATAAACTTTTCTACTTATGTGAATTAATACGTATATAATTAAATAATTTACACTTACATATAAGAACAATTAAAAACCCACAGTAATAAATAATACTTTTTAACTGTAGCGCTATCTAATGAAACTAATGTGTTTATAGTACATTCCCGATTGATAGAATTATATGGAAAATCATCATTAAAAAAACACTTCAGGCATAACATGAAAGTCTGTTTATTTAATAACCTATATTACACAAATATATAACACTGTGGTTAACTTTAGAATACTGTATTGTTGAATAAATGAGCCTTTATCTTAATATTATCTATATCTTGTACTATTTATTTATTTGTTAAATATGAATTAACAACAGCGAGTGCAGCTATGTTTTGGCAACGACCGGTAAGAAATAGTTGACAGTTAAAATATTATATTAACCTCGTTTTTAGTAAACTATTTGTAAATTAAACAGTGCCTATTGAAATATTGAAATATTTTGGTAGCCCCGGTGGCAACATATCTCATTTTTACAGTTCAAAATAACAGTGGAAAATATCGTGAGTACGCCATAATGGTATGGTGTTGTTTTATCGAGCGAGAAAGCAACTGAAAAACTGTCTGCGAGGCTTCTCGCTCTCTCTCTTTCTTCGTCTCTTTCACACACAGGAATTTTACTTCGCTAGTAAGCAACACAATTATACATGTTTTCAATTGAAGCATATTTCATACTTATTACAGCAAAATAGTGATTTTTGAATTTGTAATTTACAATTGGAAAGAGTTTTTAATTTTTGAATACTTATTTTAATATATTTAGATATGATGCGGCAGTTACCATGTGAACATGGCAGACGTGGCGAGCCTTGACATTGCGTGTTGCTTTTTGTCAAACGAAACATAAACTATTCTTAATTCGAAAAATGTTTTACTGCAAGTTCATTACTTATGAACTTTTAATTTCTAATGGTAAGGCAGAATAGAGAACAGAGCTGTGGTATTTTAAATAAATTTTAATGCTTAACAGACGAAATTTTGTTTGCACTCGAATTGGTGTAGGTAAACTTGTTAAGATATAAATCTTATCAAGCATATTCCAGCTTAAATGATGGAGGGTCATGTATATGTAAAGTTAAAGTGTTTTGTTCCTAACTTAGATTATGGTTTTACGTTTTTGACAGTGTAACACTGTCAAATATTCAACATAGTGGATTGTGTATGGCGCAAACAGCACGAGCGCATCGGCGACCGGCTGAATTGCAACCCTGTTTTTGCGCACAGCCATCACATGCTCCGCCACCATCACTCCCTACCCCATCCTGAATGGCTAGGCGGCGGCCGTGCATGTCAGCAACGTGTTGCAATCGCGTGTGCTTTCCAAATGGGCGCCTTGTGTGCACATGCCCTCGCTACACTTCGCCACTGCATCCCAAATTCTGCACATGTGGCAACCTCATTTCTGAATTATTAGGTGTATTAATGGTGCAGTGCCTCCAATTGGCACAAGAATGCATGCGTGCGCTACACCATCCACTCTCCAATTTAGAAAATTCCCCACCCACCCATGCTTAAATTAATTCATCATTTTATAATAATTTACATTTCCATATTAAATTCGAAGTCACTTCTCTTTTAAGTCGCTGAATTTTCAGAGTACATATATTCTTTGTAGATTAATTTATCTATCAGATTACTCAATATTTTTCCAGGTACCTTACATTACGTGCTAATACCTCTGTGTTCGTAGGTCGTAATTTTGCTCCCACATGTAAAGTTCATACCATTCTATGTTATATTCCTTGCAACAGTCAATTATCAGTCTTCAATAATTATATACGATTTTAATGCAGTGCCAGGTTATGTCAATAATCTGTTTTGCCGATTGCATATTTTTCCACAGCAAATATCAAAGAAACATTCTACAGACATGTGATGTGGCATTAAAAATTATATCAGTATAATATGATTATAAGTTCAGAAGTGTCTAATATATAAGTTCCCCAGCCCCATGCTTCAACTCATTTGCACGCTACCTTCGAGTACGATGTGCACAAGGATGGAATGAACACTAAAAGGAAGTGAATCGCTGCAGCTAACAGTTTTAGCCCAATTGAATTGATACTTGCCCCCGAGATCATCCCCATTTACCCCCTTCATTTCACGTGTGACTTGGAATTGCGGGCCTTGGACGGGAGGAGGATCCCGCAAGGGAATCTCCCCCCTTTTTTCCAATGCTGGCCTTGAATGAGCTTCAGTTAGTGGGGGCCTCTAAAATTTTTATTGTGGGGTTTGTACTTGCGACACAATAATGTCCCTTTGGCAGTGTACACGAGTGCACTGACCATTTCTGACCTCGGTAAGGGTAAGCTATGAGTGCAGTTTTTCTTGTGTTCATGTGTTAGAGTGTAAGACCAAAGTTGTTTTCCTATGTTTGTATAATTTATATCTACATGGGTGCCGCCATTGTTGTATTTTATTGCACACATTGATTTTATATTTACTTATTTATAATGTTCAGAATTTCATATTGATTATTAATCACACTTCAATTTCATGTGATTGTTTGCTGCTCTATTTCCGATCACACAGAGGGGAGTCGATTGGTACAATATGATAATAAGAATTATAAGTGTTCTACATTTCTATAGTGGTTGTGGTCAAACTAATTATTTTTACTTCAAATCGTTAAATATGTAATATTAACTTATTTTACTACTGTATTAAATGATCTTAAAATTTTAGTTTTGTTGACATGTTTGCACAGCGCAATCCCTCATGACTGGAGGAGATCTGCAGATTTGATTTTGCATAAAGTATAAATTGGGCATCACTAAGGTTTTTTCAAATGACAACTAAATTTGTTTGACTTTGGAATCATTCAGGACTATCCTATTCACTATTTTACATTTGATAAATGCTTGGTGCCTTTCCCTTGGTTGTTTCATACGCCACGGAATGTTTTCTCAGAATTTGTCTCTAAGTTTCAGACACCCGAAAGCAAGCCCACCTTCGTGCTACTGTTCTGTTGCCAGCACACAGTAGAGGGTATACCAGGCTCACCAACTACACTCCTCTTTTCTCGCCACCACACACAGCGCGGCAATGCGCCTCTCGCCACCGACAAACGTTGGCTGCACTTCTTGTGGGCTGCATAATCCCCTGCCATTGCCGGGGCAACGGGCCGCCCGGGACACGCTGTTTCCAGGGAGAGGGGCGCTCTTTCCGTGTACTGTTTCTATTTATTTTATTTCAACGACTTTCGAGTGGACTACACAAGTGGCCTAAGGAGCCTCCACTCTGTCAATAGAGAACTCAGTCATATTTAATGTTGTAGAGTGATTCGCCTCTACTTAAATGTCACAATTATATCGTCGGCAGGCTTTTTGTTCCTGCTTCATTAAAATATATTCAGTAAGTTCACTCCCCTTATAATGTTGTTTGTGTGTGTGTGTTAGTCGTTTGCTTATATTTGCCCTTATTAAGTAATATTTTCCCTGTTAATTTTGCTAATTCAGGCCATTTAAAAATAACATGTTATACCTCGTGGCATTCTAAACAATTTGATTGTCCTTGAGCCTAGGCCTGCCCTTTGCATGTTGTATCGCTCCAGCTTGTCTATATTTTGCGGATGGTATATTTCTATGATTATAAATGTTTATGTTTTATGCAGTTCACACTGCTTTTACCCTTTTACATGGAAGCCAGTATAATTGAAATGTTTTTGGTAAAGATTGGGGTTACCCCTGTTGCTTACTATGTGATTTTCTTCCTTCAAAGACATCGAAAATTTTTCCTCACTTAAGATTGGTATAATGTTAATGTACCAGTGACCAACATTGTCTACCTACTTATATTTGTATTTGAGGGAGTCAGTTAGCACACCTCCTAGCAGTACATGTGACAGTTGCTTGACCTTGCACACTATTGCTTTCCTGTCCGGTTGCCAATTTAATAAAATACTTGGTAGAAGTGATATCTGCTTTATTTACAAACTGTGGCTGCAAATAATTATGTGAGGTGGCTGTATCTATGAGTGAGTGACATGGTTAGTTGTTGACATGTACCAGGATGCAAATGAATTTTGCTATTGTACCACTCACCTAATTAATCAGTGCTTTCTGGGGTGTCATATCCGGTTGTTGTTGCCGAACTGGGGCGTCAGAGGTGTCCGGCCTTCTTACCCCTACTTCCTGTTTTACTGCTGTGGCTTGATGGGTCCTTGATAGCCATCAAGGTGCGGGTTGTTGGGGCAATGACTATGCCAGTGGTATTCCTCCACAGGTCGGTAGTAGCATCAGGGTTTTTGTGGTCTCCCTGTCACTTCCGTCGGACATCTTGATACGCGGGTGCATGCGTGACACTGTTGGGCTTGTTAACTCCGGCATTCTGGACACTGTTCACACTGTTGCTAACACTCCAAAATTTTGAAGGTTGCTGTTCAAATTGTGTCTTGTGAAAAGTTATCGATTGTACGTTGTCACGTGCGGTGCTGTCCACTCGCGACCCGTACCACCATTGTGCAGTGTCACTCTCGCAATATGGTTGACATGGGTTGTGTTCGAGTATGATTGTGGCTCTCATTAGTTCCTCCATGGTGCCATTCAGCAGTGGTACTACTGCTGCCCGATATTCTTTCAGGGCTGTCTCCGCCACTACCTCCATCATTTCTCTTTCTGGTAGCTGCGAGTGTAAGTGCCTGACCAAGTGAACCTTGCAAGTGATGAAAGTGGTGATAGGCCTGCTAAGTTGTTGTGCTTGTAAAATCAATTTGCTCTGGGCTTGCAGAGATGAAAATGCGCCTCCAAATAGGCACAGGAATCCGTGGGCGAATTCTTGCCAAGACAAGCCATAGTGGTTCAACGAATTCCACCAAATCTTCCTTTCGTTTTGCATCCTGCCCATTACTCCTCCCATACTCCGTACCTCTGCAGTCGTGCTGTACTATCCCATAGAAACACCTGCAGGTCTTCTGTGTGTGCTCCTGCGAAAATTGGTAGCATCTGGAAGTGATTTGGCATCTTCTTTTGTCCTGCTTCGTGCAGTGGTTGACTCCTGTTGTTTTGCACCACTGATTGCAGTGTACTGAACGGTCTCCATTGGTGTTGGTTTGTTGCTTCTGTCCAGTTCGTTGGCATGGGTGTCATGGAGATATTTGTTGTATGGGGAGTGAATAAAGGTTGGAAGTGCTGTGGGAGAACAGAGTTGTGGTAAAATAACAGAACAATTTGTTGAAAAGGAGTGACAGTTATGAGTGGTTGTCCTGCTGGAGCACCAGGATGACGCAGCTGACATCACTGCACCACTCCATAATGGCTGCTTCATCGACCACGTGCTCGTCTTCCTGCGGCAATGGCGTGCACTCACTTTTCCCGCGATTTCCCTTGGGCCACGTGCTCATTCTCCCTGACGACTTGCAGGCATCTGGAGGGCGTCCTGATGCTATGGGCATGCTGTTGTTGTTCCCATTGCCTTCTTGCCATGTGGGTGATGTGAAAGCAGTGGGAAAATGGTCTGGATGAAAATTGAAAGTTGGCGAAATTTTGCAAGGATTCTTGCGGAGTGATTTTTAGATGGTTTTGATGCTCAGAAAATGACGATAAAGGATAGGCCACTAAGTTGTGGTGCAATTTTGATGGTAGTAAAAAGGCTCAGAAAGATGCGAGTTTAGGCCACATGTTCTGCCAAGCTATTCTGATGGAGTCAAAATGTGGTAAAATAGGAAATTACTGCATTGAGATAATAGCCCCACTGGGGACGGCTATTTTAATGGCGTCCAAGTGTCGTGAAGTGTAGTTCATGGATAGTGGTCTAGGAGCCAGAATGAAAAATTTGGAAAATTATATGTTTAGGAGTGGATCTGTCTGGAATTAGGTGAATTGAGTGAAATAATTTACCCGGGCGCCAGGCACTACCAGACCTAATCCTTCCATGCTGCTACACTCCTATGATGACTGATGAATGGTACGCATCTTACATGGTGGATTATTAAGGGCATCCACCCCCCGATTCTACTTTATACACTGAAATACTTGCAACAAGAGAAAGTTCTACACACATGCAGTTTGGTACACGGGTTCCGGCTTGACGTTTATCAGGCATTAATTAAACATGTTACGAAGGCAACATTTTACAAATAACTAGTCGAACAACTACCAGTTGGTAGCAGTAACACTCTGCAAAAATGGTACGAAGCTCATGCATTACATTAGGTGCATAATTATGCTTTCCCAGGCTATGCAAGCACTGGGGAAGTGTGAGGTGGTGTCCCGGGCAGCTAACGAAAAAGGTTCTGAAATAAATTAGCTATTGCAGGGAAAACATATCAGTACTGACAGTGAATGCTTCCCGAGCACGGAACAGAAACAGTGCGCGACTGACCTCTCTGATCTCTCAGAGATGACTGACTTTCCAACATGGCATGCTCGCCAGGGTTGCCACCAGAGGGCACCACATTGGACTACTTCCTTGTACCTTGTACGATAAAAACTATTCTAACAAAACACACACTTGCAATAAATTTTGTAAAACATATGACAAATCAACAAATGTAACCCTTTGCAAAAATACGTCCGGTGATGTGAGGGCGATGACACGTGAGTGAAAACATAAACAAAACACTTGCAAAACACTTGAAAAGAACCTTAGGGCTTTCGAAGAGTTTGTTACTGGTGTCACACCTTGCATTTGTAACAGCTCGTTGCTACTCCAGCCCTTTTAAACATAATGTGAAAATAATAATACAGGATACTACTTCCTGCATCAGTGCACCAAGCATGCATAGTCGCATGGCACTGTCCGCCCCTTCGTTGCAGTGTACCTGAAACAGATACTGGCATTGCACTACACTGCACTGTCATACACTATCTTGCTCCCGTGTCGTGTTGTGAACTAGTGCAGTACCGCATGTGGTAGAGTGTGTTTCCTAGTTGCTGCTGTTATTTATAGTGGGCAAACGGTCAATTAACCACCACATTTTCTACATAATGTAAGTATGAGTGTATTTGTGCGAAATTTGGAGTGTTGATATCTTTGCATTGGAATGCCATGCTGGGGTACTGCAATACCACAGTTCGGGAGTGTGTATGTTACCTTGCATGTACTGCCACCGACGTCAATCATCATGCAAGCGACTTTGCTAAGACACGGGGTTCAGGATCTATTTGCCCAGGCTTTTAGAATATGGCACACCTTAAAGAGTCTCGTGCTAATTGAGGGACCCTGTGATGAACCCCGAAATGTATACATTGATGCCCTTATATGTGGCTAAATTATGCAGCAACATGGGTGACTATTCTTGCAGCTGCCATTTTTGTAGTTGTCATGAGCAGAGTGCGAAAATGCCGCCATTTTGGCACTGCATTCCAGGGGACAAAGAGAGCCTTCCCCCACTGCCTCCATGCAACACACCAGTCAGCCGCACCATCTGCTGTAGGGGTGTCAGAGCACACACCTCACCCCCGAACCTGCAGCGACAACCACCTCCGAAACAGCTGTCTATGCACACAGTATACTCACACTAGCATCACCAGTAATGCACCCGCATCACCAACCGCTCACCTGCACACACGAACACTCTAAGGATGGAATGTTGGCCCGCAGAACATTGCGTAATTTGCTATTGCTTGCCTATGCAAACATATGCCACTTCAATGCCAACACTACTAGTCTAACAAACATATGAAATCCTAACTAATCGACATTAGTGCAAGGGGCCAGAGCCAGATCTGACGTTGTTCACGTGTTTTCCAAGGGACTACCTCGTGAGTACCATCAGCATCGTGGAAGACATCAGTGTGCATGCTGGACACTTAATGTGTACTCAGTGAAGCACCACCCAAGATTTGGCTTGTGTCATCCTCAAGGCGCCAGTGGACTATACCGCCACAATAAACAGCACTGCTGCAGACATGAGCTACTTTCCGAACTGCGGGCAACCCACTGGAGAATGTGCAACCTGTCACCGCTGCGATTGTAAGTGCGATTTAGCTTGCATGACCACCATTGAGTAATCTAAATCTCACAAACCGCATTTTCAGTGCCGGGAATGCTCATCAGAACAACTTACTCAGTGTGACTCAGTCGTTCCTAAACAACCATGGGTCGAAACGCGACGTCATGGGACAGCTCCCGACTCTCAAGGACATTCGGTGCCCTTGCCGCTCCTCTCACATAGTTTACTGCAACTCAAATCAACGTAGTCTGCAGCAGCATCCTCAACATTCGTGTCACGAACCATTCAGACGTCGCACGCCACCCCAGTAGTTACTATGATGAGATTTCAGACACTCCCGAATTTCTCTGGACAGAGCTCGGAGGACCCACAAGTATTCGTGGAAGATTGCAAGCAGATACTGCAACGATATGGTGTCCCACCCGAGGAGTGGTCATGAGTAGTAGCAGCTTAACTAACAGGCGATGCGCACGTGGTGGATGTCTGTTACCCAGGGCCGAATGACGTGGGAACAGTTCGTCACAAAATTCTCCACCAGGTACACCAGCACACTGGCAACCTTATAAATGCAGCTGAGCATCTTTACAGAGCAACAACAGTCCCACAAAGAGCTAGAAATGTTCGTGCCTGGATTTACCCTCATATTATAGGCATGTGTGTGTTAGAAGCAGTGATTTAAACAGTTCTCCCGGAATTAAGGGCCACTTTATGGCCAGCTATTTATAACGAGTTTGAAAATTTTGTATGTATACCTGCTAGTATTTCCTGAAATGCCACCAGAAAGGCACATGTAGACAGCAGCCACACCCACCGGGGGCCAGGACAACAACAAAATCACAGTGCCTGATGGCCTGCCACCCACGACGTATGTGAGCAGATCGATAACTCACAGCCCAGCTGGGAGCATTTGGACCTGCCAGCCTCTGTGCAACAATGACGCAACAACCGCACCAAGCAACAATACTGCAGCAACTGACTGGTTACTGTCCGGCCCATGCTGCTACTGTCCTGGTGAGGAGATGCACTGGAATAAGAACTTCCCGAACTGAAAAGCAAAGGAAAACCTAGCACTGGGAAATGGGAAACCTGGATAGGGGAGACTAATCCCTATCCCCGAGACAGCAAAACTCAACAGAACCAGAAAAATAACGCTCATATCTCAGGCAAATCTTTCAAAATTACGACAGCCTACTGCTCATACCTGTTAGCATAAATTCAAATCCGACAGTAGGACTCATTGACACACTAGCCTCACTAACTTCATTAGTGAACAGTTATGGTGACTGTAATCATCAGAGAATAAATCATGCATGTTCCCATTCTAGTTATGCAAGACAACAGTGAAGACATCATTCTGGAAGTGCCATGACTAATTGACCAACAAGCTGTTACTGAGTTATCCCGTAACCGCATTCATTTTGGCAAGACGCTGCGGAAAACAGTCTACCACCTAGGCTATCACCATCCCACAGTTCTGGATGTAAATCTCCATAATTTCGAAAATGCCGTTCCTGTGGAATTTCAGAGTGCGGTACAAGTCAACCCATACATGTTATTGACTATTTTTGCATGTATCTTAAATGTGTTTTTCTGGAAAACAAAGATTACATATCTGAATATGAATATAAGTATAAATTGCAAAGTGAATCATGTGTGTTACCTGATCTATGCTAGAAGTCTTTAGTGTTACATGTTCTGCAAAAAAAAAAATCGATGTTCGTTTTTTTGGTAGGTGAATTTTTTGGCTGTGTATAAACCCCTCCCTCTGCCACGCCCTTGGTTAAGAGCGTCGCACTTTGCCGGACAGAACATCTTTTAAAGATTTTTTTAAGTGCACCCGGCGGCAAAATGGCATCACCTGCATTAAAAAATGCCGGAGCTCCCTGCGCCAATCAGCGCCTGGTAACTTATTCGCCGGCTGTCAGCCGAGCCTGTATGGCAGCACACAGCAGCTACTAAGACACAGGGCCCCGCCCCCACAGAGCGTCGCGAATCCAATCAGAGAATGGACACACCCACATCAAAGGGACCGCCGAACCATGTCATCTCTGTGTGGACTTGCTGTGAGCGCTTATTGAGCTCTGCATGCTCACTCCAGTTCTATTATACTTCGAACTCAGGAAATATCTCCAAGTAAGCAGAAAACTTAACTATACACTCTTGAGTGCGGTTAACTTAAACTGGCATTATCTTGAATGAAGCTTAGATGATACCTACTTTAGAAAACGAGTTTGCTTCATCGTTGCCGTCGCAATGTGTACTGAACGCTAATGATAAAATATAATCTATACCAGACTCACATTTTCTTTAAATGTGTTGTAAGAGGGATAGCACTACAAAGACTCGGGTTTTTAGGTAAATAAACATTTATTATTCTTGGTACAGGAACACAACACACAGATCACCCTCTGAGTTCGGAGGATACCAAAAACATTTGCATCTTAAAACAAACACAGTCAAAACCTGGGTTGCACGATTAAATCTTATGTTACACAATGGTGTGTTATAATCCACCAATTTTCTCATTTTATCATTTCAGAATTTTTATTTGGAGGTTTACATAAAATCTGTGTACACATATATAATTTATTACTATCATCATCGCTTTAATAAAATAATTTAACAAGTATTATTTCACATTTTCTCTTTTATTGTATGAAGGTAACATTATGTGTAATATTTTATTACAATCGTTATTTTTTTATTCTTAAACTTTTTCCTTGCAAACTACACGTTTCTTGAACAAATTAATACTCTTTTGCAAATAGTTATTGATAAAATGTAATGAAGTGAAACATAATCAGTGGTAACTAATAGTACTACACAATTGCATTGTGATAAACAAGTGACACGATTTGTAGAAACACAGCTCTCGTCGTAGATTAACAAACACTGTTCAGTGTAACGTTTAAATCCGGAGTTAACACAGAGTCGGTTGAAAAAATTCTCTGTGTAGAGATTCACCCAGAATGCTTTCAAATGAAAGTGAGAGAAAGTGAAATATAATTGGAGTGAAATAATCCAGTCCTGTTGCCTGGGCAAGTTAACTCTCAACCCAGACTCACCGGGATCAAAACACATGATATTATTTTCAAATATTGGGGAAAGACTAACGCCCGGTTGCACCAACATCTTCTCCGACCCGAGATCGAATTATCCTAGTTCCGATCTTGGTTCCAATACAAAAATGTTGCACCAACAAAATGTCATGATTCTGGATCTGCGATTCGTCGATCTTGGTTCCAAAGAGAGAGAGATAGAGAGAGATTTACATTAAGTATGAGACAAATTTTGCTATTGGTTCCTAATATATGACGTCATGGAAGTAGGCCTATTTTTCACTATATATAGAACTAGATGTTCGCTGTTTTACCTTTTTTTTAAGTGAATTATTGTTGTACGATTTTTACTGAATAATATTCAAGTGCGTATAATGTTGTATTGATTTCCCAGTTCTATCTGTTGGCATATTTTCAAACTACATTTGTCGACGATAGCTGCTGATCTCGGATCGAGATTTCGAAGCGCCAATTTCAGCGGTTCGAAATGAACTTCATCTCGATTTCCTGTCCAGCTCTGAATTCGAATGGTGCAACAGTTTTCTATGTCGATCTTAGATCCGATCTCGGATCGAGTTTCGAACCACGGTGGTGCAACCGGACATAAGTAACTAGATCTCCGTTTTGGAATTGTCAACTCTAAGGATTTCATTGAAACTTATATTTACCGAGTAGATTTTTTTTTGTGGTTTTAACTATAATCAAAAGATAGCTTCACTTCAACTGAATTCTGATTTTTTATTTCCCATTTCGGTATATATTTGAAACCTCACTGAAAAGAGACGAAACTACTCCATGTTCAGTGGAAGTCGAGTCTATTCTAAGTTCGATCTTTGTTGAAATTTCACTCAGCTGGGTGACAGTTCTGGAGCAAGTGAAAAAATAGCGGGACTGAATAATACAAATAATTAAAACTTCTATTTCATTCCGCATTTCATTGCAGTACATTTTTAGGTTTGAATATAGAACTAAATATGTAAACTTGTTACACCAAAACCATGATAACTGCCCTATTTCGCAGGCCAGACTGAACTGTATGACAAAACATTATATCACTGAGTGAATATGGTTTATTCAATGGCAGAAGAAGAAAGGCATTATTCGATGTTAGTTACACTGCGTAAAACTGCCAATAAACATGGCATGTAAATAACTGTTGAAAATGTTATGTTGTAACTTTTATGCAACATAAAAAATTCGAGGTAAAAGTGTAATCGAAATCTGAGTTGCACATCTATAGAATATTTATTACTAATATAAGAAATCTCCTTTTACAAGCACTTTTTATAAAGTGAGTTTTGAAAACATGCGAAAGCCAACTTTGCTATTTGTGTCTTAAAGCATTCGGTCATTTTTTCTTACATTTATTCTTATGACAACGTATCATTATAGAATTCCCTGATTTTCTCCAGTATTTTCACCAGTCTGAGAGTATATCAACAAAAAGTTTTAACAGAAACGTTACAAGACATTCTTAAATACACTTACATAAATTATCTCTAACCTTCAAAAAATTAATATTATTCAAAATTTTAAAATATACATGAATAAGTTTACATAATAGGAGGAAATAAGTTTTAATTTTCGCGTAATTAACAATCTAAATTATGATTTTATTTTCAATGGTTTTTAATTACTTTATTATGTACACAAATTATAGTAAGCCCCTTACATAAAGCATTATAGTAAAATACATCATAAACTGCAAGGAATTCCAATAATATATGAAAATGATGCTACGAATCTAACTTTCCAGGTGCTAAAAATATCATTATTTGTAAATTACAATATCCCTTAGGTGTTTCACGCACTATTTTACAATAACTTCAAATACGACGATATTGTTTTATAAATTCATTTGTACTCATACTAATATTTATTTTAATAGAAAGGAAATCTATAACTTTTCATTTACACTTAAATATACTTAAGACTAATTTAAGTGAAAACAAATAAAGAAATCACATCTATTCCTTTCATGAGATATATTTGTATAGGTTATTCACGGTAAAGTGAGCACTTTTGAAGCCTAGTTATTATATTCCTTCAACCAATTGATATACTTCCACACTTGTTGATGTAAAAAACTGCATGTGAGTAATAAACAAGTTTGTACATCCACCATACTCCAAAACCAAAAGTCCGAGGCCACAATGAAATGTATTTATTGGTTATTATGTGTGATGAAACAGCTTCAGAAAGTTCTCACTGTACCGTGAATGGCCTATAAAATGAAGAACTTTTATATTTTATCAGCTACTTAACAATAAATTTGAATGTTGCTACTAATAATAAATTGGCAACTTGAACTATGTGCAAAGATTGTATGGGCTTTGAAAGTCATTGAATATCAGAAAGAGGCTTTAGCGAAGATTTATGTAACAATTTATATTAATTCCCAGTATTTTCCCAAATCGTTGAGGCATTTCTGCGACATTTAAAGCTGGGCCTGTTCGATTTATGGTCCATATTCTAATGTATTTTATAAATAAACAATTTGCAATAAAATTAATAAACACATAAAATATTTTGGTCGGTTATTAAATTACTTGTTGCTAATCTAAAGAAATAAATGTTTTTAATGCATATGAACAACTTTTTTCACGCTTCGGTGACTCGAATTTTCCTGGTACAAAGAAAATGTAACACGGAATAGTTATTTATATACCTAAGTTACAAGTAAAATTCTATAAATTTGTTTCACCAATCTATAGGGTTGAAAAAACACTTCTAACATATTAAATATAAATAAGTAGAGTCCATGTTGAGTATAGAAATAACTAATTTTATATTTATGCGATAGTTAATGTCTTAAAGCGTAAATTATACGAAATCACTGTAACGGTACCTGAAAACTGTGTTATTTTATTTTGTGATTTCGTTTTCAAAATAAGATTTTATAAATTTTTTATGAAGTTTCCAGCGAGCTTCCCCTTTGATAAGTTTTATATCATACTTTTCAATGAACATATAAAAAAGTTTTGCACTGATCATATATTATATGAGATTGTTAATGATATAGTTGAGCAGCAAATTCAAGCGGTGTCGTGAGCTGAGAGCTGTATAGAGATAACATAGAGGTAAATGTAGTAAAGTGCCGGAGTCCCAAAGTCTTCGTAACTTGAATGCGCGAGTGTTTTGAGTGACAGAAGACAAATCAAACCATCCGTACATATCATGCTATGTAGTACATAAAATAAATTTTCACTGTTATTGCTGTTACTCATCTGTATCTTATTTCTCATTGCATTATATATCTTATAAAGTAACTGTCAAGGATTTAGTTCGGTTGTTCAAATAAAACATCTAATTAATTTTTTATCTCATATATCGCAATACTTTCTTTTTGGTATTCCAGAGATCATCTTAGTGTAGAAGAGCGTGAATAACTACTGCGTTAATTGTATTCGTGTGTTGTATTTCAACTTTGTGTCCATCACTGGTATGCTATAAAACAGTACGTCATTTTGCGTGCTACAGTTGGTGTGTAATGCATACAAAACATGAAATAACCGAAGTAGGGGAGAGATTCGGTTGCAAGAGCGGATACACAAATCGAGGGTTTGAAATGTGGGCTTAGTGACCAAAACTTGCTTCTAAAAGTAAGTTTGTTGAGTACGTTTCTCGTTAAATTTGCCAACACCGCTTGTGTATCGAGAACCCACAGGTACTGCCTACCGTCCGCCTCCGCCAATTGTTTTCTTTCCTGGGGTAAATGGCTTGACAATCGCAGAGCTCCCAAGTCCTAAGTCACGTCTATAGTTGTTTAAGGAAACATGAAAGTGTTCATGAAGAAATATGTGGGCATTGAAACATTTACAATGCATTCGCTATCTGCAAAAACATTTACATAAATTATACTAAAGTTAACATTTTCGATATCTTTACTTCGAAATCAACCTGCCGGCCAATGGAAGGAACAGCTGTAGTCAAACTAGTATTTATAGTTGAGAAACATAGGAGTTAATGCAAATGTAAACTGCTATACAAACTTCTACAACAGTATCGCTTAAAACTAGATTGAAAATTTACATTGAAAAAAAAAAAAAAAAAAAAAAAAAAAACCCTGAACTTAATTTTTAATAAAAAAAAACTTTTCAAAAAATTACTTATTTGGCAAGTCTGCAAAATAGTTCTATCTTAAACTATCTTAACGAACGTAAACACTACATATGTACATTGACTGAACCCCAGGGAAAACACGAATGATATTTATAAATATTTTATCTTTTCATTTTTTACTGTCAGTCATATAATGAACTTGTAATATATAAAATATTGAGTAGGGTGTTTCTTTCACCTATGGTATTAATTAATGCCTATGTCATTATTTGTGGGTACTGTATTTTAAATTTTTTTAATCATTTATGCTTTCCCTGTATTGTAGCATAACTTTTAACACTTCTAAAACTGCTAATCTTGGCATTTTGCACAGCAGTACATGTACGCATTCGATTTACAAATAAAACTGTGTATCATGGTATTTTACATTGCAGTATATGTAGGCATTTGAGTTATGCAAGGGGCTTTAAACCGAAAACCACACTGCACGTGAAATAATATTTTACTCTGTCCTTAACAGTAAACTCAGTTGGGTGACGACAAATACTGACTCGATGACCTTTGCCTTTGTTGACTCCAGACTGGCTGTCTTGATTGCTGCGTGTAGACATATTCACCTGTTGGAAGTTCGGGATAACTCGTTCTCCTGGGAGAGCTACTATACAGATCAGGATGTCTCTGGTTGAAACTGCCACTGGCAGACGGGACTGGAACATTTCTTCCAGTGCCATCATCTGTGTCAGAGGCACTACCTTCTAGGACAATGTCTTTTGAGTGAGTCGGAAATGGAGCTCTCGTGTATTGAGTTTGGGATGCAGATGTGACAAGGTATCCTCTGCTATCACCACCACCACTACCACCACCACCTGCCAAAGAAGACGACAATTCTACGTCAGTACTACCATCATCTTTCGCTGTGTTTCTAGGTGAGGATTGGGATGGGTTATCTTGTGAAGTGACTTGGGGAGTTAGTTTAGTTTTAAACAATTTAACTCTAAATCTAGGCTGTCCATCACCCGATTTTAAGAAAGCTGGACCACTGGGGATGCTTCTTGTAGAGGGAATGCTAGGAGACAATACATCATTTCGTGCAACATCATCGTCATTGTCGTTAAGATCTGCTAGGTTGTGTCTAAGAGGCTCATCTTCTGGAATTATGTGAACATTTTCCCTCTCCCTTACTACTGGCTTCAGTGCCAACTTTCCTAATGGCCGGGGGAAATTGGGTCCTCCTCTAGATGACAATGGTGAATAATCTGCAGACGTCTTGTTGCCACTGTGATCTCTTGGGGCAATCGGCCTCGAAGATACTGAAGTCTCCGTAGTTCTTTCTGTGTTGGCAGACCCAATATTTAAGGTTTCAGAATCTCCACTGGCACTTCGGTACTTACCATAAGGTGTCCTGCTGGCAGTATCTCCTGATGGCGCAGTTTTGGGTTGGTAGCTGTTTACACCAGGTGCAGTAGATGGAGATCTTTGTGGCAGTGAACCTTCTGATGGCAACCTTCTACGATATTCATCACCACTAGATGATTGGACAGTTCTTGATGGATTGGTATCTAGATAACTATCCTCGCTTTTAGGAATGGACTGGGAAGTAAAACCTTTTGGCGCAAGTTGCACTGGAGTTTCAATAATTTCAGGGTCACTTTCTTGAACTCTATTATTTCTTCGTGCACCTTGATTTCTATCTCTCTCTTCTTCGGTCGACTTCTCACGATATACTGTGGGTTGTTGGAGGCGAGGACGATCTTCAGTTTCAGATATAGATGTCGGAGGGTAGTTTCTGGCTGGTTGTGATTTACCTGACGAGTATTGTGAGGGTTGTTGTTGTTTATTTGATGGAGAATCTGAGCCTCCAGGCCTACTATTTGATGCATATAGTCTCATTTTAGAAACAGGAGGAAGGCTATCATCATCTCTGGCAGATGCTTGATATTGATTGACAGAAGAGCTACCACGTGAAGGAAGAGCTGTCTGCTTTGGACGACTTCTGTAAGGCTCTGGTTCTTCCAACAATTCCTCAGTGTCATCATAGTACTCTACATCAGAGGCATATCCAGTTGGATTTCTGCCAGACGAAGGTTTCCTGCCAGCAGGTCGTTTATAGTCAGAAGCTGCTTGAGACCTTGGTGGTACATAGTCTGCTGTAGTTGTATCAGCTTGTTGCTGGGGTCGTCTTCTACCTGAATATCCATCCCGATTACCTTGAGGGCGACTTATATATGCTGGCCTAGTAGCAGGCACTGGATCCTCCTCTAAGAAATAGTCTTCGGGTTCATATCTTTGAGGCTTAGGTCTTGACCTTGGCTTATAACCATTAGACTGAACAGGCCTTCTAACATAATCTTCTTCTCTCAAATTATCTTTCACTCTTCTCCTTCCACTAGAGGGCCTCACTGCACGCCTTGGCAATTCATCATAGTAGTCGTCGTATTCGTCAGAGTCATGGTGGGCCGAGTATGGCGTCGCAGTATCAACCGATGCACTCGTTATACGTTTCCTTGACCCAACATGACCAAAAGTTCTTCTGGGAGATCCTCCACCTCCAGTTTTTGGTGGTCTTCTCTCAATATCCCCTTCCTCCGGGTAATATTCCTGTGCAGCTTTTGGACGGGAGCTGCCATGTCCGTGGGCGCTCCTCCTAGGTTGGACATATTCTTCTTCGTCATAGTAGTAATCGTCATCTTGTGCACGAACAGGAAGTGCTTGCTGCGTCGCCTTAGGTCGCGAGTTAGATTCTACACTGGGTTCCTCCAAATTTGCTGGGGTGGTAACGGCGTTTGGATTTTTGCTGTAGTCATATTTCTCTCGCTCGTTTAGAGGAACTGGTCGGCGTATTTTTGGTGCCATGCGGGGTCTGTCGTACACGGAGCTTGAAGGTTTAGGTTTCAGGTCCACTGAGGTTTCTGGAGGAGGATCCTGGAAGTCATCCTGGAGGGCAGCAGGGCGTTGCTGAGGACGGGGCCGCTTTCTGCGAGGCAGATCATCAGCGACCGGGCGGGAAGAGCGACCAGAACTGCGTCCCTGATAGATATAAATAAAAAAGATTAGGGTTTTATAGATGTAAGGTATTATTTCTACAGTAAAATGTGTGCATTAGTGAGAAGAGCATTAATTTGTAAGAAATGTACTTAATTTGAAATTTCTATCAAGTTTTGAACAAGTGATTCCAAATTCAACATTTTCCATTGTGTCCAGTTCTGCTAATTATTATGTCAGCACAGCCAACTGGAGTAACTTTTTCTCACCACTGCCCTGCTACTGAGACCACATGCTTGTCAGTTATAACAAATTCTTGGAATTTTTATTTTTCCGTTCATGTATAGTTTATAGAAAACAACTTATGTAGATTTGTGTAATCTGATCAATTGAAACTCTGCACATATTTTTTAAAAAGCAATACAGAGTCATGGTATGGTTATGGAGGGTCTTGGTTGCCTATACCCATACATTTTTATTAGGAAAATTATTACTGTGCTAATACCACAATCCAAGAACTTTTCTGTATCTAAATATTGTTGCAATTGAGATTTTTTTTTTTTCACATTTAAAACGTTTGCACACAATTAAGTAGCATTCATATGTACAAACGATTAGAATTTATTCTGATTTACACTTTCAATTATGTGAAACAATTAATCACCAAAATGACTAATTTACCCCAGTTAGCTATGCACAATTTGTTCTTGTGACAACCATCAAGACATAAGGGCGATTCTAATACAATTCATGCATTCAACACGATTTTACACTGCTTATTATTACTGTCAGTAAAAATAATCAATCAGAAATATTAATAATATATATGTGTATATATACACATATATATAGTATATACATATATATACAATATATATGTATATATTGTATATATACATATATATACAATCTTAGAAATGCTTGAAAGTTCGAAGGGCATTACAGAACTATCTGAGGCGTAAGGCTACTATAATCTATCTGCCTGCTGACAGCAACAAAGAGAAACACTTGACAATATGAACCAGAATATATTCGTTTGTGTAAAGTATGTAGCATAATGCTTGAGTCACAATAACCCAACAAGCACGACATGGCAGCCCGACACGACGTTAGAGCAAGACGAAATTTTGTATTAAATTTTATTTAGGGCCGTATTAATAGTTGTTACTCAGATCTCGTCTTGAGATCGTAATAGGAGTGTTGAGATGCGTTTCTTGTCTTGAGACCCGCGCTAATTAATTGTCAGTTCTCGAGTCGTGCTCAGCTGAAACTAGTTTCAAGTTCATCTTCTCAAGTGATATTATATTGTGAGATACGTTTTTTTTATCTAGCCTCGCAAAGGGCCCTTCGAAACAGAAACTGAGGCTTTTTTTTTTCTGTCGATGGGCGTTTGTCTGCAGCTACATTCGAGTGTCTCTTGTGTTTACTTAAATTTTGTCCTGTTATTGTGCGAAAACGAATTTTAAAAAATATTAAAAATTACAGAGGGCTGAATAAACATTAATAACTCTACTTGTAAAGTACAAAGACAATAGAAAAGTAACATGAGAATCACACAGGCCTATATGCCGAAAAGCTGCAGCGAAAAGCTATACACATACTCATTATCCAAAATTTCGAAACAGAAAGAACATATTTCGTTTATAGTTACACCGTTTGAACAAGTAGAATGGAATATCGCAGTACACTGACATAATAGTCTTCAGAGATCGAATTTTGGAATATCGTTTTTAAATATCAATGTAGCTTAAAAAATTTGTCTCTAGTTAGTGGTAAGTATTATAATAATAAATGTAAAACAATATCAAACAAACATTACTATCCTTTACTTCGGATACATGGAAGCAAAATTAATTTTGTCGTAAACTTTGCTTCCAACCAAAAACAAAACAAAAATATTTTATCGCTTGTTAGCAGTGTGACAGTTTTGAAATAAAGTTACGCCATTGTGATTGTAACAGTGGTTTAGTTTGTATTCCGTTTAGCAAATCTTTATTGTTATATAGATCGCAAAAACATATGAACGAATTTTCATGCACGAATCGCACGATAAATTTCTATCTTTTACTTCGGATAAACGACATTAGCAATCGTTTTTGATTACGTGTTGTGACTATACTTGCAATTAAAATCCAAGAAATTAATTGAATACTGCTATTCAGGATGATATTTCTGAAATAAAAGTTGTTAGATGTGTTTTTCATTATAATTACCGTTGTCATATTGATCGCAAAAGATGTGCGTATTTTCACGCACATTACACATCAATTTCTATTTTCGTATTCAAATATATTAAATATAACCTAAACAGTGCACGATTTAGAGTATCGAGTGAACTGCCGACATCTTTCACGTGAAACGAGATTTTTGTCTCTCTTGAGACTAGTTTCAGTGACTATTAATAAGGGGTGGTCTCAAAAGTCGACTATTAGATAGCTAGAACGAGTTTTTTACGTGAAGATTCTCTCAGGTGAGGGCTACATCAAAACTAGTTTCAAAATGAATCTCAACGTTCGTTTATTAAATAGTATCTGTTCTCAAGAAGTCTCTCGAGAGCTGATACACGACTATTAATACGGCGCTTAGTGTTCGCTTCGCAACACTACGACAATGTATCTGCCCGGCATGTATTAACTGTTGCAAAATCATTAAGAGTTCAGTCTGCGTGGCTCTTGAACTGTGGTTCGTGGCGTCGGGAATCCTGGTTTTGTGACGAAACTGTTAAACGTGAGGACGGAGCAGTATTTTTAAAGTTACCACGCACGCTGTAAATATTATTTTTGAGGTCGCCAATATATTTTAAAAACTGCTTTATTCAGGCTGCCGTATCTTAAAACATACTAGCCGTTCACGAGCCAAACTACGATAGCAGTCTGTATTGAACTTTGCTGCAGACGTTTCATCAATGGAATGAAAGGTTCGCCTCTGTAAGTCCCGTAGGTACACGCAGCACTACGGGAACATTTGCGCGTCAGTTCAGAGCCCTGAGCGTAGAGTCGATAGCGCTCTTGTAGCGCGTGTCAGTGTAACCCTTATAGCGCCAGCGCTTCTAGCCAAAAAACAAGGAAAATGTAGCAGGCAGGCGGGACCCTTAAATGTCTCGTCACTCGAATGACATCCAGTATTTACGGGCATAGAAATCACGATGGAGTGGAAAGATTTGGGCTGCTCTTAACATCGAAGTCTTTAGAGCCGACGGAGGTGATCGAGGTGAGTATGGAGCAGCGCCGGAATAAAAGGCCGGGGGAAACAGGAAATCCCCGAGAAAACCCGCCGACCAACGGCATTGTCCGGCACGATTCCCACATGCGGAAATCCGGAGTGACCCGGCCGGGGATTGAACCCATATCACCATTGTGGGAGGCGAGCAGGCTAACCGCTCAGCCCCCGTGCCCCCTAAATTACGATAAAGTGAATCATTATTTGCTTTTGACAAAATTAGAATGCATTCGAAAATAAGGCATCAAAAAATTTCCAAAAGAAGAATTCGGTGCCACGTTAGTTTGTTTATTATTTTCTACATTAGGAAAATACGGACGAAACTTTTTTTCGTGTTGTTGTATTTTGCATTCTTTGTGCACCCCAGTGAGCCCGACAAGTCGAGAAGTTTTAACTGAATCTATTTATGTCGTGCTGCCGGGGCTGCGATTTTGTCGAGCTCACCTTGCTCCTTATTGGTTGATGTAAATTGTTCGTCTCCTCTGGGCTTCGTGTCGTACTCGCTATGCTATTGTGAATCCCGCATTAAGGCGGGGTCACAAACATGGCAGTGGAATTGCGTTCGAAAAATCGTTATTCTTTTCTTTAGGAAACCACATTCTAAATTCGAATCAGTGGGAAACCACTGGTTCGCAGTAAAATTCATCTACTCTTACCAGTAAAAATGGCTCCACTCAGATCACAGGAAAACCACTGATTGTTTTAGCGAAAAAAAAAAAAAACTTCACTGATTGAATTACTGACGTGAAACATTTCACTGATTAAATAAGTGTTGTGGACTAACGAGCAACAATATGCTGAAAAACAGTTCTCAGTACAAAGAATTAACAGTTAATGTGTTGATATTTGCGAATATAGTATGGAGGCTACAAGTTCAAGAGCTTCACAGGTTGCGCATCAGCCTTGCATTTATGAATTTGGTGGTGCAATGCTGGCCAAATTTTTTTTAATATTTGTTATATCACAGGTTTTTTCTCATGTAAGGTGAAGTGTAACTTGTATGAGAGCTGTTGAATTGGCCAACAACAGAGAATAATTTCGTCAGCTGTCTGTTAGAAACCTGTAATAGTGTGCAGTGTAAATGTCCACATTTAGTCTATTGAACCATAAGTTACTCATTAACTGTATGGTGAATCACTTGCTTTGTTTTATCATTGTGCATTGGTAGGTTTTCTACATGTCCCATTCCTTGCATATCAGTGACAATAACATACTTACGATAATTTGCTATTTATATCGTACAATTTACTATAATATGAAAAAGTAAAAAAAGCTGCACATATGGCCGGGATTGAACTCGGGTACCCTTCGACTCCAGGCTGCGGAATTGTGTAGTTTTGAAGTCGTATGCTCATATTTTTTGTGTTTGGTTTGATTGGTGCCGTTAGGATTGTGAGAACTAATAGTATGCGTGAGTGCACTTTCTTCGCCACATTAAATGCAGTTTAAACCTTCAAACAGAGCGCTGTGATGACATCATGAAATCGAAATGAAAGACGAAAAAACGGAACGAATGGCTGCGTGTTCATATTACCTCGTGAAAGGGCGTTTTGATAGACGAAACACATTTCAGGAAGTATTTTGTATCAGTTTTATTCGTTTATTCGTTGTCAATACACGTTGATTAGCAGCCATTTGTAAACGATGTTCAACGAGCATTTCTCCACGCAGTCTCACTGCTACGTCAGTCAAAAATAATCAGAGACGGAGAGGAAGTAGCTGATCCGTCAGTCAAAAATGATCAGAGACGGAGAGGAAGTAGCTGATATGTTTAACTGATCCGTCAGTCAAAAATATACTACTGAGAAAACAGTGGAAAAAATGACTGACGAGTCAGTGGGAAATGTCACTGAATCAATCAGTGAAGGAAATAAGGCATTTTTTCACTGGCTCAACAGTTAAACTCCCTGAAGTGACTGGTGTATCAGTCAGATACGTTTGACTGATTGAAACAGTTGAATTCTCACTGATTCGGATTTAGAGTGCAGTAAACACGCGCCTAAAATGCTTATCTACGAAGAGAAAAAAACACTTCAGACTAGTCGTGTATTGTACTTCCAAGGCATCACGCACATTGGAAACATTATTTCAATTACCTCCATCGTGGGTGAAAACTGCTATTTCAGACTGCTGTTTCTGCTACAGTGTCGCGTCCAATCAAATGGCAGGGTCGCCGTTGGAAATCCTATAATTCCAGTAGTACGACGGGAACAGTGCACGCGAGTTCGCAAATTTGCGCGTAGGGGCGATATCGTTTTACGTGCCCCGGCCAGGATCGCCCGTAGTGTTTCATCGATTTTTGCCTCACCTACACAAAACACACACCTCTCAGGCGGCAGCAGTTCGAGTGTAGCTCGGGCAAAACTAATTTGAAAGTTTCTTTGGTTTTCTGAACAAAACTCGTATGGATGTGCAGTCTTTGTTCTGCTGGTTTTAACACGAGCTCAAAAGAACACGACAGCGCAGTAACAATGATATTGCTATCGATAGAATTGTTTTTTTTTATATTTTTTTTAAGTTACTCAAAGGGGCGTGATTGAGTGTAATTCCTTTTATACTATAAAGACATTTGATTGGGTCAATACCAGCTCGGCTCTCCATTGGTTGATGACCAGCCAATAATGAACCTTGTAAAGTACAGGGTAGTGTCCAATGTGGTATGGACCAATAGGACGATGATGAGTTCTAACACAGTCACCAACAGAACCGGTGTTATTGCAGTAGTGGATATAGATGATTCACTTCCGATTCGTCTTAAGTGGCAGTAAATGTGTGGAGACCTCAATGTGTTAGTAATGTGATTATGTTGAGTATTGGGCATGGTCAGGAACGATTATAAAACAGCGAGTCATTTCCTGTGGGCACTGCTATCCTCTGCTGCGAAACGATATAACTGACTGTTGCTTGTACAATTGGACCAACAGAAATATTCCTAGTCCCCATTCTGTATGTTACTATTAGGTGTTCGTAATCACCTGTCAGACGAAAATTCTCGTTAGTAGGAGCAGTTGAAATGCATTTGTATGCAAATCAAGAGATTAAAACTCCCGAAGAACTTAAAGCTGGAAATGGAGAGTGATGAGAGAAACCATATCGATCTAAAAAGTAAGTTTCATACCCATGATCCAACATGACGGTTAATACAGAAATAGCAATCAAATGACTTAATTGCGTAATCTAAGTAGTGTCAACATATGGGATCATATTAAAATACCTGTTAAATTGTGGTCTTGTTAACTTCGTTTGTCTATTCGTAACAACAATTGCTGGGGGCGGTGACAAATTTCGCACTTAGTTAGGGATTAGAATTTTCTATGTGCAGCGATGCACATACGAGATATCCTGAAACCACATATGCAAACTTTGTGAGATGATGCGTTACGGGAAATGGGTTAAAATTAGAAAAAAATAAAATAAAATAGCTACGACCTAATGCGTTTGTTAAGGAAGACACACACGCCCTTTATAGAAGTAGCTATTTACAAAATTATCATAAACTACGTGAAATATGACAACAAATTCGTCTGTAGCGATAGCCTGGTTTGATATAGGCCATCCGTGAATATTCGGTGGGTGATAACATTGACCGTCGTTAGAATGAAGAGATTTGGCCGGGTTCGAATCCCGGCGGCGTTGCGTGCAGGAAACATGGCGGACGGGGTTTTTCTCCGGGTGCTCACGTTTCCCCTACCGAAGCATTCCCGTCGTCGCCCCATCTCCGCATCGCTCGTCCTGCTCGTACGTTCCGCTCCGACTTGCCTGCGTGACGACGGCGTCGTCCTCGTAGTCGACCAGGTCGTCGTCGTACTCGTCGTCGTAGACGTAGTCGTACTGGGGTCGCCGCCTCCGGAAGGGCCTGCGGCGGCGGGCGCCGGGCGCCGTCTCCGGCTCGGGCTGGCGGCGGGGAGGCGGGGCCGCCGTCGTCCTGGGCGGAGCCACTGTCGTCGTCGTCGCAGCCTTGTACAGCGCCTCGTTCCTGCGACAGACCCCGCACAATACCTCACGCCCCTGCCTGCGTCCTACACTCCTTCAGCTACAGGCTGTTCGCCACTAATCGTAGGTGGAGGTGGCGGAAAATCGCGAACGTCTTTTTGAGCCAACGTATGTTCTACAACTAGAGCCACGAGTATTTCGCGAATTCATTCGGAGGCGAGGTAGATTCCAAACACTTGTTATTTTCTCCTACTGTTGTGATTGGACGACAGTTGTTTAGACACGCCTCGTTTGACTGTGAGCCAGTAATAAGCAGGAAGCAGTAGCGTGAGTGAGTGCATAACAGTGCTGTACAAAGGCCTCACTTGTTCAAAGCAACCAATAAGCAAACGATAATGTCTCGAGTGAGTAGAGTGTTGTCCAGCCTACCTAGCTGCCAACTCAATCCGCGAAATACTCGTGGTTCTATCTATAACACTCTAACTAGTTGATTCTTTCTTGATTGGATGAACAAGGTTTTGACTAGGCTAAGTTGTTTTCAGACCAATCACGAACGTTCTGCCTTATAGTATCAGAATCCTCATTGGCCCAGTGAACTGCGGTAGTAATTTCACAAATGCCTGGCAGCCAATAAGGAAAGAAAACTGTCGGACATGTGTATAGTACGTTGAATCCTAGCAAACAGCCAACTTTTCCCGCGATAAACCATCATCTCTATTTACAGGTAGAGCCCAGATTATTTCGCGGATTGATTTGGCAGCAAGCTAGACTTCGCAGTCCTCTACACACTCGAGACACTGCCGTTTGCTTATTGGTTGCTGTATTCAAGTGAGACCTCTGTACAGCACTGTTCAACGCTAACTCACACTACTGCTTCCCGCTTATTATTGGCGCACAGTTAAACGGGTCGTGTTCAAACAACTGCCGTCCAATCACAATAAAAGGACGAAAGACCGAGTGTTTGAAGTCTACTTCGCCACCAAATGAATTCGCGAAATACTCGGGGCTCTAATTATAGACTGTTAATGATTAATTATAGGTAGAGCCACGAGTATTTCGCGAATTCATTCGGAGACAAGGTAGACACCATGCAGTTGTTCTTTTCTCCTACGGTTGTGATTGGACGACAGATATTTAGACACGCCCCATTTAGCTGTGACCCAATAAGAAGCTGAAAGCCGGAGTGTGAGTGAGTGCTTAGCAACGCTGTACAAGGCCTCGCTTGATCACGGCAACCAATAAGCAAACGATAATGTCTCGAGTGAGTAGAGTGTTGTCCAGCCTACCTTGCTGCCAACTCATTCTGCAAAATACTCGGGACCCTAATTATACGCTGTTCATGGTAAAATAAGCACTTTTGAAAGCCCTGCTTAAGATCTACTTGTATACAAGTTGCAAAATAATTGTAAGTTAACACAAATCGTTGCGAACACCTTTTATTCGACTTTTAATATCTTGAACTCCTTCCCATCCATGGTTACCAACTTCACTGGACGAACGTCACTCAGTGCGCCCATTAAAATATATGCTTGCAGCGGCAGTGTTTTTTTTCTTCTAAGGTACATTTTTAAAGTGCTCAGTTTATCGTGCTAGCCTTTAAACATTTTTGAAATCAACGTTTAAAAAATGTCACTTCCCCTACCTGTGTCTCCTAGTGATCACTTCGGAGCAATGAGGAGGAAACAACGAAGGATTTTACCGTGACCGACTTTTGAAACATCGTTGCGCAGACCATTTTCGAACGAACATTTAAAAACACTAGTCCCAAGAGCAAATAAAATATTCTATAGTTACTTTAATTGTTTGTGCTGTACATGGTATATGTCTACACGTGCCAACACTGAAACACAATTCAAAAAACCTGTAAAGAAACAACATTTTACTTCAGAAAACGTACTGTTATGGATATAAGCCACTGCAGAGTTACATTTTCACAAAAAAATATATATAAAAAAAAACATACGCCCAAACACAGCCTGAGGTAAGTTACTAAGAAGTGAGAAATTAATGCACTTATTATTTACTGCCATAATACCAAGATTGTTTTAAATAATTTTGATGATTATTTGGCTACTGCTTATCATCCTTACAGATCGTTGTGACAAAAGTTTCGAATAAAGGTATCTGGTCTCCTAACATCCATTCCATAAGCATTTCTTATAGTAAAAATCTGATAGGGCTTCCGGCTAAGTAATTCCTTTTATACACGTTAAATTTGGCTTGAGTCGGCTGAGCAATTTCTTAAATATATATCAAAATATTAACCCAAAATGACTGGCAAAAGAAACTGTAAACAGGTGAAATTAACTTCCACGTGAGATAATGTCTTCATGATGAGTTTCTTTCAAATTGGTAGAAGGATCCACGATATTTGACAAATTATCCTAGAAATTCGTATAACACGTTTTTGAACAGAATAATGTTTGTTACGGCTGGAAATTGTAATGAAAGCCAGGTGTTCTTACCAAATTACAGAGCTGTATCGAACTGGTGTAAAGTTTCACAATACGTAGGTGTCTGACATACACAAACACGTATACATAAACAGAGTCGCGCATAAAATAAAAGCAATCACATGAGTTTCTTTTCAAAATAAATTGCGAAATTTCCTCAAACATGACACATATTAGTTATAATGGGTGTATAGTTCACTGTCGGAGAGGAGAACTATTTTCCAAAACCAGCGCAAAACTGAAACTAGCCCTATATGACCACGGTTACCGCGAGGCACGCCAAGAAACACATTATTATCACATAATTTGGGAGATGCGCAAATTAAATAACTATAATTTACAAGGATAGCGATCGTACAAACTTATAACTACTAGGTAGCTGTTGATGCGTAGAAATGCCCTAACGTCGCATGATGTATTCATAGATGTTACCTGATGTATTCAGAGATGTTACCTGATGAAATACTTGGGCGAATTCACGCAGTCGACTTCAGACACAAAGTGACAGATGAAGGTTTTCTGGTCAAATGCCGTGTAGTTTGCGCAGAGGAAGTCGTACCTGGTGCCGAACAGACAGTGGTGATACACCTGCAAAAACAACATACACATCGCACACATTTCTACAAAACAACATACACATCGCACACATTTCTACAAAAAAAACATACACATCGCACACATTTCTACAAAACAACATACACATCGCACACATTTCTACAAAACAACATACACATCGCACACATTTCTACAAAACAACATACACATCGCACACATTTCTACAAAGCAACATACACATCGCACACATTTCTACAAAGCAACATACACATCGCACACATTTCTACAAAGCAACATACACATCGCACACATTTCTACAAAACAACATACACATCGCACACATTTCTACAAAACAACATACACATCGCACACATTTCTACAAAACAACATACACATCGCACACATTTCTACAAAACAACATACACATCGCACACATTTCTACAAAGCAACATACACATCGCACACATTTCTACAAAACAACATACACATCGCACACATTTCTACAAAACAACATACACATCGCACACATTTCTACAAAAATATCTTATGCCACGTGTGGTTTTGGATACTGAAAGTAAGAAAATGGAAATTAAATACAATTTAAAAAAAAAAAACGCGCTTATGTTTTATACCATATACTTATTATTATTGGATATTCACGGTAAAATGAGCTCTTTTGAAAGCCCTGCTTAAGATCTACTTGTCTGCACGTTGTGTATTCTTCCGCCTTATTTAAGATTAACATTGCCATGGGCCTCATCAATTTATTCGTGCATCGGTCAAGTGAAACTGTGACATTATTAAAAAAGCAAATATTTTACAAATATACTCATTTTTACACTTCTATGCATTAAACAACAGGAAGCGAAAGAAATCATTGAAATTATCAGAAATGGTGACCTAGCTCTATTTATTCGACGTTAAGATACGGAACTACTGCCAATTCATCGTTACCAACTTGACTGGGCGCATGTCACCCAATGCGCCCGTTAAAATGTATGCAGGGAGGAGCAGTGACATTTTTCCAAGGTTGATTTCAAAAGTGCTCTCTTTATCATGAACAGCCTTTAGAACAGAGTAGGATGTTGTGTTTGCTCAAAACTTTATAGCAGTCACAGACGTCAAAATTGTCAGCTAAATATTTGTGAATACTGAAGTTCTATCTTTTGGCTTCTGTTCTTTTTTAATGCATATGAGTGTAAGAAAGAGCATATTTGTAGAAATATTTATACTTTTATAACAATTTCACAGTTTCACTTGACCGACCCATGAATAAAATTATCAGTTCCACGACAATGTTAATTTTATATACTGTGAAAGATTACACGATGTACACAGAAGTATATCTTAAGCACGGCTTTATCGTGAACAACCTTGACTTCTCTGTGGGAGCCATAGAATAAGCAAGTACACATAAGTGTAATGGCGTGGCGGGATGTTTGATGTGGGTGAGACCATTCTCTGATTGGATGCGCGAGGCTCTTGACTTTTGTCTGACTGATTATTAGCGCCACCTGCGAAAAGATCCCACCTTCAGTTGTACTGCAAAAAAAAAAAAAAAGCTAGTTCGGAATCTATTTCGTGGTTGGATAGTTTCGCCAGTTGCACAATCGTGGATCGAAACTCGATCCGAGGTTAGATCTAAGATCGACACAGAACTATTGCACCATTCGAGTTCAAAACTTGGCTGGAGATCGAGATGCACTTCATTTCAAACTGATGAATTTGACGGTTCGATATCTCGATCCGAGATCAGAGAAGAATACAAGTATGTTGAATATAGGTTAAGCGAATTTAATAGCACTGTTAAATATATTTATTTACTAAAAATTAACTTAGTAATATTTACATCGTTTAAAAAAAGATTCGGTTGTGGTTTTTCTGTTGCAAAATGTAAATTGAGACATTTTGCATAGGCTTAAGATGAAATGCATTTATTTAATTGAAGATGTATTAATGTTTTGTAAAGAGAAAACAAATTTCATGCTAATCCCTCTGAGGAAACATAACGTAAAACTGGAAGAGCCATTCATAATATCATAAACTGTACTAATTTTCCGCACAAGCTTAAAAAACTTACACTGTGTTGTTTCGTCAAATGTTAAACTTTTGCGCAAACAACTTAGTTGTTATCTTTTTTTTTTTTTAATACTTCACGCGTTAAATTGTAATTTCAATTACTTGTACTGAGCTAGGAACTGTAATAACTGAAGTTATTTCCCCCAATTAATAACAGAAATAATTTAATTATCTTTCGCCGTTCCCATTTCAAATGGGAACATGTTGGCATCAATTACAATGTGTTCATTTCTCCCATACACTATTTTGTGAAGTAACATTATGAGAATCGTGACTCTTTTACAACCACTAACTTTTATCGTTTTCTTTTCTTAGGCTCAAGCTTTTAACTTAACCAAAATAAAATTGCGGTACTGTAAATCGAAATTAACTAAGTTTTTAAAACTAACATACCGATGACGACGGCCACTCCAAAAGAGAATAGTCGACTACAATTTTTTACCGAATAAAATTGAAAGTGCTGTTACTTGGTATAACTATGGGCCATTCACGGTTAGGTGGGCGCTTTTGAAAGCCATCTCATTTGGAATAATAGTCAATAAATATATTTTATTTTAACGTTAGCAGTTAACTTTCGAGACCGGTGAGTGTACACATTGTGTTTATTACTTAGGTAGCAATATTTATTTAAAAAGGTGGTCGAAGGATGGAAACTGGCTGAAAGGAAGATGTGACTAGGGCCTCAAAAGTGCTCACTTTACCGTGAATAGCCTATGGCGGGCGATATATAGGCTGTTTACGGTAAAATGAGCACTTTTGATTGCCCTGCTTAAGATCTACTTGTGTGCCCATTGTGTATCCTTCCACCTTATGTAAAATCAACACTGTCATGCACCTTATCACATTATTCATACGTCGGTCGATTGAAACTGTGAAATTATTATAAAAGTAAATATTTTACAAATCTGCAAATTTTTACAACTTGTTACATAAAAAAAAATCGGAAAGCGAGAGAAATATTTTAACTTATTAGTTATTACAAATAGTTGCCTAACAATTTTTATTCGACGTTAAGGTACTTCCCATCCATTGTTACCAACATTTCTGGGCGCATGTCACGCAGTGCGCCCGTTAAGGTATGGACCTACTTCCCATCCATTGTTACCAACATTACTGGGCGCATGTCACGCAGTGCGCCCGTTAAAATATGTGAAGGTGTAAGCAGTGACTTTTTTCTAAGGTTGATTTCAAAAGTGCTCACTTTATCGTGAACAGCCTTTACTAATGTTCTTCCGAGTGTCCAATTGGACTCGCTGAGAGATCGTCTCGTCTCCGGGGCCCCGTGGAAAGTGAGAGTTGTCACTCGGCGTCGCCAAGTTTTTGTACACGTTTACACTTTCAAGGTTTCCCACTGGAAAATTCTGAGTGCAACGAACTCTGGAGAACGTGCCTTGCTAAGCGCAGCGAGTGGGAGGCGAGGCAAGAAAGATTTATTTTGTCTCCGCTGCAATATCTCCTCCTCTTTATATCTTCCTGTTCCTGTCTCGCGCGTATAGGCTGAGGACAGGCACGGGGAACATGCTAGAGATAGGAAAAATTTCGCCATTTCGTTTTAGGACAAGACAGACGTCCAACGCGCGTACACTGAAGTCACTCCAGTAATTGGCTCACAGTTCATGAGACACGCCCTGGGAGACTCTGAGCCAATAGCACACTTGCAAGGTAACAAGTAGCGGGTGTCAAACTGCCAGGTGTGGAGTAACACTGGCTACTCTCTGGGACAGCAGCCAATGAACAAGCATCTGAGGCTCGAGTGCACACACGACTGTGGAGTCCGGCAAACACGTAATTGACCTCGCGAAATTTTTTGTACCCCCACCTATGACTGTTGACATGTAAGCAGATATTTTCTTGTAGGCTGTTCACGGTAAAGTGAGCAGTTTTGAGGCCCTAGTTACTATTTTGCTATCAGCAATTTTTTTTAACCTTCCGCCACTTTTTAAAATAAATGTTGCCTTGTAAGTAATAAAGAGGGTGGATATATTTCACCGGACTCGAAAAGTAATGTCTAGAAATACGACAAAATATATTTATTGACTATTATCCGAAATAAGAGGGCTTCAATAAGGACTCATTTTACTGTGAATAGCCTATACTGTTTGGTGTTCGGTTTGAACCACAATTTACGCGATTTAAAAGCCCCAACTACACTCTAGATTCAAATCAGTGGGAAACCACTGATTCGCAGTGGAATCCAACTACTCGAATCAGATAAAATGGCTCCACTTAGAATCAGTGGGAAACCACTGATTGTTTCAGTGGAAAATTTCCACTGATTGAATTAGTGGCGTAAAATTATTTCACTGATTGAGTAAGTGACGGCCGACTACATTGGCGACTTAAATATTGTTTTTATTGAATGTAGCCAAATAATTGCGTAAAATAAACATATTTACTGTAGTTTACTATTTATACTGCGCAATTTACTGTAATTTAAAAAAGTAAAAAAAAAAAAAACTTCCTGAGGTGGCCAGGATTAAACTCACGCACTTTTCGAATCTAGTCCGTTACCTTACGAACTGCGCTACCACGCCAAACTGAAATAACGGGAGGAAAATAAATAATTCATTGTTTCGCCACGAAATCGCGAAGATTTATATTTTGTAATCTTGATTTTCGTTTTGGGTTTAATTGGTACCGTTAGGATTGTTAAAACGAATAGCGTATATGAATGCACTCTGTTCATCACATTATATGCAGTTTGAACCTTCGAAAGAGAGCGCCGTGATGATTACATGAAAACGAAATGAAAGACGTAAAAACGGAATGAAGTGCTGTATGTTCCTATTGCATCCATAAAATGGCGTTTTTGAAAGACGAAAAACATTGTAGAAAGTATTTTGTATTAGATTAGTTTAGTTTAATCGTTGTTATTTCACTTGATAACCAGTTTAACGGATATTTTTACACGCTGTAGGACTGACACGCCAGTTAAAAAGTAAACCACTGAATAAACAGTTAAACAAGTGACTGATGGCTCAGTGGGACATGTCATTGAATCAATAAATGAAGGAAAATTTGGCTCTTTTTTTTTTTTTTTTTTTTTTTTTTTCACTGATCCATCAGTTAAATTCACTGAAGTGACTGTCGAATCAGTGAGATACGTTTGACTGATTGAAAAAGTGAAATTCTCAATTATTCAGACTTAGAGTGTAGACACAGAACTTCGCTTTTAAGGCGGAGAAGGGAAATATAGCGCCAAAGATGATTCTGACATGCGCATCGACACTTTCCAAAATTTCCGTAGACTAACTGAGCCGCTTGAGCAAATGCGCCGTTAATTTAGAGAACGATTTTCCCTTTGAGTTGGCAGTCAACAGACGCGGCATAACAAAGCGGCTATGTAAGAACGTCGTATTTAATTGGGTGGATGACGTTCGAAAACTCCACTTGAGTAGCCCATATTGTTCAAGTTTCGATTTGGAACACAAGCATGACTGATCTCAACTGAGTTCAAGTCATGCGTGCAGTTTTGCGATCCAGCAAGCGAGGGCATTTTGTCCAGTCGCTTGTGATCTTGGTGTCTCTCTGTCTGTGGTACATCGGGGAGTCTGAGGCTAAGAAGAAATAAGTTAGCATGCCACGCGGATCGAGAAAATTGTAAAAAATATATATATATTCTCGAGTGGGCATGTTACAACAGTCTACATTTGTGTGATGGATTGGGCGACGGCAGCTGTAAAGTGTGATAACGCATTCTGTAGGGGAATAAGGGAAGCAAATATGAGATATGAGAGATTGTCCGCTCTTCTAGTCCGGAACCATCGTGCTTACAAGCTCGGCTGAGGCCTGCCGATAATATTACTTGTTCTTATTTACTTTTCGTTAGGCGACCACTAACCTGAGACATTTGTTACAGTGCTTTGTTCTGTATATCCCCTCATAGTGACTTATTAACACTGTATCTTCAACCAGAAACTACGGGTCACCGACTGAGATGAAATCTCGGGAGAGGAATTTATAAAAGTTTAACAAAATAATCTTTGTTTCCTAACTTCTAGAAAACTTCACTGCGGCACATTCGAGGACTTTATGATGCCGTAAACGGAATGGATAATGTTGCTTTTATTCACAGTACACTTTAAGAAATGTTTCGCAAATTAGATACATCGTTGTATACGCGCCCTGAGAAGGTACAATTAGCGAAAATTTCCCATACAGCCAAGGTAACTTTCCCGCATTTGTTCAGAAAATACCCAAATGTGTATACGTAATTGCATATCTATATTTTCAGCCCTATTCATAGTACATTTTCCATACTATTTATAGTTTAAAGAAATGCTATTCCATTTTATAAAGATTACTAGAAATTTCTTCGGTGTTATTAATCTTCAGAGAATAGTGATTATCAGTTAAACGTACTTTTTATAGATCGGCTACAAGTTGCTTGTTGATAACATTTTTATTTCCCTATAACTCACGCCGCATTGTGTGTATCCTTATAGCGTACTAAAGCTTCAAATATTCGGTCTAAAGAGACTTTATTTACGCAAGAGTTCAATACAGCGGTAATACCATTTCTCATGCCAAATTTTGTACGCTTTGTTTATGAATTGCAAGAAGCTAAACGATTATGGAGTATTGTTGAATCCATGAGCGAGTAATTCAATTTGACTACCCATGTAATGCGTATAAACTACATAATTATTAAAATTATTATAATTTCAGTTTAAAATGCTTTTAAAACTCTATCACTATTCCTTAAATCGTGTAACAATAATTTTGTTAATATTACAGATAAGTGTTTTCTCACTAATAATTCACACTAGCTATGGTTCCTACAGATACTGCATTTCGATACGGGTAATGAAGTAGGCCCCATAATAAAGTATCTGACAATAACATGAGATATTAAAAATATTATTACAGAAATATGTCCAAAACCTAAAAAGTTATATTATACAGTAACTTAAAAAAAAAACGGTTTGTTAATAAGTACTTAGGATCACAGAAGGAAGTCACTGACGAAAAGTCTTTTAACCGCAAATAGCAGAAGAAGAGAAAAAATAATGACAATAATAGCCACCGTATTTAAAACTGCAAATACCACTAATGAGATAAACTGTTATCTTCTTTAAGGCTAACTAGTAAATTTGCCATTGGAATAATATTACACTGCCATGTAAGGCGTTTCGTCCGCGCATATGGTTACCTTTTGGAGAATGCTATAGGCCAGCTTCTTTTCAGGAAGTAGAGGTTTGTTTGTGCTGATTGGATAGTATCTAACAGCAACATTTCCGCCAACCGAGCGTGTCTGTTCTTTTTAGATGGACGCTCGCTGTAGATTTCCTTTCGAGACATATCACGTCCGCGGTGTATTGTATGGTTACTCACATTACTCCTGTGCAGGGGCGTAGAATATGGAGGAGGGGGCAGGGGGACATGTCCCCCCCCCCCAACTTTTGACACACTCCGACTGCAGTTGCGCTATTTCTATGCAGCATTAACTTCCTTTTATCACATGTTTGGTAAACAGATAAACGAATGTGAAAGACATAGCAGAACGACTGATATGTCGTTTCATACATTTCAATATCCAACAATGCAGTGTTTTGTTAAAGCTACATTTTTATAGTCGTGTGCTGTTTAAGACGTGTCTGTGAAGGTTTTTGTGCAAAGCTGCAGTTTTTATCACAGTAAGTAAACTCATATTTTTACCACTATTGGCCATATATATTCACTTTATTCCATACCACATAACATAAAACAGTGATAACTGCAAATATTTCGTAATAAATGTATGTGGGTATATGAGGACAACGATATTGTTCACGTAAATATTTATTGTAAAGAACGCTCCGCCCCCCCCCCCCAACCACCCGGCGAAACTTTATAAACAAATCTGCACTCATGTTCCTGTGTGTGATAATATTTCTGACGATGTACAGAGGAAGCCCCAGTTGGTTGGATTGGGAAGGGTTTGTTGATGTCCCCCCAGTGCCATGCCTGAATGCTTATCAGGGGACGGCTTATAAAATAACTTATGATATAACGTAGACTAACACCCAATGCCTTGCATAGGATTCGAACCCAGAACCTCCCGCAACCCAGATCGGCGGCGCCACGGGAAGCTGGCCCCAGCTGGTTATCGGTTGGCTGACGGACGAGTCTCTGTCAAAGTCCTAGGTTCCTTGCTGATCTGCTGTGTCTCCGGAATCGTATTTTTGAACAAACAATACGATTAGATTCCATAAGACAAATTCCACAATCTTGTGCCTCACATGAAGCGTGAATTCAAGGACGCCAGGAATCATTACGTCCGTGGAGGGCAGACAGACTACTAAACTTCTAAAAATCGATGTCACACTTTCAATTAATTACCATTTAATTCCATTTTATCTTATTTGTTCTAGGGGGAAAAAAAAACGAAACTTTTTTTGTTAACGATACTCTCGTACTGAGCGCTTAAAATGCTGCGATAGGTACATTAGCAAGTGGTGTGTGTTATTACCTACACAGTAACTTATAGATGTGACAGACGTACAAAACGTTTCCTCTTATTTTAATGAGTGTCATAGTTAGGGACAGGTGTATTTCGCGAGAATATTTACGGTCATGCTATACTTCAATATCCTACACATTGGCGATTTAAATATTGTTTTTATTGAATGTAGCCAAATAATTAAGTGAAATAAACATATTTACTGTAGTTTACTATTTATACTGCGCAATTTACCGTAATTAAAAAAAAAAAAAAACAACAACAACAACAACAACACTTCCTGAAGTGGCCAAGATTAAATTCACGCACTTTTCGAATCTTGTCCTTTACCTTACCGTCTGCGCTACCACGCCAAACTGGAAAAACGGGAGGAAAATAAATAATTCATTGTTTCGCCACGAAATCGCGAAGATTTATATTGAATACTCTTGATTTTCCTTTTTGGGCTTAATTGGTACCGTTAGGATTGTTAAAACGAATAGCGTATATGAATGCACTCTGTTCATCACATTATATGCAGTGTTTGAACCTTCGAAAGAGAGCGCTGTGATGATTACATGAAAACGAAATGAAAGACGTAAAAACGGAATGAAATGCTGTATGTTCCTATTGTATCCATAAGATGGCCACAACCACAACCTCCTATTGTTATTGGCCAGGTGTCTACGTGAGAAGACGTGTTCTCGTTTGACTGGGCCAATCGTAACAAGGCACTCCGGTATGGAACGTCCGTGATTCGCTGACAGAACTTGAGGCACGTGATATTTAAAATTCATCCAACCACGAACGTGCATATGAACTAAAGTGTTTTAGAGTACAACTGGTCTTGAAATCTTTTCGCGAAAAACACCTGTCCCTAGTCACAACGCATAAGTAGAGACCTGCAAAATTCGCGTTATATTTTTTTTTTTGCGTCAAGTTGGAATTCACAGTCCAGTATATACTCGAGTCGGCGTCGTTTCTCTGTTGGATGCTGCTATGACGTTCAGTCACTCCCTTTCTGAGTGAACTGCGCGTGATTGGGGAACGCGGTTGTGGAACGTTCATTTATTGGCGCAGAGTTACCAGGGGCGTGTCAAATAAAGACCGGTCCAACGACAATCGTATTGCAAAGGAAAAGTGTTTCAAGTTTATCACGTCCTTAAATAATAAGGCGAATTTGGCAGGTCCCTACGCATAAGTCTCTTCTAAACGAGTACAGTTTATAAGAGCTGCTTTTCAACAACTGCTGCGAGCAGAGTTATAAACACTTTCCTTGGAACATTCATTGGTTTCCGTGCTCCAGCCGACAACAGGGAAAGTAAACAGTTGGTGAATGGAAAATAAAGAACTTTGAAATAAGGCGATGCTGCTTTCAAGAGGCAAGCAGGAATAGCGAAAGCAGATCGAGAGCAATACTGGAAAAAGTGAATTGCAAAACATCGACGATTGCGTTTCCATGGCTTGCACAACATGGCAAAAAAAATAATAATAATTGCCCGATATAGTAGACCATGCTCTGGCCCAGCTATTAGTCTATAAATTCAGAAGCCCGTCTGCCTGGCGTTCCACATGCATCGCAGTGTGTTTGAAATTTTGTTTCTTCTCCAGAAGTACTGCGTACACTGTAAAAAAATCTGAGGTAAGATTCCATTATATGTAAGGGAAGCTAATTATCTCTACTTGTAAGGTAAAACTACCTCTTAAATTTAGAGTCAATTTACATAACACGTAAAGTACTATTCCCTAATCTTACAGAAAAAAGTACCTGACAAAAGTGGGGGGTAATCGCATACAGGTAAGCGGAAATTAGCTATATTTTATAATGAAACTATATTAGTAGTGTTAATTATTTTATTATCTCTAGCTTCTGACGAATAGAATGTCGAACCTCCAAATCTGCTCATTTTTTACACTTTGATCCATTAAAATAAACGGAAGCGAAAAAATAATTTAAATTATCGCAAATGATTACCTAACACTTTTTATTCGACGATAAGATATGGAACTACTTTTGTCCAATGGTACCAACTTTACTGGGCGCATGTCACTCAGTGAGCCAGTTAAAATGTATGCCAGGCAGGAACAATAACAATTTTCTAAGGTTGAGTTCAAAAGTGCTCACTTTATCGTGAACAGCCTTTAAACACAAGTTTAAAACGCTTGTGATAAATGGCATTGAGGAAGCAACCAAACATGACTTACATAGGACGGTATTTCGAAGGTTTGATTCAAAAAGTGTGAAGAAACGGTGAATGGGCTATATTTTATATTTGTAGCTGCCACGCCCTGTTCAACTTTCAGACATTATAAGTAATTACTTTTTACCCACGAAAAAAATTTACCCCATAGTTTTCGAGTAAATACAGTCAAAACCATAATTTTAATGTTTTAGAAATGTACAAATAGAGAAATGTAACTAACATACAGAAACAAGATAATTCACAGTGAAATAAGATGTCAAGAGCTACTTTAGGACGTCTATAAAATTGTATAGTTTTTTTCCCCCATTTTAAAAATTAATTGCCGAAAATAAGAAATATTTTACATATGAGTATTTCATTTGTATCTGCCCCTGAGTTTATGTCAAATAACTTTGGTTAAGCATCCCTTTAAATTAATCACGGAAAGATCTTTCAGTGTTTAATTAACACATAACAAAATCAGTAAAATTTTGACACTGACATGTCTTTTTGAAAAACCATGTGATCTATGGAAATGTGTCTGAGGAGAAAGTAGACACATATAATGTATACAAGTTGAACGCAGTACGTGGTTCGAATAAAAATAAGAAATATTTTCATGACTCTTAGTGCTCGGCTTCAGTCCTTTTGCATAAATTATTCGTTTTGTATCTTAATTTCGGATTAATATTAATTACTGATAATGTTCGATTATAGAAATTTTGCATTTTACAAGTTGTTTAATATTTTTGAGCGTAATTGTAATTTTGTTTTATCTGCTTGTTGTAAAACGTAATTATGAAGTAAATATTAATTTAATCGGAACATTTGGTTAATTTTTTTTTTTCGAAGAATTGTAATTGCTTATCATTATTCGAAGTTTTTGACCGTGTTAAAATGTTTATCTGTCATGTGATTGCTTTTTATAAAATCTCAGTTTAGGTTACGCCAGCAATCGGAGATACAGGCTATTCACGGTGAAGTGAACACTTTTTAAATCCCTTAGACGTTAATATACGAGTACGGTGGAATATACACATTGTGTTTATTACTTACATGGGCAAAAATGTATTTAAACAAGTGGTTAAAGTATAAGAAATGGCCGAAAGAAGCAAGTAACTAGGGCCTTAAAAGTGCTCACTTTACCGTGAACAGTCTATAAAAGCTTTTGCCACTTTCGTAGACTTTTTTCCCTGCGAGAATGTTCTAGAAATTTGATTGTTTTTACTGCGACGCAGTCCGCTAGGCGCGGGGTAGTGGTTGCGACGGGGGTCACACGGTGTTCCGAAGGGACTCCGTACCACGCCATGCCCTTTTTTGGTGCGAGGGGTGGGGATAGTGGGCGTGGCGAATTGAGCCCCTCCCCGACCGCCCGCCGCCCGCTAGCAGTCTTTTAACAAAATTAGTTCGCACGAACGTAGCGCAAGCCATTCTGCCTACAGATAGTGAATATTACAGTCGCAAAACAATTAAATTAACGCCCCCTTTGTCGCTCGTCATAGTAACTGCATACAAGAAAAGCGATCACACACAGGCTGTTATCCACAGGGGCTCAATTATGTAAATACTTAAAAAAAATATTTATTTAATGTTTCTTATCTTAAGTAAATTACAAACACAACACCTACGCATCTTATAGTTAGAGATGATGGAAAATCGCGAGAATTTTTTGAGCCAACATATTTTATATACACTCTAACTAGTTTATTCTTTCATGTCGGATATGTGTACAGTACGTTTAATCCTCGCAAACAGTCAACTTTTCCCGCGATAAACCATCATCTCTACTTATAGTAGTAATTCGTGGAACTTAACTTCACCACTACATGATTTCTAAATTAACTTCGCTCCTGAACGTCTCCAGACATGAGAAAAGCAACCTAAATCGTTATAATTTAACTTCATTTGTCTATTAAAAAAAACCGCGATTTTATTCTCTACTATTACTAGCCCCCTCGGGCCAGGCAGGGAGGGGATGGGAGGTAAACGTTAGTTCGCCAAGGCAACTAGGGGAGGGAAACTTCCCCTGCAAGCAACGAGAACGAGAGCGGCGCAACTGCCTGGGTGGTAAAGGGCCTTCATAAAGGCCCGGACTACCTCCGCTCTGAGCTTCGGCAATGACGGAAAAGGCGGGCGGCCACTGGCAGTCGACCACCAGACCTCGAAGAAGACACGTCGAGCGTGGCAAATTTCGTCCACACCTGCAAGCACCCGTGACCTTCACTTCTCCTCTTAAGTTTTTCACTTCAATTTTCGGACTGACTTTTTGCTGCCAAATTATTTCCGCCCGAGTGGGAGGTCACTATACTATATAAAAAAAAAAAATTCTTTCATTTTACGAAAAAGTGCAGGTAAAAATTTATCCAGAAGTGTCCATAAACTCTCTGTAAAATTACGGACACGTCGATTTTCAGAAACAGAGTTTCCGTAAATTTCACGGACCCTCTCCATTAGTTTCCACGTTATGTTTCTGTACTTTCCGCTTAAAATAAAAAGATAGATAGTGAAAACGTATTTAATTTTCGTCATGTGTGTGTTATAACGTGTATAAAAAATTATATTTTAAAAATTAAAATATTTTGTACTTAAGCGAGGTTTGAACCCGAGTCAAAAAATTACCAGTCCACGACCGTAACCATTCACTTACAACTCTCACTTGTAACTTGTGGTACAACTTTTATATTTACGTCAAAAGACTAAAGCAAAAATACAGTTTGTATTAAATTTAGTGTGTTTTTAGTGTTGCCAAATGTTAGAGACGCCTGATGCTATTTTTTAATGTTTGAAAGAATAGGTCATAGTCGCGTGGATAAAATTAACAGCCGCAGAAACGATAATTGTTTTGTTACAGTGGCGAATAAAGCTTCGTGTAGAATCGGCATTGTTCGTCCCCGTAACTCGAAGCCAGAGGGAATACGGAGACTTTCCGAATTTTGTATTTGCGGACTTAACTCCGTTTTTTGTCATTGCGGATTGCCTTTCCGTATATACACTGTACATTTCCGTAATACATTCCGCTAATATACGGCAATTTTTAACAGTGTAGGGTGCCACGAGGGAACTGACCTCCCTCCAGCCTTCGCAATCTTCTCTCGCGACGCGAGTTTTGAATGACGAGGATAGCGAATGAAATACTGCGGCGCTGGTCTTTCTTTGCTCGTCTGTCTCATTAAGCTAACTGTTCATTGCATTAATGGAAGATCGCGAACCGGTTATTTTGAACTTGAAGGATAAATACGGGGGAAATAATCCGAGACTTGGATTATTTTATTTTATTTTTGAAAAGGCGCCTTTATTTAAGTTTAATGTCTCTAACGAATGAGTAAAACCGAGCTGTGATGCCAGTCGCCAATTCTAACGTCTGCGGCCACACAACCTCGAGAACATATTTATATTTATTTAATCAATTTTGCACTTTACAACGAGGAGATAACACTCAAATAAAATTAAGCACAAACATATTAAACAATTCGTAAAATCGTACTTTGCCAGTAACTACTACGAAACAGAAATTATTACGCGAAAACCAATAATTTCTTCAAAAGAAGTGAAGACAAGTCTTTAGTTTGAAATAAAGCAACTGCCCATGGAGCACTGCACCTGACTGTACAATGTCAAGAACTCATACAACAGTAGTACAGACACCATGAATATTGTCAGTAAAATGCGATTAATGATGTATATGGAAGAAGAATGTACATAATTTGAAACAGTGAAAAGAGTTCCCTTACAGTTGGTTCTCACTTATCATTTTGCTTAGTATTAATTTGATCATAAAATGGTTCACATGTTTAACTAAATCATCATTGAGCGTATTACTAAAATTTCCATGTAAAGTATTTTGTTAAATTGTTATAAGATTACTGTTAATTTGTGCAATTTATATTACATGGAGAAACATATTTATTTTTGAAGAAGTGCGGACATTGTAAAGGTAACCAGGCAGAGTTTTTGTTCTTGCTTGGAATGTTTGTGTGAACATGAATTGAGAGAGAGCACTAAATGGAGACGGCTGTAAAAGAAGTTTGTTGAAATAAGTATGTAGTTGCTATTAGTGTCCTGCAGAGCCAAATTATTTGTGGATGAAGAGGATGTCCTGCAGTCCTGGAGAGTATCGTCCACCCCTGATGAGATGACGGCTACATCAACGTGTTGGACCGATGTTGCTATCCTAGTTTCATAACTCATGGTTTGGTGGACCTTTGACTTTGATTGCAACCAGATCTTCATGACTTCGTGTCTGCATTACGTCAAGTGAGGCGTATATAACCTTTAAAGTTGAACATGGACCAAATTTTCATAATGAACTTTTGTTTCAAACTTTTCCAGCCAGTGATACATCAAAGTGGCGTAGTCTCAGAACTCCTGATCATTATTTGATGCGATGTTCAAGGTCACACAATCGAGAGTTTTCGTCGTTGTTTTGTAAGACTGAGTTGTTGGCCGATGGCACATCTAGGATGCAGTTTCATGGACCATTTGATCGAGCTTAATATTCATTTGCACGTGTTCGTTATTGAGTTATCATGAAATACTTAGGGAACATCCTAAATTTGATTTCTAAGCAGTAATCATATTCTTATTATCATCTTATTCATTTTCTGATAACAGATAGTAGTTCTTCCTTCTTTGATTTTTTTAAATTGTAGAATTGAAGGGTAGCTTGACATGTTGTCCTGTGTAATGTTAGAATTGTCTGTTTATAAAAAAAATACAAACTTGAATTTTACATGTACTTTCTGTAGGTAGAGCGTATCATAAGGTTGCACTATTAAATAATTACTAGTACAAGTTTCTGCCATTATGATCTCAGTAAGCATGATGATTTAAGGTGATAATTCTGAACATAAAATTTGTTTGTTCCCTTACTTTTTCTTTAATATAATTAACAATTTAATGTTAACAAATATACACGTGAAAAGGCGCCCATATCTCTACATCCATGAACTACACTCTTATAAATAATTCTGTATGAAACTCTAAACGAGTATTAAAATGTTTACTAAAATGTACTTTTTAAATGTGAACAATTAATCGATCGATAAAGTTCGCCTTTTTAACTAAATTTAAGTGCACTTCTGTTTTGGATGCTTCGAAAAGCAGAATTTTCAAGAAAATCTTTTTTTCAAGAGAGGCCGTCATAATACTGTATTTACTGTGATCATATGAAATAAAATTATAGTACTAGTGTATAATAACAATTTTATAAATAATTTTTTTATAAACGTTTCAGCCATAAATGTTTGTGACAAATAGACGCACATAAAATCAATTATAAAAATTATTTTCTACATTATTATTAAAATTTTATTACACGGAGACAATATTCCATTACGAAGCTTTTCTTGCAAATTCTGCTTTCTGAAACATCCAGAATGGAAATATACTTAAATTTAGTTAAAAATACAGATTATTATAATCGATTATTATTTTACATGTTGCACAATATAAACATTATTTTTCATATACAGCATATATCGCACTTTCCTGGCCATTTTTATGGTGTCTGTACTACATTTTTAAAATGAGTTCTTCACGTTATATAGTCGGGTGCAGTGCTCTATAGCTAGGGATAGGAAAATTTCTTAAGTTCAATGACCTGTATGCTAGACTCCACAATCCGATGTATAGTCGAACGTCAGATGTTTGTTCATTGGCTGTTGCCCAGTGTTACCCCTACATTTGACAGTACGGGATTCGCTTCTTGTTCCCTTGCAAGTCGGCTATTGGCGCGGAGTCGTCCAGGGTGTGTCTAATTAGCTTTGATCCAATTGCAAAGGTGACTTCAGTGTACACGCGTTTGAAATCTGTCTTGTCCTGAGATGAAATCTTGATTTTTTCCTATCCCTATCTATACTTCAACCTCGAGGTCAATGAAGATCAGGAACCCAAACATTTATCAAGTGTGTATGGGCTCTAGTATTTACCATTCACAAACCCCTCTCAAACAAAATGCTGTGTACGCCACTGAGCTGTCAACACTAGAGTCACGTGACTCCTCGGCAATCACCCCAATCAAGCACACCTGCAGCCTTTGCTTCATGCTGTCCTACACACACACGTAGGTATAGGGTGTTCATGGTAAAGTGAGCACTTTTTGCAAGCCCTCTCATTTGGAATAATGGTCAAAAAAATGTGTTTTATTCCCTTAGACCTAAAATTCTGAGTGCGGTGGAAAATACACTCACTGTTTATTACTTACAAGGCAATATTTATTTAGAAATGTGGTTAAGGGATAAGAGATGGCTGAAAGAAAAAAAATAACTAGGGCCTCAAAAGTGCTCACTTTACAATGAACGGCCTATAAGTCGCTTGCTTCCAAGGTCGTTCACGTGATGTATACCCGCTGTGTCGTGGACAGTCGACGCGCCCACATTGTCATTACGGCGAACATGTCGGCACTCCCTTTCGCTGCTACACTCCGGTCGTAGTCAACTTGCGTCTTCATTCGCAGCTTCTCTCTGCCTTTATGGGCAGCAGCAGCAGCAAGAGTTAAGGGGAATGGTGCATGAAAGCAGTATATTTACCCGATTTTCGATTATAAATCGTTTTCCAAAGGGTTTATCGAAATTTTTGGCTCGACAAGACGTAAATAATAATTTTCGACGTCTTTTTTTACGTTGCTGTTTATGCACTGCCTTCATTATTCTCGGAGCACTGATGGAATAAATTTGTTTTTTCTTACCTTCAGTCAGTGCTGCGAGAATAACGAACGCAGTGAATTCGTAACAATAGGTGTTCAAAACTCTTATTAACATCTTGCCAAGCAAAAAATTTCGAAAAATCCTCTGTGAAACAAGTTGTAACAAAAATTATGAAAATATACGGTATTTGTGCACCATTCCCCATAACAGCGTTCGAGTATCAACATAATGTATGTTTCGAGTATATTTACTTAATACCGACAGTAATCATAACAAAATATGAAATCAGTGTAACAATAATCATTAACACTCTTTAAATCGAAATGATGCAAACATAAATAAAATTTTGTAATAAATAAATTGTAGAATGTTTAAAAAAAAAAAAAATTGTTTTTGGTTCGATTATTTTTTATATCTGCGTTGAGTTGAGTTGAGAGAATTGGGTGGCATTTAACAACGGGGTACTGGGAGCCGATGAGGGTGAAGTGAGGTGAGAATGGAGCAGCGCGGGAATGCAAGTGCGGGTGGAAAAGGAAGACCCCGAGAAAAGCCGCCTACCAGCGGCGAAGGTCCGGGAGTGCCCGGCTGGGGATTGAGCCTGGTTCGCCTTGGCGAGAGCCGAGTAATCTAACCGCTCAGCCACCGTGGCCCCCTAGAGGTTTGCATAATGGTAAATTTTTAGAGCTGCAGAATGTCTAAGAGGCTAATGATTTGTCACGCGGGCTGCTTAACAAAGTGTCTGAAATACACGTTTGTAAATTAAAATGCTGGGCTCGTTCGGAGGCTAATCCGGATAAAACTTTCAGCTTTTTTCGCATATTATAAAAGCCATTTTGAAGTCCTTCATCGCATTTTAAGAATTTGCGTCTTATAATTAGGGACAGATGTTTTTCGCGAAAATATTTATGGTCATGCTAGACTTCAATATCCTACGTTCACAACTACAACTTCCTTTGGTTATTGGCCAGGTGTCTACGTGAGAAGGCATGTTCTTATTTGACTGGACCAATCGTAATAAAGTACTCTGATATGGAACGTCCCTGATTCGCGGACAGACACTCGAGGCACGTGATATTTAAAATCATCCAACCACGAATGTTCAGTCTAACTGCCCAATTATAACTGTTTTTTTGCTGTATGTAATTTGTAGTTAAAACTTGCTACTGCTATACATCAGAATGGTTATTGACCTCGAATCTCACATATCATTGGATGTACAAACAGATTAACACATTAAGGTCTACACACATTTACTGGCACTTAAGACAAATTAGAAGTGAGTCGCCTATATCCTCTACTGCAAGAACACCGGTTCTGTTGGTGTCTGTGTTAGAACTCGCCATCGTCCTATTGGTCCATACCACACCGGACACTACCCTGTTCTTTCCAGCGTTCATTATTGGCTGGTCATCAACCAATGGAGAGTCGAGCTGATACTGACCCAATCAAATGTCCTTTATCGTTCAAAATTATTTACAATCAATCTTGTCCCTTTGAGTGGCTATAAAAAAATTATATCGGTAGCAATATCATTGTTACTGCGCTGTGGCGTTGTTGTGAGGTCGTGTTAAACACTAGCAGAACAAAGACTGCACATCCAAGCGAGTTTTGTTCTGAACAATAAATAATTTTTCAAATTAGCTTTGCTCGAGCTACACTCTACCATAATCTACAAAGTGTTAAGTAGGCCTATCAAATCATCTTACGAACAGTGCAAACCAGAACATATTCTGTTCTCAATATCTTCACGCATTTGGGATCAAACAATTTAATCATCACACCATGTATAATGTGTTTGTTTATTGCCTAGATATGTCACTCTCACTAGCGTTTTAAACATCAGTTAACATGCAATTATGTTATTTTCGGTTAAATTTAACTTCTGGTGGTGTTCACTCTAAAAGTTAATTTTCTAGACTTGGTTATGGTTGAAGTAAAGCAACTGCCTATGGAGCACTGCACCCGACTAGACAATGTGAAGAATTCTAAAAAAAAAAGTAATACAGGCATCATAAAAAATATCAGAAATGTGCGATTTATACTGTAAATGAAAGAAGAATGTATATATTTTGCAACATTATAAAATATTTTACTAAAATATATTCTTTAATGATAAAAAACAATCGGTTAATATAGTCTGTATTTTTTTTAACGAAATTTAAGCGCATATCCATTCTGGATGCTTCAGAAAGCAGAATTTGCAAGAAAACCTTCGTCATGGAATATGGTCATAATTTTTACTATGATTGTGTGTAAGAGAATTGTAATAATCTAGGAAATAATTTTTATATTTATTTTTTATATGCATCGATGTGTAACAAGGTTTTTTTGGCAGAAACTGACGCACATAAAGTTAATTATAAAAATTATGTGATGAATTATTACTATGATTTTATTAGACATGATCACAGTAAATATTATGACGATCTTTCTTGAATAAGGTTTTCTTGCAAATGCTGCTTTCCGAAGCAGAATGGAAATACGGTTAAAAATACAGACTATTTTAATAGATTATTGTTTGGCATTTATAAAGTGTATTTTAGTAAAATATTTTATAATGTTGCAAATTTTATACTTTCTTCGTTCATATACAGCATAAATCGCACTTTTCTGATAATTTTTATGGTGTCTGTACTACTTTTTTTTATGAGTTCTTCACGTAGTATAGTCGGGTGCAGTCTCCATAGGCAGTTGCTTTTCTTCAAACTTAAGCTTTGTTTGCAAGAAGGGGAAGAATATACTGGTAGTATAACTTCAGAAGGGCTTACAAAAAGATGGCAGTAACGGCGAATAGGATATAGTAACTTCGTTTTGCTGGTGTGCGCTAAGAGTGCGTGGTCTACAAGACAGTGTTGTTTCAGTATTTTTAACTGCCTCTAAGCTAAAATGAAACAATAAATGACGAAACGATTGAGCAAGGAGCCACAAAGTCGTAAGATAAACAGACTCCTTTCTGAGACAAAATCCAATAAACAAACGAAAACGACTCTTAACATACAGAGGACTTAGGCGTCTAAAATGTTTCCGGGAGTTAACGTGCATTTTGCAGGTCTCTGTCCGCATAAATAAGTAAATAATAAAATGAGAGTTACCGCATAAATGTATAAAACTGTAGAAAATGGGCACTTGATGATGACGAAATTATATACCATAAGGGGGGGGTCACTTCGGGACAAATGAAAGTGGCCCCTCCCCCTCAAACCCCCCCTCCCTTCCGACACTATTTCAAAAGAATGTTCCAGATATTCAGTGGTGCCAATTGAACAACTAAACAAACTGCGGAATCGAAGAAAAAATGGGGTTTGACTGTGTTGGCTACACGGCCGTTTGTTTTGCGTGAATACGTCTACGCTGACGCGCTCGGGCGCCTCGATGTTTTATTTTACGTTCCCGGCGCCGCTTCACTCGATCACATGGGGTTTTATGGGTATCGCTGGATTGCTTCCGAGATGCTCTTTCTAATCGTATACGATTTTTGTATTTCGACTTGGCTTTTGGACGAGTATAGGCAGAACTTGTGTTCAGTTTTCTCAATTTTTTTACATTAAACTCAAACAATTTCACCATAACCACGCCACACAAATATTTTTACGCGCAATCGATTGATCTTGACGAGTGCTGTCTATTGAAATTTAAAGGAGCGTCGTAGCTTCTCCTAGTCAAAAGTTGTACTATGCTGAAGTTATGATACGCAGCGAAACGAACTGAAAATTGCGCCCCACTCTCCCCCCCCCCCGCCCCTTTTCCACTCCGCCACGCGCGATGCTACGCAGTCCTCACTCAACGTAACATATTCTTTGATCCTTTTAAAATCTAGTGGTGTACTTGAGTTTTGAATGTAGACGATAGATTCGGAGCTGCAATGCCAAACTCTACCCCCGATTTTATCATCGAATTTCCTGGATTGCCTCCCACTATGGTCGCAAATTTAAAGACGTATCCACGTCAAAAATATAATAATAGTTTAAAACATGTGTGCCATGAAGATACCCACCCAGCCACAAAGTGTGACCCGCATTTATGGCAAGCTTATTAACGCCCTTTTTAGAAGAATGAAACAGTAGTTCATAATAATGCGATGTAACTAAGTTCTAACCTTTTTTACTGCATCAAATGAACGTGGTGTTTTTTTCAGCCCGCTAATAATAAATCACGAGGAAAGGTTATTGTAGACTTCCATTAGACCATGGACTAAATATGAGGCAGACAGATCTCGCTTGTTGCGCAAAACCAATCTCGGTGTCCCAACATTTAACTGCTTTCCTGCCTACACGTCCAGCAAAAATGGCGCGGTTTGGGTTTTAGGTTGGAAAACGGATTTGTAAACAAATTATTTGAGATGTACGTATACTTCGTCTAATCAATCTGTGGCGTAGTTTGATTAAATTGAAACTGGCAAAAGTATTAGATTCATATAATAGCGCTCGCCATTTAAAAATTAATATGTAAACAAACACGTTTATTATTGTTGACCATGTGACTTTGTCGGTTGTGTGGGAGCGAGGCAGGTGAATGTTGGGTACATGCGCAGAAGACGAATAAGCGGTCCGGCTCATCTTTGGTGAATGCGTCAGACAAGGAACAAGTCAGGGGCCGCGGCGGTCGCCGTCCTTCTGAGGCGATCCGACTTTGGTCCCCGACGAGCTCACTGGCGTCGTTCGCAAACCACAGTTGCCAGAGCCGTTCGCGCAGGGATGATCAAACCCACGCTTTTACACACGGGGCGGCCTACAAACTGATCTTGTAGGCTGTTCGCGGTAAAAATGAGCACCTTTGGAAGCCCTGCTTAAGATCTACTTGCATGCACGTTGCGTATCCTTCAACCTTGTGCAAGGTTAACACTTGCAAGGACCTCATCACTTCATACGTAAAAAAAAAAAAACAGGAAGCGAAAGAAAATAATTTCAACTATCACAAATGATCACGCATTAACTCTTTTTATTCGACGTTAAACCATTCAGACCGAGTGTACACAATTGTGTACATTACGCACGTGCAGGTAATTTTCGGTCTGTACTGCACACTGCAAGCTCAATGACCAATAATCTTACCTGTGGGGTATATGATTCGCATACCATCTTACTAGTCTAGGTCATGATAGGTTCATATCACTGTATCCGATCATATAGCCCACAGCTCATTGGCTGTGAAGTGCTGTGTTGATTTAAGTACAACACGGATCATAAATTCTTTTGTTTGAGACTCCTGAAACTGTAAATTAAACTGGAACTAAAAGGGTTAAAGCTATGGAACTAGTTCCAATCCATCGTTACCAACTTTACTGCGCACATATTACTCAGTGCACCCGTTAGAATATACACAGGCAGGAGCGGTGACTTTTTTCTAAGGTTGATTACAAAAGTGCTCACTTTATCGTGAACAACCTTTACCTAACGTTGCAGCGACCGTGCAACACTGCGATGTTGTCGCCTAATAATAAGCAACCTGTTTAACATATACGTACTTTAAGTTGCACGCTCCTGGCGTTGTTGTGGCTTTAAATTTCACGGACATTTTGCTAGTAGGGTTTCCTGTTTATTGAAGCTCACAGGTGCTGTGGCTTCCGTTCCTGCATAGAGTTCATATACATAAATACATATAAAATCATATATATACACACACTCACACATATAGTTGGACACATTGAAATGGCCACACTCACAAGGTGTCAGCTATATGCAATAAAATCAAGACGACATTCCGTACCGATTGCACAATGCAGATGGTTAAAGCGACGTCGCAGAAACGTAGCTACAATACAACATATAGAGGTCGCTTGAGGCCAGTGGCCAGTGTTTAAAAGGGCCATACAACAGGCTGGCAAGGCAGAAGACTGCGTGTTGACAGTCAGATCGCGTTGAGCTCGCGAATATCACCACACCCAGACACATTCCAACGGGGTCACGTGGTCGGACTGCACGAAGCCGGATGTTCGACTCGTCGCACAGCCGTTCATTTCAGCCTGCGAAAAGCCAAGCCGAGTCAGAAATGTATCCTACAATCTTTAGGATCCTAGGCCGACGACAGGGGCATTGAGCGTGAAGGGTTGGTGGGAGGGGGGGGGGATGATAGAGCATTTTGCCCCAGGCCCCCTGATACCAAACGGCTCCTCAGAGCCATTACAATTAGGAAGATATTCCCTGACATTCTCGTGCGACGATGAGAAACCTACTCATAGAATAATGTGTGCGGTTAATAAAATTATGGGCGTATTAGACAGGCAAGTACAGTAACGCGACTTGGTTTAAAACAGGAAACTTATCGGATATAGGGAACGATTTATCTTATTCGACGTATATGTGTCTAGGCTTGACAATAAACTGTGAAACTGTTTCCAAGCAACATATTTTCTACCGGCAATGTAGAATAAAATACGTACCTAAGAAATATTCGGAGTACATAGTGTCGCATCAAAAGAGGGTCCAATATAGCTTTTCCCCAGGCTCCTAAAATCTCCTGGGTGGCCTGCAAAACACTACGGTGTTTTTGGAAAACACGTTGGTTCAAAAATGTTTACCACTATCCACTGTCTTAAGCAATAGGGCCTATGAGTTTCCGTTGCTCTATTGGAGAAGCAGTGCCCAGTAAGCGAGTTTTTTTCGCATGTCAGGAATGGTCAATATTATCCACAGAAAAGCTCTGTTCTGTACTGCTGCTAGTTTCTGACCATGTACAGAAACGATCGTGGTATTATCTGTTGCGCAGAATGCTTCAAAATAACGAGTATGTATATTCGGTATAATATTTTACGAGAATTATTCACAGCGGCTAAAATTGTACACTGAAGACCCTTGCAATTTGCACAATGAGTGAATAGGTACTTCTTGGAATAAAATGTCTTAACTGGCAATAGGTAAAAAAAATAATTCAATGAACGATTATAATGAAAATAGTTATTTCAGTTTTATGTGTAGATTATTTTAATTAGTAATACAAATAATTTTCGGGCATAATCAAATTTTTTTTTTCAAAAAATTCCGGTTTGATATATATTTTTAATTTAGTTCATTAGGGCCGTTGTTAAAAAATTTTACTTAGCACCTTTCTCTCTTTATGCCCCATTATCGCTGGAGGAATTTTTCTAGCAATTATAATACCAGGACATTACAACAGGGTCCTTAATAATAAAAAGATGAGTTGGCGACATTTAATTCGAGCTCTAGTCACATATACCAGCAAAATCGGGTGAGTGAAGAGATTTGGCCGGCTCTTAACATCGAGGTCTTGAGAGCCGATGAGCGTGATTGAGGTGAGTATTGAGCAGTGCCGGAATGAAAGGGCGAGGGAAACGGGAGACCTCCGAGAAAAACCGCCAACCAACGGCATCGTTCGGTACAATCCACACAAGGGAAAATCAGGAGTGAACCGGCCGGGGAGGAGAGCAGGCTAACCGCTCAGCCACCGTGGTCCCTAACGTAGGATTACTAGTTTACAAAACAAGAGAGAGAGAGAGAGAGAGAGAGAGAGAGAGACAAGATTAAAAAGCACACTGCAACGCAGTTTAGACACAGCTCCATACTCACCTCAATCACCCTCATCAGCTCTCAAGCCAACCTTGTTAATAGCCGCCCAAATCTCTTCTCTCACTTCACTCAGTAATCCTGCGCCCGAAATACTTATCTAAGTAAAGAAAACCCTTCAGACTAAATTCAGTTCACAGTAAAGTGAGCACTTTAAAAATCAACCTTTTAAAAAATGTCACTGGCCCTACCTGGCCCACTGACTGCCTCACGCACAGTAAAGTTGGCAATGATGGAAATTATGTAGTTCCATGTGTTGACGTTAAATTACAAGCGTCCACTAAACATTCATGATTACTAAAATATTTTATTTTACTTTTTCTTAATGCATATAAAATATTTTCTTGTGTAGGCTTCACAGATGTACGTACAGTCTTGTAGTGATATCACCTGCTGATTTTTCGTCTGCTGAGACAGTGTACTACGACGTCGACTGGGCCCGGTTTATCACACTATATTCAGAATATATGCAACTTTTAACATTTTAGTTTTGCATTTATTAATTTTTTTTTGTCCACGGAAGGTGGGCTTGGGAAGTGAAACGACGTAAGTCTCTAATGACCGATAACAGGGCCTGCGTACACTCTCTTTGTTTTTCAGCTGTTCCATCCCCGCGTCGAAAAGGTTTATTTAATTTTTTTCAGCCCGGGCGGGAATAACGGCCGAGAGTTGGTACGCAACTAGACTTCCCGAATAGGAATCAAATTCTACACACTTTAAAAAAAAAAAAAATTCTGCGACACCGGTGATTGGTATTACGGGAAGGATGTTTGCTGGGAGAGTTTGTGCATTACAAAATACATAGGCTACATTCTTAAAGTCTTGCGTGGTGTTCTGTGTAATCCATTCACGGCTACTTCACACTTTCATGAACCCTTGCTGAAGTTCTACTTCCAGGATATTCCTCCACCTCGGGCAAAGTAAGCTTAACTAAGTCTAGTAAATTACACCTGAGGACAACGCACCCAATTCGTCCGCACTCGCTTGTCATTATATTTTGCATGAGAACTAATTGTTGCCAACCGAGCGAGGTGACGCAGTGGTAACTCACTGGATTCCCATTAGGGAGGCCCCGGGCTTGATTTCCGCTACTGCCACCCAAACAATAAGTATTCCTTTCAATTCCATTATATACTGTAAAATCGTCCTTTTTTTCTTTTTTTTTCAAAAGTCCAAACATCAAATAGACTATCTCTTGCGTTAGCCAAATGAAAACTCTGGACCATTGCCATTTAATATTAACATTTTTCGTTCACTAATATCAAAATAAGTTTTCTCTTCCCTTCTATTATAACCAATCTCACCATCTACAGACAAATATGTATATAAGTAGTTCATTTATACCATTTAATACTATTATTTTTATAATTCTTGTTTTTAAAAAAAAAAAAAAAAGCATAAAATACTAAATAAATTTGGACCAAAACCATTACCCACAAAAAACGTAACCAGCACCATTCCGTCATAATAAGATATTTTATCACTAAATATCATTGTTCTAATGAAATACGGAATTTTATCAAATCAGCCAACATCCTCAATGAACTCACTCCATGGGTTATTCTCATTCCTGATACATATTTAGATAAATTATATTGTCTTAAACTGCTTTCAAATTTATGCAACAAACGTTCCATGGTTTTCCGAAATCACTCGGGGCGAATGCTGGGATGGGTCCCTAACAAAGGCGATGACCGAATTCTTTCTGTTCCTTCCCAATTCCACTTTCCTGTGAAACTTGCTCTGTCTCTAATGACCTTGCTGTCGATGAGACGTTAATCCCAACTACCCCAGCCTATTTCTTACTAGGTGCTACCAGCAAATATGGTTTCTCACGCTTTTATTCATATTTATTATAAATGAAATACTATGATTTATAAATAAATTATAGATAAAACTTCAATTTAATGAAAAATGAAAAAGTTTGATGTTAACAGAAGTACAAAACGCTTGTGTTAAATTACATATTTAGGGAATAGCTTAAGACGTCATGCGTGGGGTGATTTTTCAAACGTTTTATTCAAAAATTGTGAAGAAACCGTAAAATGACTGTACAGACAGTGTGAATTTTCATTCCATATTTTCTTTTGAGGCTTGCGCAACCAGTGAACTATGAGATCGGTGATGCTAAACATTTTTGAGGCGCAATTTGCTCATTGCAAACATTACTTTGAAGCCCTTCAAAGCAGCTGTAAATTACGTTATATATATATATATATATATATACACACACACACACACACACACACACACACACACACACACACACACACACACTACACAATTACTACGAGACATGTACAAGCGACTGCATTGAAGTTTACTACAAACTTTCAAACAATAAGTTCAAAGGGTCACTGCTTTAAATACTGTAGGTACTCGTTGTATGACAAAAAGGCTGTCCGTGTATTGTCATAGCAGTAGGAGTATGATGTGTTTTATACGTGCGTGATTGTTGCTCTAATTGATTCTTTGTTTCCTCGATGACTGTAGCTCTAGGTATACAACGATTCTAACGCTAACTTCCTATCTCTTCGTTTGTATTGACCCTACCTCGAACAAAGAAAATACAAGGATTTTTTTTTATATTACCTTTTATTTTAGGCCAAAATATAGATTCGTTTGGAAAAAAATACCCTCTTTGAAGGTCAGGTAGGGATATCAGAGTGTGATTGTAATGAAGAATGTGCAATAAAATAATATTATTTATAACTATAACAATTATGTAGAACATATTTTAATTAAAACCAAATTAAGTCAATTTTTAACAAATAATTTACAAAAAAGATACAAATTTTGTACTCCTTCATTACAATTTTTAAACTAATTCAAGTTTAAAAGCTTTTGAGCATGCAATACCTCTAATCTCAACAATACAAAAACTTTTCAAAAAGTGAAAGCTATTTGGCTCACTTAAGAATTTTACTTGTTATACGCTGTATTTACGTAAAATAGAAAATAAATCTGTTCCCAAATTAATGGAATATTTAACGTATGAAATGGCCTTGCCTCCAGTTGCCTCCAGGAAGTTGTGCAGAGTTTAATAATTTATATTCGAGTCTGAAGGTTGGTTATTTTCCACAGCCTCTGCCGAGGACATTGTGTTACGGCCACTGATTCTTAAACACTTCCTGTCCAAGCAGGTTGGACATTTACTGTTGAGACCTCGGTAACAACAGCGCTATAATATTTCTGTACCAACGACACGTTGCACATAGTTACGTTATATTTTGTAGCCATCATTTTTTGATATTTTTGGCATGAACTAGGGGAACCTCTTTGGCTGTTCACATAGCTACTATCCTCTGGGATTCAAAAAGAAATTAAATCTTCAAGTATTAAATATATTTCATGGTTTAAGAAAATATTGAAAATAATTTTACATTAAAAAGTACCATACCAATGATCGAGAGCCAATAATTTATTTGACAAGTAATCAGATTATCGTTGTGGCCATTCATGTTTGATTCTAGTAGTGTTGTGATAACTCACTGAGTAAACCACCAACCTGTGGTAAGTAGTAAATATTTTAATGTTAGTTGTGTATCTACACCCAAACGACAGGCCATAATTCAAGTACAATGACTAATGCAGAAAAGAGCCATAAAATCCCATTAGGGTCTTAAGAGACCTTCGAGATGAACTCTGAGCTCAGAGATGCGTATTGATTCTACACATTGAAAGTTATGTCTAAAATATTTTTAGCTAAGTTTCCAACTAGTGGAGGAGTATAGTAACTTTCCCTTTTCTTTCCCCAGCCACTATAAACAACTTGTTTCTCATTTGCTCACGCATTTAATTTTTGCACATAGAAAAAAAAAACTCCTAGATTAATTTATTGGTAGAGATCTGCAAAATTCGTGTTATTATTCGGGGACACATTAAACTTCAAGCACATGTGTGTTTGTAATAAGTTTTGCCATTGGTCCATACTTTATTTGTTTCGCTCCAAGTAACTCTGCGCCAGTAAATGAACACTTCACAATTGTGTAGTCCAATCACGTGTAGTCAAGGCAGAAAGGGCGTGGCTCCACTTCAATGCAGCAGCCAATGGAAAAACGAGGCTGGTTCGAGTATGTACAGCACTGTCAAGTGTTGCAATATGCCGAATAATAAGGCAATCAAGGCTGTCCAATCACAGCAAGAGGAGAAAACAACAAGTGTTTAAAGTTTACCTAGTCACAGAATGAATTCACGAAATACTCGGGGCTCTACCTATAGGTAGGGGCAGATGTTTTTCGCGGAAATATTTATGGTCATGCTAGACTTCAATACCCTGCGTCCACAAACACAACTTCATTTTGTTATTGGCCAGGTGTCTGCGTGATAAGTAGGAGTAGTGAAATTTCGCGAAAAGATTTCAAAACACTGTAGCATCGTTTATCCATCTTGATTGGCTGAAATTCTTTTTGGCACGTGTTAACTGCCTGCGCACGAATCACGTAGGAGCCGTGCCGATGTTGCCGAATTCTGAATGGCAAGGTAAAATATGAAAATACCTTCTCAAGCAGACAGTAACCAATGGCAACAGACAAACTGCTGTTGGATGCTTATATCATTGAAGTCTACCACGTATTCATATTTTTCCGCGAAAAGTCACTAGCTCTATCTATAGGTAGGGATAGGAAAATTTCGCGAGGTCAATGACCTGTAGTCTAGACTCCACATTACTGTGCATACTCCAGCCTCAATTGTTTGTCCATTGGTTGCAACCCCAGAATGTGGCCTGTGTTATTCCGCACCTGGCAGTATGGGATTCGCTACTTGCTATTGGCTCAGAGTCATCCAGGGCGCGTCTAATAAACTGCGAACCAATTGCAAAGTCAACTCCAGTGTGCACATGTTTGACGTCTAGCTTATCCTGAGATGAACTCGCGAAAAGTCACTAGCCATACATACAGGTGCGTGAGGGACGGCGTGTACCTGGCACTTGTGCGGCACGCTGGCGTAGAATCCGTCGTGCAGGCCGTCGCACTTGAAGTCCATCTCGTCGGGCACGCGGTCGAAGAAGGGGTAGTCCTTGAGGTTGTAGCCGTTGAGCTCGCGAGGCAGGTTGGGGTCGTGCACATAGTCGAGCTGCGGAATGCCCGTCAACGCCGGCTTGCTCGAGTTGCCAGTCGCCGCCGCCGCCGCCGCCGCCGCCGTCGCCGCATCCGCCAGCGTGCCGTTCCCTGACGCCGTCTGCAACACACGCAAACACTCTGTGACATCAGCATCTGCCACTCCACCCCACGCCACCTCGCGTTTATACACTGGTGGCGTTTTAAATAGGGATGGGCCGATACCAACGATACCGATTCTCAGCTGCCGATGCCGCCGATTACAGCGATGCCGATACCTGTTGTGACGAGCACTATCATAATTCCCAATTCCCAATATTTGGAAATCCTTTTTATTACTTAAATTCAAATCTTCGGTTTTGTGAACACTTTAAGCACTTCGTGTTAGGTGTATACAGGATAGACATGAAATACAACAAAAGTTTTAATAATAAATAATCAGGTAGACAATTTAACTGGGCAAATACTTGACTTAAACGTCAAGCAAAAACTGTTATACACTGTTCACAGTAGAGTGAGCATTTTTAAGGCCCTCTCAACAGCTATTAACAGCTGCTAAATATATATCTTATTGCAGCTTTAGGCATTGGATTTTGATGCTGATGAAGTGTATACACTGTGTTTATTGGTCACATTGCAATGTTTATATTAAAAAGCAGCAGGAAGATGGAAATTGGATGAAAGGTAAAACTTAGAAGGGCCTTAAAAAGTGCTCACTTTACCGTAAACAGCCTATACCAGACAATACAGCATTCATTACAGACTGAGTTCATTAAACACAACCTTAAAACTTGGCAATTTGATGCGGACTAGGCTTATACATCTGAAAAATACCATGCATAACCTCAAATGCATGTTTGTTTAAACCAACAGCCTAAAGATGTCATTAAATAGGACCTATTGAAATAAATTAAATATTAAATATTCTCCTGAATTTTTTTATTTATATTAATATTTTCGCTTAGTATTCCTTCGTCCGCGAAGCCATACTCAATCCATTAGTTAAAATAATAACTGATTTAATTGCTACAATTTTTACCAATTATTACTTGCTGGGTCTTATTGAGACCTTTGACATTCTAACCAAAACCACAGCTGATATTTTCCAATAAGAACTGCCACTGCCTTTCACTTTCCATTTATGTTTACATTAACATCACAAATAGTTTAATACAGTGTCATAGAGTGTGTGATTCATTTTCAATATCGCCAACCTACGACTCCATTAACGAATAAGAAGACTAATAATGCATGTTGCTTTCTCATTGTCGCCAACCTACGAATGCAGTAAAATTGTAAGAAAATAGAACACAAATAACTCTTACGGGATGTAATCAATACTATCGATAGCACCAGTTGTTGATTATCTACGTTGTTTTGGATTCACTTAGTGTACAAAAACGAATTGTGCACACAATCTTTGACGAATGTACCAACAAAAACTATGGTAAAACGTAAATAACAGGAACCTATTATCGAAAAATAGTTGTTCCGAATATATTTTGAGTTTTGGGCAGAATATCTGATTGATGGATGCGGTAAAATAATGCTTTATAATATATAGCATGCCGGTTTATTTAACATTGTGTTAAATAAATCAGTGCTACTAATCGGTTAACAATAATTGGCAAATAATGTTCAGGTGCCGCCGATGCTGATGGTCATGGTATCGGCCGGTTAATCGGTATCGGCATCGGCATCGACCCATTCACGATTACTTCACACTTTTCTAAAGCTCTGCTAAAGTTCTACTTCCAGGATATTCCTCCGCCTCATGCAAACAAAGCTTAGAAAATTACCCCAAACGGACAGTGCACCACATTCGCGAGCTCTTAGTGTGACAATATTTGTGACAATATTTTACATGAGAACTATTTCTTACTAGGCTTTACCAATGGACATGACTTACTACAGTTTTATTCATATTGATTATGAATGAAATATTATAACTTTTTTCATAAAATATAAATAAAACTTCAATTTATCAAAAAATAAGGCTCTTTTAGGTAAACAGAAGTATAAAACACACCAAACATGGGTTAATTTTACAAAGGTTTGATTCCAAGCAAGTGAAGAAAGTGTGAATAGACTATAGACTAAAGAAAAGGTAGACCTATCTCGCCTGTCTCCGTGTCCCGTCATTGAACTGCTTTTATACCAACATGTCTAGCAAAAACGACAAGTATTGGATTTGAGGCTGGAACATTGATTAATAAACAATTGCTTTGAGATGTATGCATATTTCCTTTAACCACTTTGTAGTACAGTTTGGTTGAATTAAAATTGGTGAATGTATTTTACTCGTATAAAAAGGCTTGTTTTTAGAAAATTGAGATATAAAAAAAGTTGGCAGTATAACCCATAATCATACTTTCCTCCACATGGATGCAAATAATATTTACGAAATTATTAAAAGGTTATGTTGTAGGTGGATCTTGGTGTCTCTTTGATAAGCGACGTCATTACAGATGTAACCAGAAACAAATGCAATACTAGTGAGACAATCACAAATACACACGTGCCTTACCTGCAGCTCGAACACAGAACGCCTCGTAACGTAAGCTGGCGTGAAACCAAGCACATTACCGGAGTACGATTCGTAATATTAACTTCGATGGTAATCAGCCAAATTTTTTGGTAGATTGGGATTATCCACTTCAAATATTTACAAAGTTTTCATTTTGAAACCAAGTGTGTGTATCACTTAAATCATCTAAGTTTTCACGGCTTACCGTGACACTATTTGTGTGCATAATTTAGCGGGAATAACTTGTCTGGTTCCCGAGATATGACATAAGATCTTTAGTTTTTCATTTCGCTCGCGCTACCGTACAGGATATCCCCAAACAACTTATGTCCAAGCATTGCTGATGCTGCCAATGGTTACTCAATTACGACGATATATTTAATATATATATGATTAACTTAACTAATGAATTTATATAGAACAATTTTAAAAAAAGTGTCCAACCAACTTAAATAATGTGAGTTTGCATGGTCCCCTGTATTATTCCTTGATTGAAAAAATTTGGTCAGAATTAAATTATGGGTTTCCGAGATATGGCATAAATTATTAATTTTATCACCTAGCGCTTTCTGATAGAAAGGCGGCAAAATATTATCTGTATAACCATATTTCATGCTTCTAATGGATACTCTCAATATACAAAATTGAATTGAAATTGGTTAAATTAAAATGACAAATTTATCTAAATTATTTATATTACAGCCATACAGTAAATAAAGCCAGACTCACTTTAAACACGGCCTACTAATGCACTACTAGCGTTAAAAGTTAGGTGGGAATCGCTCGATTACTCCCGGTAAAATGACAAAAAAAAAAAAAAAGCTCAATTTTCTCATGTGGTGGTAGCATTATTACTGGATAACGAAACTGAGATGTATTTGCACATTCAATGTTTGTCATAGATACTAATACATATTAACGCGGTTGAAACTTTTTGGGACAAGTGGAATATATTTCCATCGTTGTGATTTTAACAAAATGTGACTATCTCGTTTAGTCAAGCAAATTTATTTGAACTATAACCCTGATTTTGGTTGGTATCAGTTAACAGTTTCCCCAGATACGAAACGAAAACGTAATTTTCCATGTGGTGCTATCTCCCAAAATGAGGACAAGTGAGTTTATGTATTCGCTTATTTGATGCTTACATAGATATTGTCAGCATACAAAGTCAGGTTGAAATTGGTTACGGTGTTTCGTAGATATAGTGTGCAATGCTAAAATGTTTTTATGGGTGCTATTTTGAAAATAAGCGATTGGCCTATCAGTTTATATGGTCTACGACAGTATTACTAGTTTAACAAATTTGGAAAAAAATTGATTGATTGTTTGATTGTTTCCGAGATATGGCGATACTTAACTTATTCGTGTGACACTGTCTTAAAAAATGGTGGACAAAAGAGGCTTTGTGTATACAAATTTTATGATTGTAATAGATACTGTCCACATACAAATTTATGTAGAAATTCGTTACATGGTTTCATACATATACCATAGTATTCTAAATTGTTTTTACAGCCACCATTTTGAGAATAATAGTTATGCCAACTAAAGTATGTAATTTTACATGACCAACCGTAGTATTACTCGAGTGACACTATGCCATAATTGGTAAGATGGTTTCCCGAGATACAATATTTAAAATTTATTTTCATGTAGCACTATATTACAAAATGGCGTACAAAAGAGGCTACATATTGACACATTTCATGGTTGTAAAATATAATTTCAATATACCAATTTTGTTCGAAATTGGACAAACTGTATGATGTAGACTATATAGCAAATAAACCTAAAATATTTATATAGCCACCATTTAAATAGCAAGTGCCTTATCATTTATATATATATATATATATATATATATATATATATATATATATATATATATATGAACATGGCTTACAATATACTACCCCAAATTTGGCAGGAAATGGTTGAGTATTTACGGAGATAAAACATAAAAACTTTATTTTTCATGTTGCACTAGCTTCCAAAATGATCGGATTGTAACATTTTTACTATTCAATGTGTACAACGTTCTCTGCCCACATACCAAGTTTGGTTTAAATCTGCGAAACGGTTCCCGAGATAAGAGCTTTAATTTTGTAATTTGCACGTTCTTACATAATGGCGGACTAATGACATTATAGAATTCTTAACGCAATGCTTACATCATGCACTGTCCATGTACCAAATTTGGTTTAAATCGGATAAATGGTTCCCGAGATATAATGGAAAATCTGAATTTTTTTCAATGTGCATTATCTTCAAATATGGCATATAAATAACATTGTCGCTTTCTAAATGCAATGCTTATATCATGCACTGTAAATATTCTAAATTTAGCTTAAGAAGGATAATTGGTTCACGAGTTGCATAATTATAGCATAAATGTTTAAATTGCCGTCTTTTTTTTTTTTTTTATAAGCACCTGGCGTAATCGAAAATTATAAAGGTATGATGTGCATACTAAATGCTATTCGTGGACCTAGTTTGGCTAAACTACTGCAGAACCCAACGACAGAGAATTAGGAAGCAACAGGGACCGTGGTAGTCATGGAAACATCGATAACAGACAATACAAGCAACATGATAAAAATGGGAAAGACTGAACAGCAAGCAACCGCAACATAATGCACCTTAGTTAAAAATACTCAATTTTCTTTAGGTCAGTATAACGACTAAAAAATGGCGATCATATTAAAAACATTAGGTAAAAAAAAACCGACAGCAACAAATAGACGGGACATGGACAGTAATTCAACATACATAAGCAACAAAAAGAATGTCAAAAAACATTCAATACAGACATGAAAGAGAAACCTAGTGAACACAAGAATCCAACAGAGACAACAGCACAATACTTTCAAAACAGTGCCCAACTGACTCCGTTACCACCAGTTCAAATTAAGCACAACACTTCTAAAGTCATTTTTGAAGATGAATGGGAGAACAGAATTAAATTTTTGATCAGACGTATATTACCGAGAGTGGCTACGAAAAAGGAACAAATAAACGAGGAAAGCATACGGATGGGGAACGAAAACATAATAAAAAGGGATAACAGGAACAAATACACTCTAGGCAATGGAAGTCGAATCAAATTTAAAATGCAGTACTTCTATAGTGAACCTGCTCGCATGCGCAGATATATTATAAGAACAGTACACAGGACACTCAAGTAGTGTTTTCGAAGTGATATGCTTAGGAAACTGCGTGGATTAATTTCCGATCAAGCCATGTATTTGACCTATCCTAGAAGACTCTAAGTCAATAGCAAACACGCGACAAAATGCAGGTCGAATCGTAACCCCCTCCTCCACGCTCCGTCGTAGCAAGCAGTCGACAAGCAATTGACGTCCTCTTCAGTATACTAAAGACAGTCAACTCTAGTACAGAGGTCAATGAAACTCAGTTATTTTTGGTCTCCGGCTACGTTTCGTGCATCTTAACCACTCAAGCAAACAGCATACCTGAGGCTTCATTGTATGAGCACGTCATTATCAGTATCGCCTGTTATTCGCGGAAAAAACTCCACGATCAGTTGGACTCCAAATCACTTTAGCTCATACATATTCATGTAGGGTGTGGATGATTTCAATTGGTACTCGTCTTAGCTAGCTTACCGCGAATCATGAACTTTCAGCATCGCTGTAGCTTATTTCTGAACAGTCAGGTCATGGAAAAAAATATATATTTTCTTACGAAAACACACTGTCGATACCCTGCGTGCATTGTAGTAATACTGTGCTCGTAGGGTACTGAAGGCTAGCCTGTGCGAAAATATTATTGCGAAAAACATGTTGCCCTACTTATTTGTGTGGATTAGTAAACACATGCAGCATTTGTGTGTTCTCTCTCTCTCTCTCTCTCTCTCTCTCTCTCTCTCTCTCTCTCTTTCTCTCGTGTCAGGAACAACTTTGTTGTTGCGTAGGTGACTCCTGGGACTGAATTCACGGCTTCACGAACGTAAATGAGGCGCACTCGGTAAGTCTGTAACAGAGTGCATGCTGAGAAACAGACAGACGCCACAGCCGAGAAGGCGGTGGCACGGCACAAAAGCGACTGCGATCGGAGAGCAATGTAAGCCAGGGTTGAGTGAAGGTCGACCGGTCCGCTAACGCCTGCAGCGCGACTCGTTAACTTCGGGAATGCAAGGTCCGGGGCCGTCGCTGGCGAGGTGCTCTGCGCCGTAAGGCTGCCGACCAAGTATGCTACACTGCGAGTACAGTAGTACGTGTCACGAGGACTAGACATGACATCAGTCTACACTTCACACGGTAAACATTACAGTGTCTTTACGCTCTAAGAACACTTTCTTTCTTGCGACCAGGGGAAGTGGTCAACTTATAATGAGCTCGAGACTTTTGGAGATTCGCGTTTTCCAGCAAAGTGGCTGGCATGGCGGCGGAAATGTGTACTAGCTTGTAGGTTATAAACAAAGTGCAGTGTTGTATGTCTTCCGTCTGTGCTTGGTGTGGAATTAATTACATCAAGGGCAACACGAATCTTTGCGCTAGACCGAAAACCTGGGTTATGAAGAGTCAGTATAGTTTGGTCATCTGTCGCTTCCAGTGCGTTTTTCAGCCAGTATTTTCCATCTCAAGTAAGCATCAAGCGTCGTTGTTATAATTTGTACGTGGGAACGACTTGTCTCATTCAGCATGTATTATTACTTTCAAGAGAGGCAGATCCTCACTTTCCCTAGCAGAGGAATAATGAGCCAAGAAGTGAGTTTCACGAGAGGAAGGATTCCCTGGCACCGCCCCCTTCCCCTACACCAACCAAAAAAAAAAAAAAAAACACGATCCGCAGACTGCCCGCAAAAACACGATTTGTTACTGCAAAGAAATTTATGGTTAAATATGAACCAATGCAAAGTAGGTTTGCCTAAAAAAAAAATTTGCTTGATCTATCTATAACTAGTAACGATAACATTGCACTGCTGTTAAAATAGTTCAGCATTATTCCTTCCGGTAAAATAAGTTAATGTATCTTAAAAGTTTAAACCATCATGTTGATAATGAAACTCATTTTTTTATCTAGTAACATAGTGTTTAATAAGTTTTATTACAATTTACGAAAAGGATTTTTATATTACTAAACATTTCCTTTGCTATACTGTACAGTAAAATTTTTTTACTGTAAAGAGAACAGTCTCAAAGAATTTCTTTGCTTTAAGGAAAGCTATAATTACCACAAAACCAAAACCAATAAGAAAATCTAATAACAGCAACAAAGTTCCCTTAATTTTCCTTTCGAATTTAAAGCGAGATTTGGTTATATATAGTAAACGAAACATCCTCGAAAATTTTTTTCTTTATTACGTAAAAAACTTTCTATTTATTTTTGTTGCAGTGTACTGGGTTCTAACGTATCGTGAGAATTTTTTTACTGCGATATACATGCTTACTTTTTATTACTCGCTCATATTTACAGTCAGCATGCCACAAGAACTACTGGCAAATTACAATAGCACAACAAAATAATAATTGTTTTAAATCTACCCTGCCACCGATACAATTCGCGAAGTATTCGGAACGCCGGCATTGATAATTGCATATTTATTCACTTTATAATTACGTCAGCAGTACAGCAAGTCTATGAGGAAGTTGCCAGTCTACTTCGCTATTGAACTGCTTCGCAGCGTGCTGGAAATACTTTGAATTTTTTTTTTTTTTTTTTTTTTTTTTTTTTTTTTTTTTTTTTTTTTTTTTTTTAGAATTGATAAAGGCTGTTCACTATAAAGTGAGCACTTTTGAAATCAACCTTAGAAAAAGTCACTGCTCCTACCTGCACATATATCAACGGGCGCAATCAGCGGCATGTGTCCAGTAAAACTTGTAACGATGGAGGGGAAAGTATTTCCATATATTAACGTCGAACAAAAAGTGTTAGGTAACCATTTGTGATACCTTAAATTATTTCTCTCGCATTCAATTTTTTTTTGTATCGAAGTGCAAAAATGAGCAGATTTATAGAATATTTACTTTTATAATAATTTCACAGTTTCACTTTACCGACGCATGAATAAAGTGATGAGGCCCATGGAAATGTTAATTTTACATAAGGTGGGAGAACACACAACGTGTATACAAGTAGATCTTAAACAGGGCTTTCAAAAGTGCTCATTTTACCGTGAACAGCCTATAGCGCTAATATTAGTGCGTGTAATGTAATTTTACTGGCAGTAAATAAGACAAAGACGAAGTGCAAGTGGCGCTTCCTGGAAATGCAAGTCACAATCGCACACGTGACTGCAGGTGGACAAATACGAAATATCTCCAGTTTTGGCAGTAAATTCCCCGGTGTTGAATGAATTTCGTATTCCAGCTGCAAGTAGACATTTCCACCGGCTGTGGTAATGGAAACTTCAGTGTAAACCCACAGGTGCCACAAAAGAAATTAGTAGAGGCTCCGCCATACGTTTGCTCTGGTGATCAATGGGGTCGCGGCGGTACAGCGGCTAGAATACTCGCCTCCAACCAAAGCGAAACAGGTTCTATTCCCGGCGAGGTCGCTCCCAGATTTACGCGCATGTGAATGATGCCGGACGATGCAGTTTGTGGGCGGGTTTTTTTTTGGGGGGGGGGGATCTCCCGTTTCCACCGCTCTTAAGTTCCGGCGCTTTTAAATTACGCCGCTTCAACCTCGTCGGTTCGTCGATCTTAAGAACCGCCCGTAACTCGCCACTTTCTCTGGTGACCGATTCATTGAGGTTGATACTGAGTATGCTGGAAGCAACTATCGCAATCCTTTACTGCTTGTCTTCTCGCGCAGAGCCCATACATATGGCATCAGTAGAGAAATGAAACATTCGCAGTTTAATTTAGGGACAAGCTAGAATTCAAAACACTTGTGTTTATGTAACTTTAGCTCTTGGTCCACGCAGTGTTTGACACCTCCTGGAGAACAGTGTCCATCGCCTTCCACTATGACAGCAGACAACCAATGCACAGTTGACATCGGCATATCTGTACACAAGACTGTAAAGTTTAGCCTGTAGGTCATTGAACTCGCGAATTTTTTCGTCAGCGCCTACCCCGCTGTCCCCTAGTCAAACTCTCTCTCTCCTGCAGGGCGTCGCCCTCGACCACGGGCAGGCGTCAACCTCGTGGACAGCTCTCCTCTCACTTGTGCCCTCAACAAGGTATCTAGGTATCAGGTGCTGTTGTGTCCCTGGTTCGTCAGCCGAATGGCTCCTTGCGCGTCAGATAGCGTGATACATTTTGAATGAAGTGCTGAACATACAGTTACTAGACAAGATGGAGATTTTTGGACACTCGCCATTGCGATGCAGATGTCTGTCATGGAAAAAACAGGACCGAGAACGAAAAAATACAAGTAACCTATGGGCGAGCATATATATATATATATATATATATATATATAATATATATATATATATATATATATATATACACACACACACACACACACACAACATTGGGAAATTACAAGAGGAAATAGAGTCAAAAAACAGAACAGCAACTAATTACGAAAAATATATGTATATATGCATGACCAACAGATACATGGAAACCAACACAGACAAGAAACCTGCTGACAAAATTAGGACAACACTGATAAAATAAGCAAGAACAAAGTAAGACAATACAACAAAGAAACGCATTAAAACACAGCAGTTTTACCAGACACGACAGAATACAATCTAGAGATGCTGTGGTCAAGCATAATAGGCACAAAATCAAAAAATTCCATGAAGGAATCGAGTCAAATAAAAGCAAACAGCAAAATAAATGTGAAAATCTAATTTAATAGATATATGTATACGGAGAAAACTATATACGACCAACTGACAACACAACAAAGACAACACATGCTAGTTATCTACTTGCACAAATAAAACAAACACAACGAGGAAACTCGCACAAGAACAAACAGTAGTCTTCCCACGACTGACAGAATGCGATCTGTTCCCGTCTTCAGGCAGCGACACACAGTGTCCGAGTACACAAGTGCGACTGACGAGGTAATTTTTTTTTTGTATATTTATAATCAAGTCTTCGAAAACTATCTGCCAAAAAAACTTTTTAACACTAAAGCAAAGTTAAGGGAAATCTTATGACTTTATGGAATATATAAAGCTGATATTGTATTTTAATAAGAAAATACTGTAGACTTCTTGTTTTTATCACAATCACGAAGTTGCATCATTAATTTTGCACGTTACATGTATCACTGTTAAGTAAAAAACATTCGATACTGTGTGAACCATGCGTTATTTTGTATCCATAATAATTTCCCATTATAAGCTTGAACCAAATAACAAGGGACACATGATTTTCGCCTAAAGTGCTCCAAGCAGGATAGTCTTCAATATCCTATGTTCACAACTGCAGTTTTTTTTCTTCCTTTGGTTGGCGGTTGCCTGTAGCCTATTTGTGAAAAGACATCGTGGTGTTTGACCGGGCCGGTAAAAATTAGACTGCTCGGGTACTAAATACTTGTCATTGGCGGACATGTGCAATGATGCGTAGCAGTTAAAACTATCAATTCACAAAAATTAAACATCTACACAGGGGCTCTTTTCGCGGATGTCGGGCGTACCTTTATATGACCAACACACACACACACACACACACACACACACACACACACCCTCAACGTCCAGTTGACGACACTTACCAAGATTAACGTTTTCCTTCACTCTCGTCCTGCTCCAAGCAGCCCCGATGATTATAGGTTCTCTAGAAATTTTCTGTAATCGAGCAAAAACTCTTTGAAATACAGGAGAAATGAATCAAAACATTGTTAAGAATGGAATGGACCCCCCCGTGGGAACCCCGCGTCCAAGGTCAATAAGCGAGGGAGCGATACGGGCGACACTAACACGCACGCCTAGCTCCTCGTCGCTCCTACGCGCAAGGCGTGCAGTGTTTCCGTCGTGACGCTGTACTGTGTAAATTAGATCTGTAATAGTGGGATTTTATAACACGCGATGAAAGACCACAGATTAAACTACTCCCGTATATATGCATTTTTCTCTTGCCGGTTAAGATAACTGCATAGGCAAGCTTTAAAAACGCGATATTTGACCATTTTCACGAACTTTTTTTTTTCTCCAGGAATAAACTTAATGTGACCAAAGTAAAAAAAATAGGGATATAGATATATACTTATACTCAGGGTTAATTTTAAATATAATATTATTATATATTATAGTTAATTTTCTCTTACTTATATGGGATTCTCCCCCACCTTTGTCAGGTACTTTTCCCGTACAATTAGGGAATAGTACTTTACTTGTTATGTAGATTTACTCTACATTTAAGAGGTAAGTTTACCTTACATGTAGAGGTAATTAGCTTCCTTTATATGTAAGGGAATCTCACCTTCAAATTTTTTTACTGTGTATTTCACAAAAAAATTCAAGGTCCATCCCACTCTTAAAATGTTACTTTCGTAGAAACGTTCGGCAATAATTATCCCGGGGAGTAATTTGTGATTCGTTCGGAATTTGTTTGTGCTGCACAGACAGAGAGTGAGTTACTGACCTCCTCGCCTGCTGTCTTGTCCTCTGGAGTTGGCGCCGGAGTGTCGTCTGGCTTCGACTTGAGCTTGTTCAGCACCAGCACGTTGCCCTTGAGGGCGTCGCACGTCGCCGACAGCAGCACCAACCCTGCAACACAAAACATACCGCCGTGCTGAGTCTCATCCTACTCAGTTTGCGAAGCTCAGTGGTCATGGTGCGGCAAACGAAACTGTTCGCCACCAGGTGTGGCATCAACACCCGGCATTTACATGCGATTTATGCATGCTATGTAAACAATGGGAGGGTTGAAACTGCCATAAAGTAAATACAATTGTGTTGAATTTTTCTGTTTGTATTGTGCTGGAGCCTATACGTATAGAATAAAATTCGTTTTTGCACTAGAGTGGAAATTTATCAAAATATGCCCATATGATAATTAATACTAGCATCAAACTGTATTCATCAATGTAATGGATTACACCAAAAATATTATTTTTGATGACAACTATCTTTATTTCGAACTAGCTGTTACCCGCGGCTTTACCCGTGTGCAAAATTCAAACGTTAATTACAATGACCAAGTGCTCTTTCTTAATGGTTGCTGGCATTTTTTATACATTCCCTAAGAAAGTGTTCATTTTTTCGGAATGAAAAGTATCCTATGTTGTAGTCCAGGATATAACCTGCCCCTGTACCAAATTTCATCAAAATCTGTCCAGCCGTTACGGCGTGATTGAGTAACAAACAGATATACAAACTTTCGCAATTATAATATTATTAGGATTTTTTCACTAAAATAAGCGTGTTTACGGAAACTCAGTGCCAAATACAATTGTATTTTTACTGTATACGATTGTAAAACAATTGAAGGATGCGTGCACGATAGTTACAAAATAAGGCTAAAATTTAATGTTGTAGAAGCAAGTATACATCACATTTCGGACCCCACACAAACGTTAACACCCAACTAAACAAAATTTCCTCATTTAACTCCAATTAAAAATCAACCTCTTTGGAAGAACAGCGCACATTTGCAGCGGAAGTTTCCTCTTTGTTTAACTATCCCACAAGGAATACAGCATTTCCTCCAGCAATCTCGACTCGCATCTGCGAAAACTCGGAGTTTATTATTCCCCTGACCATCCTGATGTAAGGTTGTCATGGTTTATAGAAATCACGCGGTATATTGATCACTTTCCGAAGCCCTGTTGATTATCTACTTCTATGCACGCTACGTAGCCTTCCGTCACGTGTGAGATCAGCATTGCCAAGAGACTAGTCACTTTATCCATGTGTCGGTCAAGTGAAGCTGTGAAATTATCAGAAAGGGAAATGTGTTAGGAAATTGTTCATTTTAACACGTATATGCATTGAAAACCATAAAAGCAAAAGTATCATCCCGGTCTTTACAATGCTTACCTAACACTTTTAATTCAACGGTAAGTCAAGTAGTTAATATCCATTCGCCATTACCAGCTCAACTGGGTGCGTTCCAGTCAGTGTTTGAATTTGGCCTAACTTTTCGCTGATAGCAAATTCATCGGAGACCGAATAAAGTACTCGTGCAAACAAGGAAGGGGGAGAAGGGATTGGCCATGGTATGTTTTAAGGAGTTATTCCGGGAAGCCGTGGAAAGCAGAGTCATGATGGCCAAACAGAGAAACGAGCTCGTGTCCTCCCGAATGGAAGTTCACTGTGTTGCCATTGGACCGCTTCTCTCAGTACGTATTACTCGAGCTTCTGTTTCGTCACTAACAACCTAACTGTCTGCAAGACATAACCGAGGTCCGGTTCTTGATTTAAGCAAAGTAAAGCAGTTACCTAGGGCGATGAAATAGTTTCGGTACATAAGGCGAACATGTAAATACACAGAGAAAAATATTCTACTAGGCGAATTTTTTTATATACATAAATTTTAATTTTAAATAATAATTTTACTTGAAGACACTCTAGTGACTTACTATAGTGGATTGTAGTTTTCAAAATATAGCACCGAAAATACGAAAATTTTGGAATATCGGAGGCCACGTTTTTGTGATCTTAATTAACTTTGCTAACTAAATCACATGTTATGCGATCTATATCATACACAATATATGTATATAGTATCAAGCATATTTAATAGTATGTACTCGGGTACTGGTATCCTGAATCAATTTTAAAATAGATATTGATGTTTTTGATGTTGGCAGATACATCAATACCTATTTCAAAAGACTGAGTAAGTGAAGAGATCGAGGTCTTGAGAGCTGACAAAGGTGATTGAGGTGAGTATGGAGCAGCACCAGAATGAAAGGGCCGGGGAAACGAGAGATTCCAGAGAAAACCCGCGTACCAACGGCATCGTCCGGCACGATTCCCACAAGCGAAAATCCGGAGTGACCGGGTCGATGATTGAACCCGGATCGCCTTGGCGGGAGGCGAGCAGGCTAACCGCTCAGGCACTGTGGCCCCTATTTTAAAAGAGATTCATGATACCAGTATCCGAGTAGCCATTGTTAAATATGCTAGATACTTAATTAGTATGTTGAGTAAATGATATAAATCAGGTGGTGTGATTTATTTGGCAAAATTAATTAGGAGTATAGAAACCTGGACTAACATATTCCGTAATTTTCGACTCTTCGGTGCTATATTTTGAATAATATAATAATTTGACAAAAAATATTTACTTTTATGTGGCCCTTACATAACGCAGATAATGACATAAAGAGATTGTCATGAAATACGTAGTTACAAGGGAAGTAAGGACCTGCTGGCAGGCCAAGTCAAGGACAGTCAACACGCCCACACAGAGCCGCTGTTCTGCACGAGCGGGTGATGAGAGAGGCGGGACCGTAGGCCGTTATGTGACGTTCGGTTCGCCGGAGGCCAGACATCGGACATTAATAGCATAGTTGCACAGAGACTCGGCCCGGGGCCCCGAGGGAAAGGTAACTTTCTCCCCGCCCACCCGACCGGCAAACAGTCCCCGACAGCCTGCCCTGCATTCGACTGCGCCTGCCTCGGCCACTCTCCTTCACATCTAGCTTAGCCCATCTTCCGCTATTTGCCGCTGTCTATAAACATCTGCCACCTATCGCCTCGCCCTACTACAGCGTAGGCCGTTCATGGTCAAATGAGCACTTTTGATAGCCCTTCTTAAGATACACTTGTGCGCACGTTGTGTATTCCTCCGCTTTGTGTAGAATCAACATTGCCATGGGCCTCATCACTAGAGACCTGAAAAATTCGCGTGTTCAGTGACCGGCAGGCTAGACTCTACAGTCGTATGCACAAATATACCGATATCACCTGCACATTGGCTGCCTGCTGTCACAGTATAAGGATACGATTGGGCCAGCGTTCTCAAGGGAATGTCGAACACCGTGTGGACCAATGGTTGAAGTTATATAAACGCACGTGCTTTGGATTCTAGCCTGTCCCAAAATTAATTCGTGAATTCTTCAAGTCTCTACTCATCACTTTATTTATGCGTCGGTCAAGTGAAACTGTGGAATTATTAGAAAAGGAAATATCTTACAAATCTGCTCATTATTATACTTCGACTCATTAAAAAAAAACAGAGAGAGAAAAGAAATAATTTCAGTTTGCACTAATGGTTACCTAACCCTATTTATTTGACGATAAGATATGGCACTATTTCCCATCCATCATTACCAACTTTACTGGGTGCATGCCACTCAGTACGCTCGTTAAAATATATGCAGTCAGGGGCAGTGACTTTTTTCTAAGGTTGATTTCAAAAGTGCTCACTTTATCGCCTTTATGGCCATTCGCCACTCCTGTCTGTATAGTCTATTTTCCGTTTATTGGCATTTTTAAAACAAATTTTTGAATAACCACCCCATTAATTATGTGTTTGGTTGTTTCCTAAACATGACACTACCTCAAGCGTCCTACACTGTACTTTTTTTTTTTAACTCAAAGTACCAGATTGATGTCAATACGTCTTTAAATTTACTACCATAGTGAGAGGTAATCCAGAAAATCCGATTATGATAAAATTGGGGGATAGAGTTTGGCATCGCAGCTCCGAATCTATCATCTATACCATTCAAAATTAAATTACACTACTATATTGCCAAAGGATCAAAGAATATGTTACGTTGAGTGAGGACTGCGAAACATCGCGCGTGACTTGGGGGGGGGGGGGGGTGCCGCAGTTTTGAGTTCGTTTCGCCGCGTCTCATAATTTCCGCGTAGTATAACTTTTGGCTAGGAGAAACTACGACGCTCGTTTAAGTTTCAATCGATTTTGCGTGTATAAAAAAAAATTGTTTGTGTGGCTTGATTAAGGTGAAATTGTATGCGTTGAATGTAACAATTTAAGAAAACTTAACAGAATTTCGGCCTATACTCGTCAAAAAGCCAAGTCAAAATACACTAATCGTATACGGTTGGAAAGAGCACCTCCTAAGCAATCCAGTGATAACCATAAAACACAATATGGTCGAGTGTAACGGTGTTGGGAACGTAAAATAGACATTAAGGCTTCCTAGCACGTCAACGTAGACCATAGAAGTATTCACGCAAAACAAACGGCCAAGTACCAAACACAGCAAAACAAACGGCCAAGTACCCAACACAGCGAAGCAAACGGCCAAGTACCCAACACAGCAAAACAAACGGCCAAGTACCCAACAGAGCAAAACAAACGGCCAAGTACCCAACACAGCAAAACCCAATTTTTTTTTGGTTCAACTGAACTTTTACTTGCGGTGTTCTCTCTAAATATTTTATTTTATTTATAGGTAATGTGAGTACAACAAGGGGAAATACGTATGGTGGTAGTGCCTAGTAAGCAATAGTTCTTATTCTTAATATTGCTACACAGTGTGAGCACGAATACGGTGCGTTGTTTCTTTACTGTGATTTTCTAGACGTAGTCAAGCTTTAGCTGCATGAGGCCGAGGAATATCCTGTAATTAGAACAAACAGAAAAGTTATGACACACGGTATCTAAGTGCATAGCCATGAAATAGCGTGGCGGCTCTTTCGATCCGAGCGTACCTCTTCGCTGATTAGATGCGTGAAGCTCTGAAAACGTGCCTTGATTCTGATTGACTACTGCGCTCTGTAAAGAAGTTGGTGGTAACTATAATGGACTCATGGAGTCCCCCACTAGCGCCGAGAAAAATCTTAATAGTACCTTGGGCGATCGGAAATGCAACAGCTGAGAACGTCTCGGGTGTCCGATTCATTGAGGTTAAATTAGTGGTGGTAAAGGTTGTTAACAATAAAATGAGCACTTTGGAAGTCAACCTTAGAAAAAAGTCACTGCCCCTGCCAGCATATATTTTGCACTGAGTGACATGCACCCAGTAAAGTTGGTAACGATGGAGGGACAAAAGCTCCATATATTAACGTCGAATAACGTCTTTCCAACCGTATATGATTAATGTATTTCGACTTGGCTTTTTGACGAGTATAGGCCGAAATTGTGTTAAGTTTTCCCTAATTTTATATAGTAAACTCTTACAATTTCACCATAACCACGCCACACAAATGTTTTTATGCACGCAATCGATCGATCTTGACGAGAGCTGTCGATTGAAACCTGCACGAGCGTCGTAGCTTCTCCTAGTAAAAAGTTATGCTACGCGTAAGTTATGAGACGCGGCGAAACGAACACAAAATTGCGCCCCCCCCCCCCCTTTTTTTTCCTGTTCGCGATGCTTTGCAGTCCTCACTCAATGTGACATATTCTTTGATCGGTTGGCAATCTAGTGGTGTAATTGAATTCAGAATGTAGACTATAGATTTGGAGCTGCAATGCCAAACTGTATCCCCAGATTTTGTTATCATCGGATTTTCTAGATTGCCCGCCACTACGATCAGAAATTTAAAGACGTATTCACGTCAAAAACTGTTCTTTGAGAATTGTTTGGTTGAGTGTGAACCAGCTTCGGTCGACTTTCGAAACTCGATGCTGTCTCTCTGTTTCGGGAGAGATCCTAAGTGAGTTGACCGCGAACAGATAAGTACATCACGGGACGGTTGCCGGTGAAAGACTGCGCGTTGCGACTCACCGGTACCCCCGCGCAATTTCAGCTAATTGTCATTTGTTCTGGTTTCACGTCAAGAGGAGTGTATCGGCGGCAAGAGGGCGCGCGCGGTCTTAACACGTTCTCCGGCCTGTAGATTGGCGGGGAAAGTGAAACAGCACTTCGCTGCGGCTTCAAGGCGCGGTTGCTGAGCGACCTTGCTCCACTCGGACGTTCTCTTACGCACGAGCTTCCAGCCCAGCCGCACATGGAAAGAAATATATATATATATATTTCAACCATCACTTTTAGGTTATGCTTAAGGGCCCTGCCTACTGGCTGGTAGATACGGCATTTAAAGAGGAAATCCCATTTTATGAGAACTTGGCCTCGGTGCGTTAATTTTAAAGATAGGCGTTTCAAACATTAATTTTTTTAGGAGATGTTCACTACAGCGGAGATATTTCCATAATATGTCGATAAAGGCTGTTTCATGATAAAGTGAGCACTTTTGAAAACAACCCTAGAAAAAAAATCACTGACCCAACCTGCATATATTTCCACTAAGTGACATGCACCCAGTAAAATTGGCAACGATGGATGAAAAATAGTTCACTTTATTAACGACGAATAAGATGTGTTTGGTAACCATTTGCGATAACTTAAATTATTTATTTTGCTTTCTGATTTTTTTAATGCATCGAAGTGTAAAACTCAGCATATTTGTGAAATATTTATTTTTCTAATAATTTTACGGTTTCACTTGAACGACGCATGATAATGGTAATTTTCCATAAGGCGGAAGAAGACACAACGTGCATACAAGTAGATCTTAAGCAGGGCTTTCAAAAGTGCTCATTTTACTGTTAACAGCCTATATCACTTGTTTGCAAGGAATTTTTAAATATTGATGTTTCACAAAAAATTATATACTGCCCATCTATAATTGAAATATATGCTCGTAGAGATCTTCTCGTAAAAAAAGTCTGACGAATAAATTTTGTTTGTAACGCCTATATTTGAAATTAAAGCACTGAGGCAAAATTTCCTCAACATGTGAATTCCTATTTTATTTTCGCAGCTGCTAGCCGTCAGGCAGTGCCGTTAAGGTCTAATTCGACAGGGAACGAAAAATTAAGTAATGCAGTAAAACGTGAAATGTATATTTGCGCACGTTTCGAAATGTCCAGGGTGTCCCAATAAAATGTACTCGTCCGTAGAATGCATATAATTTAGTGCTATTAATTGCTTTTGATGTCTTGCTGTAACTTGCATACGTTCATTTGACTATTATGACTATACCTTACGTTAATATCATTCATTTCCAAAATTACACGTGTACCTTTGTTACTAACGGCATTTATTGCAATTCCATACGTGAGTACATTATATTTGGACATTCTGTATATGCTTAAAATCATTCCTTACTCTAGCTTAGGTTTCCTGGGCGCAAACGATATGAGTTAGTATTTCAGTTGGGCTTCCAATTTTTTTTTGCTATTGACCGAAACTGTTCCATTCACGTAGAGCCAAACAAATCTTCAGTTGCGCCAACCAGATCTTTGTTTGGGACAACCAAATAAAGAACCACATAATATTTTATTGCCCGTATATATGCAATTAATTTGGATGGGACAAGCTGACTTCATTGTATGATTCAACGAAACTTTTTCTCAGTGTGGTGTTCATATAGTGTAGTAGAGTGGAGGGGTTCTCTACATCGAGGTCTTGAGAGTCAATTAGGGTGAAGTGAGATGAGCAAAGAGCATCGTCGGAATGTAAGGGCGTGCGGAAACTGGATATCCCCGAGAAAATCCAACGGAAAGTAGCATCGTGCGACACGATTGCCACATGCGGAAGTTCGGGAGCGACCCCGTAGGGAATTGAACCCGGTTCACCTACGTGACAGGTGAGCAGTCTAACTACTACATCACCGCGGCCCCATTCATACAGTATCGAATATAGTATACTTATATCTAGCTCTTCTTGAATATCTGCAAATCGGTACCAACCTCAAAGTGCCAAAATTCCTCACGAAAATTCTTTTCTTGCTTGTTAGTTATCGAGCTTTTGTTTGTGAAAGTACTGGAACAAAATCTACTGGGTATCCATTCTCACGTTCCTCGTTACCTCGTGGGAAGCAATACAGGTATTTAGAGGCTTTTGTTGCTGGTTCGATGACTACTCTTTCGCCATAATTATCCTACGGTTCCACAGTCGACTGACCCTCAAATAACAGCATCTCTGCAATTTGGGAAGCGTCAAGGCCCACTGCACTCCAAGACGCAGTACAGTTCTGCTAATTATTTCTGTTACTTTGAACGCTACAAAATTCCCAGTAACGAGGAAAGAGAAGTACCTACTTGTCTTCGTATTCAGCAATACGACCCATGGCTTGGGTTATACTCAAAGGCTGCTTTTTCCAACTTTGACTCTCTGAAATCATCACGTCACGCCTTTACTACCGTTAAATACACTCTAAGAAATTATTCGGAAATTTACCATATCATACGCTTACTGAGAAAGTGGGAATGGTCCCCCCCCCCCCCCCATATACATCCATTGTAGCGATTCCACATTTGCTCAAGAAACAGTCAAATGCGTAGGGAATTTCCCAACTCTGTGTAGTAGTGAAGCCAAACATTCCTATATCTGCAGTATGATGGTAATATTTCCATACAATGTTCAAGTTAAAAACTTCCATTACAGTTTAGAAAGTTTACCAGAAATGTATTTTTTTACAGTGTACAAGCTAGACGTCACTTAGACATACCCATCACTGTAGAAACAGCGAGTTCTGTGGTTTCTAGCCTCAAGTGCTACCGTTCTATTAATTTAAACCACACGTAAATTCCATCACTGGCAGTTCTTTCCTATACCCATAAAGAGGATAAATGAAATTTTGCGAAAAAAAAATGTTCAAGACAAGTTATATTTCAGAACATTGTAGGGACTTTTGCCTATCTTGATTGGCTGAATTACTTTTTGGCACGTGTTAACTGCCTGCACACGAATCACGTAGGAGCCGTGCCGATGTTGCCGAATTCTGAGTGGTCCAGTCAAATATGAAAATGCCTTCTCAGGCAGACAGCAATCGATGGCAATAGACTATATGCTGTTGTGTGCTTTAAGTATTGAAGTCAATCGTGTACTAATTTTTTTTTTTTCGCGAAATATCACTAAGTTTACCAACAATTTTCAGTAGTCTACATCGTGTCCTTTTCAATAAGTGTACAATAATTTGTGTTTTCCTTTCTAAATTTGTTGCTCATGTTATGATGCTATCTACAAAATCCTGATCAAATTAGGGAAACAATGTAACTACATCTGGGCCAGTTATGTTTTCTATGTGCAGGGAAGTATTCATAGAAGTCATGCCTGAGATACTCCACATCATACGTAGTCCTCAAAGAGTCAATAAATCACACATGCTAAAGGCTGTTCACGATAAAGCGAGCATTTTTTAAATCAACCTTAGAGAAAAGTCACTGCCCCTGACTGTATATATTTTAACGGGCGCACTGAGTGACATGCGCCAAGTAAAGTTGGTAACGAAGGATGGAAAGTATTTCCATATCTTAACGTCGAATAAAAAGTGTTCGGTAACTATTTAGGATAACTGAAATTATTTCTTTCATTTTCTGTTTTTTTTTTTTTTATGCATCTAAGTGTAAAAATGAGCAGATTTGTAAAATATTTACTTTTCTGGTAATTTCACATTTTCACGTGACCGACGCATGAATAAAGTGATGAATCCCATTACAGCGTTAATTTTACATAAGGCGGAAGAAGACACAACGTGTATACAAAAAGATCTTAAGCAGGGCTTTCGAAGTACTCATTTTACCGTGAACAGCTTATACAAATCTGTTCTCAGAAGGCCTAGTCAAAAGGTACTTGGTAGATGCGGAGTTCATTGTGCCTGGATGTACAGAGCATAGGGTAGAGATAGCAGAGGCACTATTGTTCCCCGTTATACAACGGCACCATTGCTGAACCTCTCAGTCATAGACATACTCAAGCAGATCTCATTTTATCATTGGCCGCCGCCTCGCTCAGAAACCTGCCCCGTGTTCTGCTATGCAAAACGAAATAAGTCCACTAAGAACACCATGTGTTTACTACTGGTGCAGAGTTCTGAAGGGCGTGGTGAAAAACGTTGCAGCTAGGTACACACGAAGCTAACTTTGGCATAGAGAAGACAAAATAGTGAGTACTTCAGCAATGGAATTTAGTTGTTTCTCGACAACTCGAAATCATGTAGACATACATACATTTAATAAAAAATTTATATTTCGGTTTTTTACAGCATCGTGCATCATTTTTTGTACAGTCGACTCTGCTATTACACAACTATCATTCTCGCGTTCCGCTTTCAACATGTTAGTAAAAACGCATTTGACGTGGTTTATTTGTTCATACAAATTAATTTCATCCAAGGGCCTCGAATCGTTATTTTCTGCAACTACATCATGTATCCTTTGAATAGAGCATTTCGTTACACACTCTCTCCCTTCGAACACAAACTTTCGCGAACACCCGTTGGTTTACCCCCATTGTTGTGCCGTGGTTGTTTTGGACGCGGCTCTCTCGCAATCAATGAAGAAGCATGTTGCAGCAATATTTTTGCACACTTTGACCCACCTGCTTTGCATTCACACTCACATGTCACCATGTTCCTATTTGAGTCATTCTACGATTAAATATAAAAACTATTCTTACTTGTATTTGCATTTACACTGCCATATTTTTACTTTGTAAAAGCAATATTTGTACTGGAAATCAAAGAGAAATATGCAAGTTTTAACTAGCGTCATATTAATTTAAAAAAAAAAAAAAACAAGTTTAAGTAATATAGCGCAAAAACTGTGGTATAGATATATCTTAAATTGCCTGAATTTCGACGCAATAGGGGGACTTGTGAACACTCGTTTCTCAGCACTTGCAATATATTTCAATCTGTAACATATCTTTAACGTTGAATATGTTCTTAGACTCATTTAAATTTCAACTTTGACTGAGCTGGCGAAATTTTTTGGTCTCTGCTTACCGGACATGGGTCAGCATTGCCTGAGAGACACAATAATGGTACTTTTGAAACACTCAAGTCTACCGATAATCTGGAAAAAAAAAAAAAAAAAAAAAAAAAAAAAAAAAAGAAACTGAAATGTACTGGCTGCGCGAAGCTGTGGGTGTGTGAGAGAAGAGATTCGGGCGGCTCTTAGCATCAAAGTACTGAGAGCCGATAGGAAGATCTGGGGACGGGCCTGTTTGTTTGACTGGCTACTGCACGCTGCGAAATCTTCCCTATTGGCTGAGCTGCTGAAAGCCACGTGAAGACCTCTCAGCCCTCGCACTTTAGTATTTTTACGTAGTGCTATTAGCCATTAGGCCCTGCCGCACTACGACCGCCCAATCGGCGGGGAAAGGATCGCAGCCTATCATCGCAGGTGCCCCAGCTTTTCACCTGAATTGACCAGATCCGAAGCTCCAACCTGTTATCTAGAGCTAGTGATTTCTCGCGAAAAAATATGAACACACGGTAGACTTTAACACCATAAGCACCCAATAGCAAATTATCTAGTGCTATTGGTTACTGTCTACTTGAGAAGGCGTTTTCATATTTGGCCGAGCCACGTAGAATTCGGCAACATCGGCACATGGTGCTTATAGTGTAGATGTCTATCGTATGTTCATATTTTTCCCCCGAAAAATCACTAGCTCTACTGACAACGTCGGAAAGCTTTTAAATAGATATATTGCAAATATTGGGCAACGTGTGCAAGCAAATATTTCAAGTTTTACAGTTTTACTTGTCAGTTTCTTGTTGCATAGTTTTAGTAATGTATTTATACCATTGTTAAGTATAAATATATGCACTGACAAACACGGTTAACACCGTAAATGTCACAAAAATACAAACTAACTCTCGAGGTGTATTTTCGAACGAAGGCAGTCAAATGAGTGGCCAAACAAATGTGTACAGTTGATTCAACATAATATTTAGTTGACAGTCTAATTTTTTTGGGCCCAACACTGACATTTTGTTTATTCAAACATATATTTTGTTAGACGAACAAAAGTAACTTGGTTGCTTTTCAGATTTTGTTTGCTGAACAGTATATTGTGTTTGGGCAACTAAATATATATTTGGTCCTATACAAACAAATCTTTTGTTCGATTTTCTCTCAGTGTGCTAGGCGCTGATTGGGTAATTGCGTAGTCCGGTGTTACCTCTTGTATTATTAAGTACTCTGTGGCCTCGTGGCAGGGTTAGCAAAGTTTTTTCCCACTGTGTGGAAAGTACTGGTAATTTCCATGTAAACCGTACCGGAATTTACTAAAGTTTTTGCCAGTATTTTCCACTTGATATAGAAATTTGCCTGTTTATAACGTACATTAGATTTTGTTATAAAAACGAAACACTTCATAAGAACCACAGTGTCTAATACTTTAAAATCATGTCTCGAGCGTGGTCTATATTTTATTATAGCGACTAAACTTTACGTAGGACTATTAAAATATTTTAGAATATGTGTTTGTAAGTAAAGTTATTTTTATTCTATTGCGCTACATTATCTAGTGTGGCCACTTGGAATCATAAACATTAAATTAATTTCCTAACTAAACACGGGAATTGTCAGGCTTCCTTTTATGAGTATCTAACGGAATAATTCCCATTGAATTACATTCTCAAAATGATTATTTACCATTTTAAAACATAAATGTGTGTATGTATAACAAATATAAGAACAAACAATAGCGTTCTGATCTATTTAATTGGTTATTAATAAGTAAAAGCAAAGTTTCATTAGTAACCAATAGTTTTAACTAAGAGTCTAATTTTGTTACACACCAAGGTAAATAATTATATTATATTTTCCGGTAAAAACAAGCATTTTCCAGTAAACTTTTTGCCAGTGGCATGGAATTTGCTGAAAATTGGTGGCATTTTACCAACCCTGTCGCGTGGAAAATCAGCGATCAGGAATGCCCACGTCGTAGTAAGCGTCATGTCACTTCAGTTCTTTGCTCTCGCGCACTGAGTAACACAGGTAGGTAAAGGCCATTCACGATAAAGTGAGCACTTTTGAAATCAACCTTCGAGAAATATCACTGTCCCGTACCTGCGCATATCTAAACGGGCACACTGAGTCACATACGCCCAGTAAAGTTGGTAACGATGGGTGGAAAATAGTTCCATATCTTAACTTTGAATAAAAAAAGTTAGTTCAAAAAGTTCGTTATTTCTATGAAAATTAAAAAATTTGTAAAATATATACTTTTATTATAATTTCACAGTTTCGTTTGACCGACGTAAGAATAAAGTGATGATGACCATGGCAATGTTAATTTTACATAAGACGGAATAATACACAACGTACACGCGAATAAAACTTAAGCGGGGCTTTCAAAAGTGCTCATTTTACCGTGAACAGCCTATAGGCAGGAAGAGCGAGTTCGTTAGAGACGGGGCGAGTTTCTCAGGGAAACAGGAACGGTTATGGCCTGTAAAGGCAGTTCATAATAAAGTGAGCACTTTTGAAAGCCCTGCTTAAGATCTACTTATATTCGCGTTGTGTATTCTCTAGTCTTATGTAATATTAACGTTGTCACGGGCCTCATCACACACAAGGGAAACTGTGAAATCTTCAGAAGAGTAAATATTATTCAATTCTGCTTATTTTTACACATCGATGCATTAAAAAAAGTAGAAAGCAATAAAATAATCTAAGTTATCATAACTGTTTACATAACATATTTTTTTTCCGGCGTTAGGATATGTAACTACTTCCCATCCACCGTCACCAACTTCACTGCGTGCATGTCACACAGTGTGCCCGATAAAATATATGCAAGTAGGGGCAGCGACTTTTTTCTAAGGTTGATTTCAAAAGTGCTCGTTTTATCGTGAAGAGCCTAAAGAAAGGAACTATAAACAGCGTTCGCCTGGAGTGATTTCTGGAAAACGTAGGGAAACGGAAATCAGGATGGCCGAACCAGTATTCGAACCCTCGTCGCGTCATACCGAATGCAAGTACGTAGTTGAACCTCTGCGCCATCTGGCTCGGTTTGTGAGACACGGGACTACTTTTACTATAGATGATATATTCGAGCCATAGCATCCTCCAGGAAAAGAAAGGTATATATTTTTCAGCGAAATTAAGTATGTAAAATGATTCGCAAATAATCATAAGATAATTTAAGCTTTTAGAAATATTTTACTACTGAAATTTGTTGGAGATGGTTTTGTTGTGTTATTTTGAGTTCCTGGTCGATAAATGCAAAACAATGAAGATGTGTTCACGCACATTTGATCTTCCACGGAAAAGGCGTTTTCACAGTGACATAGTCCCGAGATATATCTGAGTTTAAAGCTTAAAATAACATTTCCGCATCTCGAATATCGTCGGTGTCAACGTGATGTTTAATTAACCTTACCTAGCGTAAAATAACTGTACAGTAAACTGGTACCAACAAAATACGCATTTTAAGCTGTCGTCGGCACAGGTTCAGTGCTCGGCTTATGTTTGGTTTAGGATGTGCGTGGTTAAATACTTTTGCCAAGGATCTACCCTGTAAAAAAATTTCTGGTAAACTTCCTAAAATGTAATGGAAGTTTTTAACCTATACGTAGTATGGAGATAATACAACAGGCCAGACTGCAAATATGGCAACGATGAGCGTCCTCACTGCACACGGTTGGGGAATTCCCTACGCATTTGACTGTTTCGCGAATGAACGTAGAAAAGGTACCATGGATCTACAGGCTGTTCCCGGTAAAATGAGCACTTTTGAAAGCCCTGCTTAAGATCTACTTGTATGCACGTTGTGTACTTTCCCACGTTACGTAAAATTAACATTGCCATGGGCCTCATCACTTTATTCACGCGTCGGTCACGTGAGAATGTGAAATTATTAGAAAAGTAAATATTTTACAAGTCTGCTCATTTTTATACGTAGATGCATAAAAAAACAGAACACAAGAGGAATAATTTAAGTTATCACTGATGGTTACCTAATACATTTATTTGATTTTAAGATATGGAACTACTTTCCATCCATCGTTACCGTCTTTACTGGGCGCATGTCACACAGTGCGCCCATTAGAATATACGCAGGTAGGGGCAGTGATTTTTTTCTAAGGTTTATTTCATAAGTGCTCACTTTATCGTGAACAGCCTTTATAAGAAAACAGTTTACTATTCGCACTTTCTCACTGTTCGTATACACTGATAAGGTAATTTTGCAAATAATTTCTTAGAGCATATTTTTCTAGCCTTTTATATTATTCCACTACAAGGAAAACCAGCCCATTCAGGCGCGTGTGTTCGTTTGTGAAAGTGTTGAACTGGGAGGTTATATTTAACAGGTAATGTACGTTACTCGGCTCAAATCCCAATATTATTCCACGTGTTGAGCGATTTTTGTGAACAGCACTGCTGTTGTGCATTATAACTGGTTCATATCAACACCGCAAAACACGAAGCCTACATTTCACTAGTACTTTTGTCAGCTGAAGTAGTACAGCACCCCCATCAAAAACGATTTTATTTGCAACACGTGGAAGCGGGGTCTGAACAATTTGCAGCATTGTCGTTGGTTCGATTACTTTATTCGTGCGTCGATTTGAGTGGAAGTGCGAGAATTGCGTAAACGTAAATACGTTAGCTAAAATCTTGCTCTTACATGCATAAAACAACCAGAAAAAGCGCTACGTGAATTCGGTTTCCACCAGAATATAACATCGGCCTTATATCGATGTAACGCGAATTCGTGGAACTAATTTACATACACGCTGCCAACTTTGCCGGAAGAATGTGTACACGTGTATGCTAAACTGTATTATGCAGTCAGGAACAAGAACGCTAAGGTTGTACTTTCGGGCTGTTCAAACCACCTCATGCAAGCACAGCTTAGCTAAGTCTAAAAAATTACGCCAACGGACAGCATTTGTGCGCACTCAGTTTGATAATATTTCGCATGAGAACTATTTCTCACTAGGCATTGCCAACACACCTATTTTATCACTGTTTCAATTCGTATTGATTGCATATGGAATATTATAATTTATGAATAAAATCTAACTAATGATTCAATATGGCCAAAAATGATATACTTTTAAGTTATAGTCGATTCAGGGTTTCTTCGTACGTTTTAACACAAACCTTTGAAAAATCACCCCATGTATTACGTATTTAGTTATTTCCTAAATACGCCACGTGCCAAGCGCTTTATACCGCTGTAAACACAGGCGTAGCTTACTTTTCGTAAAAATGGAAGTTTTGCCTGTATTTTATGTAAACATTATAATATTTCTTTTATAATAAGCACTACTAAAAACAGCGAGAAAAAATTCTGCGCTGGTAGCGCTTGGTACTCCTGCAAAATATGATAACAACTGAGTGCGCAGGAAAACAGTGCCTTGTCCTCTCGTTTAATTCTCCAGGCTACAGCCGAGTTCGAAACGGCCAATTTGGGGAATTAGGGTTTAGGAATTTAGGGTGTATCGTTTCGAATGACACTGAGCAGCGCTCCTACTGTTCCGTTTTGGAACTGCATTATTGAACATTTTGCTGTTTCTTTGTGTTTAGGCAACGAAAAAATAAACTATTTTTAACTCTCGGAAAATAATAAAATACGTTTATTTACTCGTTCTATTAAGTAAAGCCACAAAATAAAACATAAATTAAGAAGTTATTATATTTAATTGTTACAAACATTTTTTCAAATGGAATGTCCATAATTACAAATATTTTGCGTAATGAGCATTATTACGCACTTGTGAATCATTGTTAGTTAAGTTTTACTTCTGTGTTATTGGTTTTAATATGCACAGTTTGTACAGCAAAATGCGTGAAAATGAGACGTAAACAATAGCAGACGCTTTTGCAGAGGTATTCGGGGATTTAGTGCGCTACTTCACCTCAGTAAATTTCAACCCTAAATACCCAAATATTTAGGGCCTAAACTTGGTCACGTGGTCGATTTAGCAAACCTTAATAATGGTTCCGTAGCCGTTTCGAACACGTCATTAGTTAAGCTTTGCTTGCGCGAGGCGGAGGAATATCCTGGAAATAGAACTTAAGCAGGGCTTCAGAAAAATGCGAAGTAACCGTGAATGAACTATAAGAAAATTATTTAATGTTTGTGGTGTATAACATATTTAGAAAACTACCCAATATATAATAAATTGGGTGATTATGCAAAGGTTTGGTTCAAGAAGTATAAAGAAACCACGAATTGACTGCACGAAATGTTCAATGGACTCCGAATCGGCTCTTATGCCCGGTTGCACCAACATCTTCCCCGATCCGAGATCAAATGATCCTAGTTCCAAACCAGGATCCAGTTTGATCTTGGTTCCAATGTAAAAGTGTTGCACCAACGAAATTTCACGATTCTGGATCTTCGATCTTGGTTCCAAAGCGAGAGATCGATATTAAGTATGAGACAAATTTTCCTATTGGTTCGTAATGTATGACTTCATGGAAGTAGGCGTATTTTCACTATAGATAGAACTAGATGTGAGGTGTTTTATCTGTTTTAAGTGAATTATTGTTGTACAAATTTTACTGAATAATATTCAAGTGAGTATAATGTCGTTTCAATTTCCCAAGAAAACAATCGACCGTAGTTCTATCTGTTGGCGTATTTTCAAATTACATTTGTCGACGACGGCCGCTGATCTCGGAACGAGTTTTAGAACCGCTAATTTCGGCGGTTCGAAATGAACTTCATCTCGATCTCCATTCCAATGCTGAACTCGAATGGTGCAACAGTTTTCTGTGTCGATCTCAAATGCGATCTCGGATCGAGTTTCGAACCACGATGGTGCAACCGGGCACCAGTGTTTTTCTTCCAATGAATCGTAATAAGAGTTAAACGAGGGCTAGGTTACGTAATGTTTGTTTTGGAGCGGGCGGCGTGCATGGAATGGGCGAGCGCGAACTACAAGCGGGCGGCGTGCGGCGCGCCGAACAGCGGCGGCAGGTGAAAGCTTGTTTCAAGGTCACGCCCGTGCAACCGAGCCGTCGACGAGGAAAGTGAAAGGCGGGCGAAGACGTGAGGAGCGATCTGGTAGCAGGGCGACAGCCACCGGACCCTCTACTTCTTCATGTGGCCACGTCCACAAAGCGAGTAAGATAAAGAGGCGACGCCCGTCTACCTAGAGCTTCTTTCCGCGGTTGAAACCGAGAGGCGAAGGAGCGTTAAAGGCGACACTGCCACGCGCATCTAGTCCCCCATCGCCACTAAGCGCAAGGCAATGAACTTCCGTGCAGTGTTCTCGTCGTGCTGCGTTTACCTATGGGACTTTCAGCGGCGACCCTATTATTTTATTGGTGCAAAGTGTGTAGGAAGGTTCAATGCATGCCTCTTGACTAGTTCTGTATGGATCTGACACGTACATTTTGAGATACAGCGCTTTGAAAAAAGCCGTTTTTAGCCATTATGGCGTGCTCTGAAATGGTGTTTCTAATTAACGTGAGGTCTTGAAAACACACGACATCCTTCGTCTGAAATGTGTGTTCATTTCTTAGGTCAGTACACTGGACGCATGTTGAATAGTTTCGTAGAAAAACGTGTATTTCGAGCACTCTGCAACGCACTTCATGGGTCAGGTAGACGGGCGCCTTAATGCTATTTTGGTGGGCCCTTATTTTCCTCTATGTTTGGGCTATTAAGCCCCTGTCGTGCCGGAATCACATAGCCCCGACGAACACGACACGACAGCCAATTAAATACAAGATAGATCGTCGTTAGCCCGACCTATTCTGTCGTCCGACCAGCAGTTTTCGATTAGAAATGATTTATATTATTCGTCGTGTCGTGCGGCACGACTCACAGAATGCCCAATCTTGCAAAATGAAATTGTATTGCAAGCTTTCCCTACAATGGTAATTACACTGCTTAAAAGAAAAATAAATTGAAAATGACTACCTAACTCTTAAAAATAATAGTTTTACTTTTGTATGCATTAGCGATACAAATTTGTCACCATTATGTATTACAAATTTCCCTCTTGTTCACCGCCTTTGTAACTAACGTAGCCTATCAACGCCCTCTAAATAGTTAGGTTAAATGCCGAGAGCGTGGTGTCGGTCGTGCTGTAAATTCAAGTAATCACATTGAAATGTGTCGTGGTTGCGTTTTGGTCGTGTCGTGCTGTGTTGGTCAGGTCTATGTGATTCCGGCATTACACTGTCAAATTTTCGCCTGCATCTATATTTGACAATAAAATTTGAAGACAAAACACGACCATCAAATTTTTACTTCCGACAAATTTTATCATATATTATATTACTTATATATCACTTAAATATAATTTTTCAGTTTTCAATCAGACGTTTTAGTTACTGCTAATAACAATATGGTAAAAACGGTATAGTTAAATTATGTATTTACAAACCGTAACATGGAACTAAATGTGTGTTTATCAATTGATTGTAGAAAGTACATAGGTTGGCTACTCTGTTAACTGCACAATCGTTTATTAAGATGCTAATTGTACATATTTCTTTCTTTTAAAAAGGCATTGTCGCTGATATAAATAACTCTTGTAGTATTTATTCTTAGGCAATCAGCATTTGAAAATTCAATAAAGAACAATTCCAATTCCTGCAATTGATCGCAAACAACTCCACCTTCTCCAGCAACGAACATAACAACAGAAATAAAACAACTCAATGCTCGGGCTCTGACAGTGCATGTCCACATGAAAATGTATATATTTTATGAATGATGATAAGAATAATTTAACTTAATTTACTTGTGACTTAAGAATATTTAAAAATAAAATTATATTGTTTATAAAATACTAGGTGACCCGCGCGACTTCGTTCGCATTATATTTTTGTAAAGTTGTTGGTTCTCTACCCACTGAGCTACTACGCCCCCACTATTGTATTCTCTACCCACTGAGCTACTGCGGCCCCACTATTGGGTTCTCTAGCCACTGGGCTACTGCGGCCCCACTATTGGGTTCTCTAGCCACTGGGCTACTGCGGCCCCACTATTGGGTTCTCTACCCACTGAGCTACTGCGGCTATCCTTATTGGGTGTTCTAGCCACTGAGCTACTGCGGCCCCACTTGATGTATATCTATCCACTGGGTTACTGCGGCCCCACTTGGAATAACTCTTGCCACTGGGACAATACGGATTTTTGGAAGGAAAGGAGGACAACTCATAGACAAAAAAGAAAGGAGAAATTACGGAATTTTTTTTTTAACAATGCTCTGTTGTAACGTTGCAATGTAATTTCATCTGTGTACTTTTTAAAATTATAATAACAAGTTTTCCTGAAGGAATGAGAATGAGATATTTTCCCGGGATAAAAAGTAGCCTATGTCACTTTCCAGCCCTCCAAATATCTCTGTGAAAAAAATATCACGTTGATCCATTGCTCCGTTTTGATGTGAAAGAAGGACGAACAAACACACTTTCGAATTTATAATAATCTATAAGTAAGGATACAGACCGCTTTGTTAATGAGCATTATTTTAGTTTTTTTTTCAACAGTTAGCGAAGTCATTCTATACCCTATAATTGAGTGGCTCACGAAATCCTTATAGAGCTTCGACCCCCTGGCCACGTCTCCCACTTGCAGAGTAGATACGAACAGTCAATTCGCTGTCACTTACAACTTTTCAGAAACCCTGCTGGACCTGCTTAACCAAGTTAAGATTAATTTTACTTGGGTTAGGAACAAAACGGGTTTCCTTATTGGACAGTTTGGCAAAGGGAGAATGTCCGTCGCTAGGTAAGTGCTAGTGTTTCAAAGATGTCACTTTGAATTAATATTTTAAGCTACGTGAGTAAAAAAGAGAAATATTTCACTTAGTTAAGAGTGGGATGGACCTCCCGTGGGAACCCGCGCGTCCAAGGTCAAGAAGCGAGTGAGGGATACGGGCGACACTAACACGCACGCCTAGGGCCTCATCGCTCCTACGTGCAAGGCTTGTAGTGTTTCCGTCGTGACGCTGTACTGTGCTAATTACATCTGCTACAGTGAGAGTTTATCACACGCGATGGAAACCCGCAGGTTAAACTACGCCCGTATCTTCGTACTTTTCTCTTGCCGCTCAACCTGTTCAGTTCTAAATTAATCTCCACTAGCTCAACTCTTGCTATAATTTAATCTTCTAGCGTGCGCTGTGCTCGTTGTTGTGCGTGATTTATTCTACCAATGAAAAAACCACTGTGTGTTTTTGATGTCAGCATTAACCATTCACAGACGAGAAGTGCTTGGACTTCGACAAATCACATCTCTAGCTAGGAATACGGCTAAAACTCCGGACACTTGTTTTCTTGTTGAGCACAGTTCGAACGAAAAATATCCTTTTTGTGCAACATGTCCTCCATCATGGACGTGGGGAATGAAATCTTTAAGGAAACTGCATAGGCAAGCTTTAAAAATGCTATATTTGACGATTTTCACGATTTTTTTTCTCCAAGAATACACTTAATATGACAACAATTAAAAAAATGGATTCATAGATTTTTTTAAAGTAGCTTTTCTGACAAGAAGTCGTATTTACAGAACATTTATTTAACTAAATACGCATATTCCCGCAAACAACTACATATTTCCAAAAATTCGGGGGTCCATCCCACTCTTAAGTAGTTATTTTATTTATTTTTTAATAATATTTTGCATGAGAACTAATTCTTACTAGGCATTACAAACACACGTACCTTCTCCCTGTTTTATTAGTATTAATTATGAAATAAATGCCATAATTTATACATAGAATACATTGTAAGTTAAAGTTCAGCTTAACAAAAACTAACAACCTTCAATGTTAACTTAAGTATAAAAAGCTTGCTATAGTAACACACGATTTTTTAGTCATAAGAGTGAATAATTATTAACTCGTGATTTTTATGTTTAACAGGCTCAATATTATTATTCACACAACTTATTTTTTTTTTTGAAGATTCAATAATATTTACTGTCTCTTTTTAACGGTACTTTGATTTTGGTCTCATATTTATGTGTCTTTCTATTTTACGTTGGGTGCGTGTACTTACAAGGCTGCATGACTATGCTTTTTTGAACGTTGGGGCAGTCTAGTTCGAATTAATTTGAAATGTAATCCTCGTGATTGTCCAGTGTTTAAAGAACGTTCTTAAGCAAAGTTTTCAAGGAAGAAGACGGACATCTTGTTGCACGACGTCAGCCAGCCAGCCAGCCCCGGTGGGCTGCGCACGAGGTGTCCAATTGAGATTTTTCACTGTGAAGTCCGAGTTTGCAGCCCTGAAAGTACAGGCCGTCTACTAGAGACGAAGACGCGAAATGTTTTAGTCAAGAAGTAGACCTTTATGACCTCCACCTGAGTAGATTTCAGAGAGGTTAGCTAGGACTCGTGAGACGTGGGATGTCCCCCCGCGTTTTTTTTTTTTTTTTGTGAGGTAGTTGTTCGCATGAATACACGCATCTCGGTAAATATAGGCTGTTCGCGGTAAACTGAGCATTTTTAAAAGCCCTGCTTAAGATCTACTGGTCCTCACGTTGTGTTTTCTTCCGCCTTATGAAAAACTAACATTACCATCGCCCTCGTCATTTTATTCATGCGTCGGTCGCGTGAAATTGTGAAATTGTTAGTAAAGTAAATATCTTAGAAACTTGCTCATTTTTCACTTAGGAGCATTAAAAAAAAAACATGCAGCGAAAAAATGATTTAAGTTATCACATATGGTTAACTAACATTTTTTATTCGACGCTAAGACGAGGAACTACTTTCCCTCCATCGTTACCAACTTTACTGGGCGAATGTCACTCGGTGCTCCCGTTGAAATATATGCAGGTAGGGGCAGTGACTTTATTCTAAAGTTAATTTCAAAAGTGCTCACTTTACTGTGGGCAGCCTTCAAATGACCTGCAAATACGATTTTTTTTCTGATAAGAAAAAAAAACTCTCATCTTTGCCCACCCCCCCCCCCCCTTTTTTTTTCTTTTTTTTTTTTTTCATATCAAGTGTATTCTTGGAGAAAAAATTCGTGAAAATCGTCAAATATAGCATTTTTAAAGCTTGCCTATGCAGTTTCCTTAAAGATTTCATTCCCCGCGTCCATGATGGAGGACATGTCGCACAAAAAGGATATTTTTCGTTCGAACTGTGCTCAACAAGAAAACAAGTGTCCGGAGTTTTAGCCGTATTCCTAGCTAGAGATGTGATTTGTCGAAGTCCAAGCACTTCTCGTCTGTGAATGGTTAATGCTGACATCAAAAACACACAGTGGTTTTTTCATTGGTAGAATAAATCACGCACAACAACGAGCACAGCGCACGCTAGAAGATTAAATTATAGAAAGAGTTGAGCTCGTGGAGATTAATTTAGGACTGAACAGGTTGAGCGGCAAGAGAAAAGTACGAAGATACGGGCGTAGTTTAACCTGCGGGTTTCCATCGAGTGTGATAAAATATCACTGTAGCAGATGTAATTAGCACAGTACAGCGTCACGACGGAAACACTACAAGCCTTGCACGTAGGAGCGATGAGGCGCTAGGCGTGCTTGTTAGTGTCGCCCGTATCGCTCACTTGCTGCTTGATCTTGGACGCGGGGGGGGCGAGGTTCCATCGAGGTCTTAAGAGCCGATGAGGGTGAAGCGAGGTGAGTATGGCGCAGCGCCTAAATGACAGGATTGGGTGGACGGGAAATCCCCGAGAAAACCCGCCGACCAGCGACATCGTCCGGTACGATTGCCACATGTGGAAATCCGGGAGCGACTCAGTCGGGAATCGAACCCGGCTCGCCCAGGTGGGTGGCAAGTAGTTTGACCACTGCCTGCATTCGCGGTTGCTCGACCAATAGTTCTGTTGGTCTGTGTATTAATCCCGTCCTGCTGCTTCACACAACGCCCCGCGCACGCTGAAAGACTGTTCACGATCAAGTCAGCACTTTAGAAATGAACCTTAGAAAAAAGTCACCGCCTCTGTAAGCATATATTTTAACGGGCGCACTGAGTAACATTCGCCCAGTAAAGTTGGTAACGATGGATGGAAAGTAGACTTATATTTTAACGTCGAATGAAAAGTGTTAGATAACCATTTGTAATAACTTAAAATTATTTCTTTCTCTTTCTGGTTTTTTAAATGCATCGTAGTGGAAAAATGAGCAGATTTGTAACGTATTTATTTTTCTAATAATTTCAGAGTTCCATTTGACCGACGCATGAATAAAGTGATGAGGCCCATAGCAATGTTAGTTTTACATATGGCGGAAGAACGCACAGCGTGTATACAAGTAGATCTTAAGCAGGGGTTACAAATGTGCTCATTATACCGTGAACAGTGTATAGTAGCATTACTTTCAGAACCAACCGCGGGGTCTACAGAGGTTATTGGTTCTTGTTACTGATATGGTACAGCTGTGGGCAAGCACCAGCGGAGCTTGCAACACCCTACTAGGCAGTACTGTACCCCCCTCCCCCCAAACTCCTTTGGCATTTCCAACACGCAGAAGTACGTGCGTAGCGCAACGGAGGAGTCATCATGGCGCCAGGACACGCAACTCTGGAAAGTGGCCGCAGTCGGCTCGGCTTGGACGCCGTTCAGCGCGAGTCGCTTCCATCCGCAGTGTACTTGTGAACGTGACTCGAGTGAGCGAGTGAAGATATTTGGGCGGCTCTTAACGTCGAGGTCTTGAGAGCCGCTGAGGGTGAAGCGAGGGCAGCGCTGGAATGCAAGTGGGATATGCCCGAGAACAGCATCGTTCGGCATGATTCCCAAATGCGAAAATCCGCTGGCGACCTCGCCGGGAATCGAACCCTGGTTCACCTAGGCGGGAGGCGAGTAGTATAACCACTACACCGCCGCGGCCCACAAACGTGACTCGATTTGTGCGTTTTATGCCACCTCGCTCTTAGCGAAGCAGTGGCCTACGTTGATGAGTATGACTTTTGAACACTTCGAATGCATTCATTACATATTGACAGCCATTCGAAGAAATGTACAAGCGGGTTGCCTATAGTTAGGGACAGGTGTTTTTCGCGAAAATATTTATGGCCATGCTAGAATTCAATATCCTACGTCCATAACTACAACTTCCTTTGGATATTGGCCAGGTGTCTACGTGAAAAGACGTGTTCTTATTTGACTGAGCCAATCATAATAAAGTTCTCCGATATGGACACTTGAGACACGTGACATTTGAAATCATCCAACCACGAATGTGCATATTAATTAAAGTGTTTTGGAGTACAACTGGTCCTGAAATCTCTTCGCGAAAAACGTATGTGTCAACCTATAGTTATCATTACACAAACACCAGTTCTTTGCACTCTGTATTTACTCTCCCCGTCGTCCTATTAGTCGACAATGCTAGTAACTTCACTGTACTGTACCAAGTACATTATTATCTGGTCATCATCCAGTGAGATGCTAAGTAGAATTTTTCCCAATGGATTTAATTTGCTGTGTAAAAAGTGTTTCCAAACAACCACGACATTTTTTGCAGTTATGACAATTAAAAACTATCTTCAGTCAGTAAAATTAAAGTTTTTGGTCTGTGGCGTTCTTGTCAGATATTGTTAACACTAGTATAACAGTGGATCGATATCGAACTGAGTTTCGTTTTCAAGGACAAATAAATTTTAAAATGAGTATTGCTCGAGCAACACTTGAGCATAGTACAGCATGTACGCGGCTGCTATACCTCCGTGAGCCTCTACTTCCCCGCCCCCTTGCGTCGTAGTCCACAGAATGACGTCATCCGTAACTGAAGACCGGATCAGGGAAAGTGGTGCCATGGCGCTGCAATTACGTTGACGCGGTCTCTGGAAGAATGAATGACTTATGAGGCATCATGCGGATTTTCTGGCTCTCACCTCCCGCGGCACAACTCGATGTATGAAGAACCTTCTGGGCCAGGCTACCTCAGCTTATATAGCTGAGGTAGCCTGGCCCAGAAGGTTCTTCATGACCCGCGGCGTGCTTCTTTGTTGGCAGTAGGGACCGCGGTGGTGTGGTGGCCAGTCTACTCGCCTCCCATCTAGGCGAACTGGGTTTGATTCATAACGGGGTCAGTCCCGGATCTTCCACTTGTAGGAATCGTGCCGGACAATGCTGCTGGTCGACAGATTTTTTTAGGGGACCCCCCCCCCCCCCAATCTACCTTGCAATACTTTGCTTCACGCTCATTCGCTCTCGAGACCTCGATGTGGAGAGCTGCCCAAATCTCCCACCCTTTTTTTTTCTCTCTCTGTCTCTCTCTTTGGGAAGTGTTGAATAGCCGTTATTGGCGGGTGTGAGAGATCATCGGGACGACGATGCACTAAGCTGCGAGCGCAGTGTGCTACCAACGGGATGTCCGAGACTGAGACTGACTAGCTTCAATGTAATAAATTGGGACTTTTTATGTGAGCGGCGGACGTTTAGAATGGTGAAGTAAAGAAACTGCCTATGGAGCATTTGCACCCGACTATAAAACATGAAGAACTCATAAAAAGAAAGTACAGTTACCCCAAAAATTGTCAGAAAAGTGTGATTGTATGTGAAACAAGAATTTATATATTTTGCAACACCGTAAAGTATTTTAATAAAATATACTTTTTAAATATAACAAATATATACTACGATAGTCTGTATTTTTTTATTTAAGCATATTTCCATTCTGGATACTCCAGAAAGCAGAATTTGCCAAAAAATCTTCATCGTGGAATTTCGTCGTATTGTTTACTGTGATTCTTCATAGTAAAATTGTAGTATTATTATGAAAATATTTCTATAGTTGATTTTACGTGCCCCCATTTATTACAAAAATTGATGGCTGAAACTGACGAAAAAAAGTTAATTTTAAAATGGTTATAATACATTATTACTACGATTTTATTGCATATGATCACAGTAAATATTATGACATTTTCTTGTAAATCCTGCTTTACGAAGCATCCAAAACGGAAATGCGCTCAAATTTGGTTAAAAATGTAGACTATATCGATCGATTAACTTTTTATATTTAAATAATATATTTTAGTAAAATATTTTATAATGTTGCCAAATACATACGTTCTTCTTTCATATAAAGTATAAATCGCACATTTCTGACCATTTTTATGGTGTCTGTACTACTTTTTAATGAGTTCTTCACGTTGTATAGTCTGGTGCAGTGCTCCATAGGCAGTTGCTTTACTTCAACCTTAAATGACTGTAGCTAGCTCAAAAGGAGTGATAATGACTTTAATTAGAATTGAAATTGACGTAAAAAAACTGCCCTCACTGATGAATAATAAATTATGATAGTAGTTAAAGGCAGTTGTATTTTGTAAGGAATAGTTTTGTGTACTTTTATACTATGTAGGTAAATTATAAAGTTACAATTTGATATTTCGGTTTATTTATTTATTACCTCTGTTCCTCACGAACATTGATGCTCCCTGTACAATGTGCAACAAAATATTAGATTATAACAGTAACCAAATAGTATGGCTGCATTTGGTGCCTACAACCATGTTTTGTTTCGCTGTAGTGGAAACTATTTCACTTGAAGAGCACACAGCGGACCACATCGTCTGAGCTCTTTAAAATTCAGCAGAACTCGCTCGGCGTCGTGGCAAGGCCACCCGATTCTTACCTGGGTTAGGAGAGGGGATAGCAGACGACCTTAGGGAACGGAGCCAGGAATCAGCTTCCGCTAAGCGCCGTTGCTCTCTACCTTTGTCGCCTGCTGGTGTGCTGCAATCAGGCTCGGCGGAATGTTGGGCCGGCCCGTACCGCAAGAAGGGGACGTCACAGAGTCTTCCGAGAAGCCTCGGTTCGTCGCGACACCTGGGTAGGTGCGCCGTCGCGTGGCCACCGGAGATCCCCCAGCTAGCCATGAACTCAGCGTCTTCAACTTTACACAGGGGCTCCAGTTTTCCCCTCGATACGATCCCTCGACTAGTTGCACGCCAAACACATTTGCTCAGATCCACTTTCGTGATTGGATGACTCTAACAATCAAGTTCCTTAGGTGTCTTAACCGCGAATCGTGGGCTTCAGTGTCGGAGTTACTTAATCCTGATTGGCCCTCGCAGGTAAGACAAATCTTCTCCCAATGAGACACGACGCCATTAAACATACGGAAGTTGAAAGTGTGCGTGTAGGATACTACAGTTTAGTCTGCGTGTAAATCGCTCTCGAAAAAACAGATGGCCCTATGTGCAGACCACTGTGACTGAAAGTATTAACTTAAGCTTGTCCTCTGCGTGTGCAGTACAGGATGTGTAAGTTCTCCCGTGTAAACTTTGAGTTAAGCAACAAACGCGTAGGTAACGAATGAACAAAATATGTGGTATTGTTAAAAGAACAACTTACTAAGTTTAACTCTATACGCTTATTTTAAATTTATTAATAGGGTACTAGATATCTTACTACCAACTTTTTTACAACTTCTTAACTTTTAAACAACTTTAAAAAAATGAATCAATTTGAAAACTTTAATTTTACACTTCTAAAGAAACTGGCAATTCCAGTTATTTTATTTGATGCATTCTTTGGTCAGACCCATTCAGAATATAAAATCGAATGAATTATTTTATGTTACTGATATTAGATAATAAAAACACACTGTTGCTTAAAATTGGGCAGCCAAATATAAATTATCATACGATAGACTCGTTGAGTATGGCAGAAGAAAATCTTTCTATCTTGTTAATAAGTACGCAGTTTATGCTGAGAAGAAGTTAGGCACAAATGATAAGTTTGTGTAGTACTTACTGCCCATAAACCCGAATCAGTGATATAATTCAGTGGAATACTGGAGTTACAGGAAATCAGTTAAGAAACTGTTACAGGATGGTCAATCAGTCAAATGACCTGACATTGTTTTAGTGTGATATTCAGTCACATTTGGAGACACGACGTAAGATATGGTATGCTTATTCTCATTCAATCTTGACTGAAATGAAGGCTTCGATATTTCTATACATTAAATTACAGAAAAATATTTTATTCTCTACGTTAATTAAATAAATTTAATTTTTAATTAGTAGAAAACTGTGGAGGGTGTTCGAATCGAGCATCCGTCTATAACATACGGCATACCGGATGTTCTGACACTCAACGCCCAAACTGCAGGCATAGTTTCTTTGGACCAATCGTAATACAACATTCCTTTGTGCGTATGTCCGGAAAAGTAATTTTATGTAATTTAATTGTATTCAAAGTTGCGGCGTTCAACGCCCGGAGAACAAGGCTGTGCGATCATGCGTGTAGAAAAAGTAGCATAGGAAGTAGGCGCCGGACATTGCGTATATAAGATGTTCGTAAACTACATCAAACCACATCATCTGTGGGCTAACAGAAACAAGAAACTCAAGTCACAAAACGTTCAGAAAGGCCATTTAGTATGTCTGAATTGAAGTTAAATTTCGGCAAACGACGCCGGGTGTCCGCAGCCGTATGTACCTGCGCGCACAGCAAGTTGCAGCACACGAAGGCGAACTGGTTTAGGCTGTTCACGGTAAAATGAGCACTGTTTAAAGCCCTGCTTAAGATCTACTCGTATGCACGTTGTGTATTCCTACGCCTTATGTAAAAATTAACATCGTCATGTCCCTCATCGCTTTATTCACAAGTCGGTCAGGTCCAACTGCGGCATTATAAGAAAAGAAAATATTTTACAAATCTGGTCATTTTTCACACTTCGATGCTTAAAAAAAAAAAAAACAGAAAGCTAAATGAAAAATTTAAGTTGTCACAAATGGTTACCTAACACTCTAAGTTATGGAACTATTTTCTATCTATCATTGCCAACTTTGGTGGGCGCATGTCACTCAGTGTGCCTGTTAAAATATATGCAGGCAGGGGCAGTAATTGTTTGTAAAATTGACTTCAAAAGCGCTCACTTCATTGTGAACAGCCTTTAATCTGGCGGTGCTGCACGCGGCATTCGGCGCTGCCTGTCGGTCAAATGGGTCCCTACTGCCCCACTGACAGAACACAGCATATTAAAATGGCACCAGTGCCTAGCTGAAGGTCATAACTGGTTTTAGTTATTAGAATTTAAAATAAATTCGAAAAAAAAGTCAAAACGTAACATTTGTGGCGTTGCAAAAATTAAAAAAAGTTAAATTTAAAAATTACAGAGGCTTAAAATTATGTTTGTTTATAATCTTAAAAAGTAAAAGGTTACGTTATAGTTTAAAAATGTCAAAACTGATAATTCCTCTGCCTGCACCCTTGAACCCTCACCCCGCCATTCTCAGAGGGGTCGACTGTTGTTTTCGTGGAGTACCCATCGTGTGTTTGATGTTTGTGTTTGTGTCGTGATGGTGTCAGTGTAATGTTGTTTGTGTAGGGTGTTGTACAGTGTAGGTGTAGTTAATTTAGTTTATTTGTTTGTGTGTATCTGTAATATTGATGTCTTTGTGACAGGCGTCATCACAGTGGCAGTAGAGCTTTTGTTTTTTCACAGTTGCCTATGTACAGGCGTTAGCCGCATGCCACGCCACCGCTGTTCGCCTTCGTGTTATGCAACTTGCTGTGCACGCAGGTACATACGGCTGCGGACACCCGACGTCGTTTGCCGAAATTCAACTTCAATTTAAACATACTAAAGGGCCTTTCCGAATATTTGGTGACTAGAGTTTCTTGTTTCTGTTCGCCTAAAGAACCTGTGGTTTAAATTTCGAAGAGTAGTTTCCGGACATCCTGTATACGGAGTTTCACCGCGCCTGCTTGCTATGCAACTTGTCCTACATACATGATCGCGTAGCCTTGTTCTGCAGTTGTTTTGCACTTCAACTTCGAACACAATTATTGAATATAAAAATACGTTTCCGTATATAAGTTTATAGGGCTTTTGTGTCACTGTTGGTCCGAAGAAACTATTTCTGGAGTTTGGGCACTTACTTTCCGAACACTCTGTATAACGCTTTCGCAATGCAACCACTCTATTTATTACTCTGAATCAACACGTGTTTGGAATTTGTACTTAACTTTTAGTAAAGACATACAATAATGACTACGATTGTTTCGCCGCGTATAGGCTACTCACGGCCACGTGGTCAATTTTTATGGCCTCCCAACAGGCATTAACGACTAATAAATATGTTTTATTGCAACCTCGGACATTAACTTTTGAGAGTGGGGAAATTAAGCGCTATATTTGTTACTCTTACAGAAATGTTGATATTAAAAGTGGCCAAAAGGAAACATTTAGAAGGTTCTTAAAAAGTACTCAGTTTACCTTGAATAGCCTATAACAGTATTTCATACTTCGGAAATGAATGCGTACTGTGCATTGAAACTGATTTCCGGAGTTTAGAAGCCAACCTTGCTTACATATGAAACATCTATTATACTTCGTGATATAATTACACAGGTTCCGGTTTGCCAGAGTATCACTGTTCACATGTATCTGCCATTTTAGAACACGAACAGAACCTGTAAATCATTAAAATTCTGCCACCGTAATTTTCGGTAAACTACAACTGATTTCCCGTAGAGACATTTACACTGGTTTTCAATCATTTCGCTCCATTTTCACTAATTCACATTTAGAGAGTCATGATTCTTGGCCTCGATTGTAAATTAAATTTTTTACGCTTTTCACTCCGTTTATAAAAATCTACTTCACCTGACATATAAACATTAATTTTTTGTTAAGTCTGTCATTGGACACTCAGGCAATTAAAAGTGGTTTCCAATTATAAACCATGACAGGGTATCATTACCCATTTTCCCACTTCATTACGAAACTCTCTTCATTGGTGACCTTTAAGTTCCAGGTAACGGAAGGCCATTTAGTTTGTTACACACATCGTTATAGGTGCAGCGTTGGAGAATTTTATATTTATTTCGTCATCAGTCTCGAAGAACAAGCAAGAACTCTCCAATCACGCATGAAAAATTGCACTATATTTACGCTACGTCTTATAAAAAATTTAGCTTCACAAGAGCTCTGGAGAAAGTGATGGGCAATGATGGTGATGATGCAAAGGCCATCTAGAAGAGGTTAGAAACATTCACTGTGTAACCGACACGAACATGATAATGAGGATCACGACAGAGTCCTTTACAGTGAGTTATATAATTACAGTAATTTCTGCTTGTACCCACCGACAATTACAGCGTATCTCCACTAAATGTTCGAAACCTTGTATTTACGTAATAAAGAACTGACAAATTACATGAAACATGACTTTATTCATTGGGTAACATATATAAATTACCATTGAATAATTTCAGTTATCATCTTAACTTATAATTCCATCTAGAGGGTTCAATGTCGCCTTCTCAATGTTAATCAGAGGATCAGACAATTTATAGGAAATGAAGAGAAATGAAATGGTTTTCATTAAAGAGAAAAAAGTTTTTAAGGTAACAGTTTTAGCAGTTTTACTGGTGTTAATTAAACATTCTGTATTGAACTTACGGACAACATATTGCCACACGTACAGTATACGTCAAAAGGAGCCATGGTTGGAAAATGCGAACCAGATGGTGTCATGTTTATAAAAACTATTCTGAGTGTACTAAACTGGCATCAGTGAAGTTTTCTATTAAGTTTTCCCTTTTTCTGGTTTAGAGCTAACCAGTTTACGTTTTCCATATAATTTTCCATTGATGAAATATTTTCAACTGGAAACTTTGCAGTCGTTTTGTTTGTGACTGATTCCTCAGTCATGAAAATAAACCAAAAGATATACAGCGTACATATTTTTAAATACAGGTAACAGTGTGGATCCTTAATGCATCCTTTTTTTTTTTTTTCTCTTTAGATTTCCAGTAAAATATTCTTAAAAATGTACCGAAAATTTTCGAGTATGTAATAAATGCGTATGGGGGTGGACCCAGGGCGAGGCTACACCCACAACACATATATTAATGAGTGAGTGAATGAGTGAACAGATTTGAGCGGCTGTTAAGAGCAAGGTCTTGAGACCCGATGAGGGTAAAAAAAAAAACTCGCCGACTAGTGGCGTCATCTGGCACGATTCCCCCTTACGAAAATCCAGTGTGACTCGGCAGGGGCTTGAACCCGGTTCGCCTTGGTGGGAGGCGATTATATTTATTAGTGCTTTTCGTTTCCGGTTAAAAGGTCGAACTAAATCCAGGTGTGCCACGTAAACATTTATGCGTAAACCTTTCGTATACCTTCATTAAATTACTCTAATATTCACTAATGTTTTGAAATTCCCCATAAGTAAAGACCTGCAAAATTCGCGTTATTATTTGCGGACACGTTCAACTTCAAACACATGCACATTTGCAATAAATTTATTGGACCATACTTTGTTTGACGCACCCTGGGTAACTCTTAGCCAATAAATAAACATTCTACATTTGTCTAGTCCAAACACATGCAGTCCATTGAGAAAGGGAGTGAATTCACATCTATCCAGAAACCAATAGAGAAAAGATGCCGGCCCGAGTATACATAGTACTGTGAAGTTTAGCTTGATGCCAAATAATAACGCGAATTTTGCAGGTCTCTACCCATAAGTATAAATATGGATCTGTAAGGTGACAATTTCTGAAGCACGGAGTTTCGAGTTCGATGACAACTTACAAACAGAAAAATAAACATATAAATGGTAAACCCTAAATAGTTATTCAGACCAAAATATGCATCTCTACGTAGCCACACAAAACAACGTGATTTAAAATTTCGTGCTTATTCAGTGGGCACTTAAACTACTCACTGACTTATTAAATTAGAGAATATTACCATGGGGGAAGATTATGTTGCAAAAATAGCCAAAAATGTACTTTTATGAGGTATTCGAGGTTTTTAATGTAAAATGTGTGTTCCACGCCGAATGATAACACTTGCACACTCAGTGTACACATGTTTCACAAGAAGGCTACTATATTTGACCGTTACTGTACTCTGCAAGGCTGAGTGCCCAATGAAACCCCCTGAGAGTGAGAGATGATGAGGGTGAAGCGAGGTGAGCATGGAGCAGCACAGGAATGAAAGGACAAGCGAAACGGGAGATCACCGAGAAAACCCGCTGACCATTGGCATCACCCTGCACGATTCTCGGGAGCGACCCCGCCGGGGATTGAAACTGGTTCGCCTAGGTGGGAGGCGAGTGCTCTACCCGCTGAGCCACCGCAGCCTGATCCTTCCTGGGGTAACAGATACATAAACCGTGCTACAGATCTACTTTTTAATTAGCTCATACCACTGACCACCGAGCACACAGTCTACAGCTTACTGAGTGTGATAACGAACCACATTATTTGTCAACTTTATAGTTTCTACTATAAATTTAAGACCGCTCAGTCAGAAACATGAGTCTTATATTACAAAGTATTTTTACACACATGCCACTCTATACACTATTGAACTTTTTCTAGCATACTTATTCAGAAATAGATGACACCTCCTGCAGCTTTGCGACACATCTTTATTCTTGTAAGCATACTACGTTTGCAGATCGTTACGTTCCTGTGTATTGTAAAATAGCTCGAATTCATCCCATTTCATCTGCGCATACCGTTTACGTGTTCCGTGTTTGTTTTCTTACGTATCCGCGCATTGAAGAACGGGCTTAAGCGTGTTCAGCAAGTAGCATTTGTTGTGGAGTTCCTCATAGTCGAAAATGTGATTTTTTTTTTAATTACTTATTTTTAAAAAAATATTAAAACTTAATGAAGAAGGGGGATATTTTTAAATTAATTTTTACGAATACGTTTTCTGTTGCTACACTCGTAATAAAAATTTGGTCCACGTTCATCACCTTAAACGTTTATGGCCAATGACATATTGTGTGATATTGGCTGGTGGTCTTAAACTTTTGGAAATAACTGTAGTACAGCATGCGTCAAAATACTTCTTGTTGACACCAGAAACTGTAGTACAGCATGCGTCAAAATACTTCTTGTTGGCGACACCAGAAACTGTAGTACAGCATGCGTCAAAATTCTTCTTGTTGGCGATACCAGAAACTGTAGTACAATATGCGTCAAAATACTTCTTGTTGGTGACACCAGAAACCACACATTAGTGTGGGAATGAAAGTGTTAAAGGCAAATTAAGCTCACTTGAAACGAAAAGCTTAAAAATAATTAATTATTACACAAAGTCGATTGTTAAAGTAGGTATGCGGTAATAACAAATTTAGCTTGTGACGTACTAGATAAATATAAGGAAGAAGAAAAACGTGAGTTGAAAAGAGGAAACACACATGTAAGAGAACGTGTGAAATGAAAATTATTTAAATGAAGAAATCTTTAAAAGAGAAGTTCTATTTCTAACGATAGGCGGTGGACAACGCAGAACTCGGTGTAGCAGAAGAAGCTGTGGCAGGACCTGATGCAAAATAATGGAATGATCAAAATTACTTCCTGCGCCCACAACCATGCGTAGAATTACTTTAGAAAGTTCAATACGCACGCTACAAGCTTTGCAGCCTTGTTTTGCCCACAACGCCATTTTTAGAAGCGGAGCACCACCTTTTATACTGTCGCGAATCAAAAGCAGACGATAAAGGAGTAAATTTTGCAATAAGGATGGGTAATTTTGTTGTAGGAAACTGGTATTTTTTTATAATTCGATTGGATGTCGTTCATTAGCAAATATGCCTCCATCCGCACAAGCCACACGCAACACGTCAAAACTTTGATTGGCAAGCGCTATGAAGTAACTTGCGAAATGGTTTGTAATAACCACATGGATAGCAAATGGTGATTTTGAATACAGAACGTCTCTCCTTGTGTTCAGATTTTTTCCATGGCTACCTTGAGTTGACTACAGCAAAAGATGCGTTTCTATGGCCAAGCTAAGTTCATTTTAGTTGTCCTGAGTATAAAATTTCGTGTGGCCTCGTTACCTATGAACCTTCTCAAAAAAGTATATCCGTGGCATAAAATACAAGCAGATTCAAAGTGCGATACCCAGATCTTGTTATGCGGCCCTAGCGCGTTCAAAAATATTATTAAAAATGCCTCAGTACTCTTAAGCAGTGACAATAATATTGACAGTAGGCTAGACTTCACAGTTTTATATACTCTCATACAGATATCAACTGTTTATTGGTTTGTATTCTGTAGTAGTAAAACGTGGTGGTTGGGCGTACAATTTTTGCATGTTTGTTATTGGCTTATTTATCTCCAAGAGGTGTCAAAAAACACGTCGACCAATTACAAACGTAACATGAACTTACACGTGTGTGAATTTCAAATTGTCTAGAGATGAACCCGCGAATTTCTCGAGTCTCTAGCTATGAGGTATGTGAGGAATGTTTGTTTCAATGTTTGGTTGGTCTATTAAATGCGCCATGCAAACAACACTATTATACCTGAATTTAACCCAACATAACCCACTTCAGCATGTTTTCAAGACGACTCCTTCCTTCAATGGTTCCGGCGTACTCCTCACAGGAAGAAGTTCCAGTAAGTGGCGTGTGTAATCTAACATCTAATCTCGGGAGTGTTTTCTAACGAAGCCAGATGTCGGCGACACAGTAAGGTGAGCCATTATCATTATTACGGTTGGCTAATAGCCAGTTATTTCTTTCTTCCAGTCCTGCAAACGTCACGAGAACTGATTATTTCCTGGTGTACACTGGCCTCACTTACAAAAAACACAGCTGAAAATTTTTTCTCGTGCTGTTGCGCTTCCAGGAAAAGCTAGGCCGCTTTCTAAGACTTTCTGAACCACCCCCCCCCCCCCCAACCCCCCCCCCCCCCCCCCCCCCCCCCCCGCCCGGGGCCAAACAACCTCGACATACCTACACGCACGTTCTTGCGCAATAAAATGTGTGTTTCTTATTTTGTTTATTTTCATTTAAACGCGGTAGCTGTCTTCAGCGTGAATATATTTATTAATGCAGCTGACGACAACACAGAAGAAGACAAGATGCTCGGAAATCCCCCTTACAAACTTCTAGGACTTGTAGAGGGGACTCAGTACACGGTATTTTTGAACAGGAACCCATGTCCGGAAATGTACAGTTACCGTGCTACAGCCATTTCAAAGCAGGCGTATCACTCGTCCACTTCCGCTGAGGGAAAGGCCGGATCTAACTCCATTGGACTATTTCTTGTGGGGTCGTATGAAGAGTATGGTGTACGAGACTCCTGTAGAGACAGAGGAAGATCTGCTAGCGCGAGTTACGGTCGCTGCACAACAGATTGACGGGACACCAGGTGTGAAGGAGCGAGTGTACAGGAACATGTTTCGTAGGTACAATGTGTGTGCAACGACGTTGGTGGTCGCCACACCGAGCCGCTGTTGTAGTGATTCAGTACCGTGTGCTACACATCCTTTGCAGAACAAATAAACAGATTGTTTGCGTTTAACTGCAGACAAAAGTGTTGTTGTGATAAACGCATACTATTCTTTATTAATCCCTTGGCATTGTTACTTAATGAATGCGATTGCTAATTAAATCACGCACGCAGAAGTGGACGCGTGATACGCCTGATTTGAAATGGCTGTAGCACGGTAACTGTACGTTTCCGGACATGTGTTCCTGTTCAAAAGATCGTCTACTCAGTCCTCTCTACGAGTCCTAGAAGTTTGTGAGGGGAATTTCCGAACATTCTCTAAGTGTCTATAGACCCCTTATGGTTCAATCCAAATGTTCTGAAGCCCTGCTAAAGTTAAACCTTCATGCTCAGAGCTAGTGATTTTTCGCAAAATGACGTGAGTACACGGTAGACGTCAAAACTATCAGCACCCAACAGCAGTTCATCTACTGCAATTTGTTACTGTCTGCTAGAGAACGCGTTTACGCATTTGACAGGGGCCACTCGGAATCCGGCAACATCGGCACGGCTCGTACGTGGCTCGTGTGCTGACAGTTAACACGTTTCAAAAAGTAATTCAGCTACTCGAGACACGTAAACGAACCTGCAGTGTTTTTGGAATATAACTTGTCTTGAAGTCTTTTCGCGAAATTTCACTTTTCTTTTCATGCTATTCCTTCGCCTCGTGGAAACAAAGCTGAAGTGAGTATGGAAGAATACATAGGCGGGACAATGCACCTCACTCGTGCGCACTCAGTTTAGTTATGTTTTGCATAAGAACTCTTTATTACTAGGATTTACCACCATACCTCTTTTCTCTCTGTTATATTCATTTTATAGTCTGTTCACGGTAAAATGAGCACTTTTGAAAGTCCTGCTTAAGATCTACTTGTATGCACGTTGTGTATTCCTCCCCCTTATGTAAAATTAACATTTCCATGGGACTCATCACTTTATTCGTGAATCGGTCAAATGAAACTGTAAATTATTGGAAAAGGAAATACTTTACAAATCTGCTAATATATACACTAATGTGCATTTAAAAAAAAACATAAAGCGAAAGAAATAATTTTAAGTTATCACAAATAGTTACCTAACACATTTTATTAAACGTTGGGTTATAGAACTAATTTCCATCCATCGTTACCAACTTTACAGGGCGAATATCACTCAGGGCGCCCGTTAAAATATATGCATTTAGGGGCAATGACATTTTTCTAAGGTCCATTTCTTAAGTGCTCACTTTATCGTGAGCGGTCTTTAATTATAAGTGAAATATTAACACTTACTTATTGATAGTTTTGTGTTTACTGAACTATGAAACGGTTGCAATGCATGACATACATAGGAACTACACAAAACGTCATACAAAAGGTGGTTTTTCAAATGTTCGATTCCAAACGTGGGACTATACCGTGAATAGACTATGGGCCGTAGGCAAAGAACAATCTAGTCGCCACTAACACTAGAAACATTTCGTATACTCGGTCACATTTTGTATTAGTCTTCCTTGTTTGTAAAGTTGCGGAAAGGGCGGTATGCAGAGAACAATCTAGTCGCCACTAACACTAGAAACAGTTCGTATACTCGGTCACATTTTGTATTAGACTTCCTTGTTTGTAAAGTTGCGGAAATGGCTGTATGCAGAGAACAATCTAGTCGCCACTAACACTAGAAACAGTTCGTATACTCGGTCACATTTTGTATTAGTCTTCCTTGTTTGTAAAGTTGCGGAAATGGCTGTATGCAGAGAAGTATCTAGTCGCCACTAACACTAGAAACAGTTCGTATACTCGGTCACATTTTGTATTAGACTTCCTTGTTTGTAAAGTTGCGGAAATGGCTGTATGCAGAGAACAATCTAGTCGCCACTAACACTAGAAACAGTTCGTATACTCGGTCACATTTTGTATTAGTCTTCCTTGTTTGTAAAGTTGCGGAAAGGGCGGTATGCAGAGAACAATCTAGTCGCCACTAACACTAGAAACAGTTCGTATACTCGGTCACATTTTGTATTAGTCTTCCTTGTTTGTAAAGTTGCGGAAATGGCTGTATGCAGAGAAGTATCTAGTCGCCACTAACACTAGAAACAGTTCGTATACTTGGTCACATTTTGTATTAGTCTTCCTTGTTTGTAAAGTTGCGGAAAGGGCTGTATGCAGAGAACAATCTAGTCGCCACTAACACTAGAAACAGTTCGTATACTCGGTCACATTTTGTATTAGTCTTCCTTGTTTGTAAAGTTGCGGAAAGGGCTGTATGCAGAGAACAATCTAGTCGCCACTAACACTAGAAACAGTTCGTATACTCGGTCACATTTTGTATTAGTCTTCCTTGTTTGTAAAGTTGCGGAAAGGGCTGTATGCAGAGAAGTATCTAGTCGCCACTATTACTAGAGCCGAAGCGAAATCGGCACTGGATTACTCGTGTGTATGCTCAGTTACTTTTAGTTGTAGTGGCGCTTACTTTTGAGTGGGAAAAATCTAGTTGCCGAACAACCTCCCTAAATTACTATCTAGTGGAGATTTCCTGCAAAATTGCGGTAACAAGATCCGTATTTGACGAAAGATTTAAAGTGTTTAATATGTACGGGGCTGTATATTTACACATTCTTGTTAAGAGAATGTATTTATGGAACTGGAACACTACATATACGATTATATTATAATTTTTCCTTCAATTTGGTTTAGAAAAAATAACGTGTCAATTGGTATACAACAGTGATGAACACATTACCGTCACTAGATAGCGCTAACGATAATAAATTTTATTTATTACTACAGGTTTTTAGTTATTCTTGTATGTCTACAATTACGAAATAAAGTACGTTTCTATGACATTAAAAAATCGTACATTTATATGGCTTTTAACTTCTTCGATTACTTTTAATATCAATAAAATAACTTGTGTCTGAAGCTGGAGCTGTGTGAACTGTGAAGTATTGGTAAAAATTAATTAATGCCTTACCTCATATATACCTTCAAAAAATCTTGTAATAACATTATTTCATAAACTTTCGTTAACAACATCTTAGAAATAGCAATTCCGCATATATTTATTAGTTGACTGGCAGTATTTATAATGCTAACTTACATGCGTTTTCTGTTGATCCCGGCGAATAAATGACATTTTTAACCAGTATGAGAATAATATGCGTATTTCGAGGAACAAGCATCTCCATTTTATTTCTAATGAGAAGAATAAGACATCATAGTTTATGCGACTTCCTATTGGCTGAGATATATTGACGTCATTAATATTGGGCGACCTCGTGTAGCCTCGTATTTAGTGACCATCCATACTAAACTTCATGAGTCCACACTAGAGGTAAAACAAAAACCGTCTGAGCATACGAAATGTAGTGACGTTTGGAATCTCCACTTACAGCAAGTAGTAGTGGTGATTCATTTCTCGGCGAGTCTGTGCACATGGCTCTATGATTCAGAAGTTCGAGAGCATTTGGTCAAGTTGTGGCACGGCTGAATCGTATTGGAGATATCGTGGTTTTGATGACCGTGTGCCGCATTTGACACCTTTACTATTTCAGTAATGGTGGCCCCACGGGAAATTAATTCATCCCCTCCCGAATCTATGTAAGAGTTAAGAGTGAGTGAAGGCATTTGGACGGCTCTTAACATCGAGGTCTTTAGTGCCGATGAGGGTGATTGATACGAGTATGGAGCAGCGCCGGAATGAAAGGGCGGGGGAAACGGGAGATCTCCGAGAAAACCCGCCTGCCAGAGGCGCGATTTCCACTTGTGAAAATCTGAGAGTGGCTCCGTCGGGAATCGAGCCCGGTTCGCCTATATGGGAGACGAGTAATCTGACCACTGCACCACCGCGGCCCCTATAGGTTTATTGGTTCTGGCATATGAAGGTGTACTGCTCTACTGATATATGTACAGTTATAAACAAAAGTGTTGTTTTTTGCAACGTTTATGATAACATATGAGTAGCGATAGGAAATTTCCGCGATTTCATTTTTAGGACAAGGATAGACGTCCATCACGTGTACACTAAAATTTCCGTTGCAATTGGACAGCAGTTCATTAGACACGTCCCTGGAAACTCTGAGCCAATAGCACACTTGCAAGGTAACAAGTAGCGAGTGTCAAACTGCCAGGTATGGAGTAACACTGGATACTCTCTGGGACAGCAGCCTATGATCAAACGTCTGAGGCTCGAGTGTACATATGACTGTGAAGTCCGGCAAACAGGTGATTGAACTCGCGAATCCTTCCTATACCTACATATAAATATCTGCTTGAAAGAGCTGACAATTTATACACTACGTTCGAATGTAGAACGGAAGAGTTGAATACAGAAAATTTTCAGCCCATGAAAAAACATACTCTTGCAAATATAAATTCATTGTTTCCCTAGTGCTTATCATGTCCTTATAAGAAACCTACAGCCCGGTAAATATAGATAACAATAAAAAATTACTTTTCATGTACTGAAATGAAAATAATTGAATGTATATCCTTTTATATACGAAATGAATCATCTCGACATTCCATTGGGCGAGAATCTATAATAAACGTTCTACGGTAAAGGTAGACTATTTATCGTGGGTAATAGGACTGTGGTAGGTGTGATTATAGATGTCAATAGAACTCGGCTGTCGTTTCTGTATAAAGATGTATTTTCCCAGTTTACTGGGCCAATGATAATTGTTGTGCTCTACTACCAAACATCTGCAAGTCGTTTGATAACATTTGATCCGCGTGAATTACAATCTTGAAATCATTAAGGAGAACCTTCCCCCACCACACCTGGAACAAGGAAGGGGTACTTGTACTTGTGTCACAATATCGACATTGCCAAATTTCGGCAGAAATAAAATCCTGACGTAATTATGTGTTCGCAGTTTTCTTTTCTTTTGAGTACTGCAGTCAGTGTATGGTCCATAGCTAGAGCCCCGCGTATTTCGCGGATTGAGTTTGCAGCCCTCTATGCACTCCAGACATTATCGGTCGCTTATTGGTTTGCCGTGACCAAGTAAGGCCTCTGTACAGTAATGTTAAGCACTCACTCACACTACTGCTTCCTGCTTATTACTGGCTCACAGCTTAACTGCCGTCCAATCCCAACAGTATGAGAAAAGTACAAGCTTTTGGAGTCTGCCTCTTCTCCGAATTAATTCGCGTAATACTCGTGGTTCTATCCACAGCTAGATGGCTGTGAGGGTACTCGGGGAATTTCCTTCTTAAAAAATATAAACAATCTGGAAGAATCAATAATCCATTTCGTGAGGGGGATGGTTCACTTTAAGACAGCAAAACGTCATTTTTTTTTAAATATAAATTTTTACAGAGCATTTTTGTGTCATTCAGAGGTTATATCGAGTGAAATCATGGTTAAACTGAAGTAATTGCGTACGTTATGTTTTAAGGACACCAATAGTATTGTACAGTTCTGATGTTATGTGAGAGTGAAAGAGTCACAATCGAATTGCGAGGCAATGTCATCAGTAGCGTGGGTGGCCAGGAAATAATCGTAAAACTGAACCCAGCACAACATTGTTTAGTTAATTCCGTACTTAAATTTGCGCAATTAGTAATTTTGCCGCGATAACGTCATATTATCACGAACGAAGCGATATATTTTTCAGCACTTCGAGAATACAGTTATTGCGTCTGCCTTACCATAACGAACAAGAAATGAGGGATGACGAACTCAGCACGCAAAATGTAGTGATAAGTAGTGTCAGTATTTTCTTCTCGGCAATTGAATATTTTAAAGCGCTTTATATGTTTCACAGAATATTGTTTCATGTAATATAACAGTAAACGAAGCAATTTCTCCCCCCCCCCCCTTTTTTTTTCTGCACCAATAAAATGTAAGAAAATACTGACAGACATGGTTTCGCCAAAGAATTCAGTAATTAAAATTACTTCGTAGCGTAAGTACTTAATGGCCTTCATAATTAGGCACTAATTTAAGTATAAAATGTTCAGACGTAAACAATGAAACTGGTTCTACGCCAGTGCCGTTTTAAAAACTGAAACATGAAATGACACGTAGCTGTGTTTGATGACGTAGTTGACCTATTCACGCTCACGTGTGTTGCTTGCAGTTTTGACATTTTCTCGCGCCCGCCAAATTCCTTCCCGGAAAACTCTATAATGCAACCCGGCCCGAGTGAGGCAAGCGATGGCAAAACCACGGCACAGGTCGCAACAGATTCATGACGAAATGTCCTCACCGCAGTGTTTACTGTGGTGGCGTAACAGTTGGCATGCTGGGTGTGATGCACCGGGTGTGACTCGTTCTAGTCTAGGGGTGGCTGGGGGAGTTTCTTTACGTCAGCGCTGCGTCCATTACCAACCCCTAGTAGAGCAATCGAGTGCAGGCGTGAAGAGTGCATGCAAGCTGCGCCGCAGGAACCAACTTCAGAGTATAGGCTGTCCACGGTAAAATGAGCACTTCTGAGAGCCTGCTTAAGATCTACTTGTATGCATGTTGTGTACTATTCCACCTTATGTAAAATTAACATTGCCATGGGCCTCATCACTTTATTCGCGCGTCGGTCAAGTGAAACTGTGAAATTATTATAAAAGTAAATACTTAACAAATCTGCTCATTTTTTACACACTGGTGCATTAAAAACAGAAAGTGAAATTAGTAATTTAAATTATCACAAATGGTTACCTAACAGTTTTTATTCGATGTTAAGATATGGAACTACTTTCCTATCTATCGTCAACAACTTTACCGGGTGCATGCCACTCAGTGAGCCCGTTGAAGTATATGCACGCATGGTCAGTGACAATTTTCTAAGGTTGATTTCAAAAGTGCTCACTTTATCGTGGACAGCCTTTACCAGCATTATAATGATTTTTTGTCTCTATAAAAGTAAATAAAACATAGACAAAATATGAGATCAATATTGTCGCCCTTTAAGCATGGCACCCGCCATCATTAGCTCAAGAATAACCATTACAGATTTTAAAATCACGTCATCAAAGAATGATGTTACGCTTGTTTACATCTGGCTCTACAACAAATCTGTGCTTTCGCGACAAAGAAAAACTACATTTTGTGCTGCTTGATAACACAGTATTCGTGTTTTCGACATTGCCGAAAATAGTGTATCAGCGTGTATAAATCCTGTCCACGATAAAGTGAGCACTTTTGGAATCAATCTTAGAAAAACGTCACTTGCCCAGTCTCCGTATATTTTAACGGGTGCACTTAGTGACATGCATCCAGTAAAGTTGGTAATGAAGGATAGAAAGTAGTTAAATACATTAACGTTGAACAAAAAGTGTTAGGTAACCAATTGTGATAACTTATATTATGTCTTTCCCTTTCTGTTTTTTTATGCATAGAAGTGTGAAAATGAGTAGATGTTTAAAATACTTACTTTCCTAATAACTTTACAGTTTCACTTTACCAACGCATGAATAAAGTGCTGGGACCCGTGGCAATGTTAATTTTTGCTCAAGGCGGAAGAAGACACAGCGTGCATACAAGTAGATCTGAAGCAGAGCTTTCAAAAGTGTTCATTTTACCGTGAACAGTCTATATATTGAAAGTCGGCTAACATTTGTTGAAACCACGTGGTTTACTCTATGCGCAGATTGCATACGCTCTCTACTTCAATTTCACTTTTTACGAGAAAAAAAACACGTGTGTTTGACTGAGATTAGCTCACTGTTTGGTTAAAAACGTTTTTCTAAATGTTAGCAAATTTCATCTCGTCATGTTTTAATGTCATGATAATAATTTAAGTTGCACTAAATATTGTTTTATAAAAAGGGGTGTGTTGAGATCTCCTACTGTGAACGAACCTCCAGGTTACTCTTGGAACACGCGGTTCACAGTTTTGTTGGCAGTTTGTAAGCAGATTTGCGGGACATTGGCAAAATATATATATATTTAAAAAAAAAACATAAGCAATGTATGCCTTACTCCGCCAGTGCTGAAACCTCTTGACTGAAGGATGACATGTTTAACGGAACAAGACGACAAGATGTACACGATCTCCGTTACACTTTGGAGGTGTTACTAAACACGCTAACAACATCATGGACCGATCTCAAATCCCCAGGAGAGCCAACCTCCAAAACCAAGGTCACTAAAGGCCCTTGGTAACACAGTTTTTGGGTTCAAATCCCGGGATATTATTATTATTATTATTTTTTTTAATTAAAGCTTGCCCTTTTCGCAAAACGTATTTTACTATCTCTACAGTACCTATAGAGTGTCCATAGTCAAATTCTCCCCCTGAATTCCGACCACCTACGATCGAACTGGAAACCAATGTTTAGCAGTCTCAAATTAAATTGTTCGTAGAAATGTTTAATTGTATTCGTTCACCGAAGTACCTCCGATTCGGAAGAATTTTTCACGTAATAGTCAACAAACTGGAGGCGTGTTCTGAGAAATAAGTTCGCGCGCGTGTTTCGAGACATGATAGGAAATTCGGGAGAAATATTTATAGCCCAGCTTTTAGTTCTTCGAATAACCTCATTTTTTTTCTTACTCTGAGAAGTACATCGTCAAAATACTAAACACAATAAGAAACAAACATGTTTCAGAGTCTAAGAAATGCGTATGGACTCTCTGTGAGCACAGTTCTGAGTAGAAGATGAAATCTCTTATGGCATGTTTGCCATGCCTTTCGCAACGTATTATTTACAACGAATAAGGTAAACTCGTTCTGTCACGGTGGGCTATTTTGGACACTGTACAGAGAGTAGATTTGATCGTCTCGCTCTAAATTAGAATCAATGGGAAACCATTGATTCACAGTGAAATCCAACTACTCCAATCAGTGAAAATGGCTCCACTTAGAATCAGTGGAAAACCACTGATTGTTTCAGTGAAAAAAAATGCCACTGATTGAATTAGTAACGTGAAACAATTTCACTGATTGAATAAGTGACGGCCGACTGCAGTGGCGAATTAAATAATGCTTTTATTGAAGGTAGGCAAATAATTACGCAAAGTAAACATATTTACTATAGTTTAATATTTATATTGTGCAATTTACCGTAATTTAAAAAAGTAAAAAAGTTACACAGGCAGCTGGGATTGCCTTGCCATCTGAGCTACCACGCCAAGTTACAAATAAATGTCTCACAGTTCTGCTGAGAAATAGTGTAGTTTTGAAGTTGTATGCTCATACATCTCGTGTTTGGTTTAATTGGTACCGTTAGGATTGTTAAAACGAATAGTATACATGAGTGCACTCTCTTCGCCATATTAAAATGCAGTTTAAACCGTCAAACAGAGCGCTGTGGCGTTTACATGGGATCGAAATGAAAGATGTAAAAAATGGAATGAAATCCTGTGAGTTGTATTCGTTTATTCGCTGTTACTTCACTTGATACACGTTGTTTAACGGCCATTTTTACACGCAGTTTCACTGATCCAGCAGTCAAAAAGCAAACCATTGAGAAAACAGCGAAAAAAATTGCTGACGAAACAGAGGGAATTGTCACTGAATCAATCAGTGAAGGACATAATGGCATTTTTTCACTGATTCATCAATTAAATTCACTGAAGTGAGTGTTGTATCAGTCAGATACGTTTGTACTGATTGAAACAGTGAAATTCTCACTGATTCAGATGTAGAGCGTATACAAGGGGCCACGGTGACTGAGCGGTTAGACTGCTCGCCACCCACCAAGGCGAACCTAGTTCAACCTACGGCCGGTTCACTCCCGGATTTTCGCAAGTGGTAATTGTGCCGGACGATGCCGCTGGGCTGGCGGGTATTCTCGGGGACCTCCCGTCACCCCCCCCCCCCCCCCCGGCTTCATTCCGGCGTTGCTCCATACTCGCCTCACTTCACCCACGTCGGCTCTCAAGACCTCGATGTTGACAGCCTCCCAAATATCTTCACTCACTCACTCACTCACTCACTCACTCACTCTGTATATAAAGAACAGAATCCATTATGGGAAGACCGTCACATGTGCAGATTTTATTAGTTTTTTGTTGTATATTCCGTTGTAGCATAAACAGCTGCTACGACAATAGATATAGGTCGCGACACATGAGTGGTCGTCATACTGGCATTACAGTCTATTCGCCGTACCTCCACATTTTATGAATCAAACTTTTGAAAAATCACCCAATTTATGTCGTGTTTTGTTGTTTCCGAAATATGTGACCTGTAACAAGCGGTTTTTACTTCTATTTATATAGGAGTGTCTTATTTTTGATGAAATTATTTTTTTTCGTGTATTTTACTAATAAATTATAATAATTAATTTATAACTAATTTGAATAGCATCAGAGAGAAAATAAGTGTGTTGGTAATGCCTAGTAGGAAATACTGTAGATATTATGCAAAATATGAATTAACTGAGTGCGCTCAAATGAAGTGAGTCGTTCCTTTGGTGTAATTTTCTAGATAATTACAAAGCTTTGTTCGCTCGAGGCAGAGTAATAGCCTGGATGTATAACTTTATTAGGGATTGAGGAAATTTGAAAGCAACCATGAATGAATTATAGTACAGTTTGAAGCAAAAAAACTGTTTTTTTTTTGCGACTCCTAAAAATATTTTGTATATATATACGCCTGTAAGATGCCAGTCCAATAAAATTGGGTAAAGAATTTACAGAACTCTGGATTTATTTAAATGGGATGAAAATCTACTCCTACGTAGAAATGGTTTCAGTAACGACCTCTCTGTATAGTTCTTATATTAAAATATTTTCGTATGATGTGATGCGGGTTCAGTAAAACCAAGCGACTAAAAGAGACACGAAATAACAAACAAGAAAGCATAGGGAGTTTTCAATAAAAGGAATGCGAAGTTCCAACCTTCAGATGTATGTAAGTATAATCGCTCCTGCAGAAATTGTTTGCACATTTTAAAGCTAGTGTATTCTTTTATCTGGTGTTTTTCTTTAGAAACCGGGAAACTGCGCGTTTTAAACATGATCAGCTTCATTGTTAAATTTTCTGACTGTCGCTTCGGCTATAGCAAAATATTAAGTTGTGGATCTTGAAAAAAGACCACATATAGAACATTCGCAAAAGTAGGGTTTTCTGGCTCCATTGTGTTCAGCAATTTGGTCAGCAAACAAGTTCCTCCTATTGGAATAATACAGTTTTAATTTTAAAAAATTTTGACTAATTTTTTAGTTTTAATAATTTTGTGAACATTATTTTTTTTTAGAATAAAAACTTTAAAATATCTTTATTTATTTCTTGTAAAAACTATGTACGTTTATATTACGGCAAATGCTGGCTACAATTTTTTAAAAATACTTTACTAATTAAGTTAATTTGTAGTCCATAATTCAGTATAATATTACAACCCAAATAATAAATGTTTAACGTATATATGACTAATAATTTTAATTAGATCTGTAAAAATATGATTTGCCACAGCAGTGCAAGATTTTGGCACATATAAATCTTCAGAAGATACTATAAAATCAACAATCCCTTGTATATTTGCGAATAATGAACTGTATACTATATATCTTCAAGCGAAGAAGAACAGGTGTTTAAAATTCTTGCTACATTTGTACGCACTAGTGAATGTGTCATTGGACGTATTCATTTAGGCTGTTCACTGTAAAGTGAGCACTTTTGAAAGCTCAGTCATAAAGTATATATTATTTCAGCATTATACGTTAATTTCCGAGTGTTGTGGAATATACGCACTGTGTTTATCACTTACATAGCGATATTTATTTTAAAAGATGGTTAAAGGATTAAATATGGCTGAAAGGAAAAAGTAACTAGGGCCTCAAAAGTGCTCACTTTACCGTGCTTAGCCGGGTTTAGAACATACAAGGTGGCGATTGAATCGGCTTGGACGCTTGTTTCCGTGTCACAATGGCATCAACAGAGGACCAACGTGAAAACACCAAATTATTTAAAATATTTCTGTGCGTTTGAATCTTCTGAAACTCCCAGTTCAAAGCGAGCCAAGCTATTGAGAGAACATAAATAATACCGACGTCGGAATTCTAAATATAATTAAGTAAAGGTTAGACCATAAAAGCGTAAATCGAAACTGTACCCAAAAAAACGTAAGAATACGGGGAAAACGTAGTTTGGCAACCCTGCTTGTACGAAACATAGTTTGGCAACCCTGCTTGTACGAAACATAGTTTGGCAACCCTGATTGTACGAAACATAGTTTGGCAACCCTGCTTGTACGAAACATAGTTTGGCAACCCTGCTTGTACGAAACATAGTTTGGCAACCCTGCTGGTACGAAACAAGGAAGCATCGTGCGGGTCCACAAAATTCTCAGTGGCCGCCAAAATGAGCTTCATTGCAACGCGGCTCGTTTGGAACATTCCACTGTAAGCGCGGGAGGAAAGCGAATTATCTCGGTTACCTGCGGGAACGGAGATTGTTTGACATTGGCAGCAATGTGCAGGTGTGAAGGGTGGGAACATGGTTTGTTCAATGGCATTCGCGTGCCCACAAAGAGGTGGGAACAAACATTGTGGCGGCAATTAAACCCAACGTGGTAACGACCACGGACCCTGCATGGCCGATTGTCAACTAAGTATTCTCTAGCACAAGCCACTCCCACGGGTATATATCAAGTGACATGGGTTTATGAATGTAATAATAGCTTCAATATTCTTAACTGCCTTCCGCAACCATGTTGATATTACCACAACAAGTTAAACGTGAAATGGGTTGTGCGAAAGAGACGGATGTCATTTGGAGCAATATGATGAAGCTAGTAAATCTAAGTCTGCGAATTTAATTTAGCTGCACTAATTAGCTCATATTTATGTAGAAAATGGAAGATATTTTTCGACACGCTACGACTGTCTGACAACTTCGTATCACTTTTTTTTATAACTAACTAAATTGGCCTACTACTGCATAATGGAACATTTATGAGCGCGCGATGACAATGCAAACACTAAGTTCCTGAGAACACAAAATTATCGCGAGAGAATTTTTTGCTAAATTGTTTGTTTCTGGAATGCATTATTTTCAAAACGAGGTAAACTTGAGTCCATATAACGTAAAAAAAAATTTTCCGCTATAGCAAAACCTGCCGAATTACTGCAAGAGATACAGCTGTACGTAAATACTAGGCACCTGGAAATCTTACAGCAGAAGAAAATTACTTTACTGCAGTTTAAACAATTTGTTTCTAATCATATATTAAAAAAAAAACGGATATATAACTTTTACAGTTTTCTTTCCTTTTGCTTTTCGAGGATTGAAAAAGAAATTCTTAAAATTATTATAAATGGAGTATCATATTCTTCGCAACGAATTGCGAAAATATCTCTTCTCCCACCCTCTCCGGAAAGGTGAGTTGAAAAGCATATAAAATATCGAATAAAGTATTTAAAACTAATATTTGAGTATTGTATTTCCTTTCTTAGTCAATAGCCATGGTCATGCAATATAGACAACTATATACAACTTAATTATATAAAATCGTTTTGTCTCTTTGTCTATTGCTGGTTTGTCGTATCACCTCACAAAAAATACTAGGCAGGTTTAGGTAAAATTCTCAATGTACAGTAGTTAAATGAAAACTTATTGAAGCCTGTGTACCATCTTGTTGTACTAGTATTAGCAGAAGGTTGAGCACTAGATATTAAAACCATTGTTTTTCTTTCAAATTTTTTGTCTCTTGGACGGACTTTTATGAGAATATAGTATTTGAACTACCTTTTCTTTGGACATAGTTTTCACATTACATTTATGAATAACTGCGGCAGCATATATAAATACTCCTAATTTTTGGAAGTTTGTAGCAGTGTGAAAATATTGTGTTAAATTTCGATATGTCTCACTCACATGTAAATGAAAAATTAAAATTTTCTGAAAGGCTTAGTCGAAGAGGGAGGGAGATGTGTTATGTTTCATTCTATTCAGCCCCAGAAATTTTTTTTTTCCCAAGTTAAATTAATTGGGGAATATTCCCCCCCCCCCCCCCCTTGCCAACAGCGTGCGGTTTGCCCTAATGTGGTACAGATTTTAAACCTTTCAGACCCACTTTAATTTACGGTTTCAGGTGTTGCAAACAAAAATTTTATGATACGTGCTGTACTAGAGTCGACAGAACACTTGTCTCGTTGCCACAGCCAAGCCAATGAGCTGTAGACTATATGTTCGGCTACAGTAACATGAACCAATTACGACCTTGGCCAGTTAAGGCAGTTGGCGAATTATGCACTCACAGGTGATATCATTGGTCATTGATCTTTGTAGCGTGCAGCAATGTACACAATTTTTTACACTGGGTCTGAATGGGTTCACGGGTATGTAAGGGAATTTTTTATTTTTTTACGTGAAAAGATTTCGGGACAAGTTGTGTTCCAAAACACTTAGTTCAGAGCCACTTTCGTTATTAGATCATTTTAATTGTTACGCATCTTATCCGTCTGCCCGCGAATCACGAACGGCCAGTATCGGAGAAACTTATTCCGATTGGCTCACTCCACGTAGCAGTATGAATTCACACAAATACAGGCAGCGAGTAGCCAAAGGAAGACTGCAAGTGTGCATATAGGATATTGAAGTCTATACCCCTACACAGCAGTCTGTATTCACACAAATACAGGCAGCGAGTAGCCAAAGGAAGACTGCAAGTGTGCATATAGGATATTGAAGTTTATACCCCTACACAGCAGTCTGTATTCACACAAATACAGGCAGCGAGTAGCCAAAGGATGACTGCAAGTGTGCATATAGGATATTGAAGTCTATACCCCTACACAGCAGTCTGTATTCACACAAATACAGGCAGCGAGTAGCCAAAGGAAGACTGCAAGTGCGCATATAGGATATTGAAGTCTATACCCCTACACAGCAGTCTGTATTCACACAAATACAGGCAGCGAGTAGCCAAAGGAAGACTGCAAGTGTGCATATAGGATATTGAAGTTTATACCCCTACACAGCAGTCTGTATTCACACAAATACAGGCAGCGAGTAGCCAAAGGAAGACTGCAAGTGTGCATATAGGATATTGAAGTCTATACCCCTACACAGCAGTCTGTATTCACACAAATACAGGCAGCGAGTAGCCAAAGGAAGACTGCAAGTGTGCTATTGAAGTCTATACCCGCACGTAAAAATATATCCGAGAAAAACCGGTGGCCCTAGGAATAGGCAATGGACAAATTTCAATAAAGTTGGCGAGTGCTGTCGTCCGCTTATACCGCCAACTCCAACCATCCAACCATCAAAATGTCGAAACATGACGCCGTCCATCAATACGCACCTGATGACTATGATGATGGTTTATTGTTGGGAAAAGTTGCCTGTTTGCTAGGATACAACGTACTGTGAATGTTCCTGGCAGTTTTCTTATTGGTCGTCATGCATGTATGATGCTACAACTCCATTTAACACTTCCAGGACTATGCCCGAGTCCAGCTCGGGACACGGTAGAGTTACTGATTTATCCACCTCTGAGGGCCAAACTCGCTTTAATGTGCATCCTTTACTTAGTTTTCATACCGACGTCGCATGAACAATATCTTACACAAGTTGATAAATTTCATGAATATAAAATTTAATTTTTATTCAGTTTCAGAAATGAACAGGATGGACTTGATATCGTGATAGCCATGACAAGTCACTGTGTTAGGAAAGAAAATCAACGGTCAGAAGACATACAAACATTAAAAAATTCGTACAATGTAAATTTTCTATAATCGTACATTGTCAGTAATTACTATGAATCCGAAATTATGGCGCAAAAACGAAAAATTTCTTCAAAAAATGCCAAGCCGAGACAACACATTGATGTATGTACACATTCACTGGCATTGAGCCAAATTAGAAGTGAGTTAGTTGGTGTCTGTGTTAGAACTCACCATCGTCCTATCATATCACACCGAACACTACCTTGTACTTTACAGCGTTCATTATTGGCAGGTCATTAACCAATGGAGAGCCGAACTGATATTGACCCAATCAAATGTACTTTATCGACTTTATCGTATAAAATTATTTAGACTCAATCATGTCCTTTTGAGTGGCTATATAAAAAAGAAATCCTATCGTTAGGGCCACTGATTTTTCGCGAATAAATTAGAGCACGCAGTAGACTTCAATACTATATATACACCTAGGCTGTTGTCATACCTCCATTGGCAGTTATTGTCGTTTACGCATCTCACCGAGCCACTCAGGATTCCGATACTGCGACACTTCACTTTCGTGATTCTTGCGCAAACAGTTAACACGGACAAGAACATGTTTCATCCAATCAAAAAAGCTGGATTCCCCCGCAGTGCTTTAAACTTTATCGTGTTCTGGAATCTTCTCGCGAAATATCACGGCCCATACCTATCGTTAGCAATATCATTGTTACTGCACTGTGGTGTTCTTGTGAGGACGTGTTAAACACTAGCCGAACAAAGACTGCACATCCACGCGAGTTTTGTTCTGCCCAACGAAGAAATGTTAAAATTAGCTTCGCTCGAGCTACAGCCGAGCGTAGTCTGCAAAGTGTTGAGACCCTGAGGAGTCCAGCGTGCAGGTCAACGAACTCGCCGAATTTTCCATTCGTACCTTGTGCCGTCAACGAGCTGGAGATACGAGAGGTCGAGAGGGTCTGAGGCAACTGACCGCGGACAATGGGCGTAACATTGCCAACTCCACTTCCTCCACGGCACGTCGGAGGTACATATAACGGCTCATATCGCCACCGCCTCGCCCACGTGTGCACACTCCTGCGTTCCCGCGTGCCTACCACGTGTGAGCGTGTATGTGGGCGGATACATATATATACCCGGAAATTTCGCGGATTCATCCTGCAACAAGCTAGACTCCAAAATCCTTTTGCGCATTCGAGCATCAGTTAGTAGTTCGTTGGCTGTTGCTCCAGTTCTAACACCAGTTTAGGTAGCACGGGATTCGGTTCTTAATTTCCTTGACGTTTCTTTATTGGCTGCAAGTCGTTCGGGGCATGTCTAACAAACTATGGACCAATAGGAGCACAAGCACATATGTACTCGTGAATGCAGTTTAACTGGTCCTCAGAAGAATCTGCGAAATTTCCGTGCCTCTATCCATAGGCCAAAGACGAGGTAGACCGCTCATTCGTCTTCTGCGCGTGTAAAGGCTGTTCACGATAAAGTGAGCACTTTAGAAATGAACTTTATAAAAAAGTCACTGCCCCTCAATGCATATATTTTAATGGGCGTACTGAGTGATATTAGCCCAGTAACGTTTGTAACGATGGATAGAAAGTAATTCCATGTCTTAACGTTGAATAAAAAGTGTTAGGTAACTATTTGTGATAACTTAAAATTATTTATTTCTCTTTTTGCTTTTTAATGCATCAAAGTGTAAAAATGAGCAGATTTGTAAAAGTTTACTTTCTTAATAATTTCATACTCTCACTTGACCGACGCATGAATAAAGTGATGAGGTCCATGGCAATGTTAATTTTACATAAGGCGGAAGAATACACAACGTGCATACAAGTAGATCTTAAGCAGGTCTTTCAAAAGTGCTCATTTAACCGTGAACAGCTTATGCTCAACATTGACCCACCCCAATCATACACAACTGTCATAGTCACATGGTCAACAGTAATAAACATGTTTGTTTATATCTTAGGGCCGATTTCGCCAACGAAGATTAACTTTTCGGAATGTCGAGATAATTTTATCCAGATGAGAGGTTTAACTTCGATTTTAGTCTCGATAATGTTGAGCGTACTTCACCACATATTCTATTGGTTCTATAATCTTACAAGGAATAGTTCTTCCTGACTTGTTTTTCATTGCGGTTCTTTTCCTATTTTGTGTGTGTTTTGAGTTTTTATTGTTCAGCTCTCACCGCTGATATTGTTTTTACACGGTTTTTCTACTGTGTGGTGTTTTCGTTTTTGTCATCGTGTTGCTTTTTCTTTTGGTTTGCTTTTGTTGTGTGTCCTGTTTTGTGATAATACGTCATTCGTCCTTATTTTTGTCGTTTTAATCGTTTAAATATTCACTTTCTATTGACAAGGAAACAGCTTTTGCTAATTATCTGTCTGTGGTGTTGTAAAGGGTGTTTTTTTTTTCTCGTCTTGCTGAGTTCGGTGCCTTGTGCGATTTTTATTTAGACTCATGGTCAGCAATGGGTACAGTCTTTCATACCATCATAATAACATGAACTCACCATTGCCTTCAAATTTCAAATCTAATTAATATACATTAAACATCCCCTAAAAGAGTGTAAAAAAATTGAGTGGAGAGTTTTTACCTGCTATTAACAACGATTCTATCTGAATTCCTAACTCTAAGAGGCCACATCATTTCATGACTGATATATAGTGGAGATTGCCGTAGTACCGGACAGCGCCCAGTACCAGACAGTAGCTAGTTGTTAGTTCAGCCGCTAGATAGCAGGGGCGTACACTTTCCGATCTGTAGACTCGCTTCATCTCAGTATGTATTCAAGTTTTCGCTGTAGTTTATTTGGCGGGCTCGTGTGCTGTTGCGTGAATAGTGTTCTGGAGGTTTTGAGCAACCAACCTGTGCTAATTTTGGGCACTTCGCTACCTGTTAAAGTAAGTTAAGAAAAAGTGTTATGCGCTGGTTAGGTTTGCAGTTAAGTAAGGCTCTTAGCTATGCAGTATTATTGGTGTTGTGTATCATGATTGTTTACAGCAGCCATTTTATGTAGATCGTGTCGTGTGCCCAGTACTGGACAAGGAAATACATTTAATTACTTTTGAGTGTTCATGATAATACATGGGCTATTTTTTTCAGGGCATTTTTAGTACAACGGCAACGAAAAAAAAAAAAAAAAAGGAAAGTGGGAGAAGCGAGAAATGAAAATGGCTGTTGATAGTGTGTTAGCAGGACAATTAACAATTCGAGAGGCTGCAGGACAATATTTAGTGCCCAAAAGCACCTTGGGGGATCGACTTAACATCTTGAAAGGGGAGAAACCTGTTACTATGTTACCTACTATGGTTAGATTTACGAAAACATTTACAGAAGAGATTGAAAGTGAGCTAGCGAATGAATCATTTGAAGGACCTAGACAATCGCCTGTTACCAGTCACTAAATCTGAATTCTTGTCACTTGTTTACCAGCTGGCTGAACACATGAAAATTCCCCACGAGTTCAACAAAAAAAAAACTGAAAAGATGGAAACAAATTCTACAGGGAGTTTGTCAAACGGCATCCACAATTTTATCTCCGTACCGCCGAATCCACTAGTCTTCAGCGTGCTACAGGCTAAAGCAAAACCCAAGTTCACAAGTTTTTCTCTAAATTTGAGGAACTGTTGAAAGAATATTCGTACCCCCTACCCCCCCCCCCCAAAAAAAATTTCAATTGTGATGAAACAGGAGTTTCTGTTGTCCACGAAAATCCTTTGAAAGTTTTGTCCATAAAAGGCAAAAAGCAAGTCAGGAGGCTCACTTCAGGGGGAGGGGGAAAGAACATCACAATAATGCTGTGCACAAACGCTGCAGGAAATGGATCAAAACCTGAAAAAGGATGCTCCAGATGTAAGTGTTTTTGATGCTCAGGAAAGTGGATGGATTTCTGCAGCGGGATTTTTGAAGTGGCTAGAAACATTTGTTGATAGTGTTAAACAAACAAAGCAAAGTCCTGTGCTTCTGATTCTCGATGGGCGCAGTACGTACAAGGACTTGCAACTTATTTTGTTTGCAAAGGGAACAATGTTCACATGTTAAGCTTGCCTCCCCACACGACCCACAAGCTTCAGCCTTTAGATCGTGCCATTATGAGGCCGTTTAAGACTGCATTCGACGCGGCTTGTGGGAACAGGATGCACAAATATGGATATCTGGGGCTTAAAATCCACGAAAGAGACATCTGTGGCTTGGTTAAAACAGCATTTACCTCAATTTGCAGGATGGATCTGGCCAGGTCAGCTTTTGAGTGTACTGTAATACACCCATTCAACAGGCACATATTCACAGATATTGATTTCATTCCAAGTAGGATGAGCCAGCACATTAGGGAAAAGAGTTCGAATGAAGAGGCTCAGCATTGTGAAACTCCGTCAATATCGAGAGACTTCCGAGCCGTTATTGAGAAAATATCGCCAGTACCAGAAGAAATAGAGACCAAAACAGCAAATAGAAGAACAAGAGCAGAAACTAGCGAAGTACTGACATCAACACCATACAAGACAGCCCTGGAAGGAAAAGAGGAAGCTAAAAGAGATAAATTGTGAAAGCAGAACAAAGGAAAGACATGAAAGAGGAGAGAATAAAATAAAACACTAAAGAAAAAAGAAAAGAAAAAAAGAAATATAAGCAACAGGAAGGCAAAGAATGCTCCCAAAACCTCCAACGTTCAAGGAGCACGACGAATGTTGAATTTTGGGGACAATGAAAAAGAAGAGACAGGCGGAAAACAACAAGAAAATCAAGAAGATGAAACCAATTGTACTGAGTGCGTAATATGCGGTGAAACTTTCCCTGGAAAACTGGGTGCAGTGTTTAGATTGCGGTGGCTGGGCACATGAAGAACGTGCAGACAGCGACAATATCGTGTTTTTCAGGCGAGAGCGCTGTAAATATATTTTTTTTATGTTTCTTTTTTTTTCAGGTACTTGTACTAGATTGTATATTCAGGGTTTTCCATAATTTTAGGGTTATTAGAAGAGACCTGCAAAATTCGCGTTATTTGTTTGCGTCAAGTTGAAATTCACAGTACTGTATATACTCGAGTCGGCGTCGTTTCTCCATTGGCTGCTGTCTTGACGTTAAGTCACTCTCTTTCTGAGTGAACTGCACATGATTGGGGCACGCGGTTGTGGAACGTTCATTTATTGGCGCAGAGTTACCAGGGGCGTGTCAAATACAGACTGGTCCAATGACAATCGTATTGCAAAGGAAAAGTGTTTTAAGTTTAACATGTCCTCAAATAATAACGCAAATTTTGCAGGTCCCTAGTTATTAGTCTTGTTCATAATTGTATATGCATATTTTAAAATGCTGTCCGGTACTGGGAACCTCTTTTTGAAAAAAAAAAAAAAAATGTGGAACATTTTTAAAATATTTAGAAAAATATATTTGGAAAAAATACTGTGGAATTATTTTATATGATCATTTTATGCGCATGTTAAACTACATGACCAGCATATATTTTTCATATCTGATTCCAAATAATAATGCAAAAAAAAAAAAAAGCTAAAGCGACATATTTTAATAGGCGCGTGTGCTAAGTAAGGAAACCGTAATCAATAAGTGCCTAAGAGACATTAACCCAGAACTGATAACCTTTCCAATCGCAGTTTCTTCTAACACTTTTCAATCGAGACCGCTGGACGACAGTATCAGCAGTTCCGGTAAGTGACAGGAAGGGAAATGTCTTGAAGGAAAGGTTCGTGACCATGGTTCATCTACAAGGCGCCGCTCGTGACAGGATCTGGAGAAGTGGCCAGGACCCAACAAGGTGTCATCGGTCCCCTCGAAACTGCAGCGGCGGTGTTCAGCATCGCTCTCTACGGGGCAATTATTCAAGCCGCGCCGCCCTGCTTATTAATTAAATGCTTTCTCTTTTAACAAGCCCGCCAGTCTCCGGCAAGTCGAGCGCAGTTTCCCCTGCGAGCAGTAGAGTAATAATTATAATTGTTACGCCTTTTACGTGCAGAAGCCGACCGTGGGTGACGAATTGAGAAAGCGCATGTCACGGAAGTGCATAGTAATTTGCTTGTATAGGTGGTGGAAAGTCACTTTGAAATAGCTAATTCCGATGCAACTTGCCGGAATCGAAATCATAACCTCCCGAACGAAGGTATTGTGCTGCCGGACATGATTGCTGGACCCACCTTTTTTTTACGCGTAAAGATGTCAGGACTAGTTGCACTCCGAAACACTAAAGCTCAGGTACACTTTCGTGATTGGATGATATTAACTGTCACACATTCGATATGTTTGCCAGCGAATCACGGACACTCAGTGTCGGATTACTAGAGCACCAAGTATTTCGCAGATTGAGTTGGCAGCAAGCTAGGCTGGACGGCCCTCTATGCACTTGCTTATTGGATGCTGTGATCAAGTTAGGCCTCTGTACAGGACTGTTAAACGCTCACTCACACTACTGCTTCCTGCTTGTTGCTGACTGTCAGTTAAATGGAGTGTGTCTAGACAACTGCCGTCCAATCACAACAGTAGAAGAAAATAACAAGTGTTTGAAGTCCACCCCACCTCCGAATAAACTCGCGAAATACTCGTGGCTCTACGATTACGTAATTTTGGTTGGCCTCCTCAGGTATGGAACTGTCTTCCGACAAACACACGTGTCCAAAAGGAAAACTTGCACGTATCTTATAGGATATTGGAGTCTAGCCTTGCCGTAAATCTTTGCGCGGAAAACAGGTGGCCCTAATGATGTTACACGTGGGCCCAGTACGTGGGATTGAAGATCTTCAGTGTCGGCGATTGCTTGTTGAGTTTCGTTTATGGTTATCACATCGCAAGGCAGTTCGCGATCAAGATGGCAACGGGACTTCTTAAGGCCACTTATTTTTCGCAAAATTATTCCCGCACAGGCTGGCCTGCCCAGTCAGCGTGTCCACGATCGTGGACATGATGTGCATGAAGGATATATATGACTAGGGACGTGCTATATAAGCGTTATTACTTGACATCAGGCTAAACTTCACAGTTATATACGCACTATAGCCGACATCGTTTCGCCATTGGCTTCTGTACAAATGTGCATTCACTCCTTTTCTGAGTGAACTGCTCATGATTGGGGCACACAATTGTGAACTGTTCATTTACTGGTGTAGCGTTACCCGGGGCGTGTCAAACTATGGTCCAATGACAAACGCATTGCAAAAGGTACGCGTGTTTAGAGTTTAACGTGTCCCTAAATAATAACGCCAAATTTGCAGGCTTCTTCCAATGAGTGAAGAGATTTGCGTGGCTCTTGACACTTTCAGGACTATGCCCCAGTCCAGCTCGGGACACGTTAGGATTACTGGTTTCTTCACATTTGAGGACCAAACTCCCTTGAATATGTTTCCTCTGCTTTGTTAGTTTTTATACCGCCGTGACATGAACAATATCTTACACAAGTTATGCATTTCATTAATAAAAAAAAATATTTTTATTCAGTTTGCAGAAATGAACAGGATGGACTTGATATCGTGATAGCTTTGAATAGTCACTGTATTTGGTAAGAGTCAGCTCGCCATTTCATTGGCCAGAAGCCAGCCAATAAAGGTACTTGTTAGTCCGGTCTGCATATCCGGTGTAATTTGTACCAGTAGGACCTGGTAAGTGAAAATACACAGACCAATACACGTGAGGCTCGTGTAGTATAGGCAATTCGCTTCCAGCTAGGCGTAATGTCTTGTAAATATGTTCAGATCTCAAAGTTTTAATACGGACAGAAAGTGCTATACATTAATATCCTACGTGAACATATGATTCCTTACTGCAGTTATTGGCCACCTGTCTTCCTGAGGAGACAATTTTTTACACGGCTGAGCCAATCAGCATCGGCAGACCGTGATTGGCGGGCAGGCAGTTAAGACGCGAAACAATTAGAACCAGCCAATCCCGAGAGCGGATCCAGGCTACCATGTTTCGGAGTGCAACTAGTTTTGGAATATTTTCTCGAAAAATGGCATAAGTAAGAATGGGAGTATTCCGCGGCTTCATTTGAGGATAAGTTGGACTTCAAACCCAATGTAAGTTTGAGCTGCTCCTGCAGTTGGTTCACCGTTTATTATACACGCCCTGGATCACTCTGAGCCAATAACAAACCTGCCAGTAAACGAGGACCGAATCCCCTAACAATAGGCCTAGAGATCATACAGCTAGCACTGGAACACTAGCCAATAAGTAGACACCTGAAAATTTTGCGAGTTAAGTGAGCTACAGGCTAGACTCAACAATCTTATGTACAAATATGCTGATGTCAACTGTGCATTGGTTATCTGCTGTCACATTGGCAGGCGACGGCCCACATCGAAGCACCGTGAGGGCGGCTCATAACATCGGAGTCTTGAGGGTGATGCGCTGTGAGCATGGAGCGGCGCCGGAATGCAGGTGCGGGGGGAGTGGGAGATTTCCGAGGAGGCCCTCCGACCAGTGGAATCGTCCGGCATGGTTTCCCAAATTCTAAAATTTTGGCGTGACCCCGCCGGGAATCGAGCCCGGTTCGCCTTGGTGGGAGGCGGGTAGTCTAACCACAACACCACCGTTGCCCCGCGTGTCTTTGTGACGAGGAATCTTCTTACCTAACGAGACCAATCAAAATTAAATTATTCCGATGCTGAACGTTTGAGTATCGCATTCGGACACCTAAGATGCGTTGCAATTTAAATTTAAATTGTCTAACTATGAAAAGGTATAAGTGTTTTGGAGTACAGCTAGTCATGAGACCTTTTTAGGGAGGAGGGGAGGGAAGTAAGAAATAAGGTGTCGCTAACAATATACTATATACACGCCTGCAGTGTTTCTTTGTGAGAAGGCATTCTGGTATTTAACAGGCTAATAAGAATTAAGTTATTCCGATAATGTCAGTACCGTACTGCTAGTCTGCGATTTGTGGAGAGGCACCAAAGGCGTGTATAGTTTATTGAAACATTTAGAAAATCACCCAATGTAAGATGTGTTTTGCTGTTTCCAAAATATGCCACGTGTCACAAGCGTTTTATACTTACGCCAGTCCTGTCAAACCCACATTAATTTACGGTTTCAGGTGTTGCAAGCAAGAAAATGTATGCTTCGCGCTGTATTTAAAGTCGACAAATCTCTTGTTTCGTTACATATCACAAGTAATGCGTAGATACCTGCTAAATTTGCGTTATTATTTGGGGACACTGAATGTGCATGAATGTGGTGCTTTGATCCTTTGTTGTAATTTTGTATACTATAACAAGTTTGTCTGCACGAGGCTGAAGAACCACCTCAAAGTAATAACTTTATCGTGGCTTCAGAAAAGTTCGGAGTAATAGTGAATGTACTATAGACAAGAACTCGTTTTGCAGTAATCAGGTGCCCATAAACGTGACGCTCCAGGAGAACGTGGACCGAGATTCTCGCGTCTTTTAAAGGGCGATGTTTTCGGGCGGTTTCGTCGGCGCGAGCAGAAATTTTTCCATTCGCTGCGTCGAAAGGTTTAGAAGCCGCGGCCTTCACATTTCCTGAAGGAAAGTGTGTGTCGCAATTGCTGGGAAGCGCCAAGCCAGCTCGGAACGCTGTGACAACTGCTGAACGCGCCAAGCTGCCGAGTGTCGTCGTGGAATTGGTGCCGCCAATGTCTGCACGCACTCACTTCCGGGAGAACTAAGATTCTGATAGAACACTTTACAACGCCCTGATCATTTATCTATTTGACCTCATGTCTGTCCTCCCACATGCACGTGATATGCCTAATAGTTAGGGATGGAAGGATTCAGCGTTTTGATTGTCTATGGTGAGCATAATTGATGGTTGTGGCATAAACCTAATTCTCCTTGAAAATACGAGTCCTTATACATGTTGCCACTAACATTGTGTCTGTAAGTTTTTATCCTGGTGGCCATTGACTAAAACATAATCAAAGAAGGGCGGTACCAGCACCCCTAGCTGACGATGATAGAACTACGAGTCGAACGAAGTGACTATAGACGATACAATAGGGATGCCTACAATAGCAGACCAGAGACGATCGGTGCGCTCTTGGAGACGAAACAACCATGGTAAACGAGATGAATGTCTACAGAAGCGTGACGAGAATGATAAAAGAGAGGTTAGGAGGAATGATAGAGCATGAAGTAATATCTAGAAATGTTTAGAAACGATATGGATGACATCGACATAGAATGATAGAACATGAAGTAATGTAGTAATGTCTAGAAACCATATGGCCAATGTTGACTTTGAATGACAGAGCATGAGGTGAAACGAAGAGTATGTCATACAATATGGCAGTGGCAACGTCATATAAGATGGCGGACGAAAGTTACGCAATACAACATGACGGCCGCAGCATCTCACACACCTCGCCTTGAACCCTATGTCCCAGAACCCGGTTATTCCTATCTACATCTCATTGAAAACTTGATCTTCAGATGTTTATACATTGGCGGAGACCTGAAAAATTCGCGTGTTCATTGACCTACAGGCTAGACTCTACAGTCTTATGTACAGATATGCCGATGATAATAGTGGATTGGTTGTCTGCTGTCACAGTGGTTGGCGAAGATTGGGCCAGCGTTCTCCAGGAGTGTCAAAAACCCGGGTGACCAAATGCTAAAGTTATATATATATATAATATATATATATATATATATATATATATATATATATATATATATATATATATATATATATACACACACACACACACACACACACACACACACACACACACAAGTGTTTTGAATTCTAGCTTGTCCCAAAATGAAACTGCGAATTTTTCAGGTCTCTGTCGATAACGAGCACCTGTTCAAGACAAATCACGCCCTGCGATTGTTGGTGAACCAAAACTACGTGGAGTTTATGCCGACTTCGGGGACGTAGAACCTTACCTGGGCGTATATGCACCGCAATACTACTGATCGTGCTACTGATGTTCGCCTCCCTCTAACCCTGTTGTCATCAAGAACTTCTATTAGCATGCGTGCATGACGTCACTCTGAAGTTACGCAATTTTTCCTAGGTGTTTTATCAATTTCATGTAATCTACACGATTTGAAAATGTATCATGGAAGAATTCACTAACTAACTGAGGGAATTTCTTGTAAATATATTTAATAACTTTTTTATATCTATTTTTGTACTTAGGTAGCCTATTCGGTCTGATAGTGCTGTATTTTTGAAGTTAATGGTAAAATTTACAAAAGAAACAAAATATTTCTGACTCCAGATGTAGGCCAGGAAAAAGGAACTATAAGTTGCTTCCCCAAACCCATTTATTTTCCTTCTTTTACCCACTGTTGGGCGTTCTCTGCATTTTGAGAATAGTTGCACTGGAGGAAGTAGAGCCAGAGATACTTGCCTCCTTGTATCGCCAGGCTACCGGTACAGAAAAAAATGCCATATCTATGGAAAATTTCGCGAGTTCAATTACGTGTTTGCCGGACTCCACAGTCGTGTGTACACTCGAGCCTCGGATGTTTGTTCATTGGCTTCTGCTCCAGAGAGTATCCAGTGTTACCCCACACCTGGCAGTATGACACTCGCTACTTGTTACCTTGCAAGTGTGCTATTGGCTCAGAGTTTCCCAGGGCATGTCTAATGAACTGCGATCCAATTACTACGGTGACTTCAGTGTACACGCGTTGGACGTCTATCTTGTTCTAAAATGAAATCGCGAATTTTTCCTATCCCTAGTTATACACCGTGGATAGAGTTAGTGATTTTTCGGGGGAAAAAATGTGAGTACACCATTGGATGCAATACTCTAAGCACCCATCAGCAGTTTGTCTATTGCCATTGGTTGCTGTCTGCTTGAGAAGGCGTTTTCATATTTGACCGGAACCACTCAGTATTCGGCAACATTGGCGCGGTTCCTACATGGTTTATGCGAAAGTACTTCAGCCAATCAAGTTAGATAAACGACGCTACAGTGTTTTGGAATATAACTTGTCTTGAAATATTTTCGCGAAATTTCGCTGCCCCTAACCGTGTGACGTGTGACAAGAGGTGACGGACGAAGGAGACAACAGTTTCCCCTGCAAAGGTCGCAGCAGGGCATGGCAGTCACGTGCTCAAGGCACCTCCTCCCCCTCCCTTCTTCCCCACAACCGCACACGTGGTCTGGAATATCGCCCAACGCGCGCCGCGCGGGTGAAAGCTGCCTGTGGCCCGAGGCCTGTGAGTGTGTGTGTGTGTGTGTGTGTGTGTGTGTGTCACTTGTACAAACACGTACACGTCGCAGAGGAGGACGTGGTTGTGTGCGATACTCGCTCAAGGTCAAGACTCCCCGCTCTCGGCGGTTAAGTCCTCGGGATCAGCTTCGCACCGACCATAGTACTTCCCGGAGACGAACATGAGGGGAATACTTTCGCTAGCTCGCTACTCCGAAATGACGTCGACGCCGAGAAGGTTACCCTTGGACTACGTGACGCGATTGAGTGAAGAGATTTGGACGGTTCTTAACATCGAGGTCTTGAGAGCCGATGAGGGCGATTAAGGTGAGTATGGAGCAGCGCCGTAATGAAAGGGCTGGGAAAACGGGAGATTCCCGAGAAAACCCGCCGACCAACGGCATCGTCCGGCACGATTCCCACATGCGAAAATCCGAGAGATATCCTGCTGGGAATCAAACCCGGATCGCCTCGGCGGGAGGCGAGTAGTTTGACCGCTACACCACCGCGGCCCCGAAGTTTGCAGGTCTCTGCAGATCACACCGCGAACTACAGCAACATTTGCCTGCAAAATGGCGTCACTGGCCAGCAAAACTGTGAAACGTCGACCGCCAATCATCCTGGTAACCCACTCGCAAGCTGGGAGCCCAGCCAATAGGAAGATATTCGCAGTAGCGAATCAGACACAAGGTCTGTTCTCAGAGCCTCGCGCAGCCAACCACAGAATGAGATACATCATAGGTACCTTTACACCATCTCGTCCCTCTGTGCATACTTAGGCTCCCGCCTAGTTAGTGCCGCTTGAACTGTACTGCAGTGTGTTTGGCATACAGAATGTTCCGCGACTCAAACGACATACTTCGGCAGCGTGTTATACAGATAATTTCCAACAAAAACATGAAGTAGGCTATGCAGCCCCATTTCAGAGTTACGGGGACGTAAATGCAACAAAAACACAAATTGTAATTACTGAACATCTTTATTACAATTGGCTACATGCATGTTGGAAGACCGTCATAAGCTGTTCAAAATGTGCCGAATCTGACTATAAGCAGCTACTGTTAGTGTGGCTGGCGCTTTGTAAGTGTGTCGAGGCGAGTGGTTGTGCAACTATGCCAGGAATGTTTAGACGTGCAGAGTAAGCAGGCATTGTTTTTGTTTACGGATACTGTGACGGAAATGGGCCGTGGTGCAGCAGCTGAGTATCCGCGCATGTGGATTGGAAGAGGTGGACCAGTCCCGTGGCCGGCGCGCTCTCCAAATCTCTCCCCGTTGGACTTCTTCTTGTGGGGCTCCCTGATAAGTAGGGTGCACAGCGGACGGCGGCCAGACACACGTGACCAGTTGCCACAGGCGATAACTGACGCCACTAGTCAACACAGAAGTGAACCTGCAGGCAAGTAGTGGTAACACGCAATGGCAGGCTACAACTTATCGCAGCCTGCTTACGGTCAGATGGTGCACATTTTGAACAGCTCGAGTGAGACATTCAGCATGAATGTAGTCAATTACATTAAAGCCATTCAGTAATTCGCAATTTTTGCATATAATCCATTCGCGGTTTCTTCGGACATTCCTGGAGCCCTGCTTAAGTTCTACTTCCAGGATATTCCTCCGCCTCCTGCAAACTAAGCTTAACTAAGTCTGGAAAATTACACCAGAGGGACAACGCACCGCATTCGTGCGCACTCAGTGCAACAGAGAACTATCAGAACTATTTATCACTAAGCATTACCAACATACTTATTTTCTCACTGTTTTTATCCAAATTATTTATAAACGAAGCATTATAATTTATAGATAAAATATGAATAACATTTCATTTTAACCGAAAAAAAGTAACTTTTATGAACAGAAGTATAAAACTCTTGTGATACAGGGTGTATGTTGGAAACAACCAAGCACGTCATAAAAGGGGAGATTTTTCAAAGTTTTGATTAAAAAAGGCCGAAGAAACCGTGAATGGACTATACAAACCAACACAAGGGCCCTGCATTAAGCCTTCCTGCATACTTTGTATCTGTTAAATAATATGGTCGCCGCTGAAAGCTTTGTTGGTACACGCAGTACGGCGAGGACACTGCACGCCAGTTCAGCCTTGCGCTTAGCGGCGATGGCGCACTTGATGTGCGTGGCAGTATCGCCCTTATCGCTACCACTCTTCTCAGCCTCAAACGTGGAAACAAACCTCCAGGTAGGCGTGGTAATTAAGGGCATATTTCACGATGAATATTTCATTTCATTATCTGAAAGAGATTTATGTATGTACCACAGAAATGGAAATATTTGTAGTTAAATGATTCTGTTTTCAATATATAGCACCGAAAAGTAAAAAATTTCGAATTATGGAAGTCCAAGTTTCTATGCTCCTAATTAACTTCGCCAACTAAATCATACGTCATGTGATCTATATTATACACACAGAATATTAATTATCAAGGATATTTAACCCTTTCAGGCCCATTTTAATTTACATTTTCAGGTGTTGCAAACAAAAAAAAATATGATGAATGCTGTACTTAAGTCGACACAACACTTGTTTCGTTGTCACAGCCAATCAGCTGTAGGCTATATGTTCAGCTACTGTTATATGAACCAATTATGTCCTAGATAAGTAAGATCTTTTGCGAATCATTCAACCATAAGTAAGATCATTCGTCATTGAGTTTCGTAGTGTGCAGTCAGACCAAAAACTACTTACACGTGGGTAGTGTACACAACTGTGTACAATAGGTCTCAATGGGTTAACAATCGGACCTCGGGTACTCGCATCCTGAATGTGTTTTAAAATATCATTGATGTTTTTAACTAACATATTTTTATTCGTGCAAGAGAAACTAATGCATTTTATTTATATATAATTTTCCTTCGGACGAATAAACATATATTGGCAAAAACATCGATACCTATTTTAAAAAAAATTTAGGATGCCAGTAACCCAGTACCGATTCTTAAATATCCTCGATACTTAATTTATATGGTGTGAAAATCATATAGATAACATAAAATGTGATTTAGTTGACAAAGTTAATTAGGACAAGATTAATTTTACTCAGGTTAGAAACAAAATCTTGAGTTCTAATGGGAGAGTTTCACAGAGGTAAAATTTTCGCAGCTAGGTGCTCAGTGTTGCAGAACGTAACTTTTAATTACAATTTTAAGCCACGTGAATTATAAAAGAGAAAGATTCTACTTTATAACGTAAGTTATATTATGTCTGATTTTTGATAACTGCATTTATCCTGTTTTTTTAACGTAGAAAATAGAGAAAATCTGGTTTCTTGCCGACTCTAGCGTTTACCTAGCGGCGAAAATTTTTCCTTTGCCAAACTTTTAACATCGACCTTCCCAGTCTGTGTTAAAAGTGACCTTAATTAGGAGAGTAGAAACTCGGGCTCGCACATTTCGAAATTTCCGACTTTTCGTCGCTATGTTTTGAAAACTTCGAATATTTTAATTTATGTGGCCCTTACATAAATCGCTTTCCGGTAATAGAATAAAAATATTGTCTTGAAATATGGCCTTAAACTTCTTTGTGTTATTGGCTATTCGCGGTAAAATGAGCACTTTTGATAGCCCTGCTTAAGATCTGCTTGCATGCACGTTGTGTATTCCTCCCTGTTATGTAAAACTAACATTGCTAGGGCCCCGCCATTTTATTTATGCGTCGGCCAAGTGAAACTGTTAAATTATTTAAAAAATTAACATTTTCTAAAAATCCTAATTTTTACACTCCGGTGCATTAAAAAAAACTTAAAGTAAAAGAAATAATATAAGTTGTCATAAATGATTACCTAATACTCTTTATTCGACATTAAGATATGGAACTAATCTACCTCCAGCGTTACCAACTTCACTGACCGCATGTCACTCAGGGCGCCCGTTAAATTATATGCAGATAGGGGCAGTGACTTTTTCCTAAGGTTGATTTCCGAAGTGCTCACTTCATGGTTGTCGGGAGAGCGGGCAGCCATCGCACGTGCTAGCAAGTGTGTCAAGGTGCTGTGTCTGTCTGTGTGACGGGTCCATCTCCCCGCGCAGCATCACGACGACGTGCCACGACGCCCGGCGCCGCGCGGAGAAAGAGCGTCATGTCCACCGCGGGAAGACGTGGCCTTGTCGCCTTCCAGGAAACAACTCTGCGCTCACTCGACCGAGCCACGGGCGCTGCTGTCCGCAACGATAATAATAAACAAATTGCGCACAGTCTAGTCACCGTCACTTGCAACTTTTCTGAAGTCCTGCTTGAGTTCTACTTTCAGGATATCCTTCCGCCTCATGCAGGAAGAGCATGACCGAGTCTTGAAAATTACTCGACAGGGACAGCGTACCGAATTCGTGCGCACTCAGTGTTAACTATATTTTGCGTAACAACTGTTTTTTACTAGGCAACTACATTCTTCCTGTTTTTATTCACATTAGTTATAAATGGAATGTTTTATTGGTAGAGACCTGCAAAATTCGCGTGATTATTTGGGGACACATTCAACTTCAAACACATGTAAGTTTGCAATAAATTTGTCATTGGACCATACTTTGACACTCCCTGGGTAACTCTTAGCCAATAAATAAACATTCCACATTTGTCTAGTCCAAAGACATGCAGTCCAGTCACAAACGGAGTGACTTCACAGTTATGCCGCTGCCAATAGAGAAACGATGCCGGCCCAAGTGATATATATATATATAGTACTGTGTAGTTTAGCTTGATGCCAAATAATAACGCGAATTTTGCAGGTCTCTATATATTAGTAGATAAATATAAGTTAAAATTTCCATTTAACGAAAACTAAGGTGCTTTTATGTTAACACAGGCCTAAAACGCCTGTGTTTCACGGTATATTCTGGAAGAAAAAACCAAGCACGTCATACATTGAGTAATTTTTCAGAGGTTTTGCTCAAAAATGTGAAGAAACCGTGAATAGACTGCATTAGGGAAATCTGTTCAAGTGCACTGAGAGAAAAGTTTGTTCAAGCCACCAAAATATTTGTTTGATATATTTAGTTGCCCCAACAAAACATTTTGTTAAGTAAACAGGACTTGAAAAAAACAACAAAACTAATTTGGTTTATCTGACGCAATGCATGCTTGAATATACGAAACGTCTGTGTTTGTCCGAAAGAAAATTAGACTGCCAACGAAATATTTAGTTGAATGAACGCTGCCCTTTTGATTGCCTCAGATAGAAATTACAGTTTGGGAGTTTGTATTGTTTGTGACAACTCGGATATTAACTGTGTTAGTTAGAGCACTTATTAACACTTTGAAGACAATACCCGCTTGTAGTTCGTGCAAAACTAGTATAAGAATATTTATTTGTCTATAAACCACCTAACTGACCTGGATGTACTTACTTTGGCCCCTTATTTTTGTCACGATTTAGATACAATGAAACTTAGAATTAAAGACAATTTTCGCAAATAGAAAGAACAATTTTCGTACCGTTTCTAAAATGTACATGATTGACTGTAAATACTGCTCATTACGAAAGACCGTTTGGTTGGTAGACTGCAAACTCCACACTTTGTTGGCGGACATTGGCCAATAACGAACGTCTGTCGCAGATTTGACCAATAGGACGAGGGTAAGAGATAAAAGAGACCAATATAGTATGGCGTCCTTACAGTGGTGTAAGTAAGCGACTCATTTGTAGTTTGTCTTTAACGCTGGTTAATGTTTGTTGACTTCAAAGTGTTAATGATTAATAATGGCTTGAACATCCTAATCAAACTAGTTGAACATGTAACTAGAAAGTAAAGCTGTAAAACTTGAGATTTTTATTTTCACATGTTGGCCAGCATTAGAAATGCATGCATTAAAAAACATTCCTTTATTTTACCAGTATTTTCTTTAGCATAAGTTGGTAAGGCGTAACGGTTGGGCGCGGGCACTGTAAGTTCGAGTCTTCGTCGACTACTATTTCTTTTATATTAAACTAAACCGTTTAATGCTCGTGGAGTCAAACAAATCTTCAGTTGCACAAACCAAATTTTTGTTTAGGTAACCAAATAAAATAATAGTTTAAAAAAACAAAATATTTTATTGCCCCTATAGGCCTACACACAATTACACTTTGTTTGAGTCAGCAAAATCGTTTTCCTCTGTGTAAAATGAGTACCTTGAAACAAATGTCTGAAGAAAAAAAAAAGAATTACTGTTTTATAATTACGTACGATACAGACAGACAAGCAGACTGCTATTAAGGCGGTAGCAAAGTATTAATTAAAGTTGTGAAAATTTGCTGCATTTCGAGAGTCCTGTTTAAATCTATGAACTTATAGCTTTGTTTTATGCATACTAAAGTATGTATGAATTTTCTCACAACTAACACTTTTCCCTTCCTAGTAATTCCACGACTCTCAAGGCCTCGCAGTATCTTCACATTCTGAATCGAACATTTGAGAAATCAATCCAAGTATGTCTTGCATCGTTGTTTCCTATGAATGTTCCATTTATCGCAAGAGTTTTATACTTGCGACTACATAAAAAAAAAATTATTTTCATATTAATTTGAACTTTTAATTGTACTTTCTATAAATTATAATATTTCACTTATAATTAATACCTATACATAGGGCCACCGGTTTTTCGCGAAAATATTCCAGGACTACTTGCATTCCGAAACACTAGAGCGCAGATTTACTTTCGTGATTGGCTGATATTAGCTGTCACGAATTGAAGGTGTCTGCTCGCGAATCACAGACACTCAGTGCCGCGGTTACCTAATTCCGATTGGCCCAGTCAGGCACGGAACTGTCTGCCGACAAAGATACGTGGCCAATAACGAAAGGAAAACGGCGTGCATTCCGTAGGACATTGGAGTCCAGCCTTCGCGGAAAACAGTTGGTCCTACCTATAAATAAAATAGGTATGTTGGTAATGCCCAGTAATAAGAAGTTTCTATGCAAAATGTATTACACTCAGTGCGCACGAATGTGGTGCATTGTCCTATTGGTGCAAAATTATAGACTCGGTTACGCTCCTGTTGGATGATGCTTAGGAATATGATGGGAGTAGAACTTTACCCCAGTGCTCAAGAAAAGTTGAAAGTAGCAGTGAATTGACTGTACTACTAGAGGGCGCCGGTATTGCATTACGGCACGTGAGCCTGCTGTTAAGTATTCACAGACCGCTACACTCGTGGTCCATTAGAAGAGAGCTGATCAGCGAGAGTGATTTTTTATGAGTACATAATCTACTTTCTCGGCAGATGACTATATTAGAGGCGTTTCATTTTCACTTGTACTCTTCGCAAGATCGCCTTTCTCCGAGGCAAGACGGTTCTCCGAGGCAAGACATGTCACAATCAGGTTGCATGTCTTGCACAGGTGTGGTTTCTTTACAGATAGGAGGCGAGAGAGAATGTTTTTAATATTCATTATTCAATTTTTTTTTTTTTTTTTTCTCTGGCAGGGCAGAATATTTATTACTCGGTAGATTTCCCGAACTGAATATCAATGGAGTGCCTTCATTTCCATGCACAGATATTTTCGAAAGGATGGTAATTTATTTTTTTCTCGGAATGACTACAAAGATAATATTATACAAGCATTAAAAAAAACAATTCTCAATTTGTTAAAAATTTTAAAAAAATCTGCCAAGTTCACCAGATATTCTACTGAAACTTCACGAAATTGACTGCAGTATTTTTAAAGTTTTTTATTGTAAAATAATACATTGCAATCAACCACAGTAAAATAATTTTTGTTACTGTGTGGGACGTATTTTTGTACAGTTATAGATTTCTGCGATTCTGAAACCTGCATTTCTTATTTAGTAGCATTATCTCTTGTATGGATAGTGAGGATAGAATTTTTATGTTATACCTACCTACCAAACAGCCTATAATATTACCACATTCGCCTAGCCTATCCTGGCTAAAGCATGTCTGAAAATTGTTGCATGTTTTTTTTTTTTTTCAATGAAAGACAATTCGTGGTTTATGATAGCTGTTATTCACTAATAAAATTTAATGTAATATGTTTGGAAAAAATTCAATAATGTTAAATTTTACTCTGCTCCACGGTATGTCTAAAAACTATGCCAATTCTCCCACTTAAGTAGCACTTTAGAATTAGATTATTTTTTTAAATTTCCAGCAGATCCATGTATTATAACGGACACACAAACTTACATGCTCACAGGAAACATTGCAGCATGTAGGAAAAGTAGTTCCGATTTTTAACTGCGTATTATGTGTGATTTTTAATATTTGCGGACACTGAAATTTATTTATGACTTTTTCTGCACATAATAATAAGTAAAGGCTGTTCATGGAAAATTGAGCACTTTTGAAAGCCCCGCTTATTTTCTACTTTCAGTCCGTTGCGTGTCCTTCCGCCGTATCTTAATGTCTACATTGCCACGTGGTGTATGTTTGATCAGCTGTTCATTAGTCTGCTGTATTTATGTAGGTACCTAACAATGCAACATGTATTTATCTGTAGTAATGTGCTACATTGTAGATATATGTTCACGTTAATTTCAGTAAATATCATCTCGTTGAGAACACTGATGTGGTTTTTACTGTTTTTCATACAATAGTAGAATGACTACAGCAATATGAACGTAGTTTCGTCAGAATACTAACGCATTTCATGATGGCAACGCATTTCACAAAATTTCATTCACGCATTTACTGCAGAATTCAATTTTCATAATTTCCATTGTCGAGATTGAGGTTATCCGTGGTGACTCGGACACCTCGCCGTTTATGTTAGCCCGGACACATTAAAAGGCCCAACAAAACATCTAGAAACTGTGTAAACATATTAAAAGTAGATGAGAAATGTTCCACGAGTAATATAAAGAAATTTTATGGCGTTATTTGTTAAAAGTTAATTAAGCACGTACAGAGGTATCGAATGGGGTAAACTGTACTCGATTGTCACGTAAATAATAACACACATCCACTAAAGCTCCAAAATTACTAAACAATACCGCAAATATAATTAAATGCACTCAGCGTAAGATTCTTCAATTTTTAGATCGTATTACCAAGTTTATTTACATGTACACACAATGGCTATGTCATCATAGTATGTAAAATTTCAGTCTTCCCGCGACTAGAAATAACGTCGAAATACAGCAAAAAGTAATTATAATACGTACCACTCTAATGACTACAGATATATAGACTTAAATGTTTTCAATATTATATAAATACAATTTTTATATTGGAGGTTACGAACTGTCACTCAAATCAGGTTTTTTAAGGCACTTACAAAACTAACAAATGAACGGAACATAAAAGGACAAATAAATTCACGGAATTCAGAGCATGTGAACGCGGGAATGGGAAGGACATTAAAAAAAAAAAGTGTTAACGAAACAATTGACCATTTAACTTGAAACAGCAGCGTTTGGTGAACTGTTGCAAGGTAAGCTGTGTTTTGTTCTGTGCTATACCTAATCGTTTGCTTGTTTACACATCGACAACTTAAACGTAGTAGTGCTGTTGACGTCACAGCACGTGTAATGGGTGCCATGCCTCTCTCTCTCTCTCTCTCTCTCTCTCTCTCTCTCTCTCTCTCTCCTCTCTCTCTCTCTCGTGAGTGGCCGCAATACATTCAGTTTCTCCCGGCCCCAAAACCTTGTTTACTGGTTCGTGCAGCGTGCGCCGAGCAAGCACCAGATCACTTTGCAACACTCCACCGGCCGCCACTGATTGGCTGGGATCCCGGGCGGCAACTAGGCGCTGACTGGCGAACGGAGTTTGGAGGGTGACGCCGTTCTGCTGGTGGTCGAAGCCGCTTCACTTCTGTATCGTCGAGTATTACGTGACTCTAGGAGACTCTCCCGGTTGCAGGTGGCGGCGCCGTCACGCCTGGGGTACAAGAGTGCCGCGGTCACGTGAGTAGTGCCGGGTTCCTCTCCGTCGCTGCACCCGGCTCTCACCTGCACCCGTGTTGCAACACGCGCGTGCATCCTCTATCTGCCTGCCTCTCGCCACATGCAGACGTCGCCGGTTGCGTTTCTCAACACTGCACTCGCAGTTCCCCGACGTAGGCAAGCGATTACATCACCTTCTAACACCTTAACGTAAACATCAATTTCTCCTTTCAGGTATTGCGAAAGAAAAGACATTCTGAGAAGTAGATACTAATTTCTTATATCCCTTTCAGAAGCACTTTACTTTGCGGTTTCAAGTGTCGCAAACAATGAAATTTTTTATGATGCGTGCTGTACTAAAGTCGTCACAACGTTTGTCTTGTTGCCACAGCCAATGAGCTGTAGACTATATGTTCGGCTACAGTAACATAGACCGATTACGGCAGCGAATTATGTACCCACAGGTGAGATCATTGGTCATTGATCTTTGTAGCGTGCAGTACAGTCCAAACATTACCTACACGTGCGTAATATACACAAGTGTGTACACTGGGTCTGAAAGGGTTAGCAACTTCCCATCACGTCCCGTAGAGAATAAACACTGCAGCATTAAAATCATTGGCATTGGCTGCACTAACGGCATCAAGCATACAACTGAGAGTTACCTCACGTAATAAAAATGTATGAACTTTTGCAAATCTACTTGAAAACTTCTTGCGGCAAAAAATGCCGCAAGATAATGCATAAATAGAGACCTGCAAAATTCGCGTTATTTTTTTGCCTCAAGTTGAAATTCACAGTACTATATATACTCGAGTCGGGGTCGTTTCTTCATTCGCTGCTGTCTTGACGTTAAGTCACTCCCTTTCTCAGTGAACTACACGTGATTGGGGCACTCGGTTGTGGAACGTTTATTTACTGGCGCAGAGTTAACAGGGGCGTGTCACATAAACAATGGTCCAATGACAATCGTGTTGCAAAGTAAAAGTTGCAGGTCTCTATGCATAACATTTTTTTGCAAATATTTATTCGAAGTTACTTTCAAAATTGCATTTCAAATGAGAACATTCTACAAACATCAAGGATCTGGTGGCTGTCGTAATTGCATTTCAAATGAGAACATTCTACAAACATCAAGGATCTGGTGGCTGTCGTAATTGCATTTCAAATGAGAACATTCTATAAACATCAAGGATCTGGTGGCTGTCGTAATTGACTTTCATATGCATTGCACGTTACGTTTTACCACGTAGTGCTTTAACTGTAAAACTCCAACCATAATCTAAATAGGATTGTTAAAAATTCTGAACTTCTATATCAAGGAAATACACGTATTGCTTGTAACCACTTGGGATGCCGGTTGGCATTAAACCCACAACTCGCTTTAGTTCATATGCACTTTCGTAGTTGGATGATTTTAAATATCACGTGCCTCAAGTGTCTGACCGCGAATCAGGGACGTTCCATATCGGAGTACTTCATTACGATTGGCCCAGTCAAATAAGAACGCGTCTTCTCACGTAGACACCTGGCCAATAACCAAAGGTGCACGTAGGATATTGAAGTCTAGCGTGACCATAAATATTTTCGCGAAAAACACCTCTCTCTACAGATATGTAGCCGATTGACAAAAGCCTCATGGTCCTGCCCCATTAACAGGTGTGCTTAATCATGTCCCCATTTTGTGACGTAAACGTATATCAGTCAATGGTTTAATGTGCATTCCACTAAATATATGCCTAAATTTATTTGTCGATCAGACTTATTAGGATGAGCTGCTAAGGAAATCTGCTTTTTGGTACGCTGTCGCGCGAAAATAATTCTCCTTCGGAAACGCATTGTACACGAAGTGGGCAGGGTAAATGTGTTTGGAAACACGGACAACCCCATGTATTTATCTTGAACAGTACCATCCATGTCTTGGATCGACTTAACAAACAAAATGTTAAACCACTCTCTACCAGTCAGTAGCAAACAGCGTATTTATTTTCTATATTTCTGTCAGGTGTGTAAAATTTGAAATTTCGAAAGCCTTCCCTCTATTTGTGCAAATAACGCGTTACATAAGTAGGATTGTATATATATATATAATTATCTTCTAAAGTTAACAACACGCGAATTCGTAATTCGTGTAACGAATACATTATATCTAGAGACCTGAGAAATTCGCGAGTTCAATGAGCTGCATGCTAGAATCAACAGTCTTATGTGCAAATACGCCGATGTCAACTGTGCATTGGTTGTCTGCTGTCACAGAGGCAGACGACGATTGGGCCAACGTTTTCCAGTGTGTGTCAAACACCGCGTGGACCAATGGCTAAAGTTATATACACGCATGTGTTTTGAATTCTAGCTTGTTCCTAAATGAATCCGCGAATTCTTCAGGTGTCTAGTTGCATCGCTCTATAAGTGAATGCTATTTCGTCCAGTATATAGTCAGATGCACATTAATCGTGCAATAATTAATGTGTTGAAATTAGGTCTGTAGGAGCAGTCACTTCAGGGCGATAGCTTTCTAGACTGTTTCGTGACCGGAGCATAAAACGAAATGTTATTAAATGGCCTCGGCTGTCCTGCGATTAGCCACACACCAAGAGCTGCTTAGAGGCTGGGCGGGCCGCAGTTAATCAGTTAGCCTCGGCGCCACATGCTACCGCTTCTCTCTTCCTTTTGTGTGTCATGGTCGTGATGAAGATCACGGGATTGAGGCTGTTGCTTGTTTGAGGATTTGGTACATGAAATTCTGTTATTTTAAGCCAATTTTGGGAGATAAACATTTCAAACAAAAATCTAAGTGTGAGAAACGACACTCCCAAAGTCTTTTTTATAATCATAAAAGTCCTGATTTTGCCAGGAAACAGGCTATAACTTACATTATTGTTACGAAAGGCATCCACGGCCAAGAAACGCGTATCTTTCTGCTCAAAAAAGTCTCTGGTGGTGCATGTCTATCTATAACATGAACGCCGAAAAAACGGAATTTAACTAAAGGTTGTTTACGACAATGTGAGCACTTTCTAATTCAACCTTATAAAATAGTCACTACCCCGGCCTGCATATATTTTAACGGGTGCGCTGAGTGACATGCGCCCAGTAAAGTTGGTAACGGTGGATGGAAATTAGTTCCATATGTTAACGTCGAATTAAAAGTGTTAGGTAACCATTTGTGAAGACTTAAATAATTTCTTTCGCTTTATTTTTTTTATTTTTTTAATATATCAAAGTGGGAAAAGGATCAGATTTGCAAAATATGTACTTTTCTAATAATTCCACAGTTTCACTTGTCCAACGCATGACTAAAGTGATGTGGTCCATGGCAATGTTAATTTTACATACGGCGGAAGAATATGCACCGTGTATACAATTAGAACTTAGGCAGGTCTTTCAAAAGTGCTCGTTTTACGGTGAACAGCCTATAACTAGGGAGGGACACCTGCATTTCGCAAAATAAATATTTCACGACCAATTGCACTTCATAACACGTTAATTCAGATCGACCTTCTGTGATTGGACGATCTGGGTGTTACGCGTCTTAGGTGTCCGCCAGCGAGTCACAGACGTGCGGTGTCAGAGTAACCTAATTCTGATTGGCAAGTCAAGTGAGAAAATGTCTTCTCACAGAGACACGCGGCCTATAAGCAAAGGGTAACTGCTGGTATGACCATAGGGTGTTGAAATATAGCGTGCGCGGAAATCTTTTCGCGAAATTCGGGTGTCCCTACCTACAACTAGAGTCCCGAGAATTTCTCTGGTTGATTTCTAGACAAGTTGGAACTAACACACATGTACGTTCATGTTACGTTTTTAATTGGTCGACGTGTTGTTTGACACATCCTAGAGGTAAATTGAGCCAATGACAAACATTCAATAGACTGTACGCCCAACCACAGCTTTTAACTACCACAACAATCAACTTATAAACAGTTGATATATGTATAAGGGTGTATATATATAAGTCTATGAAGTCTATCCTACATGTCACAGAGCTCGCGAATTTCTCAGATCTCTCCCTATAGCATGTATTCTTCTATAGCAAATTCTCAAGCAGGCAACAGCGTTAATTAGAGCTAGTGATAGTTCACAAAACAATTTGCGTACACGGTATACTTCTATACTACAAGCACCCAACACCAGTTTGCCTATTGCCATTGCTTGGGAAGGCGTCTTCACGTTTGACCGGGCCACTCAGAATTCGACAACATCCGCACGGCTCGTACTTGATTCGTGTGCAGACGGTGAACTCTTGTCAAAAAGTAATTCAGCCAATCAAGACAAGTAAATCACCCTACAGTGTTTTGAAATATAACTTGTCTTGAAAAATTTTCGCGAGACTTCACTACCTCTGGCCTTAAGCGTTCCTATGTACTGAAACTTTTTCTGTGAAATCGTTGTTTGCGCCTAAACGCGTGTCTTGGTAAATAAATGTTCTGGAAATACGAAGATTTGCCAGAAAGTATATAAAGGATAACTATCTTTTTACCTTTATCATGTTAATTGTATTAATGGAGAAAAAATCGTGAAAGTGGTCAAATATCCCGTTTTTAAAGCATACCTACGAAGTTTCTTTGAGCGATAAGAGAAAAGTACGATTACACGCAGGCAGTTTGATCTGTGTACTTTCATCGCGTGTAATAAAACCTCGTAGTTACAGCTCTAGTTTACGCAGCAAAGCGTTAGGACGGAAACACTGCACGCCTTGCGCGTAGGAGCGATGAGGCGCTAGGCGTGCGTGTTAGTGTCGCCCGTATCGCTCCCTCGCTTCTTGACCTTGGGCGCGTCTGCACAGGAGGCAGTGGTAGGCTGGAGATCACGCCAATCACGAACGTCCTCAGGCAGACACGGAGATCCATCCGTTAGCCCCTCGAGTGTGAAGCCACCGAGAGGACGATGAACTCCCCTCAAACGTCGAGCCGGAATAATCTGATAATACGTAGCCTATAATCACGCCCGATTCTAGTCCGTCCTCGAAGAGGTCCACCAGGGAACCGGTTCCTCGCTGTTAGTTCACTTTAAAAGTCGTTCGCTCTTCTCCCCCCCCCCCCCCCCGGCCGCATCTTTAATGCCGGCAGGTCACGGAAATTTGGTGCGGGGAAGGAAAGCAGAGCATGATGGTTTCTCCCGCCAGCTGAAGGCTGTTCACGGTAAAATGAGCGCTTGTGAGAGCAACCTGTGGAAAATGTCACTGCCCCTACCTGCATATATTTTAACGGGCTCAATGACCGGCGTGGTCTCAGTGAAGTTGGCAACGACGGAAAGGAAGCAGTACCCTGTCTAAACGTAGAATTAAAAGTGTTGAGTAAACATTTGCGGATGCTGAAATAATTTCTATTTCTTTCTGATTTTTTAGGAAACGTACATGTGTGAAAAGAAATATATGTAAAATATTTACTTATGTAATCATTTCACAGTTTCACTTAACCGACGCAGGGTTGTCAAAAGTGCTCAGTTTATCGTGAACTGCCTGTATGCATATATACTTCTTATACATAATATTCTAAATTAATTATGAAATTTAATTTTATTGATGACTTTTTTCTCTATATTGACGCTGTTTGGCCATAATCAAATGTTTCCTCTTTTGATTTTCCTACTTTTGTATATTAAATAGCAAAGACTGCCGATTACTTTAACATTTTAAAACGTTTTACATTCAATTACATTCGATCAGCCAGTAAAACTATTTATATGTGATTTAACACACGTGGACAACAACCACGCCATGATTTTTTACGGATGAAGACGACAATGTGTATTACGGGCGGATAATTTCCATCCATCTTGCCCCTCCCCCTTCGACTGTGTTACTCCCCCGTGATTAAACCGACTAGACGGTCCCCATCCAGTCCAGGCTAGGTTAGTGATGCACATCTTGTGAAAATTCATAGTCACGTTTAAAAAATTTCTTAAAAATACCACGTGAAGTGTACTTACGTCCGGTTCAGACGAACCACAATTTATAATCGATCTGTAGCCAGGCTATGATAATCGCTTTCGTCAAACACAATATATGTTTATATTGCCCTGCGATTATAATAATATGACGCCAGATTTCAGTAACCAGAATAAATTAAAAAGTCAGTTGCTTCACTTCCTGTTCGATTCTTCATTGGATATATGGCGTGTGGAAAATATATTAAATCATGCGGGTATTTTTAAATTATTTAATTCTTTTTATTGCCAAAACCAAGAGCAAATTCCCCTTAGAACGATGCCCTTAAGGCCATATTACATGGTACAAGATTTCGTAAAAGCTTGTGCAAGGTCTGTCATAGCTGCCGTTATACCGGCCTGTACGGCACCCGGCATGGCATTTTTCGCCTGGCGCTGCCAGATTTCATCACGGGTTTGGTAGTTGGAACTGTCCTATTTTCCGTGGCAGGTTCCATACCGGCTCTCGTACCTGGCCAATCACATTGCAGTTTCAGAGCGTAGGGCGCTCCCCGTGGCTACTACTTGAAACGAGTTGATGAAGAAACCGAAAATGACGCCTTAATCCTGATTTTACATCCTTAAGGTTGGAACTCTTTAAAATAGATTTAAAATACGACGACGAATAAAATTGGTTATGGCAACTTTCAATTTCTGCTTAAAACTGTTCTAAATACTTAAAACATTACCTACTGTATGAAAAAATATAATTCAATATCTTCTGATATCTATGGTATATAACCGATCAAAATTGTGAGTGAGCTCGTGGGGTCCGCAATGACTAAGTAACTTTTGGGCGTGAGTTCAAAACCCCTCCGGACGCAAAAAAAATTTATCATTAAATTTTATATGCGGATATTATCTCGGTACGTAAAGAAGAAACCATATTTTACAACCGGTCAGTGATTCTCGTCAATATTAAAAATAACACACGCCATACTCTTAGTGAATTCACGACATTTTCAAGAAAATGAATGAAACTATACTAGTAAGCTATCAATTTATGTAAAAGGCGAACAGTAATATAGCAATATTAAGATGTGCTAGCTAGTAATTTATAAGTCTACGCAAGTTACCAACTGTTAGCAGTGCTACGAATGGGGTATATATTTACTACAAACTACACACTGCGGACCCACCGAGGGTTCTAGTATAGGCTGTTCACGGTACAGTGAGCACTTTTAAAGGCATTTGCGACTAATAAGTATGTTTCATTGCAGACTCAGACATTAACTTTTGAAAGTGGTGAAAGTATACACCATTTGTGTAACTCACATGGCAATATTGATATAGAAAACTGGCGGAAAAATAGAAATTGGCTAAAAGGAAAATTTTGGAAGGGTATTAAAAAGTGCTCACTTTACAGTGAATAGCCTATACGCGAACTGCTGCCGTGTAATATGAATCTACCATGGCGGCTCATATAGCGGCTGGTAAACCGGCTCGTGCACCAGGGCTTGTAGAAGATTGTACAAGAACCAAGTACGGCTGCAGGTATCGTATAATATCCACTTAAACGAACTTTAACAGCATGGGTTTATTACCGTGTCGTAATATTAACATCTCGCTGGTCATCGCTAATGCTGCTCGCGCATCTATTCTCCAAACAAGTGGACAGACTGGGCTCAGTCAGTTGTAAAACTGGTTTCAAAGGCGGTTGGTTTTTGTAACATCTCTGTGAAGTGTCCACTGCTGCTCCGGCGGAATGAATTATTCATGTATTATGTCCGAGCTTAAGTGGTTCGCCTGCATGGAGCTACTTTCAGCGGGTCCGGCTGAGAACATATGGAGGTACAGGCTGTTCACGGTAAAATTAACACGTTTGAAAGCCCTACTTTCAGACCCAATTTAATTTACGGTTTAGGGTGTTGCAAACAACAACTTTTATGATACGTGCTGTACTTAAGTAGGCACAGCACCTGCTTCGTGGTCGCAGCCAATGAGTTGTAGGCTACAAGTTCGGCTACATTTATATGAACCAATTACAACCAAGACCAGCAAGACAGATTGCGAATCATTTACCCATGGTAATATCATTGGTCACGCAGTGTGCATTACAGACAAAAAATTACCTACATGTGCGTAATGTATACGAGTGTGTACACTGGGTCTGAATGTGTTACGGTCTACATGTATACATATTGTTAGAGACCTGCAAAATTCACGTTATTGTTTGACATCAAGCTAAACTTCACAGTACTATATACACTCGGGCCGGCATCGTCCAATGAAAAAAATTATCGCAAAGGTACATGTGTTTGAAGTTCAATATTTACCCCAAATAATAACACGAATTTTGCAGGTCTCCACACACTGTGGATTCTTCCGCCAAATGTAAAATTAACATTGCCATGGGCCTCATTCACTTTATGCATACGTCGGTCAAGTGAAAATTTTAAAAAATAATTATAAAAGTAAATATTTAAGTTATCGCAAATGGTTATCTGAAGATTTTTATTCGACGTAAAATATGGAACTACTTTCCGTCTATCGTTACCAACTTTACTGGGGGCATGTCACTCAGTGCGCCCGTTAAAATACGTGCAGGTAAGAGCAGAGCATTTTTCCTAAGGTTGATTTCAAAAGTGCTCACTTTATACTTAACAGCATTTAAGTATAGGCTGTTCACGGTAAAATAAGTACTTTTTAAGGCCATTTCTATATTTTTTCTTTCATCCAATCTCCATCTGCCTGCTACTATTTAATATAAACATTGCAATGTGACCAATAAAGACAGTGTATGCGTTTAAATGCCCTCAAAAAGTAATGCCTGATGCTGCAATAAGATATATTTATTATTGCTTAAAGCCTGATGGAAGGGCCTTATTTGGTGCTCACTTTACCATGAACAGCCTATACCATACCTTCCTTGTCTGGGGCATGATGTCTTTTTGTAGGTAGACATACTGGGGGAACGTTTATAGTTTCGTCATAAGACGAGTCATTCGAGCACTCTGCAACGCATTTCAAGGGCCAGCAAGGCGGGGTCCTTATGGCTGAAGCAAATCAACTGCCGATGGAGCACTGCACCAGAACTATACCATGTGAAAAACTCATAAAAAAAAGTAGTACATAAGACATAAAAACTGTCAGAGAAATGCGATTTATGCTGTATGTGGAAGAAGAATGTGTATATTTTGCAACAATATTAAATATTTTACTGAAATATAATTTTAAAAGTAAAAGATTAATTGATTAAAAGAGTCTGTATGTTTAACAAATTTTTTACACATATTTACATTCCGGATGCATCAGGAAGCAGAATTCGCAAGAAAATCTTTGTCGTTGAATATCGCCATAATATTTACTGTGGCCGTATGTAAGAAAATTGTAATAATATTGTGGAAAATAATTTTTATATTTGATTTTATGTGCGTCCATTTGTAACCAACATTTGTGGCTGAAATTGAAGCAAATAAAGTTAGTTATAAAATTGATATTATATATTATTACTATGATTTTACTACACACGATCAGAGTAAACACTATGACAATCTTTCATGAAGAAAATTTTCTTGTAAATTTTTCCTTCCGGAGCATCCAAAATGGAAATGAGCTTAAAATTTGGTTAAAAATGCGGACTCTTTTAATCGATTAAATTTTTTCATTTAAAAAGTATATTTTGGTAAAATGTTTTATAATGTGGAAAGATATATACATTCTTCTTTCATATACAGCATAAATCGCACTTTTCTGGCAATTTGTATGTCGTCTGTACTACTTTTTTATGAGTTCTTCACATTGTATAGTCGGGTGCAGTGCTCCATAGGCAGCTGCTTTACTTCAACCTTAACAAGCTGCTGTTTCATCTTTCTATTCTCGAGTAAAGCCTGTTCACCATAAAGTGAGCACTATTGAAATCAACCTTAGAAAAAAGCAACTGACCCTGCCTCCATATATTTTAACGGGCGCACTATGTGGCATTCGCCCAGTAAAGTTGGTAACGATGGACGGAAAGTAGTTCCATATCTTAACGTCGGATAAAATGTGTTATGTAACCATTTGTGAAAACTTAAATCGTTTCTTTCCCTTTCTTGTTTTTTGATACACCGAAGTGTAAAAATTAGCACATTTGTAAAATATTTTCTTTCCGAATAATTTCACAGTTATGCTTGACTGAAGTACGAATAGAGTGATGGTACCCATGGCAATGTTAATATCGCATAAGGCGGAAGAATACACAAAGTGCACACAAGCAGGGCTTTCAAAAGTGCTCACTTATTCGTGAACAGTCTTTATTCTCGAGCACCTAGTGTGGCAGTAAGTGGAGACGGGATGAGAAAGTGCGGCGAGGTATTGTAGCGCCTGGGCGAGTGTCGCAAGGCGGCGGTAGCCCAGGCCAGGGGCTGGGTATGTAAATCACGTCGCGGAGGGCAAGGCGCCCAGGCCGCTACGCCGCGCAGATGGTATCTCCGGGAGCTCGTCCTGTTCCACGCGAGACACAATCGCAGGAAACAGCCGTCTTCCCGCGGCACCACGAGGTGTTGCCAAAACCCAGCGCCTCCGACCGACCGTCGGCGACCCCGTTACAGTCCGTCGTGGGTCGGCTACTCCTTCTCATCGCCGATTAGCCAAGGCCATACCGTCTTAGCACTAGTGATGGGGCAAAAAGATTGTTTTGTAACATAGATTAATCGATTCTTCAATATTTACCTTAATCGATTAATCGATGAATATTCGATTATCAATTGATAGAGACCTGAAAAATTCGCTGATTCATTTCGGGACAAGCTAGAATTCAAAATACGCGTGTAATAACACTTCAGTCATTGGTCCACACGGTATTTGCTACCTCCTGGAGAACGCTGGCCCAATCTTAGCCTCCCACATGACAGCAGACAACCAATGTACAGTTGATATCGGTATATTAGTACGTACGACTGTAGAGTCCAGCCTGCAGGTTATTGAACTCGCAAATTTTGCAGGTCTCTATCAATCGATTATTCGGAGAGATTATTCAGTATATTACATTTTGTAGAGTTTTAGATACAAAGTTCAACACGAACAAACACCCAGTACACACATTCGCACATCTGATATTGCATGTTTACTGTTAAAAAAATAATAATTAATCATTATGGCATACTTGAAAATATAAGCTACACATTAATAACAAATTTTCACATACAAGGGAGCAGTGCCATGACACATTTCTTCTCAGATCATGTCAAATATATTAGACAAATATTTTAAAAGAGAATTTAATTAGACATGTATGTGTAAAATGAATTAAGTTACTGTTTTAAGTCAACAAGAAATTTCAGAACTCACAAGGTATAACTGTTTTCATTCCAATATGATTTTTTTCAAAAATTAACTTTGTAGTGACGATTATTTCTTATAATCGATTATGGTTCCGTCTATCGTAAACCACATAGATAACTTACAATTATTTAGATATAATCGATCAATCGATTATCAACATCGATTATCCCCATCACTACTTAGCCACAGGATACTGAAGGCTCCCGTCCTTACCTGGCTATTGAATTGCATTGCTGACTGAAAAACTCGTTTTTGCACGGAGTTACTAAATTTACCTCCAATGTGGTGATCTACAAAAACAACACACTCTTCAGATGATGGTTGTTAAGTGCTTTCAAGAAGTCACAAACTTTAGAAACGCCATTTTAGAGTACTCCAAGACGGCTTTTTCAAAGCGCTGTATCAAAAAATTATTTTCTGTCCCACACAGAAAAATGCAAATAAATTTGAAACCGTACAAACTTGAGAAAAATTCTGTTAGCTACTCCCCTATGCTACGTATAGGTTTCAATTTTATGCCCTGTAAATAAGACTGATTGCGATGATTTGTACATACAATAACTCTGAGGTGGATGGGATATCGGCCAAAACCTTTTCGCTTGATGGCCTCTTGCTTTTATTCTTTAGCACTTTCTAGCCCAGGGTACATTTTGCACATGACGGTTACATTTGACTCGCTGATGCAGCCCGTGGAGCCGCGGTGGTTTAGTAGTACGACAACTCTCCTCCACCCTAGGAGAACCGGGTTCGGTTCCCGGTGGGGTCGCTCGCCTTTCGCAAGTGAGAATCGTGCCGGACGACGCCGCTGGTCGGCGGGGTTTTCTCGGTGATCTCCCGTTCGCCCCCGCCCTTGCATTCCGGCCCTGCTCCATACCAACTGACTCACGCTTTCTCACGAGGCTCAGTGTCCTGTGGATAATCAACCGCAAACCGTCATTTTACTCAAGGTTATGGATGCACCACATATTACATAACATTTTATAGACCATGCTCGAGTGTAGCTCGAGCAAAGCTAATTTGAGAATTTCTTTGTTGTTCAGAACAAAACTTGCGTGAATGAGCAGTCTTTGTTCGGCTAGTATTAAACACGACCTCACAAGAACACTACAGTGCAGTATCAATTATATTTATAACGATAGAATTTCTTTTTTATATAGCCACTCAAAGGGACATGATTGAGTGTAAATAATTTTACGCGGTAAAAGACATTTCATTAGGTCAATATCAGCTCGGGTCTCTATTGGTTAATGACCGGCCAATAATGAACGCTGTAATGCACAAGGCGGGGTCCGGTGTGGTATGGACCAATAGGACTATGGTGAGTTCTAACACAGATACCAACAGGACCAGTGTTCTTTGCAGTAGTGGATATAGGTGACACTTTTAATTTCTCTTAAGTGCCAATAGAGACCGAAAAAATTCGAGAGTTCAATGACCTTTAGGATAGACTGCACGTCTTTTGTACAATAACGCAGATGAAATTAATCATTGGTTTCTTGTTGTCACAGCGGAAGGCGACGGTTGAGCCAGCGTTTTGTTGCATGTTTCTTATTGGTTCAGGGTTCTTCAGGATGTGATAAATAACGCTTGGACCAATTTCAATAGAGAGACAGCTGTTTTTCGCGATTATATTTCACGACCTGTTGTACTCCAAAACACTTTAGTTCATATGCACATTCGTGGGTGGATGATTTTAACTGTCACGTGCCTCAAGTGTCTACCTGTGAATCATGGACGTTCACTATCGGAGTACTTTATGACAATTGGCGCAGTAAAGTTGGAGCACGTCTTGTCATATAGACACCTGGCCAATAAACACATGAAATTGTGGTTGTGGAAATAGGATATTGAAGTTTAGCATAACCACAAATTTTTTTGCGATAAACACCTGTCCCTAGCAATAGTGATCTGAACAAATGAGTTTTTGAATTCTAGCTTGTACCAAAGTGAATCCGCGAACTCTTCATTTCTCTACCAATAAATGTGTGCAGATATCAATGTGTTAAGAATACAGGAGTGAAATGGCGGCCATAACTACGAACTACGGCAACACACGCCAGGATAATGATCACACTGGCCAACATCATGGAGGGATGCCGTTGACCAGTCAGCTCCTTCCTGGAGACTTACTTATAAGGCGGCAGCCAAACGATTATGGAACCCTAATACCATAATCAACATGAGTCAAGCTTGAATCAAACTTTCCATGACAAGCCTGTAAGCTTGAATCACACTCGCTATACAAGTTTGAATCAAGCTAAGTGGTATCCACAGGTTAAGCTTCCAACAAGTTTAATTAGTTACAATTTGCAATTGCCGCAAGCTTGCATTGGCAACCCACACGCTAAATTAAAGTCATCGGAAAGATTACCATTGGCTGAAATGTGCCACTCGGTGGCGTATGGTGAACTGTTGCAAGGTAAGCTGGTGCTTGCTCACAGCTGTACATTCTCGGTGGACACAGCAGGAGCCAGTAACACCGTGCTGCCTTGGGACACAGAATGCATTCTGACCACTCACAAGCGAGCAGCAAGGGACCCTTTACACGCGTCCTGTGGCGTCAGCTGCCGAGATAGGTTCCAGTGGTGGAAGTGGAAAATTTGCACGCAACAGGGTGCAGCACAGAGCTTACGCCAGCTTACCTTGCAACAGTTCACTACATGACACTGGTGCCGGTCATGAGGAATACGGCTTGGTTGAAGCTAATCACACGACGAGCTTGCCCGATAAGGCAAATGAAAGTGGAATGGCAAGTCTATATGCTATCTGTAGGGATAGGAAAATTTTGCGAGTTCAATGACCTGTAGGCTATTCTCCACAGTGCTGTGTACACTCGAGCCTTAGCTGTGTGTTCATTGGCTGTTGCCCCAGAGAGTAGCCAGTGTTAATACACACCTGGCAGTACTGGCAGTATGGCACTCGATGCTTGTTTCTTTGCAAATCTGCTATTGGCTCCGAGTCGTCCTGGGCGTTTCTAATGAGCTGTGATCCAATTGCCAAGGTGAATTCTGTGTACACGTGCTGGACGTCTATCTTGTCCTGAAATGAATTTGCGAAATTTTCCTATCCCTAGCTATCTGGGAATATTCCATAACTAGAGACGTGCAATATTTGCGTTATTATTTTAGGACGGACTAGACACCAAACACGCGTGCTTTTGTATTGTTTGTCATTGGACTACAGTTTGTCTGGACACGTCCTGGGTGGCTTTGGACCAATAACAAGCAACTAACGAAAGGCTAGTCCAGTCACGTCCTATCAAGTGAAAGGGAAAATGGGTCTTCACTGTCGTAGAAATCAATAAACAAATGACACCCGACTCGAATATTTATAGGACGGTAAATTCTAACGTGCTACCGTGAAATAGCCCGAATTTTGCAGGTCCTTAGCCATAACGTACGAAAGTTAGTCCAGGCTAAAGGCTCGTTTACATACTGCCGAGCGGTCAATGGCTGACTGAGTAAGTTTGCATCAGCGATATTCAATCCGCGATCCACGGGTCTCATACCGCTCGCGGGGTTGTTTGTGAAATACGAACATTGTTATACGTTTTGAAAGCGAGATGAATTCCTTTCGACATATATCGAATTTATTATAATTAATGTATATAATATGATTAAATATCGCGTTGTAATAGTATAGGCTGTTCACGGTAAAGTGAGCACTTTAGAAACCCTAGTTACTTTTTTCTTTTGGCCATTTTATATTCTTTAAACAACTATTTAAAAATGAATATTACCATGTAAGTGACAAACAATGTGTGTATATTCCACCGCATTCGGAAGTAAACGTCAAAGACTAAAACAAAATATATTTATTGACTATCATGCCAAATTTGTACGCTGTCAAAACTGCTCTCTTTACCGTGAATAGCCTATAAAAACATGATCATTTTTATCTATGTAATTGGGGTCATTGTGTTAAGTTATTTGGGTGGCTCTTAACAGCGAAGTCTTGAGAGCCGCTGAGGGTGAAGCGAGATGAGTATGGAGCAGCTCCGTAATGCAAGGACGGGGGAAGCGGGAGATCCCTGAGAAAGCCCGTCGACCAGGGGCATCGTCCGGCACGATTCACACATGCGAGAATCCCAGGGCGACCCCGCCGGTAATCGAACCTGGTTCACCTAGGTGAGAGGAGAGTAGTCTTACTACTAGACCACTGCGGCCCCTTTTGCACGGAAGAAACCCGCATCGCCATTGCAGCAACTATGGGACAATCAGCTTGTGGATTAGGAAATAATGTGACATTACTTCGTCTGTTATAAGAACAAGTAGTGTTTTAGTTTTCATATGCTACCAAAGTAAATCTACTGGCATTGCAAAAGTCATACAACCAGAAACATTATAGGTAGTTCACGGTAAAGTGAGCAGTTTTGAGGCCCTAGTTATTTTTTATGTAAGTCATTTCTCATCCTTTAAACACCTTTTAAAACAAATATTGCTATGTAAGTAATAAACACAGAGGGCATAGTCCACGGCACTTAGAAGTTAACGCCTAAGGCTAAATAAAATATATTTATTGACTTTTATTGCAAATGAGAAGGCTTTCAAAAGTTCTGTTAACCCACAGTAACTAAGCTGGTAGGCTATTTAGGGGCCATAGCTGTGAACTTACCTATTTTGCGTGCTCTCAAGGCTCTTATTTGTTTGGCTACAAAAAATAGTGTCATAAACACTTAAATTAATTTAACTGCTGGCGTCGTCTTAAAGGTACAGGCAAAGCGCTTAACTGAAGGGTAATTTCCATTATGAAATTTACGTAAATCGAGAAGGCATCTTGTAACATGCTACGACAAGGGAACGTCAATCTGGACGTGTTTTGGGAGATCTATATTAGCTGAGTTTCAAATCCCCAGGAATATTTTAATATCGTGCCAAGAGAGTTCTGCAAATGGTAACCATAGCAACGCCACTGTAAAAAAAAAAATTATTTTATTCAACCGAGCCTGTGTAACATGTGAGGGATGTGACCCTCACATACAATCCTAATTTGCTCGGGCGTCCTGGCCGCTGTATGCTAACGACTAGCGTTTAATTACTCCGTAAATTGAGGAAATGGCCATCTATTATTGATGATGCAGTTGAATTAATAATGACCGGGAAGTAAAGGGCATCGCGAGAGGAGACCTACGTATTGAAACATATTTGGCAAACAGTTCGTGGGATAGCTGTTCATATACATTCCCGATATTATTCGAGACCAAACCAATAAATAATACTTTGCTTTGAAATCACCTTAAAAACTGCTGAACTTAAAGTAATAGCTATAAAAGTTATATCATAAACATTAAGTTTTGTTACGAAATTTTTTTCATTTGGAAGGAAAGTTGCTATCCAGAAACATTTTGTTTACTTCTGTATTTGCGAAACTCCCTATATCTTTATTTGAAAGTTTCTTAAAACTGAAAACAAATAAGCTTACAAACTCCAATACCTTACTCGTGAATGAAACTGACACTATTTCCTTTACTAGCAAGTTAACAATTTACAAAGTACGCCTGATCTACCAGAAGATTGAAAAATACTTGTATTAATTTACATATGAAAGTATTTACTAAAATGTTTGCTTGTGTAACTTAGTTAAACAATGTGTGACGAGTAGTTTTACACATGGAATATAAAAAATAATTAACAATTATCAAAGATTTATGTAATCTTCTTGATATTGTGAGTAATAATTCGTATTATTTTTAAACATAACTAATAAAGAATGCAATTTTTTTATATAACTGAAAAACAATTGCTATGGTGTAATACATTTATTACATATGGGTGTTATTGCTACAGTTTATCAAAAAATTAAAAATTAAATATTTAGAACGAACAGCCGCTGGCATTTCAATGGAAGCTTAACAAACATGTGCATTCCTTGCACATGTGATTTCTCTTTTTTGTTGTTGTCTGCGAGAGTTGAAATATAGACTAAGTGTATTTTAATGCGTGACGATGCGAGTGTTATCTGCACATTAATCATGCACTTTGTGTGGCGATCATGCGAGGATAGTTCTGCAGGGCAAAATAACAGTTTCATGTGTAGACATCGTCACAGAGAGAATGCAGTTATCGTTCACCTCTTGTGAAAGTAGTTCCCGCTGGTGAGTTAAGCACGCGAAATTGTGGTCCTACTCGAGTTTCCTAATTTGGCTCACGCCTAGTTACCTAAGTTGGACCGGTCCAGTTACGTGAATTCGTTACTGAAATAACGTGGTTTTGTTTTAATACTCAGTTGAGTGAATAATCGGATGCCATTATACAGCCTTTTTACATAAAATACTATTATTTACAGAGAGGAATTGCACCAAAAGCAAATGAGTTAACAAAAAAATAGTACAATAATAGCCACATAGCGAAAAGAAACAAGGACTTTGGCACCCATTAAAATATCTCCTTTTCTGAACATGTGTAGGAAGCAGAGAAGCTAAAGTCTGGAAGTGAAAGTAAATGGTTGTGCGATTTATGTGAGAAAAGACTGAACGCGATCGTTTATTTTATACAGAGTAAGTAAATAATGCATTCAAATTGTAATGCTGCTCATAATAAACTAACTTTTGCGAGAATTTTGACAATAACTAAATATTTAAGACAGTAAAAATATTAAGTAGATCAGAACTGAAGTGTCTATATTGAAGATCGCTGCAATCTACTCTGAAGAAAATATTCTCCTTACTAAAATAGTTGCACAGAACTGAAAATAATTATTTTGAAACACATACAGGAAGGCATTATACCATCAATTAACTATTGCAGATGGTGGCAACAGTTTTTTTTTTTTGCAGGACGTAAATACGTTACTCAGGTATGTTTATAAAGCATACATTTCCTGCTCATATCTTAAATTTTGGTTTCGTGCAATTTAAACTGTAAAACATGTCTTTTTTCAAGACTACCGCATTAAATTAGTTTTTTTTTTACGTTATAAAAACAATGAAGTAAAACAAAATGACGGGCGGTCTCTCTGAACCCGTTAGAAATAATGATAATCTACAAATCATAGAGCAACATTAAGTTTCATTTTAAACTTGAGAACTTACATTGAAATTAGTTAAGTGTACTGCTCTATCAGTCAACAAAAGAGGCAAAGTCTTAATTTGTCCCATCCGACACAAAATTTAATTTTAATGAAAGCGAGGCAGCGGTGGCTGAGCGGTTTAACTGCTCGCCTCCCACCAAGGCGAATCGGGTTCAATCCTCAGCCGGGTCACTCCCGGATTTCTGCATGTGAAAATCACCAGACATTACCGCTGCTCGGCGCGTTTTCTCGGGGATCTCCCGCTTTCCCCGCTCTTTCATTCAGGCGCTGCTCCATACTCACCTCAATCACCCTCATCGGCTCTCAAGACCTCGCCTCCCAAATTTCTTAACACACTCTTCGCTCACTTTTAATGAAAGGTATCTAACACCAAAACAGAGAAGACGAAGTGGCAGTTAGGATTTTTAATCTTCCTCCACGCTTTGGCGTACAAGTGACTTATTTTAAGGTGTATAAAATGAGGTGCCTTCCTGATAGTTTACTAAGCTTTAAACTAATTTTAAACTAACTAATTTTAAACTAACTTATTTTAAACCTGAAATAGCGATGTAACTCAGAAAACGATCACTGGAAGCCAGAAACATAAGGAGAATATTGTTACGAAGTGGTCAGACCTTAGAAGAACGGTCTGCCTGAACACGCCTTCAAACATTTAACCAGGACAGAGTCGGCGATTGTCAACGGGCGAATTCAGCTGCAACCTAGGAGTGGCGACGTCGTACCTTGGGGCGGCGAGTCCAGAGTGCGAGACTGGATTAGTTCTCTCTATACCATGCTCTCTCTCTCTCTCTCTCTCTCTCTCATTTAACCTCTCCTACCTTCCTTCTCTTCCATTGGCCTCATATATTCATGCTTTAAAACAAGTTTATAATTGGTTGAAATGGACAGTAAATACTTCAGTCACTCTTGATATAAGTTCATTTATCTTCTTCTTAGCTTACCCTTTTCCTTATACTATCCTTACTTATCCTTTTCAGACTCGCTTTATTTTACTGCTTCAGGTATTGCAAACAAAATATTTAATAATGCGTGCTGTACTTAAGTCGAAACAACACTGTTTTCGTGGTCACAGCCAATCAGCTGGAGGCATTATGTTCGGCTATAGTTTTATGAACCAATTAGGACCAAGACCAGTTAAATAGTTTGCGAATCATTCACCTACAGGGAGGGTTATTAGTTGTTGATAGGCATGTTGGAAATTAGAGAAAATTTTTTGGGCCAACATATTTACCATAGCACTTCAACTAGTATATTCTTTTATGATTGGATGGACAAGGTTCTGACTCGGCTACGTTGTTTGCAGACCAATCACGAACTTTCTACCTTACAGTATCCAGAATTCTCATTGGTTCAGTGAAATGGGATAGTGTCTTAATACATACTTGACAGCCACTAAGGAAAGAAAACTGTCGTACTCAATTACTGTATGTTGAATACCAGAAAACTGTCTACTTTTCCCGCGATAACTGGGTACACTGGGTCTGAATGGGTTAACATGCTCGTTTAGAGTGGTTTAAACTCATAACAATATGTTGTGAATATGTTGTGAACTAGTACTTCGTGGTCGGAACAGTGATTTTCACTGGAACTGAGTGGAAGCCTTTAATGGAATTCAGCTCCATTATAATCAGTAAGCTTCTACTGACGTCCAGTAAAGACATGTGTACCTTATTGCCTCTACATAGCTTTTTTTTATAGTTTCGTGTTTAGATAGTATGTGTGTGTGTATATATATATATAACATGGCGATTCCTTTGATGTGGGAGTAGCCGTTCTCTGATTGGTAGCGCGAGGCTCTGCCTCGTGTCTGATTGGCTGCTGCGTGATGCGGCAAGTTCCCTATTGGCCAGGCTACCGGCTCACGAGTGGGCTACCAGGCACTGACTGGCCAACGGCGTCATGACACGTTTGTGACCAATGAAACCATTTTGCTGGCACGTGCAGCTGGAGCTCGTGACTCAATTTGCTGTTTCGCCTCTGCGGAAGTGTAGACATTTTCACTGATTCGTGTAGCTGAATTTCAATGCGAATGAGTGGTTTTCCACTGATTCGATTTAGAGTGCAAGGAAAAACACTTGGGTATAACGTGGCCAACTCGGCAATCCATTGGATGAGAGCCAGCCAGTGATGAAAGTTCGGTGGGCTGTGGACCAATAGGACGGCAAGACGTGAGACAAGAGACCAAGAGACCAATAGACAGGGACACGTGATTTCAAGAAAATATGTATCTCAATTTCCTACAACGGCTACAACTTTTTTAAAATCCTTTTATATGTGAATTTATTTTGACTTTCTGCAGTGTGTGTTTCGTTTGTGGTTTTGCTGTTTTCCTATTGTCATAGTATTGCTGTCCTCGTTGTTTCTGTGTCGTTCGTTCTCTAACTGGATCGTTGTCTCTTGTTCCATGTGTGCGCTTATTTATACTATCGCATTTTTATTGCATTTGTGTTTCTCACCCATATATTGTGTTTTTCTTTTTTTTTGTTGCTATTTTTATTTCATAGTCATTGTAGGCAATGGAGATACAATCGAAATTCGAATTCAGTTTCAAGAAGAGAGCTCCACACACGATGTACGTTAATATTAGACGTTCATACCTTCAGTTTTCCGTTGGTCATTGGCCACGTATTTTTGTGACAAGCCAATGTAGTAACTAACTGGTCCATTCAAAGTACAGTAAATCCCGTGCTTTACAACTGTGATTGGCTACCAGACACCTAAGAAGTGCAGCAGCTAAAACCAACCAATTACGAACCTTGGATCCGAACTAAACTGGTTTGAAATACAACAAAACAGGAACTCTTGCTTCGTAAATTCAGAGTCCGTAGTTACAGACGATTCTGATCCAATAGAAAACTTGCGACAAGATGTAAGTCCAATCACGGCCATCGGTAGCAATCAGCCGGTAAGAATTTAAAATCTTCTTCAGAATACAAATGATTGCCAACTATGGACTCGCGAATTTCCCCGGTCTATAAAAGCCAGACTGTAACGCCACGAACAAATTTGCGTTTTTGAAAACACGCGCAACTGCTTTGTTGGTTCTGAGGAACTCCATGAACTTATGAGGTGGCATGACTTAAGTTAATTAAAGAGTAAATAGTTAAATGTCCTCGGTAGAGCTTATATAGTCGCATCACGGTTACTTCCAACTTTTCTGAAGATCTGCTTAAGCTCTATTTCCAGGATATTCCTCCGCCTCACGCTATCAAAGCTTAACCGAGTTCAGAAAATTACACCAAAATGACAATGCACAGCATTCGAGCAAGTTCAATGTAAAAATATTTTACGTAAGATCTATTTCTTACTAGTCATTATTACCAACACAAGTATTTTCTCCTTCTTTTTATTCACGTTAATTCTAAATTAAATACTAACATTTAAAAATAAAATGTAAGTAAAAGTTCAATTTAACCAAACAATAGATACCTTTAAGTTGTCAGAAGTATAATACGTTTGTGATATGACATATTAATGGAAACAACCAAACACGTCATATACGGGATGACATTTCAAAGGTTTGCTTCCAAAAGTATGAAGAAACCGCGAATAGACTACAGTTTCCATTGTTACTTGACATGCTTGTACTCACCTGCCAGCAAACTCCATGGCAACGACAGTCGTATCCTCTTCATACTAGGACGTCACGGAAACTGCAACAAAAAGAAATATGCCCAGTTAGGGAACTGTAACAAAAAACAAAATAAACTGGTTACAACTAAAATTCATTACATATACAATGACACTGAAAATAGCAAATGTATTTTTTTTTACATGAGTATTTAAACAAGGTTGATTTCAAAAATCAAACCTCATAAGTTACTTCGGCCAAAATCAAAGCAATATATTACCAATGGCGTTTTCTGGACATCCAAGTCTTTGCTCGCTGCCATGCTAATATGTAGAGACCCAGAAAATTTCGCGGATTCATCCTGTAACAAGCTAGACTCCGCAGCACTTTGTGCATTCGAGCATCAGTTTATGTTCATTGGCCGTTGCTGCAGTTTAACCCCCACACCAGGTAGCACGTGATTCGGTTGTTATTATCCTTGCAGGTTAGTTATTGGTTGAAAGTGGTTCGGGGCGTGTCTAACAAACTATTGTCCAATGGAAGCACTAACACGTATGTGCACGTGAATGTAGTTTAACTTATCCTCGGAAAAATCAGCGAAATTTTCGGGTCTCTTCTAAAAAGTCAGCCAAATAAACGTAGCTGCGATTACAAACACAGATCGTTGCCCCATTGGGTAATCGACCAGCAGCGCTAACATAGACTTAGCTCTCTGTGCAACTACATCATGCTATGAAATTAGGAGCGGAATTACTATTAGCCGTTAATGTCATGTCACTTTTACCGAAATATTTCCTTTTCTGGACATAGCTTTTGTTTCGGCGTTGTAATTAGCATTTACATTTTACTGTTCGTTACTCTTTTTTTGCCCAATATTTTTGCTGTTTTTCATCTGCAGTTGTAGAGGCCGCGGTAGTGTAGTGGTTAGACTACTCGCCTCTCAACAAAATCACAGGCGGGATACCTTAAACTGAAATAACCGAGCTATCCATTAAATGGAAAGTATTTTTATCGTTTTTAATTACTCTTACTGTGGTTAAATTTGCTACGCATACCTTTGTAATAGTTTACCGGACTCTCAATAACACAGGTCATATATGATACCACTGTACAGAGAGAGTTTCTGTAATATAATCTTGTTAGGGGAGCCGCCTATACTTTGAGCTTCATAGCTATAGTGCTAATGATTTCTCGCGAAAAAAAATATGAATATACGGTAGACTTCAAAACCATAAGCACCCAACAGCAGTTTATCTACTGCCATTGGTTGCTGTCTGTTTAAGACAAAAGTATGTTTAACTGGGCCGCTCAGAATTCGGCAACATCGGCACGACTCCTACGTGATTCGTGTGCACACAGTTAACACGTGTCAAAAAGTAAACGAGACATTCAATATACATAAACGACCATACAGTGTTTTGAAATATATATTGTCTGGAAATCTTTTCGCGCAATTTCACTACCCCTATCCATTATATCAATTTACGAAAACAAAATACACTTCAGAATAGCTACGTATAAAACTGTCAATATTTCATGCATAATGCTATTTCCGAGCCGTCCAACATAGCTGAAAAAAGTATTTTTTGGACTACTGTACTTCATAAACACGCTACACGGAAACATGCGAAATGATAATTGTGATATGCTGAGCTTTGCTTCAGATTTTCCTCAAGTAGAATGATATAAGGTCACCGCTTAAAGTCCCATAGACGCAGCACGACGGAAATACAGAGCGCCAGTTCAACGTCTTGCGCGTAGGGGCGATAGTGCATCAGACGCGCGTGTCAGTGTCGACCTTGTCGCTCCCGCGAGTCCCTACCTCAAAAGCGCTATAAATAGAACTAGTAAAATTTCGTGAAAATATTTCAAGACAGTATAAGTTATATTTCAAAACACTATATAGTCGTTTAGCTATACTGAATGGCTCATTTACTTTTTGACACGTGTTAACTGTCTGCACACGAATCACATAGGAGCCGTGCCGATGTTGCCGAACTCTGAGTGCAGGCCCAGTCAAACATACAAAAGACTTCTTAAGCAGACAGCAACCAAAGTCAGAAGATAAACTGCTTTTGGGTGCTTATAGTATTTAAGTTTACCGTAAACTCACATTTTTTCGCGAAAAATCACAATCTCCAGCTATGAAGCTCAAAATATCGGCGGCACCCTTAACAAGATTATATTACAGGAACTCTCTCTGTACAGTGGTATCATATCTGACCTTTGTTACTGAAAGTCCGGTGAACTACTAAAAAGGTATGCGTAGTAAATTTAAATTCAGTAATAGTAATTCAAAATGATAAAAAGACTTTTTATTTAATGGATACCTCTATTATTTCAGTTTTAGCTATCCCGTCTGTGCTTTTGTATTCAGCATAGCTGGATGCATATTTTTTTGTTGAACAACTGGAAAATAATAGTAGTTGTAACTCGCTACGCCATGGTGTTAATTTTTCATGAATTCCATGTGGTCATTAACTAAAAATTTATTTAAGGTGTTCGGCAACGTAATATTAAAAACATATTTACATAAGACAATATAATAGAACCTTTTTCACGGATATATGTTTAAAGGAAACAAATCTGACTGGTTTGAGGTAAAACTGACTTATTTAAAATTTCAATTAAAATGTGTGTTAAAAGTCTCACTCTAGAAAACTGCAATACGTACAAAAGACAGGTGCGTATATTATTTAACTGAATACACTGCCTAGATGTTATATACTTTTATTGGTACTTTATATGAATTAGTATCGTGCAAAAATATGTGTTACTTGATTGAATCAGTTGGTTCACGAAAAGCAAGTTACTTTTAAATGAGTATTTCAATAACAAGACAAGAAATCGGATTGGTAGAACTCGTTAATATTCGAATAATTAATTATCAGAGACCTGAAAAAATCGCGGATTCATTTCGGGACAAGCTAGAATCCCAAACACGTGTGTTAATAACATTTGAGCAATTGGTCCACACAGTGTTTGACACTACGTGGAGAAGGCTGGCCCAATCGTCGCCCTCCACTGTGACAGCAGACAACCAACGTACAGCTGATATCGGCATATTTGTACGTAAGACTGTAGAGTCTAGCCTGCAGGTCGTTGAACTCGCTATTTTTTCAGGTCTCCTTTTAATAGGGATAGGAAAAATTCGTGAGTTCATTGACCTGTAGGCTAAGACTCCACAGTCATGTGTATACTCGAGCCTCAGATGTTTGTTCATTGGCTGATGGCTCAGACAGTGGCCAGTGTTACTACACACTTGCTACTTGTTTCCTTGCAAGCCTGCTATTGGCTCAGAGTCGTCCAGGGCCTTTCTAATGAAATGCCATACAATTGCAAAGTCAACTTCAGTGTAAACGTGTTTGACGTTTATCTTGACCTTAAATGAACTCGCGAAATGTTCCTATCCCTACCTGTTAATTATACTTGGTGCACTTCGTGGCGTAGTGAATTGTAACAAACCTGCCACCGCGGAGGTGTCTACAGTTACCCGAAGAAGCCGGGAAAGTGAAATACTCTACATGAATATCTCTCCGGAGTTCCACGACCTTCTACTGAGTGGGGTAGGTGAGGCTTTAACGAAATGTCACAGTTCTCACAAGCCTCACGAAGTGTGCCATCCCGTGACCGTGGGACACGAACCTTCGTTACCAGAACACAGTCCACGCCTTACTACGCTCTTACTTCCCATGGACATCAATAGTAGTGTGCACTTAAATACCACATTCCTTACACTTTTGGATCAACCTCTCATACTTACATTCACAACAAAGAACGAAAGGTTTTTATCGTGTAAAACGAACTCTGTTAAAATGCATAATTTTTATGTAGTTACATACTAGTGATGCACGAATGCATTTACTGAAGATAAATAACTCAAGAAAGCCCAACTAGTATGTATTTCAGAATCCATCAGTTTTACTTAAATTTAACTCTTGATATAATCTAAGTTAATTTTCTTCAGGGTAAACCGAAGAAGTTCTTGTTTATAGCTTTTTAACATTTGAAATCAACACAGTTCAATAAATCGTTAGTTATTAGCACATGGTTTCACTTTTATGATCAAATATTTTTATGCCGTTTGATCAGTCTGAATCCCAGCCACACTAATGTATGCACTTGTGTGTCAGTATACGCCCAACGACAGCGTCATTGTTTTCTCTCTATACAAAATACAAAATAACTTCAATAATTTTTTTTTAATTTCCAGTTATGTTTTTTGAAACATATGAAAATTCTTAAATACCTGAATGGTGATCAGAAAAAAAAAATCCTGAACTTTGTGAACAAAAGAACAACCAAACCTTTGAACTCCATTAAAACATGACTTTCAGAAGTTATCTAGGACTATCGAAGGTCAGAAAAACTATTCTCCACACAACAAATTTCTGCTTGCAAAAAATATGGATGTAGTACATCTTAAAGATCATATAATTTACATCAATTTACTGTGTGAAATGTTATGCACTAATTAAGCCAAGGTATTAGATATGATCATCATTGACATAGCCAAGAACTACTCATGGGTGGGGCCGAATCACAAGTCAATTAGGACATGAAAAGAATAATTAATTTCACTCTAAACAAAGTGTGCACGAAACAGGCATGTTTATCTACTTTCAGGTGCCAAGCACAAGTAAACAATATGCACTCGATAGCTATCGATAACTTTACTCAAATTAACTTTCACATGCACGTATTTCTCCCTCTCCCTGTGATCCCACCCCTACAAAGACACCCCGTCGCGAATACATGAAGTAATTTGCCGTCCTTTTGGTGCATCACATGACTCGAGTTTCGGCGGAAACAATTCAGTGGAAAAGAAAGTCTGCAGGCAGCAGAAGTGGTCACAAAAGAGCCGGGCAGAAGCTTTCTTGCGTAGTAATTTTAGTATTTGTTGATGATAATACCGGGTGAAAAAAGTGGGCGGTATTTACAACGCACATCTCCCTCTCCCTCTCTCCCTTACCCGTAAAACACCAACTGAAAAAAAATGGGTGTGGCTGTGTTGGGGACATGGCCGTTTGTTTTGCGTGAATACGTCTACGTTGACACGCTCGGACGCCTTGATGTATTTTTTACGCCCCTGGCACCGCTTCACTCGATCATATGGGGTTGTATGGGTATCGCTGGACTGCTGGGTATAGCCGGACTGCTTTTCAGATTCTCTTTCAAACCGTATACGATTTCTGTATTTCGTCTTGGCTTTCTGACGAGTGTAGTCCGAAATTGTGTTCAGTTTCCTTAATTTTTTAGATTAAACTCATTTACAATTTCACCGTAACCACGCCAAACAAATATTTTTATACGCGCCATCGATTAGTATTTACGAGAGGTGTTGATTGAATCTCAAACGACCGTCGTACCTTATCCTAGTCAAAAGTTATACTACGCGGAAATTATGAGACGCGGGCAAACTATCTCAAAATTGCGCCCCTCCCCCCTCCCATCAACGTTCAATGCCTCTTAGTACTCACTCAACGTAACATATTCTTTGATCCTTTGGCAATCGAGTGGTGTAATTGAATTTCGAATGTAGACGATAGATTCGGAGCTGCAATTCCAAACTGCATCCCCCAATTTTGCTATCATCGGATTATCTGGATTGCCTCCCTCTATGGTCGCAAATTTAAAGACGTATTCCCGTCAAAACTTTTCGATGGCCGTGTTAATTACACGGGGGTTACCGGAGACTCGTACGATACGAGGACTCCGTGAGTTCAAATTCTTCAATTACCTCTTGGCTCAATGATCGAGCGTGAAGGGTAACGCAAGCCTTTAATTTGAGTTTGTCAGGGCGAAGGAGCGGAACCTACGATCAGTTTTCAGTTTTTCGAGTTGCAGTGGAGGAAGGAGACATGCCGTAATAGCTCCGAGGTATCACGACGCTCGCTCGTCTTCAACTGTGACACGCTCAATAATTACAGCCGGTGTTATTACGTTGATGATCTCGGCGTGCGTATCTCTGAGGGGAGGCGCCGCAGATGAGAATACTCGTGCCGGCTGCCCTTGTACATCTTTGTGGTCGCTGGATGATGGCTTTCACTTGCTCTCTCTCTCTCTCTCTCGGACAAGCCGACCTTGCGTTCCGAGGCCGGGCGCCCCAGACCACCAGAGGCTTCGTGCTCAACAGTTGTTGGTTATTTCTTTGCCCGGCGCAAGCCGAGAGAGGCCATCACACTTGGGTTTAACATCAGCAGATACCGCACCACAGATAACTGAGCTGTAGTTCATTTTCCAGCCTGTTCAGGTGGAGGCGGGCATCCCCTAACACTAAGTCCGCCACAGCTCGAGCGCATTGGGCCGCGAATGCAGTTAATGGGGAGGGATGCCATCGTGCTTAAATTCAAAAATGAAGGACAAGCACGGAACGCGAGTAGGAAGTGAATGTGTAAGTAGATAGTGTGGTCTCTTTTTCTCTCTCGGACAGCATGACGGTCTCAAAATTGCAAAGTTCCCGGTGGACTCTGAAGATCAAAGAGCCGATTTAACTTTTGTTTGGCGGGGGCTAACGTAAGGCTAGAAAGAAGCGCTCTAGGTATGACCTTTTAATAGGTATCGGTAGGGCCACCTCTTTTTCGCGAAAAGATTCACGCGAAGGCTAAACTCCAATGTCCTATGGCATACGTGCAGTTGTTATTTGGTTATTGGCCCCGTGTCTTTGTAGGGAGACAGTTCCCAACCTGACTGGGCCAATAAGAGTTAAGAAACTCTAACAGCGAGTGTCCGTGATTCTCCGGCAGGCACCTACAACGCGTGACAGTTGAACACGGCCAATTGCAAAAGTGGATCTGAACTATAGTGTTTTGCAGTACATGTTGTCCTGAAATCTTTTCGCGAAAAACAGGTGGTGCTAGGTATCGGCCACCTAGCTGGGATGTATGGTGAGGTCAGCGCTGGTTCCAACAGGAACTTTGTTCGGGTGGAGGCAGAGGAATTTTAACTTTTGACATTTTAAAATTATAATGTAATCCTTTTAAACCTTAACATGATAATTTTAATCCTCTGTTTCAATATTTAACTAGTTTTTAAATGAAATAATTCGACAAATATAATGTTTCGACTATTTTATAAATTTATTTTAAATTCAAGTATCTGAAACCAGTTATGGCCTTCGGCTGGGTGCTGGTGCCATTTTAATATGTTCTGTTCTGTTCGGGTATCCTTCTACCGTTGCCGGCGACACTGCGAAATTTTTACGAACATAATAAATTGCTAGTAGTTAAAATATTAATCTAATGTTTGTAAAGCGAATGAAATATATTCCATCCAGAAGTAATTTAAGCACTATCGTATAATAACAAGATTTAATAGTTTCATACCTAATTTAATTTGTGTTTTCGGCAGCTGCAAATGAAAAAAAAAATGCCTACTATATTTAAGCCAACACACCATTTGTTTCGTTATGACACTAAATGTTTTATAGGCTTTGTGTTTGCTATAGTTAGAGCCCCGAGTATTTCGCGAATTCATTCGGTGGCGAAGTAGACTTCAAACACTTGGTCTTTTCTCTTTTCATTGTGATTGGACGGCAGTTGTTTGGACACGCCCCGTTTAACAGTGCGCCAATAATAAGCAGGAAGCTGTAGTGTGAGTTAGCGTTGAACAGTATTGTACAAAGACCTCACTTGAATACAGCAACCAATAAGCAAACGGCAGTGTCTCGAGTGTGTAGAGGACTGCGAAGTCTAGCTTGCTGTCAAATCAATCCGCGAAATAATCTGGGCTCTCTCTCTCTCTCATATATATTTATTCTCATATATATATATATATATGATCATTTGAGCCAGAGTCTTGCAGTGTACCTTAATGTCAAAACATAGCCTTCCGTATCATGTACACAATAACTATGGACACTGGGTATTACTTAGTTAAGACATGAGAATATTTATCTTTGTCCGCTTCTCATATCGCTGAAACTTTTTTTTTAATTTTCAGTGGATAGCACTCATTAAGGTACCCGCCTACCTGTCGCACGAATTTCGTTACAGCGCGTTTGGTATAATTCATTCACGGTTACTTCACACTTTTCTGAAGCCCTGCTGAAGTTCTACTTCCAGGATATTCCTCCGCCTCGTACAAACTAAGCTTAACTGCGTCTGAAAAATTACACCAAAGGACAACCCGCAATGCTGCACCATCGCCTCCAGTACAAGAATACGGATTTCTTGACCCCGCAACCAAAAGTCGTAACTTCGACTTTTCGATGGATTTTGAAACTGGGCGAGCCCCCAGAAGGTCGGCCAACCAGGAAATTTCCCAATACACCGAATTAGTGAGCATTCAATTGTATTAATATTTTGCTTAAAAACTATTTCTCACTAGGCGTTACCAACACACGTGATTTATCACTGTTTTTATTCATAATACGTAATTACAAACGAAGCTTTATAATGCTTAGAAAGAAAAAAAAAATATATATATATATAACATTTCAATTCAACCAAAATTTTACTTTTATGAATACAAATTAAAAACACTTGTGATACAATGCATAGTTGGGAAATAAATAAACGCATCATACACGGGGTGATTTTTCAAAGTTTTGATTTTAAAAAGTCTAAAGAAACCACGAATAGACTATAGTTAGACAGGGGTTTTTCGCGAAGAGATTTCAGAACCAGTTGTACTCCAAAACACTTTAGTTCATATGTACATTTCTGGTTGGATGACTTTAAATATCAGGTGACTCAAGTGTCTGTCCGCGAATCACGAACGTTCCATATCGTAGTACTTTATTACGATTGGCCCAGTCAAATAAGAACACGTCTTCTCGCGTAGACACCTGGCCAATAACCAAAGGAAGTTGTGTTTGTGGACATAGGATATTGAAGTCTAGCACGACCATAAATATTTTCGCGAAGAGCACCTGTCCCTAACTATAAATAGAGACCTGAAAAATTCGCGAGTTCAATGACCTGCAGGCTAGACTCTACAGTCGTATGCACAAATATGCCGATATCAGCTGCACATCAGTTGTCTATCACACTAGAAAGATACGATCGGACCAGCGTTCTCAAGGGAATGCCGAACACCGTGTGGACCAATGGTTAAAGCTATATTAACGCACGTGTTTTGGAGTCTAGCGTGTCCCATAATTGATCCGCGAATTCTCCAGGTCCAACTTGCTTACTATTCGGCAGCCCGGCCAAAATTGAATCTTCCGTAAAACGCCGTAGCCAGTCGGACACAAGGCCTGTTCCAGGGCCTCGCGCAACCAATCAGCGACTAGATTCATCTTTTTCAGAGGAGCCTCCACGCCAGTTTACTTCTGTGTCGTTACATATTCCATGGCCCACGCCACCGAGTTTCAGCTACACTCCAAGAGAGGTTAGTTCCGGCCGACGAAATACCGGGCCAAAAATACGTTTAATGGTTAATTAAGACCTTTATACTGGGACAAAAGAAGTCACACTGTCAACATAATATCTAAAGGCTGTGCACAATAAGGCGAGCACGTTTTAAATCAACCTTAGCAATTAGTCACTACCTCTGCCTGCATGTATTTTAACGGGCGCAGTGAGATAATTGCGCTCAGTAAAGTTGGTAACGATGTATGGGAAGTACCTGGTTCCGTATCTTACCGTCAAATAGAAAGTGTTAGACAACTATTTCTGATAACTTAAATTATTTCTTTCTCTTTATGCGGTTATTAATGCACTGAAATGTAAAAATGTGCAAATTTGTTAAATATTCACTTTTCTAATCATTTCACAGTTTCTCTTGACTGACGCATGAATAAAGTGATGAGGCGAATGCCAATGTTAATTTTACATAAGGCGTAAGAATACACTGCGTGCATAAAAGCAGATATTAAGCGGGGCTTTCAAAAGTGCTCATTTTACCGTGAACAGCCTATAGTTGAATCAACTGTATGTATTTGTTTGGTTACTTATTTGATTGTTTTCGTTCGAAAATACAGCTAGAGGCTTCGTCTGTATTTTTTTTCCTGAATATTAGTATAGTAAAAGTGTTTGTTAGTGCAGCTATTGATGATGGGAAATAATGGCATAAAAATACTTTTAAAAAAGTTCAACAGAAATCTGAAAAGTAAAGCTGTAAAACTTTGAATATTCGCGGATGCACATTGCCCAGTGTTTGAAATTTGAAATGTATGTATTTAAATACATTCCTGTTTCATTAGTATTTTCTTTATTTGAGAAGTATGCACGTATATATACGGAGCTACGTTTGTGTAGAAAATTCTTTGCTCTTGGAGACAAAACTCACACTTTTATTTATTGTTTTACCAATCCACTGGACTATATTGGAATAAAATTGTTATATATATATATATATTGCAGTTGGTCAACATTTTCTTTCGTAAGAATAAAACTGTTATTTTTAATAATTTCTCAAATGAAAATGATGAATTGTAAACCATGTTAACTCCTTCGTAGCACATTAATTGGCACACAGTTAACGCGCGACTTCATTGGTCGATGGCCAGCCAATAATAAACGCTGCAGGGCACAGTAAGCATGCTCGGTGTAGCCAGGACCAATAGGACTATGGTATGCGAAAATACACTGACCAACACAATTGATATAGCTGAAGTGTGGTAAATATAGGCAGCTCCCTTCAATCTTGTCCTCGGTACCAGAGTAGATCTTAAGCAGGGCTTTGTAAAGTGTTCAATTTATTGTGAACAGCCTATATTCATTCATAACCTGCTAGAGTGAGCGAATAACAGAGATATTTGGGCGGCTCTTTAATACCGAGTTCTTGAGAGCCGATGAAGGTGATTGAGGTGAGGTTGGAGCAGCGCCGGAATGAAAGGGCAGGAGGAACATCGTCTGGCACAATTGCCATATGTGAAAATCCGGGAGTGAACCGGGCCGGGGATTGAACCAGGTTCCCCTTGGTGGGAGGCTAGCAGGCTAACCGCCTATGCCACCGCGGTCCCAACCTGCTAGAAATACGATTAGTTGCTCGACTGGTGATTTGTTGGACTCAAAACTTGTTACCGTCTGGTTAAAGCTGAAGTCTCGAAGCACGCTCGATGTTTATAGGAGGTCTGCGGAGTTACGCAAGACTTCGTATTGTGTTCTGTTCTTTACCCATCACTCTTTCCCTGACAAAAGATATATGCGTACGCAGCGATCCATGTGCTATCCTTGATGCCCATTTCTGTGATGAATACTTGGCTACGAAAGGGCAGTATTCGAGAATGTCGCTAATCTACAGAATCATTCTCTGAATCCTACTTTTGAGGCGTTGATAAATGATTCCGTATGTAGAGACACGTCAGATTTTCGGCAATGTAAGATATATTCCTGAACACGTTAACTCACACTCGCTTTAGTGATTATTTTTCCGCTAAGTGTCTTCGATGCTTAATGACAAACCACAGATGTTCATGGCCAATAGCTAAAGGAATGCTGTACGTATGCACATGGGAAACTAAAATATAGCATACGTGGAACTAATTCGCTAATAAACTTATATTTGGAGAACTGTAAAATTCTCAGATTTATTTCCGGACAGTTTAGGCTTCAAACACTTGCACGCTTCTATTACTTTTCCAATCGGTATATGGGACCGCGGTTGGAGAAGTGGCTAGACCGCTAGCCCTCCCACCAGGGCGAACCGCGTTTGATACCCAGCGGGGTCACTCCCCGGATATTCGCATTTGGAAATTGTGGCGGGCTATGCCGCTGATCGGTGGGTCTTCTCGAAGGTCTCCCATTTCCCCCGCATATACATTCTGGCGCTGCTCCATACTCACCTCGCTTCACCCTCGACGGCTCTTAAGACCTCGTTGTTAAGAGCCATCCCAAACATCGGTACTACACTCCAGATGGCCGATGTCAAAGGCCGCCTGTTTCTTGCGAAAATATTCCACGACTTTACTTCGGTACCAGTATCGCGATTGGATGATTTTACCTCGTACGAGTCTTAAGTGTCTGCCAGCAGCCAATCACGAACAAGTGTCAGGGTAACTTTATTCTAATCGGCTCAATCGAGAAGAAAATTTATTTTCACTAAGACACGAGGCCTATAGCGGAAGAAAATTTGCAAGCGGGCAAGTAACAAGTTAGAGTCTAGCTTGTGCCTGAATCTTTTCGCGAGAAAACAAGTGGCCCTGACCACGTCATAGTTGACACCTCCTGGAGGACTCTTGAGTCAATTATAAACATGCAGCAAAAAGCGTGTCCCAAAATTAATCCGCAAATTGTTCAGGTCTGTAGTTATATGTGACTGTTTGGTGGGCAATAGCACCCACTTTCATTAAAAGAATAAAACGCTTCCCGCGTCAGGGTGCGTAGTTTGCAAGTTAACACCCCCACAGTTCCTAACTTTGTAGCTGTTTTACTCGGAAAAAGTTCGCCATAGAGAGTTTCACCAAGGCAATTTTTGTTTTGCTCATTTAAACGTCATAGTTTACATTCGTCATAAAATATGTTACCAGAGTCGAGGTTTTTTTTTAATTTCGCAGTTTAATAATATGGTACTCCCTACTATATTATTCAAAGATAAAAGAAAGAGAAGGATTTATCCATCAAGCTTTCTCAGATTACATTTCTCCATCCAAAGAAAGATAGTTGTATGAATTGTTGTGTTATAACAAATAGGCATTAAATAAAAAGAAAATCTATATTTTCAAAATGTATATAATTCCAGATAGGGCCACCTGTTTTTCCCGAAAAGATGTACGCGTAGGCTAGACTTCAATATCCTTTATGCACACATGCAGTCTTCATTTGACGATTTGACGCTTGGCTTCATGTGAAGAGAGTCTGTTACATGAAATAGCTAGGGATAGGAACATTTCGCGAGTTCATTTCAGGACAAGGTAGACGTGAAACACGTGTACATTGAAGTTGACTTTGCTATTGGATCGCAGTTCATTAGACACGCCCTGGATGACTCTGAGCCAATAGCAGAATTGCAAGAAAACAAGTAGCGGGTGCCATACAGCCAGTTGTGAAGTAACACTGGCGACTCTATGGGGCAGCAGCCAACGAACAAACATCTAAGGCTGGAGTATACACAGGATTATCGAATCTAGCCTGCAGGTCATTGAACTAGCAAAATTTTTCCTATGCCTAGAAATAGCAAATAAAAATTTAGTTTCTCCAATACTGACCGTCCGTGAAACGCGGCCAGACAGTTGATACGCGTAACAATCCAAATGGCCCAATCAGGCAAGTGGTTCTGGACTACAAAGTATTTGAACACGTCTGGCCCTGGGATATGTTCGCGCAAAACAGGTGGCCATAGCTATAGGTACCTCAATATCCTAAATGCACTCCTGCAGCTTTACATATGTTATTGGCCGCCTGCCGTTCTGAGAAGACACAGTTTCTTACACGACTGGGCCAATCAGAATTAAGTTACTCTAATACCGACGGCCCATAATTCGCTGGCAGGCAGCTCAGCCGGGTAACCATTAAAATAATCCAATGTCTAAGGTGGAGCTAAAGTGTTTTGGAGTATGAATCTTTTAGAAAAAGAAAACACGTCCTTCTATACGCACGTCATAGTTGGTATGTGAGTTTATTTCTCGCTCTGGAAATATAATTTTCTCTCTGCGTTTTAACCTGGATTTCCGATTAAAACCCTATAAGTTTCTTTCCACATATATAGATTCATGCATAACTGCTATGCCTACATTAGCAATCAAAAATATAGGGCCAACCATACATTTAGAGTAAAGAACTTCCATCCATGTAATATTAATTGTATCTGTTGGTGTATTTAGTTTTATTTGTTAGTTGACCTCTTTGAAATTTGCATTCAGCGCAGAGATTTTATTACTATCTTAATTTGTTTACAGGATATTAATTTTACAAAAAAAAATGTATAGTAGGCAAATAGCTACATTTTGCAATATACCGAGGCCAGCCAAAATAAAAATACTTCACATGAATTACTGAAATTTGTTCCGTAAAATGGAAATACGTAAATATGAAATGTTATGCATAACTCAAACTCTAAAATAACTACATACAATTTTTTTTTTTTCGCAATTTTTAGAAAAAGTAAACACTGAAAAATGCCACAAAATGTATACTTCGATCATCTGATTCAAAACAGAATTTATACAAGAAGGTAAAATATACTGAGTGCATCTATATTTCCCCACTAACTCATCCACGTAGAAAAATTCCTGTAGCTCTACCTCAGTTCAAAGCACGAGAACCGTCAGATTTTTATGCGTTTTCTTTTAAGTTTTAAATTTCGTTCGGTGGCTTAATAATGTGCGTAATTAATTTTTTAAAATTCGAATTTTGCATAACATTTTAACTTTAGGTATATGCAATTTGTGAATCAAGTTTCGTACCTAAAGTTTTTTTTTTTCAGGGGTTCGCTTTGGTATGCTACTGAATGCAGTAATTTATCTATTATACAAATCTTTAGAAAATAACTCATAACCCGTAAAAAATTAAAGATAGTAAATAACAAAAGCTCTGCGCCAAAATTTAAATTCCAAATAGAACAATTAATCAAAATACGCTAACAGATACAATCAATATTACAGGGACGGAATTTCTTTATTCTAAATGTATGTGTAGCCCTATATTTTTGGTTGCTACTGTATGTAAAACCACACTTTAAATCTGAATCAGTGAGAATTTCACTGTTTCAAACAGTCAAAAGTACGTTACTGATTCAACTGTCACTTCAGAGAATGTAACTGATGAATTATTGATTGAGTGACATTTTACACTTATTCGTCAGTCATTTTTTTCATTGTTTTTCAGTGGTTTGTTTTTTTGATTGATGGATCAGTTAAAGAGCGTGTAAAAATGGCCGTCCAACAACGTTTAAAAGTGGTTATTAAACAACCTGTATCAAATGAAATAACAATGACTAAACTAATAGAATAAATATAAAATACTTCCTAAAATTTTATTCGTCTTTCAAAATACCATTTTACGAGGTAATATGAACATCCAGCCTTTCATTCCGCTCTCACGTCTTTCATTTCGTTTCAATGTAATCAATACAGTGCATTGTTTGAAGGTATAAACTTCATATAATGTGGTGAAGAGAGTGCACTCATAGATACTAATCGTTTAAACAATCCTATAACAGTACCACACCAACCAAAACGAAAAGTAAATGCATACCATTTAAATTGTCATTATTTCGATAAAGTTTATAAGTCACATATTTTCCTATTATTATTAATCAACTTGAAATTATAGCGCAGATAGTACCCTGCCCCCCTGGCTCAGGGTCAGAGTGTTCGACTTGCAGTCGAGGGGTCGCGGTGGTCGACTTGTAGTCGAGGGGTCGCGGTGGTCGACTTGTAGTCGAGGGGTCGCGGTGATCGACTTGTAGTCGAGGGGTCGCGGTGGTCGACTTGTAGTCGAGGGGTCGCGGTGATCGACTTGAACTCGAGGAGTCGCGGTGATCGACTTGTAGTCGAGGGGTCGCGGTGATCGACTTGCAGTCGAGGGGTCGCGGTGATCGACTTGTAGTTGAGGGGTCGCGGTGGTCGACTTGTAGTCGAGGGGTCGCGGTGATCGACTTGAACTCGAGGAATCGCGGTGATCGACTTGTAGTCGAGGGGTCGCGGTGATCGACTTGCAGTCGAGGGGTCGCGGTGATCGACTTGTAGTTGAGGGGTCGCGGTGGTCGACTTGTAGTCGAGGGGTCGCGGTGATCGACTTGTAGTCGAGGGGTCGCGGTGATCGACTTGTAGTCGAGGGGTCGCGGTGGTCGACTTGTAGTCGAGGGGTCGCGGTGATCGACTTGAACTCGAGGAGTCGCGGTGATCGACTTGTAGTCGAGGGGTCGCGGTGATCGACTTGTAGTCGAGGGGTCGCGGTGATCGACTTGTAGTCGAGGGGTCGCGGGTTTGTGCCCCGACCCGTCCGCGTTAGATTTTCAGTTCGCTTGACGCACTGGTAATTTGTCAGTAAGTCGCTCTAACTTGAGTTTGACAACGTCACTTCAATACAACTACAACAACGACAAAAAATATGATAAGGTAACGGACTGGGAAGCGGAGGCGAAAGGGTGTATGAGTTTAATCCCGGGCGCATTCTAAACCTATTTTACTTATTTAAATTTTTTTAAAGTGCATAATATAAATAGTAAAGTAACGTAAATATGTTTATTTCACGTTATTATTAGGCTAGAATCGATAAAAAACAATATTTAATTTGTCACTGCAGTCGGTCAATCAGTGAAATTTTTTCCCTGGAAAAATCAGTCGTTTCCCACTGTTTCTAAATGGAGCCATTTCGACTGATTCGAGTAGTTGAATTTCATTGCGAATCAGTGGTTTCCTACAGATTCGAATATTTAGAGTGCAACGGACAGAGAGAATCAGTTTGCAATTTAACGCAAACATAAAAGGCACAAAGGCCTTTGGAAACAACGACGGTATTCTTATAAAATGAATGTGGGAAACTAGACGCCACATTGCATTTTCAATAAGTAATTTTTTGTGTGAATTCATTTTGGTTTCTGCGAAGTGATCATTGGCTCAAGAGTTAACCGGGGCCAAAATTATTAGTAGGATATAAATATTAATACTATGTTTCATACCAGCTAACGTCTCGTGAAGACGTGTTTTCAGAGAGACGCGAAAACAGGAAAAGCTAAAAACATTTTTCATATTACAATTAGAATTATTTTTACTGATCAAAATATGTCACTAATGTATTCGTCAATAAGCTTTATTTATTTGGTATGCGTATTAATGAACAACGCTCATACATTCATCGATCATGAGGTAGGTATTGCGATTCTAATTTTGATTTTATTCTGAATTATTGCTTGCGTTAAAGTAAGAATATGCCCTAGTCCGTTTATATAGATCCATGTAATTTAGTCATCCATCCTCTGTGCCCGTGTTATTTTAGTTTGGTGCAACTGAAGACAATTTTTACGAGTTGCAATGTTAAGAAAAAAATTCCCTTCATTTTACGGAAAAGGGCTGGTAAAAATGTATCCAGAGGTGTCCGTAAACTCAGCGTAAAATTACGGGCGCATTGATTTTCAAAAATGGACGTTCCGTTAAATTCACGGAACATCTACGTTAATTCCCTAGTTAGTTTTCTGGACTTCTAGTTTAAATAAGTCTTAGTATCTATTTCAGTTTAATTTTCATTGTGGCGGTGATCTACTGTGCGTAAAAATGATATTTAAAAAAGTAAAATTTTTTTTAATACCTAAGCAAGATTTGAACCCGAGTCAAAAAGTTGCTTGTTCACGATGCAAACCACTTAACAACAACTTTCCCGTGATGCAGGTGGTATAACTTTTCAATTTATTTATTAATCACATAAGCAACTTTTTTTGGTTCATGTTAAAGTTAGTGTTGCTGAGTGTTACATACACCCGTTGCCGCTGTTTAATGTTTGAAATAACAGGCCTTAGTGGCATGGATAACCTTAACTGTCGCAGAAGTAACGATAATTCACTTGTTACATCGACGAATAAAGTTTCGTGTAGATTCGGCATTGTTCGTGCCCGAAACCCGAAGTTATAGGAAATACGGAGATTTTTCCGTATCTTGTATTTACGCACCTAACTCCGTTTTCAGTCATTACGGATTGCGTTTCCGTATATTTACTGTGCATTTCCGTAAAAATTTCCGTAACTCTACGGAAAATTTGAACAGTGTGTTGGTGGGTAAAGCATGTCGACAAAAGCCACGACCAGCACTGTGTAAAGTACTCAAGGACGTGAGGAATAACTAAAGGAATGTAATGAGGTTGATGTTGGGAACCTGCGCTTGAAGATGAATGTGTGAGAAACTACACGTTCATTTTCTTTTGTGGAAGGTGCGGAGAGATGGTTACTTCTTTTCCATAATTCACTGTTTGTACAAACTAACGGCGATGATTTTTTTTTCCGGAAACAAAGAGGTTTTTTTATACTTTACTTTCGACTGTCTTGAATGCTTTCTCCATTGACTGCAATATAGCCTGTTTACTTTCTAGTTTATTTTCAAATTACCTCTATATCAATATATGAACAAGCGGTGATTGTATTATTTTAAGTAATTTATATTTATTCGTTTTTTTTTTAAGTTTCCTATAGTAATATAGTCAATGACGAACATTAAAAGGAATGCAAAATTGATTAGGCCTACAGTAATTTTTTAATAATAGTTATTGATTTGTTTTAACAGTTGCAAGCTGTTCTGGTTTCTCGAATATTGCTAATGTTTAACTTTATTTGGTATCATTCATCTCTACTAGTATCCGTTCAAATGTATAGATATAATGTATGACGTCACACATGATCTGCCAAAAAGGCTATTACTCTGGTCACAGGGCAGCAGGTTTCCTCGACTGACTAGAAAATAACTTTGTCCAATGGAATGGCGGATTTCAGCTTTTCCTCAGACTGCAAACGAATTGCACTGTATTTCACCTAAAGTAACAGTTAAATATTTAAATCCTTTAACAACATATACATTTCTGGTTCTTTTTTTATATATATAAAAAAGTCCTCTGTAAGTGAACGGGGGGTGGGAGTAAGAATACATGTACCCAAATTTCGTAAATAAAATGAAAGCTTGTGGTGCCAATTCTGTAAACTGTAATGCCAAATAAATATCTATGATTTGTATTCTCTACGTCTACAACGAAATAATTGTGCGTGGATACGTAGTGACTAGGGACACCTAAATCTCGCGAAAAGATTTTTCACGACCAGTTTTACTTCACAGAACTTTAGCTCAGATCCACTTTCGTCATCGGATGATTTAGGTGTCACTTTTCTTATGTGTCTGCCCGCGAATCACAGGCCTACGATATCGGAGTGACCTAATTCGTATTGGCCAGTCAAGTAAGACAATGTCTTCTCACAGAGACGCGCCGCCAACAAGAAATAAGAAGAAAAAAACTGCTGGTGTACCCGCAGTGCATTGAAATCTAACGTGCGCGGTAATCTTTCCGCGAAATCCGGGTGTCTCTATTGTCATGTGCAGCAACAGGCATACGGCGAGGAAGTGGAACAAACCCCCTCCAGGCAGGGCTGGTTGATACTAAACACGGGCCAATATTACGGCTGGAAAGACGGCGCAGACGAGGTCTTTGTCGTCGAGACACTGCGCCAGGAAGACGTCCAGAAATGGGGCGTGCCATCTGCCGACATATGTCTAGTCGCCAGCCTAAAGCATTATGGATAAGGTGACGACGATCCTTAGAAACTATTCAGAGTGGCTTTCATGTAATTAAGTAATCAAATAATATATTATAATAATCACTAACATGATGTAACCAATTAAAATAATAATAACTCCGACTTAAAGACTAGCTGAAAGGTTTGTAAACGAGATATCATTTATATGATTTCAATATAGGACGATAAAGAAGTAAATAGTGCTCACATATGAGTTACGCCTAACCCTAAACTTAAACGTTTACTATAAACTATAAAATACTACACCCACTTGTATAAAACGTGACACTATGGATACGTATTATCGAATAGGCAAATTGTTTTCATTGTAATAATGATATAGAGTAAAAAGTAAATAGGTCTACTTATAAATAATGCGTCATAAGTCGTAGGCGAATGGTTCCTGTATGCATGGAATTGTTATTAAAATGTTCATTACTAATATATGTTTTGTATAATAAATACAACGCAAAACAATATATAAATCTTACTTTTTTTTTTTACAACGCCTGGGATTGTTGCTACTTTTATGTTTGCATGATTTAGTTCAGATGTCGTTATCTTTATTAGCCTATTTGAAAGGGCAAATAGCGTTATTCGTAGACGACAGCTAGTAATGAAGTTTTGACGATATAACCATTTTAGCCTCACAGAGACCCCGTAAATGTAATGAGTATTAGTAACTGATGATTGAACTTGACAATGAAATTTTTTAATTGCACAGTTTGCTTCGGATTTGTGGATGGCAATACCAGAGTAGGAATAATAAAGCTACAACCAATATTAAAAGTAATTAACAAATTTTGTACGAATTCAATTAGTTTGAGAAATATGCTTTGTAGTAATTAGCCACCAAATTGGATTTAGAAGAACTTACTAGTTCTCGTAGATGATATCTTGTATTTAATACAAATAACACTTTTTGAACATCATTCTTGAAGCTCAAATAAAACAGACGAATTATTAATATATTCTTCATGTGAATATCTGCTTCAGTAATAATAAATAAGTCAACCGACAAGCTCATAAATGACCACCATATATTCTTTTCTCTGTTATTGCACTCAGTAATAATTAAAAACCTAGAAGGATCGTCATCGGTAGGCAGTCCATGTCTGTCGAATATTGTATTTAAATAAGTACATACGATGTCACTTCGTAGAGAGGGCTGCGTGAGACGACCCACATGAACTCCACCAGCCACGGCGGATTGTCACGTAGTATTACATTGGAGTAAGTACGTGAAACGCCGAAATCAATCTGGCAGAGCTGTCTCGAAGATATCTATCTTGCAATCACTCGAATGTTTAAGATCCTTATTAGAAGCACATCGTGATAAATATTGGCTGACAAATACTAAAAATAAAACCAACTTATATCCCGTATACATGTTAACACGTTGTGCACGGTAAAAATTTTACAGGCATTGAAGAGAATATAGAACTGCGTCGCCTATGTCCACTGCATGAACACAAGTTCCGTTGGTCAGCATATTCTTACTTACCTCTGTACTATTGATATAGGCTGTTCACAGTTACATGAGCACTTTTGAAAGCCCTGCTTGAGATCTACTTGTATACACGTTGTGTATTCCTCCACCTTATGAAAATTAACATTGCTATGGGCCTCATCACCTTATCAATGTGTCGGTCAAATTGAGCTGTAAAATTATTAAGAAAGTAAATACTTCACAAATATGCTCATTTTTACACTTCGATGCATTAAAAAAAAACAGAAGGTGAAAGAATTAATTTTAAATTATCACCTATGGTTACCTAACACATTTTATTCGACGTAAAGATATGGGACTACTTTCCATCCATCGTGACCAACATTACTGGGAGAATGCCACTCAGTGCGTCCGTTAAAATATATGTAGCAGGGTAGTAACTTTTTACTAAGGTTCATTTAAAAACTGCTCACTTGATCGTGAACAGCCTTTACATACTACACTGGACACGCTCTCTAAATTGAGCAAAGTTCGTTACTAGCCGGCCGGCTTTTAGACAATGTAATGTTGAGTTGACAGTTCTTTCTTACGCAACATCTTATAAGTGTTCATCGTTGTAACGTAGACACTGAACGCTGCCGACATAATATTACGCTGAATAAAACTTCATTAAAACTGCGGGTTACGTAATAGTACGTTGTAGTGAACCAGCAAAATGTAAATAATAAAATAGCAGTGTTATTAGAGAAGAGACATTTGTCATAGTGGACACTAGTATGAAACCGCCGTTAAGGGTCCTATGTACTGAAACGTTTTCTGTGAAATCGTTGTTTGCGCCTAAACGCGTGTCTCGGTAAATAAATGTTCTGAAAATACGAAGTTTTTCCAGGAAAGATATAAAAAAACTAGTGTCTATATCGCTATAATTTTACGTTTATGATATTAAGGGTATTAAGGGAGAAAAAAATCGTAAAAATATCATATTTTTAAAGCTTGCTTATGAAGTTTCTTTAAGCGGTAAGAGAAAAGTACGATTATACGCAGGTAGTTTGATCTGTGTACTTTCATCGCGTGTAATAAAACCCCACAGTTACATATCTAGTTTACTCAGCAAAGCGTTAGGACGGAAACACTGCACGCCTTGCGCGTAGGAGCGATGTGGCGCTAGGTGTGCGGGTTAGTGTCGCCCGTATCGCTCTCCTCGCTTCTTGATCTTGGACGCACAGATACATAGTCCCCTTGAAAGAACCTTCTCCTCTAAATCGCCGTAGGTAGACAACGCAGCATTCATGACAATCTGCGGAACACCCGAGGCGAAAGAATGCTGCAGCGCAAGGACACGCCAACACGGGCCTCCGGGAACAAAACAAGTGCTCCGCAGTTTCGCCACGAGGCGGAAGGCAAAACCAGGACGCGTTTACTATACACAATCGATAATAAAAGTATATTACACCGGGAAACGAGATCTGTCTGCTGCCAGCCACCGAGACGAGAATATGCTGTCCTGGGCGCAGCGCCATCGTGCACGACCGCAGTTTCCGCAAGGTCAACCAGAAATCGAGCGCGTAGAAATGGACGTTAAGACTAAATGGACGTGTGGCACTTATATAAATAAATATCCATCCGTACGTCACAATAAATATAATTGTATTATAAGTACAGACAGGTGTTTTTCGCAAAAAAAAATCAGGACCAGCTGTACTCCAAAACAGTTTAGTTCATATGAACATTCCTGGTTGGATGATTTCAAATATCACGTGCCTCAAGTGTCTGTCCGCGAATCATGGACATTCCATATCGGAGTACTCTATTACGATTGGCCCAGTCAAATAAGAACACGTCTTCTCCCGTAGACACCTGGCCAATAACCAAAGGAAGTTCTGGTTGTGGAAGTAGGATATTGAAGTCTAGCATGACCATAAATATTTTCGCGAAAAACACCTGTCCCTAATTGTAATGTAGTAAATAGGATATAACTTTAATTATAAACCTTTTTATACTTTTGTATCTTGTGCGTTATGACTTACAAGCTCCCAAACTAAACTGAATGGTTTGCTAACCCTTTCAGGCCCACTTTAATTTATCGTTTCAAGTGTTGCAAACCAAAAATTTTATGTTGCGTGCTGTACTTAAGTCGACACAGCACTTGTTTCCTTGTCACAGTCGATGAGCTGTAGGTTATATGTTTGGTTACATCCAATTAAGACCTGGGCCAGTAATGCGGTTTGTGAATCATTTACCCACAGGTAAGATCATTGGTCATTGAGATTCACTGTGTGCAGTACAGACCAATAATTACCCACAAGTGCGTAATGCACACAAATGTGTACACCGGGTCTGAATGGGTTAAAAGTAAATATGACACAAACCATTACACATGACTGATAATGCACATGACTTTCTGCGCCATATACTCGCGATCTTGAAAAAAAGCTTCCTTGGAGATGCATATATTATTCTCGAGAGATATTACAGACTATGAAAGAATTTTCACAAATATTTGGTCGTATCAGCACTAAGAAAAATAGCCAGTCAACTTAGCGTGCGATGAACGTCTTTATACATACGATAGCGCAGTCTTTCTCACAAACACTTCATAATTTTCAAGCCATGTAATGACGCGTCAGCTCGCCGTCACCAACAGAGTCCGTTGCTCGCGCACGAAGCAGCAACAACAGCGAGAAAGCGCGAGATGCTGGACGACGGCCAGTGTCTGTGCGAGGAACTAACTGCCTGTGGGGAAACAACTCCCGCGTGTAGCCAGCTCGCACGCAAACACTCGGCCAACCAGTTCGCCCACAACAACAAGAAAACCAACCCCGGGTGGAAAAATACTGCAGTCATTACTCCCAGGTCGTATGAGCCCCGGGCGACAAGTAGCGCCGCGTAGCCTAGGAAGTTATTGTCCTCCCACCGCCTGCTGATTAAAGTAATCTGGCGCGACGTTAGCGGAACACGACGGGAGGTTACGTGCGCTAAACTTTGCGGAAACACCGCAGCCGATCACTCAATCTAGTGAAATACTAATGAGAAAATAATGCGCGGAAGTCTAAAGCTTCTTATAGGCTGTTCACGGTAAAGTGAGCACTTTTTAAGGCCCTGCTAAATTTTTCATTTCAATTTATTTCTACCTTTCTGCCACTTTTTAATGTAAAAGTTGTAATATCACTAATAAACACAGTGTATACATTTCTCCACTCTGAAATTTTAACGTCTGAGATTGCAATAAGGTATATTTATAAGGGTCTGATACCTATTGGAAGGGCCTTAAAAAGGGTTCACTTTACCGTGAACAGCCTACAGGAAAATTTCGCGAGTTCAATGACCTGTAGGCTAGACTCCACATTACTGTGTATACTCCAGCCTCAATTGTTTGTCCATTGGTTGCTATCCCAGAAAGAGGCCTGTGTTACTCCGCAACTGGTAGTATGGGATTCGCTACTTGTTTCCTTGCAAGTCTGCTATTGGCCCAGAGTCATCCAGGGCGTGTCTAATAAACTGCGAACCAATTGCAAAGTCAATTCCAGTGTGTACGTGTTTGACGTCTAGCTTGTCCTGAAATGAACTCGCGAAAAGTTCCTATCCCTAGGTATATTTATTATTGGTTAGTTCCAGTTGGGAGGGCCTTAACACATTCAGGTCTGCATACATTTACTGGCACTGAAGACACTCCCGCAAGAACACCGATTCTGTTGGTGTCCGTGTTAGAACTCACCATAGTCCTATTGGTCCGTACCACACCGGGCACTACCCCGTACTTTACAGCGTTCATTATTGGCTGGTCATTAACCAACGGAGAGCCCAGCTGATATTGACCCAATCAAATGTCCTTTATCGTATAAAAGGATTTACACTAAATCATGCCCCTTTGAGTGGCTATAAAACAAAATAAATTCTATCGTTAGCATATCATTTTTTGTTGCGCTGTCGAGTTCTTGTGAGGTCTTTTTAAACACTAGTCGAACAAAGACTGCACATCCATAATAGTTTTGTTCAGAAAAACAAAGACATTTCCAAATTAGCTTTGCCCGAGCTACACTCGAGCACTGTCTACAAAGTGTTAAAAAGTGCTCACTTTACTGTGAACAGTCTATACACAATAGAAAACTTTAGCATTTTACTTTACGTTTCATTTCCCATGACGAAACGACCAATACACAATACAATTGTAAAGTCAGAGTTGAGATAATTGAACATCGGTTCTGCGAGTTTCATAAAAATGTATATCTTTTTATGTAAATAATAATGATACTATCTAGAATGCATTTTACGTACATTTTTTTTAATAGGCTTAGAATTTATATCAAAAATTTATTTCAAAACAAAAAAACTAATTTGTTTACTTTATTAAAGTATGTCAATTCATATATTTCCTCTTCACATCATATTCATTTGCCATTTATTTAATTAAAGACGAGCTTTGTTTAATATACCGAGATCAAGATCGCCCTACAATAAAATAACGCACTTTCCACATAACCTCTGTTAGATTCTCGGCAAAATGGCTGCTTGACTTTGACTTAAAATTTCAACTTTTCGAAATCGTAAAGTGAAGAGTGCTTGACTTAACCTTTGCCATTTCCATTGTGTCAAGCTCCATAAGAAACGACATGTCGGAAAGCAAACGTAAAGTCAAATCGTAAAGTCAAGCGTTAAAGTTTTCAACTGTGTAAGGGCCTTAAACCGCGTCGGGCGAGTCGGGAAGAGTCCATTGCCTCTGCGCGAAGGGGTGAGGTTGTTCAGTTTCAGTAGTGACAGCGGCCGAGTACGGTTGGGCGAGAGTTGCTCCGCGTGTGCTTATTACCTGTGGAAAGACGCAAGTGGCGCGGTGCGGTATTTAACAGCGCGGTTGTACAGGGCGATGTTATCTGATAGTAGTGCCGGCAGAGTCACGTGGTTTCCCTCCCTCCAGCGGCGAGAGACCTCCCCTACATTGCCACCAACACGTTTTCTCCCTCCAAACTGCGCTAATATCATTTTCTCGATTGAACGTTACTATACAGTACTCGGAGTCGATTAAGGCCACGGTGTTTAGACGACATGCGGGAATCGTGCCGGACCTTGCCACTGGTCAGCGGGTTTTCTCGGGGGTCTCCCGTTTCCCTCGCCCCTAGCATACCGGCGCCACTCCCTTACTCATCGCAATCGCCCTCGCCGGCCCTCACGACGTCGCTGTTAAGAGCCGCCCAAATCTCTTCACTTCACTTGGACGATAAGAATTTAAGTCATTACAATACTTCATGACAATAAGTCATCCAATCGCGAAAGTAGATCTGAGCTGGTGTTTTGGTGTATAGTTAGTAGTGGAATGTTTCCGTGTAACACAGGTGTTTTTACTAAGCAAAAAAAAAAACTTTATGTGAGAGAGTTATCATTCACTGTTAACCCATTCAGACCAAGTGTACACATTTGTGTAAATTACGCACGTGTAGGTAATATTTTGGCATGTACTGCACACTGCGAAGCTCAATAATTAGGTATGGGTAAATTTCGCGAGTTCAATGACCTAGAAGCTAGACTCCACAATCCTTTGTATAGTTGAAGCTCAGATGCTTGTTCATTGGCTGCTGCCCCAGTGTTAACCCACATTTGACAGTGCGGGATAAGCATCGTGTTCCTTTGCAAGTCGGCTATTGGCGTGGAAACGTCCAGGGCGTTTCTAATAAACTCTGATCCAATTGCAAAAGGTGTTTTCAGTGTACATGCATTTGAAATCTACCTTGTCCTGAAATGAAGTCGCAAATTTTTCCTATCCCTATGACAATTACCAATGACCCCACCTGTGGGTAAATGATTCGCTAACTGTTTTACTAGACTTGGTAATAATTTATTCATATAACTGTAGCCGAACATAACGTCTCCAGCTGATTGGCTGTGACAACGAAAGTAGTGTTGTTTCGACTTAAGTACAGTACGCATCATAAAATATTTGTTTGCAACACCTGACATACTAACATGAAGCGGTCCTGGAAGGGTTAAGCGTGCACTTTACAGTCATATACATCTGCTACTGGTACAGTCAACAACGAAGAACAATGTCTTGTGCATCCCATCACGCAAGAAAGTGTTGTGCTTTTTGAAGTGTGGCTTCAAACAAAAACATTTTGTTATAGCGGCCAAAATCCCAAAGTGACTCACGACCCCGACATCTAAAAAGTTTCAAAACATGTTAGTCGCATTGTTATGGCTGCGCTTAACGCCACTTTTATTCACGTACAGGGAAATTATTACACTCTGTAAAGGTATTTTAACTGGCTCAGTTCAACGACTCCTGTTTAAGCCTTAGAATGCCCGTTTTTCATCTACCTTCGTTCTTTGTCACTTTTCTTTTATTACTCGTCTTGGGCGCGCTCCAGAAAACAGGAACAGGCGTAGCGTTATTTCGGAATGACTGCGATTGAATCGGAGCTCGTTCTAAACTTTTCGCTACTCACGTTACCAATTACTTCTCCTGTAAAGCTGGTCTGATGTCACGTTATGTTGCACTAAGCCCTAGTGACAGGTCTTCTTTTTGCCTCGCGCTTACCTCGACGAACTGGGGCCTGAGCACCAGAAGCACGGGAGCTGTAAGGGCGACATTACTACGAGCGTCAAGTGTGCCATCGTCACTACGGGCAGGGCTCTGAACTGGCGTGCAAGTGAAGTGATGAGATTTCGGTGGCTCTTAAGAGGCTGGGTCACCCCTTATACAGAAATTGGTTTTTTTAGTGTCATAACTGGGGATAGGAACATTTCGCGAGCAAGATAAACGTCAAACACGTTTACACTGGAGTTAACTTTGCAATTGGATCGCAGTTCATTAGACACGCCCTGGATGACTCTGAGCCAATAGCAGGATTGCAAGGAAACAAGTAGCAAGTGTGTAGTAACACTGGCTACTCTCTGAGGCAGCAGCCAATGAGCAAACATCTGAGGCTCGAGTATACACATGACTGTGGAGTCTTAGCCTACAGGTCACTGAACTCGCGAATTTTTCCTAACCTAGTCATAAAAGAAGAGTCGTAGCCATTACTGGAAAAGTTTCATTATAGAAGTATTACACTTCATGATTCCGTGTAAATGTTTGTACCTCATTGTTAATACGTGTTCCCTTGTTGCCAATAAAAGTTAAGAACGAATTAATATATTAAATTTTGTATTAACTTAATAGTTGGATAAATACTAGTTAACTTATTATATATGTAATAATGGGTAAGGCGTTTAGCTAAGCTTCTACTGTCACGTTTTGAAGTAAATCATCTTAAATATGAATCAGGAAGAAATAAATAAAAAATTCGATATGGCTGGTGATGTGGGCCCTTAACAGCGAGGTCTTGAGAGCCAATGAGGGTGATCGACGTGAACTTGGAGCTGCGCCGAAAGGAAGGGGCGGGGGAAACGGGAGATCCCCGAGAAAACCCACCGACTGGCACGATTCCCACTTGCGGAAATCTGGTGATTGAAATGTTTAAGTTTTAAAAATTGTTAAAAGTATTTTTGTGTTATTGTTTATATTTGGTATGTGTGATGTGTCCTTTATTATTTATTTTTTTAACCAACCAATCACATTAATTTTATCGGATTAAGATTAGCGGATTAACGACTATCCAAATGTTTTGATCGGATTAATTACGGAATCATTACCGTATTAATTGGGTCAATCAATGTGATATTAAATAGATAATCCGATTAATCTAAAGTGTATTAGATGGCCCCTGCCCCTATGCCATTTTGCTGGCGTATACGGCTGTAATTCGCTGAACGAGCGGAAGTTTTATTATTTAAAGAGTATAATATAGTAAAATATTTTATAGTGTTGCGAAATATATACATTCTTCTTTCATAAACAGCATAAACCGCACTTTTCGGACAATTTTTATAGTGTGTGTACTTTTTTTTAATGAGTTATTCACATTGTATAGTCAGGTGCAGTTCTCCATATGCAGTTGCTTTGCTTCAACCTTAACAATACGAGTGAAGGAACTGCTATAACCCAATACTGTATAGCAACTGCACTCGCAATCGTCTGGAATGTTCGCAAAGCCACGAGGGATAGGAGAGGGAAGCGGACACCGCCAGTGTACCGTATCGACATCGAATCTGCGATCATGCAATTTCAAGTCTCGCGTGGTACCGCATGGTCGACCTGCTTGCCCCCCCCCCCCCCCCCCAAACCCCCCCGGTATTGGTGCCACGAGACCCGTTTGTCTGGTTGGAAACCGGTCTGCAGTTGCGATACCTGGACCAGGGGGCGACACTGAATACGCCATACACTCGCTTTGTTGAAAATACCATACTGACACCCTATAGTCTACCAACATTCACATAATTTTACCAAATGTTTTAACTTGTAATATGAATAGAGCCACGAGTATTTCCCGGATTGAGTTAGCAGCAGACTAGGCTGGACAGCCCCCCCCCCCCCCCCCATACACTCGAGACATTATCGTTCGCTTATTGGTTGCTGTGATAAAGTAAGGCCTCTGCACAGGACTGTTAAGCACTCACTCACACTACTGCTCCCTGCATACTAATGGCTCACAGTTAAACGGGGCGTGGCTGAAGAACTGTCATCCAATCACAACAATAGGAGGGGAAAAAAAAACAATTGTTTGGAGTCTACCTTGCCTCCGAATGAATTCGCGAAATACTCATAGCTCTACATATGAATTACATTTCAATCATAATTATTCTTCTGAATAATGTCAGTCTTTAACAGTTTGATCATAGTTTAAGGAAACAATATTAAATTAATTACATATATTTTTTGATCAATGCTTATATTATGTAATTTTAGTTTCAAAAGATCCACAGAGCATTTTCATGTTAACGTGAGGTTAATTTTTTTTTTTTGGGGGGGAGGGGGGGAGGGAGTAGGGTTGTTATATACTCTGTAACTGCCTCTTTGGATCCGCCCTTGAAGTGGAGTGGACAGATTTGGGCGGCTCTTGTCCATCAGGGTTTTGAGAGCTGATGAGGGTGAAACGTCCGTATCTTTGTACTTTTCTCTTGCCGCTTAAGAAAACTGCATAGGTAAGCTTTAAAAATGCGATATTTGACCAATTTCACGAATTTTTTCCTCCAAGAATACACTTAATATGACAAGTAAAAGGATAGGGATATAAACAATAGTTTTTTTTATCCTCTCTGGCAAGAAGTCGTATTTCCATAACTTTAATTTACCGAGATAAGCGTTTGCGCATGAACGACGATTTCACAGAAAACATTTCAGTACATAGGACTCTTAAGGGTCCTATGTACTGAAACGTTTTCTGTGAAATCGTTGTTTGCGCCTAAACGCGTATCTCGATAAATAAATGTTCTGGAAATACGAAGTTTTGCCAGAAAGGATATAAAGGATAAACAAACTATCGTCTATGTCGCTATCTTTTTACTTTTATCATATTAATTGTATTAATGGAGAAAAAAAATCGTGAAAGTGGTCAAACATCCCGTTTTGAAAGCATACCTAAGAAGTTTCTCTAAGCGGTAAGAGAAAAGTACGATTATACGCAGGTAGTTTGATCTGTGTACTTTCATCGCGTGTAATAAAACCCCACAGTTACAGATCTAGTTTACACAGTAAAGTGTTAGGATGGAAACACTGCACGCCTTGCGCGTAGGAGCGATGAGGCGCTAGGCGTGCGTGTTAGTGTCGCCCGTATCGCTCCATCGCTTCTTGATCTTGGACGCGCAGATACATAGTACTCTTAACCTGTACCATCATTACAGTATTAAAATCTATCTACAGCTGAGTTTTGAATCTTGTTCAGTCGCGTGGGAAGTGGGACAAGTTTACGAAATGTACATCTATAAATAAACCTTGTGGGCTAAGCAATCATGGGTCCTGGGAAACATGACGGGGAAAGGTGATTTGACGTAATACTGGGGACCAAAACAAACTGAAGGTCACCGCAGAAAAACCAACCTTAGATTGTAGCGAGGGATAATGATAGCGGTATTTACAATCTGGCCTTGGAGTTACCACGCTTCGTGGAGAGTGGAAAAAAACACGTTACCGATTGCTCGAGCAGAACGAAGCAATCTTTATAATCCGTATATGATATATATTAATTAGCACTTAATTATGAAAATATCACAGACGTGCAGTATTGAAGTTACCTAATATTGATTGGCCAGCCGAGAAGGAAAATGTTTCCTCACAAAGACACGCCGCCAATAAGGAAAATAAAACCGCTGGTATGACAGTAGGGTATTGAAATATAGCACGTGCGGAAATTTTTTCGCGAAATTTGGGTGTCCCTACATATCGTCCATCGAACATGTTTGGAATATGGTTGGTCGGCAAACACTTTTTTCATTGTCCTTCAGCAACCACTGTTGATGCTTTGTGGACTCGCATACAAACCGTGTGGAGGGAGATTCCCCAGGAACATATCCAGGTCGTCTTTGATTCCATACCACGGCATGTAGGGGCTCTGATTGCAGCAAGTGGGGGCTTCACGCCATACTGAATTCTCAAGGACAGAGACCATGCACAGGTCTGTAATCCTAATCAATCGTGTATTTTGATGTACCTAATCGGTGGTATAAAGTTAATTTCAATCACATGCATCCTACTTGGTGTTGCATATTTCACAATCATTAGTGTATATGTACATAAATTATAAATATATTTATATATTTAGAACTTGGATTTTTCATAGATCTCGGGAATTAATATCTCAGATACATAATTTGTAGTTCTGTGTAGTCGCAAAATAATTAGCAGTGTAATATTTCTGAGTCAAGCTAGCAAAATCCTTAACATAAAAAACACGTTTTTGTTCTCTCACCCATAGGGGTGGTTTGACAGTGTTAAATTTCACAATTCTATATAAAAGTATGTTTCCCAGGAAAATTGGATATACATACAAATGAAGTGTTTTTAATTAATTTTACTATATATATATATAGTAAAATTAATTATATATATATAATATATATATATATGTGTATATATATATATATATATATATATATACATATATATAGTAGCATTGCATTCGTCATCCCCTCCCAAAACTTTTAATGTCCAATAATTGAGAACTACAAGAAATTTTACAACATGCATACCTTTTATTATGATTCTGTATCATATCTCGATTATCCCAATGCGTTATATCTCCCAAAGTCATGGAACATATCACGCACCCGACAACTGTCGTTTAAAATGTCGGAACTTGTATTCGATGGCATAAAAGAAAGATTATATCCATACTCTTCGTTACTACGCACCGAAACTTTATTCAAATTATTGGTAAAGTTGATGTAAATGAAATTATAGTTTTCTGAATGAAATAAACTTTCCTTTGGGCCTATTTACTAATGGCAAATTTGTGCAGTACTTCGGACATATATTTTCCGCCGCGTCATATCACTCGAGTTTACAACACGTCTTGTTCGCGACGTACGGAACCATAAAAAGTACGTGGCTGAAATAGTTCATTTTACATTTATAATCTGTTATTTTTATCGCGGATTTTGTTGTCGAGCCTGTGCAATGCGCTAAAATAACCACTACTGCTTCGGAATGAAAAACAAATCTCATTTGAGTCGTTGTTTTCATAAACATGAGCATTCCTGACATTTACAGTACGCTGCAATAATGCGGAGCAAGATAGCTTGTTTCCGCTAACTATAACATTACTTACTTTTAAAGATGGGTGGGCATGCAACTATATTCCTTGCATTAATGCAGCCAACATTAATTTGTTTTTCTCGTTCCTGGACTGGAACTTGTAAATAAGCAGTTATGTGTATGTACTCAGCAATGACTTTGTCGCTGAATTCAGAGGCTTAAGCTCCATGTTATATTTAGTATTGAATTAAGTATGTTCCGGACCTGAAGAGAGAGCGCATCATAATGCCTCAAACGGAATCTGGTAAAATTACTGTTTAGTACTCTGTCTGCGCGCTTCCGTGTTTCTTATGAGACCCCTAGTTGGACATGAAAACTCACTCTTGCTACTACAGATCTGATTATCAGTGTTACCTGACATTACTTCTGCTAGGGAGACCGGTTTTGACTAGAGTAAAAGTCGTGGAGCGTGTAACCTGTTTTACACCATTCCCCACCTACACACCAGTAACAAGAGTATGGCAACTGCAAATTTACTCTCCACGAGAGGCATTTATTACTGCTGCCTTGTTTGGGTTTTAATCGCGATTCCGTGTGTTATTGATCTTTTAATTACGATTTGGTTTGTTACTCGGACTACACATTTACAACTGCGTTTCTGGAACATGCTACAGTGAAAGCTACACTGTTTCTTGTCAGTCGCAGACTTGAAGGATTGCACGGAGTATTTGTCTGCATCACAAAGCTCGCGACAAGGTATGATTTGTGAAGGCCCTATTTTGCGTTTTAATATGATGATAAGCTAGATGTCACGTTAATTTCACACATTCACACCTCGGACATAAAGAATGCCGGATGGGCCATTGGCTAATTATCACAACATTACAATTCTCTTTTATCTACTTATCTTTGCCATTGTAGACCCCAGACTGCCCTTTGTCTGCTGACTGAACCAGCCGGGCGAATATTTATACAATACAATTAACAGTAGCCCCTATCGGGGCAGTGACAATATATCGACCGATCAGGAGACGTCGACGGCTGGTAGTACGGTCTCAGGAGCCATAGCCTACAAAGGCCAACCCACTCATGTCGCTCTACGTGGAACATTGACATCCTAGCTGTATTTGGATGAAAACCTGCATTACCATCTGCTCCAATTTGTGGTCGGCATTCCAGCTGCGATATTCCAACAGGATAGCGTCAACCTCGCGCGGCACGGGTCACCCAGGACAGCCTCCGTCTCGTCCAAACACTATCACGGCCTGCGCGCTTTCCTGACATGTCCCCAGTCGAGCATATGAAGGACCTGCTGAAACGCCTCTGCAGCGATGCCACAGTATCCGGGATCTGGAAAACGCCGTCCAACAACTGTGGCATGTGTTCTGCAGCGAGTATCGCATTGCGAGGAGGCGCAATGCACTATTGAAGATGATCGAGCGGCGTACCACAGTTTCATATGTAATTGTCCTACTGCTCTGTGTTTGTGTTCGTATGTACTAAAGACTGCTCGCGATAAAGAGAGCACTTTTGAAATCAACCTTAGAAAAACAATCACTGCCCCTGCTTGCATATATTTTTACGGGGCACTGAATGACATGCGCCTGTAAAGTTGCTAACGGTAGATTAAAAGTAGTTACATTTCTTAACGTCGAATAAAAAGTGTTAGGTAACAATTTGTGATAATTCAATTTTTTTTTCTTTTTATGTTTTTTAAAGTGTCGAAGTGAAAAAAATAGGCAGATTAGTAAAATATGTATTTTTTTAATAATTTCACAGTTTCACATGACCGACGTATGAATAAAGTGATGAGGCATATGGCAAGTTTAATTAATGCACAACGTGCATACAAGTAGATCTTAAGCAGGGTTGTCAAAAATGCTCATTTTACCGTGAGCAGCCTATATTCATCTGTATCACTACATATATAAAGTTCCAGTACCATCCGATGCATTCTCCTGAGTGCACTATTTTTATTGTCCCGCAGTGTAACGTGATCCCACTGACGATGGGCTGTAGCGACCACGGTATGTCGAGGGATATTTAGTCGTAAGTTCGCCCCGGGGGGAAGGCCCGTGCTAGCCGGAGCCGGCCCGGAGGCAGAGCGACGAAAGTGAAAGTGAGAGACAGACAGACACACAGCCCGGGCCGGTCCTGTGTGGCACGGAGTTGGCTGGCCGCACGCCACCTGTGTTAATTACGTTCCTTAGCGCGGCAAGCCTCTCTGATGCAACCCCGAAGACACCGCAGCTTCTTCCTCGTCGTCGTCGTCCGGCAACTCATTAGTAGTCCCCTCCCGGGGTCGGTCGCACGTCTTCCTGCACGCTCTTACTTCGCCCGCCGCGTCGGTGAGGTTGCGCAAAGACTTACTGCGTCGTCACGGGGCGTCACAACTCACTCGCCGCGTGCGCCTCAATGTGGGCTCCCTCCAACTTGTGTGCATATCTGGGGCCACGGTGGCTGAGCGGTTAGCCTGCTCGTCTCTCACCAAGGCGATCCGGGTTCAATCCCCGGCCGGGTCACTCCGCATTTTCGTAAGCCGGATGATGCAGTTGGTCCGCGGGTATTCTGGGGGGCGCCATATTCACCTCAATCAACCTCATCGACTCTCATGACCTCGATGTCAAGAGCCGTCCAGCTCTCCTCACTTCACCTCCGCCATATCTAAAATTGACATTTCCGCTGTCCTCATTACTTTTTTCATGCCCCGGTCAATGGAAGCTTTCGAATTATTAGATATAGTCTATTCGCGGTTCCTTCGCACTTTTTGTATCTTACCTTTAAAAAATCACTACATGTAAACCGGGTTTAGCTAGTCCCTAAATATGCCATATATAACAAGCTTTTTATACTTGTGTTAAAATAAAATTATGTTATTTTAACTATCTGTGATTTATAAGTAAGAGGTAGTTTTTTTTTTGGAAGATATTATTGTACTGATTGAGCACGAATGCAATGCGTTGTCCCTTTGGCGTTATTTTCTTGACTCTTTTCGCACGAATCGGAGGAATATTCTGGAAGTAGAACTTTAACATGGCTTCAGAAAATTTGGTAGAACAGTTAATGGACTATATTTTATTCTTTAACACAACCGAAGAGTAAAGACCTGAAAAAAGTTGCGTTTTTACAAAATTTCATAGCAGTGTCGTGCTATATGTGGGGCACCAGAATTTTAAGGAAAGATTCTCGCACACGCTATATTCCAATACCCTACGGGAGTACCAGGTGTTTTATTTTGCTTATTGGCCGCGTGTCTTTGTGAGAAGAAATCTTCTTTGTTGACTGACGAATCAGAACTAGGTTACTCCGATACTGCTCGTCTGTGATTCGCGGGTAGAACGCGTAGCACCTAGATCGCCCAATCAAGAAGGTGGATCTGAGCTAAAGTGTTATGAAGTACATCTGGTCGTGAAATCTTTTCGTGAAATTCGGGTGTCCCCATCTATAGGTAAGTCAAGTGCGCAGAAGTGGAACGGAGTGGCTGTTCGTTTTGATGTGGGCGAATCCATTCTCTGATTGGTTGTGCGAAGCTCTGGGAACGGGACGTCGTGCCTGACTGTTAGGGCTAGCGAAATTTCGCGAAAAGATTTCAAGACAAGTTATATTTTAAAACACTGCCGGTTCGTTTACCTGTCTTGATTGGCTGAATTAATTTTTGACGCTTTTTAACTGCCAGCACACGAATCGCATAGGAGCCGTGCCGATGTTACTGAATTCTCAGTGGCCCCGGTCAAATATGAAAACGCGTTCTCTAGCAGACAGCAACCAATGGCAATATACGAACTGCTGTTGGGTGCTTATAGTTTTTACGTCCGCCGTGTACTCACATTTTTGCTAGAAAAATGGCCAGCTCTACTCTTTGTCTACTGCGTGCTGTGACACATTCCCTACTGGCCGGGCGGCCTGCTGGTCACGAGGCGCTGGGTGGTGGCGCTTGGAAAATGTTGCTGGCCAGCGACGCCATCTTGCTGGTGTGTGCGGCTGCCACTTCTGTATTATTAAGTACTCTGTAGTAGTTTATACCATAGGCTAAATATGAGGTATAAGACGGTTCACGATAAAGTGAGCACTTTTGAAATCAACTTTAGAAAATAGTCTGTGCCCCTGTCTGCATATACTTTAACGGAAGCACTGAGTGACATGCGTCTGGTAAAGTTGGTAACGATGGGTTAAAAGTAGTTCCGTATCTTAACGTCAAATAAAAAGTGTTAGGTAACCATTTGAGATAATTCAAATTATTATTTTTTTCATTTTATGGTTTTTTTAATATATCGAAGTGTAAAAATAAGCATATTTATAAAATATACATTTTTATAATAATTTCACAGTTTCACATGACCGACGTATGAATAAAGTGATGAGACACATGGTAATGTTATTGTTACATAATGCGGAAGAACACACAACGTGCGTATAAGTAGATCTTAATCAGGGCTTTCAAAAGTGCTCATTTTACCGTGAACAGCCTATAGGCCGATTATTCGCCTTCTGCGCATGTACCCAACATTGACCTTCGCCAAAGGAACACATCTGTCCAAGTCACATGGTTAACAGTGATAAACGTGTTTGTTTACACCTCAATTTTTAAAAGGCAGTTTTATATGGATAATATACTTTCAACAATTTTAATTTAATCAAACTGCCTTCCGAATTGGTTAGGGAAAGTACTCATACATCTCAAAGCATTTGTTTACAAATCAGTATTCTAACCTCAAATCCAATCCACTCCATTTTTGCTAGTCGTGTTGGCAGGTGAGCAGTTCAATGTTAGGACACGTAGACTGGCTGTGCGCAGCCAGCGAGATCGGTCTACCTCATCTTTAGTCTGTGGTTTATACATTCAAGCCGATGTTTTCAGTATGGACAACCGATTCTCCTGAAAAGTCCCTGTCCTGTCGTATTCCAAAATACTTTGGTTCAGATCCACGTTCGCGACTGGATGGTATTTGATCGCTTGACATCTGAAGTGTTTGGCTGCGAATCGCAGACAGTTATATCGCGAGAATTAAGAAGGTCTTATCAAGAGGACATGCACGTGAAGATCACGAGTAAATTTGCCGATTAGCCAAATGGATGCTCGATCGCACTAGGTACCACTCGGAGCCGCTGTAGTTCCGAGGGAACCGCTGAGCCAGTATTGCGGGAAATTCAAATTCAAACATTTCAAGTCCTGTAAACATGACTTAGGTCAATATGCCGAAGTACTTCTTCTCACACACCTCACACAGAGCAGATTACTATGTACAGAACTAAATACATAAGTTTAGTACGGGAGTAACATAATTCGGAATGGCCCAGCCAAGTACCAAAAGTTTTCTCGCAATCATCAATTTATTGGTAACTGCCAAGGCCGTCATTTATGGAGGGTTGAGTAGTTACCTCTCATATCCATGATTTTAAGAAATTTCGATGAAATGTACTTACCCGCATCTCTAATGGTTTAGGATGTGGAGTGGGAAGAATTTTAAGAATTTCGCTCATCAGCAATGCGTCTTTGTAAAAATAAAAATATGCGTTATATTTGGCAGCATTAGTGGGTTTTATTACCTGTGAGTATATTTTGTTAACTAATATTATTTGTTATAAAACGTGTGAACTTTTAAATTTTTATGAATTTGTACTTACCTGTTTTTTACTGTCAGTGCCTAAATTATGACATGACAAATAAGGACAACATGTATGATAAATGTATGTGTATGTACAGTAGTTAAATTCAGAATAACAGGCAGGTGGTGTAGAACGTGAAATACCTTCTAGGATCTTCCCTGCAGAAACGCCGCACCCTCCAAACAAAAATTGGAATGAAACCCCTAACATCTGCCATATTGAGCATGGGAGTGAATCGTCCTATCAGTAACTGATTTTTACTGCCTCAGACTAGTAAAGGCGTGTGAAACAAACTGTAGTCCATTGAAAAATCAATTAAAACTTACACGTGTTTCACGTTCATTCACTCTACGAGTAATAGACAGAATTTTGCAGGTTTCTACCAACGAACTGCGAGTTTTTATGTTGCTGGTGATATGGAACATGCGTAAATAGGAGCCATACTATTTTGGGTTTTAAACTCATCTACCTAGGCTTTGTTGCCATTAATATGCACGAGCAGGGGCCAGTTGTACGTTTGCTGCTACGAGAGTAGGAAGATTTCATCAACTTGAACTCATGGAGTTCAGATACCCGAGAGCTAAGTGTTTGCCGTTATTACAAGGCCATGATTGGGTCTGGATACAGCTGCTACGTTATAATTGGATCAAAACCTTACAAGATGTCTAAGATCATAGACCAACTGCGGCATTAATACAGACTTACAAATGTTCGAAGTACAGTTTTTCTTTAAACACATATCCCCGCGTGAGCCCCTTTCCTATGGCACAAGCTAAACTAGCATACACTTTTATGATGACCATCCTGTTGCTGAATCGTAACTCCTCGTTACACAAAGCACAGAGGTAACAAAAGATTTCCACGCATTCTAGACTTCAATACTCTTCTTGCAAAGCTGCAGTTTTACCTTTCGATAACTATCCATGTGTCTTTTTGTGAAAACACCCTGTAGTGCTTGACTGCACCAGTCAAAGTACGTTTGCTTTGAGACTGGATCTCTCAGATTAGCATGGAGCCACCAAATTTGTTTGACAGATAAAATCATCCACTCGTGAAAGTGGATGTGAGCTAAGGTTTTTTGAAATACAACTAGGCAGGATCTCTTTTCGCGGAAATTGAGTACCTCAATCAGTTATCCACAAGAAAGAAACTGAAGGTATTGATCACTGAGCCTTGAGTTGAAAAGCAGCGACCATACATGACAGTCTTGCGGAAAAAGTACACAATAGTAGAAATTTTACGTGTTATACGCCTATATTTTACGCAACAACAGTTCCGATCACTACGATCGGAAAATTTAACTTACAGTATTTTTGCCCTTGTAAATTTCAAATTGAATATGATTTTTAATTTACTAAATTTAATTAATGGCACACACGATGGCTGTTACAGTTAGTGCGGTATTAGTTTTATAATCAATACCGCAAGTGAGTTTATGTGTTTATACACATGCATATCACCTATCTTCCAAATGAAAGTGTTCGTGCGTTCACGGAGTAAAATCCTAACTGAAAGGTTACCTCTGGGACATCTTGTCTTGATTTAATGAAGCGCCTCGCAGCTAGCCCGCCAACAGGCATAAACACAGACATTTTTTCAGTCAGTGCCTTCGCTACAACGTATAACGCTATCTAACGTGCATGTAACCATTTGTATCCCATGTCAGAACACCCTCATAACAGTACCTAACATTCTGATGGAGTGAGATCTTCTTGAGGCCCGACAAGGAAGGACTGAGATACATTCATTGAGCACAGGCACCTCACAACATTTGTCCAAACACAAGCCTCATGCTGACACTTTCGTGCTCCTTCAATGTCTTTCCACATTGTCACCGAGACCCTCACACTCAAATCCTCCCATGGCTGGCTTCCCGAGGTAATATACGCACCTTTGTTGACTGAACAGAACAGTACTAGAGCTGCGTCGCCCGCTTGTTTCGTCAACCCAATAGTACGTTAGAAACTCTCAACGTCTTCTCCAGCATGCGGAGTTTTAACCACTACCATCACGAGTCTAACCTCGGTGAATCGGTCAGTCATCAGGGAGGACTTCTGGTGGGGTCTATCGATCGTCCTATGCCCTACTTAAGATTTCATGGCAAATATGTTTTACACATCAGTAACCTTTACCATAACCTAACAAAGTATTCTTCAGTTTAAGTGAGTGAGTTAAGTGAGTGAGTGAAGAGATTTGGGCGGGTATTAACCGCAAGGTATTGAGAGCCGGTGGAGGTGAAGTTATATGAGTATGTAGCATCGCTGGAATGAAAGGGTGGTGGAAATGGGAGATCCCCGATAAAACCCATCCACCAGCGGCATCTTCCGGCACGATTCCCACATGCGAAAATCCGGAGCGAATCGGCCAGGGATCGAACCGGGTTCCCCTTGGTGGGAGGCGAGTAGTCTAACCACTACACTAACGCCACCCCTGTCACCACTCGAGGAGCCTGAGAGCAGCTTTGCTGGAGAAATGTCCTGTATGACGCTTTATTCCGGCCTTCCTGGAGCCACAGTGCGTTACCACGTTTCCGTATCAGGGCATGGCATTGCCCTGACTTTTCAAGCACGCGGATACCTTGCTCTTACTTGTAGCGAGTCCATGACACCTGCCCTTTTGCTACAAAGCCAGAATACAGTACTTAGTATATTCTGTTTCCTTTCTCTCCAGGCGAGTGCCCCGCCTTTCTTATCTGTGGGGTTAAATCCTCCGGTTACACCATTTCATACGCGATGGTTTTTTTTTTCCCAAGGTTCCATGCCAGGCTAACGTTGGTACAATCCCTGAATGAAAAATAAAATCCCTTTCTCATACGTTACACATGTCACTATTTCGTTAGGATCCTTGTTACCAAGCAAAATATTAACTATAGAAGTTGTTTGTGATTACATCAGTGTAAGTTTCACCTTTTTCTGAACCAAATTCATTTAGGGCTTCAAGCAGTGAAAGACCAAATATTTAAGTGTGATCAGTAATTGCGATCACACCATTCTTGTGTCTTTATGAAAACCAGTGAGCAGTGAGATCCTGTGATTCAGTGATAGTGATATGAATCACTCTAAATCCAAAGCAGTAGCAGAGTTAACTATCCAGCATTGAGCCTCTGTGTAAAGTGGAGGTCTAACACAACCTTCCTGCGTAACATGTGTGGCATATCAGCAGTTTCTTCGCGTTTTTCGAATCAAACCTTTCAAGACTCACCTCATGTATGACGTGTTTGGTTTTAAATCTGAAATCCATGACAAGCGTTTTATTATTGAGTAAGCATAACATTACCATATTTTTGGAATTGTATTTATATTATATGTATAAACCAAATATTTTCATTTATAATTATTTCGAATAAAATCAATGAGAAAACGTGTGTTGATAATGCCGAGTAAGAAATAGTCGAGCAAAAAAAAGTAGATATTACTACACTGAGTGCGCACGAATGCGGTGCGTTGTCTCTCTGGTGAAAGTTTCTAGACTCGGCCGAGCTTTTTTGCACGAGGCGGAGGAATATCCTGGAAGTATAACTTCAGCAGGGCTTGAGAAAAGCGTGGAGTAACCGTGAACGGACCACATACGATCGTGGACATTTAGGAACTGGAATGCTATGTCCGGGCCACGCAGTAGGGTGAGAGCATAATACAGCAAGGTATAGGCTGTCGAAGGTAAAATGAGTATTTTGGAAAGCCCTGCTTACGATCCACTTGTATGCACGTTGTGCATTCCTCCGCCTTATATAAAATTAACATTGCCATGGGCCTCGTCACTTTATTCATACATCGCTCAAGTGCAACTGTGAAATTAATACAAAAGATACTGTTTTGAAAATCTGCTCATTTTTACACTTCGATGCATTAAAAACCAGAAAGCGAAAGAAACAAATTAAGTTATCAAATATGGTTACCTGACACTTTCTCTTCGAAGTGAAGAAATGGAACTACTTTCCATTCATCGTTACCAACTTTACTGGGCGCGCGTCCTTCAGTTCGCCCGTTAAAAAATATTCAAGTAGGTTCAGTGACTTTTTTTCTAATGTTGATTTCGGAAGTGATCACTTCATAGTGAACAGCGTCTACTCAGAAGCACTTGGCTGGAAGTGAAGCAAGTGCACTGGGCACGTGCCAGGAGACCAGCGTACTTGCCGGCAAGTGAAGCGAGTGTACTCGCGGTTGTCTGTCTCGTGGGTGGGGCGTCCACATTGCAACACAGCCTGCAGCCGGGTGTCTGCCGCGGCGGAGAAAGGAGCTTGAAGCTGACTGAGATCACCGAACAAGCGGGCATATGGAGCTCGCACTGAGCGTTGATTCTATGGTAATGCCACAGTGAAGCAAAAGTAGGCAATAACCCCACCACGATTTTTATAACCCCTTAATATATTAGTCCATGTTACACCATGGCGTTTTGCACAATGACTGGATTTGTGGTCGATGCTGTGCTTAAGGGGAATAGTGCACGGAAGTCCTATTTTTACCTTAATTTTGGTCAAAAGCTGTTATTAAGAAAGTTTTTCAAACTTTTTGGCACGACAACACATATTCAGTACCATTACTACTATCGGAAAAACTGATGGAAGTTAAGAAAGAAAATCTTATTTCTCATCTTCCATCAGCGATCACAGAATAATAAAAGAAGTGAATATTTAACAATGCAAGAAGTTTTTAAAAATTAATATTGACATCTTGTCGTGCCACAAATTTCTATGAACCCTCTGAAAAACAAGTATTAATTAAAATCGGGTAATTATACTGCTTTCGTGCACCATTGGCCTTAAATGGGAACCTATAACCAATACACCAATACACCAGCGCCTATCCGTGGGTAAAGTGACTGACCAGTTTTGGCTCCGTGACATTTTGTAACTAGCTGGATCTGTGCAATCTGCGATGGTAAACCCTTGCCGTACTCTCCATTATGTCCGTTACGAGTTCTTTTGCAACACTAGAATTGATGAAGTAATCTGGCGGCTTACAATGAGTACCATATCCGTCAGAAACGCATGGATGGCATGAAATTTCATATACTGCCCGGAATAAGAAATTATAAATCCATGCTCAGTAAGTAGGCTTGTAGAGTGTGGTGGCACTGTGGCAACATACTGTACTTGCATTAGCGAGGACCAGAGTTCGATTAACAATCCATGCTCAGTAAGTAGGCTTTGTAGAGTGTGGTGGCACTGTGGCAACATACTGTACTTGCATTAGCGAGGACCAGAGTTCGATTAACAATCCATGCTCAGTAAGTAGGTTTTCTAGAGTGTGGTGGCACAGTGGCAACATACTGTACTTGCATTAGCGAGTAACAGAGTTCGATTAACAATCCACGCTCAGTAAGTAGGTTTTCTAGAGTGTGGTGGCACAGTGGCAACATACTGTACTTGCATTAGCGAGTACCAGAGTTCGATTAACAATCAATGCTCAGTAAGTAGGCTTGTAGAGTGTGGTGGCACAGTGGCAACATACTGTACTTGCATTAGCGAGGACCAGAGTTCGATTAACAATCCATGCTCAGTAAGTAGGCTTTGTAGAGTGAGGTGGCACAGTGGCAACATACTGTACTTGCATTAGCGAGGACCAGAGTTCGATTAACAATCCATGCTCAGTAAGTAGGCTTGTAGAGTGTGGTGGCACTGTGGCAACATACTGTACTTGCATTAGCGAGGACCAGAGTTCGATTAACAATCCATGCTCAGTAAGTAGGTTTTCTAGAGTGTGGTGGCACAGTGGCAACATACTGTACTTGCATTAGCGAGGACCAGAGTTCGATTAACAATCCATGCTCAGTAAGTAGGTTTTCTAGAGTGTGGTGGCACAGTGGCAACATACTGTACTTGCATTAGCGAGTACCAGAGTTCGATTAACAATCCATGCTCAGTAAGTAGGTTTTGTAGAGTGTGGTGGCACAGTGGCAACATACTGTACTTGCATTAGCGAGTACCAGAGTTCGATTAACAATCCATGCTCAGTAAGTAGGTTTTGTAGAGTGTGGTGGCACAGTGGCAACATACTGTACTTGCATTAGCGAGTACCAGAGTTCGATTAACAATCCATGCTCAGTAAGTAGGTTTTGTAGTGTTTGGTGGCACAGTGGCAACATACTGTACTTGCATTAGCGAGTACCAGAGTTCGATTAACCATCCATGCTAAGTAAGTAGGCTTTGTAGTGTGTGGTGGCACAGTGGCAACATACTGTACTTGTATTAGCTAGTACCAGAGTTCGATTAACAATCCATGCTCAGTAAGTAGGCTTTGTAGAGTGTGGTGGCACAGTGGCAACATACTGTACTTGCATTAGCGAGTACCAGAGTTCGATTAACAATCCATGCTCAGTAAGTAGGTTTTGTAGAGTGTGGTGGCACAGTGGCAACATACTGTACTTGCATTAGCGAGTACCAGAGTTCGATTAACAATCCATGCTAAGTAAGTAGGCTTTGTAGAGTGTGGTGGCACAGTGGCAACATACTGTACTTGCATTAGCGAGTACCAGAGTTCGATTAACAATCCAGCCATAGTGATTTTGGTTTTCCATGGATTTCCGAAACTAGTCTGTGTGAATTATTCATGGGATAATTCCTTACTGTGCAAGGTGTTTTTTTTAATATATTGCCGAAATTCAAACCATAACATCTGGACTAATGCATGAACAAAATATCCTAGTAGCAAAATGTTTGGAAAATTCATTTAGTATTTTCAATTTAATTTTAAGTTACGCATAACGACGCCAGGAGTTCGCAGCTACACGTATCTGCGTGCACGAAATGTTGCATATCACAAAAGATAACGGAATCGTCGCGATCGTTCGCATGTGAGAATACGTTTCCATTGTAACTAATATGATTCCGTTCGCCTTTGCAATATTCAACTTGTTATGCACGCCCGTACGTTAAGTTGCTGACTCCCGGCGTTGTTATGACTGCTTTAAAATTAAATTTAAAAAATATTAGATTAATTTTCTGAATATTTTTCTCCTATGATTTTTTTTATACTATCCATAGGTGCTGTGGTTTGAATTTCAGCATGTTTTTTCAAAAACACCTTGCATAGGCCATGGCCGTTTCCTCTCCTGCCTCTGATTTCCTGTGTCATTGGTTTCATTTTTTATGACCCACCTTTCTGCGAGACAACGGTTTTATTAAAACTGTCCAGCATGCGGAATGTTGCACAGCGAGTGGATATAATTCCCTGCAGTCTACCCAACAGGGAAACATTGCTAAGAAGATAAATCTCTCACATGATGGGAGATTTGCGTTGGCGAGACTACACAAGATCTCGCCGCAATAACATCAGACACAAACACGTTCATATTGGTCCCGACATATGACTGAGGTTTTTGCTGATACCTGTACAGTTCCTTAAAAATTGTTATTTATCAATTCCTACAATTATGTGTTTTTCCGTGACTGAAAGAATTACGGCATACACCTCGTCCTCATAAGACTGCTTTCAAGGCAACAGCCCCCTTATATCGCCTTGAAAATATAACTATTTAAACTTTTCTTTTATTGGTAGGAATCCAGGCAAGTATTGCAAAAGGGCCGACGGATGTAAAAGAGTCACGAATTCATTTACCACGCATGCCAGGTGGTTTCTGTCCTACTAGCGCATCGAAGTTTCCACTTCCCGCAAAGAAGCACTTGCGAAAGTAAGCTTCCCCTATATATTCAGTGAAACTCTGTCCATGTGTGTACACTGAAAGCTCCAATATACCCACGGCTGTATAAATTATAGGTTGATTGAGTACTTTGCGATCAACACACTATGAAAAAAATTGTTCCTACACGTAAATGCACACAATAAGATAAGACTGACTGAAGACTTTGTATAATAGCTCTATAGGCCCTATACCAAAATCGTGTTAAAATCTAACTTTTAAACTCAATGCCATTTTAAATCGGCATCCCTTTTCTCTGCATCAAATCTAATCAGCAAATTACTTTATGGTAGCACATTTGTTTTCTATAGAAACTTTTGAGGCCCTAGTTACTTCTTTCTTTCAGCCATTTTTTTCCCCTTAAACCACCTATTAAAAAAAAATTGCCATGCAAGTCATAAACACAGTGTGCATATTCCACTGAAGTCGGAAGTTAAACTTCAAAGCTAAACTAAAACATATTTTTTGACTATTATTACAAATGAGAGGGCTTTCTGAAGTGATCACTTTAACGTGAACAGCCTATATGCATTTTCACGCATGAATACTATTAATTTAGTACAAAATGTGCTGGAATGCATAAAATGCATGAATAAGAAAGGGAGAAGTACTCAGCTAAGGGCAAGCCAGCTGTAACCACGATCCGCGGTCAGTTACAGAGAGGCCGAACTCGCGCGCGCCTGCCAGAGCCCTCATTGCCCAACTGGTTACGCCACAGCCTTCAATTTTTATCCAGCAGGCCTGTTCTTAACCCAGTGATCCACATTGTTCTTGGCTGGCAGCACTAGTACCGCGCCCGCGGCCACGGCAAAAGAAACGTTCGCCGCAGGTAACAGCTCTTATGAAAAAAAACATAGACTTGCCGAGTGTTTGTACACACACACTCTCTCTCTCTCTCTCTCTCTCTCTCTCTCTCTCTCTCTCCCCACCTAAAAAATTTTACTAACTAAACCCTTCTAAAAGAAACACGTCATAGCGAAACTACATAAGCAAATTAATTTAATCGAAATATGTAAATTATTAATAGTTAGCGATGAAGAACTGGATGAAAGCGACGATAGCTTTACAACTGGACATTGCCAAACAGTTATTTATCTTAATTGGATAATTCATTCTATTCAGTTACCGACTTTTTTTGAGCATGTGGGTCGCACCTTCCTCTAGTATATGAGTAAAGTAATAGGTTTCATGCGTGTTAAACATAAAAGTCTCTTGAATAGGAGTCTTCCGCAAAGTCTAATTACTCCCCGTCTCCTACCTGCTCAAAGCTGTAAAGAGTAGATTGACGTTGATGAAGTGATTAAGGAAAATACTCAGTAAAAATGACCTATATAGTTTCGAGTACCGCACAAAGAAAAAGTTTTTGTTGAATCGAACAAGATTTGTTTGGTGCAACCGAATTATTCCTTTGTATAAGGACAATGAAATATTTTGTTGCTGAAACCAAATTATTTTGCTGTTCTCATTTGGTTGCTACAAACTGTGTAAGATTTAGTTGGCTCAACTAAAGATTGGTCTGGCTCTTACATTAAACAGTTTGGGCCGATATAAAAATATTCCCCAAATTCGACCGAGTTTCGAACATAAAGCGCCTGTGCCCACGCCCTATGCCTTAGTAATCAGAGCTGATGTGACAACTGATGAGAGAGGAAATCTTTTCAATAGACATTCTACAAATTTTGGGCAACGTGTGCAAACATATATTTCAAGTTTTACAGCTTTATTTGTCAGTTTCTTGTTGCATTGTTTTATTAAAATGTTTATACGAGTGTTAAGCATAAATAGATGCACTAACAAACACGGCTACTATCTTAATTGTCACAAAATGATAAACAAACTCTCGAGCTGTATTTTCGAACGAAGGCATAGTAATGAATGGCTAAAGAAATATACACAGTTGATTCATCAAAATATTTAGCTGGGAGTCTAATTTTTTTTTTTAGCCCAACACAAAGATTTTGTCTATTAAAACATATATTTTGTAAGATGAACAAAATTAAATTTTGTTGCTTTTCAAATTTTGTTTGCTCAGCAACATATTTTGTTACGGCAACTAAATATATATTTGGTCCTATACAAACAAATATTTTGTTCGATTTTCTCTCACTGCGGGGACGTAAACTGTATACTCCACAACACTTGCCGTTTTAAAAATAAATATTTATTACAAATGTATAGCATTGTCACAGAGTAGATAATACACAGATACGAAATGTTGGGAGGTTTTTTTTCTCAGGCGCACAGGTTTTCTGATTGGCTGCACGAGGCTCTAGGAACGGGACTCGTGTCTGATTGGCTACCGCATGCTGAACAAGGGGCCCTTATTGGCTTGGCTGCCTGCTGGCGAGTAAGTCATCAGGCGCCGATTGGCGAACCAATATGCTAACACTTTGCTGATTAGTGCCGCCATCTTGCTGGCGTGTGCGACTGAAGAGTGCGTCAAGCTGATATCTCAACTCTCCTGTATTACTATAGGCTGATCACTGTTATTTAAGCACTTTTGAAATCAACGTTTGTAAAATATTGCTGCCGCTGCCAGCAAGCATTAATTTTAACATGCACGCTGAGTCGCATGCACCCAGCAAGGTTGGTATAAGCTATTCACGGTAAAGTGAACCCTTTTGAAAGTCCTCTCATTTGAAATAAGAGTCAATAAATATAATTTATTTTAACCTTAGACGTAACTTCGGAGAGCGGTGGAATGTACACGCTGTTTTTTTTACATCGCAATATGTTATTAAAAATGTGGTCAAAGGATAAAATATGGATGAAAGGAAAAATTAACTAGAGCCTCAAAAGTGCTCACTTTACCGTGAACAGGCTATAACTACAGAAAAGAGAAGGGGGTGGGGGCTGTTTTTTTGCTTGATGTTGTACTTAAAACGTCCGGTAAACATATGAGAATACGAAAATTATTTATTTTTTCTTTCTGTGCTTCAGTGCATTCATGTACTAATTAGCAAATGCATAAAATATTTACTTCCCTGATTATTTTGCTTGACCGACGCGGATATAAAGGGAAAAGGCCCATGGCAATGTTAATATTACATACGGTGGAAGAATACACAATGGGCATACACGTAGATCCTAAGCAGATCTTTGGAAAGGTCTTGGTGTACCTTGAACGGCCTGTAACCCATTCAGACCCAGTCTGCACAATTGTATGCATTACGCATATGTAAATAATTTTTTACTTCTGCTGCAAACTGTAAAGAACAGTCGCCAGTGATCTTACCCGTGGCGAAATGATTCGCAAAAACCGGCATACCGGTATAGATCCTTATTGGTTTATGTTACCATAGTCGAACACAAAGCCTGCAGATCGTTGGTTGTGGCCAAAAAAACAAGAGTTACGTTGACTTATGTAGTGCATACAACACCCAACAATAAACTTCTTAATTTCAATACGTAAAACTGTAAATTAAAGTGGATCTGAAAGGGTTCTGTACCAGTGGCGTGTGGTGAAATGTCGCGAGGTAAGCTGGTGTTAGTTCTGTGCTCGTTAGTTTACACTTTCGCCAATAAAACGTAGTTCGGCAGGTGACGTCACAGGAACTTGTTTAACACATTGATATCTGCACACATTTACTGGCACTTAAAACAAATTATAAGTGGGTCACCTATATCCACTACTGCAAGAATACCGGTTCTGTTGGTGTCTCTGTTAGAACTCACAATTGTCCTATTGGTCCATACCACACCGGACACTACCCTGTACTTGACAGCGTTCATTATTGGTCGGTCATCAACCAATGGAGAGCCGAGCTGATAATAACCCAATCAAATGTACTTTACCGTATAAAAATATTTACACTCAATCATTACCCTTTAAGTGGCTATATAAAAAAGAAAATCTATTGTTAGCAATAGCCGGAGACCTGAAGAATTCGCGGATTCATTTAGGGACAAGCTAGAATTCAAAACATGTGTATTATTATAACTTTAGTCCATGGTCCACACGGTGTTTGACACCTCCTGGAGAACGGTGCCAAATTGTTGCCTTTCACTGTGACAGCAGACAACCAATGTGTAAATGATATTGGTAAATTTGTACATAAAACTGTAGAGTCTACCCTCCAGGTCATTGAACTCGCGAATTTTTCAGGTCCCTAGCAACATCATTGTTACTGCGCTGTCGTGTTCTTGTGATGTGTGAAACACTAGCAGGACAAAGACTTCACATCCATGCCAGTTTTGTCCTGAACGATAAATACATTTTCAAATAAAATTTGCTCGAGCTTCACTCGAGCATAGTCTACAAAGCGTGCTTGCCTGCTCATTGTGAATGAACGAGATGCATTTAGTTTCCCTAAGTTACGCAGTGGTTACTAGTTCCTGATGTTCGCACCGAGAGTGTACAGCAGTGAACGAGCACCAGCTTTCCTTGCAACAGTTCACCACACGCCATAAGTACTCTGTGGCCCTCACCCACTTCAGTAAGTTGTCTTCAAACTAGAGCCCCCGCCTTACCGGCCTTGCTGTTTCAAGGAGCCACGAGCGCGTCGTGTGAGGACACGGAACAGAACAAAATTATATTGCACCAGTACCCGGCTATTGGCCATTACTGATCTTAGTTATGTAAATTTAGATAAATAAAAATAAAATTAATGGACTTCCTGTCTAACGTAAGTCAGTTCTTCTATTAGGTAGTGGACGAAAGGGGGATCCTTGGGCATCTATTTAATCCCTCCTCCCCCACATTTATCCCATTTAAAAGGCACAAACACTATTAAACAAAGAGAAAATTGTTACTTTAAAGGGGGGGGGGAGGTTTTAATTTAATAGTAAGTGTAATTGCGATATTTAATAATTAGAGACATGCAAAATTCGCGTTATTTGGCATCAGGCTGAACTTCACTGTAGTCGGGGCCTTTCTTCCATTGGCTGCAGCACAGATGTGAAGCCACGCCCTTCTGTCTGCACTGCACTTGATTGGGGCACACGATTGTGGAGGGTTAATTTATTGGCGCAAAGTTACCCAGGGCGTGCCAGATATAGTTATTATACAATGACAAATGCTTTGCAAAGGGAAAAGTGTTTGAAGTTAAACGTGTCCTCAAATAATAACGCGAATTTTGCAGGTCTCCATTAATAATTAATTTTCCTATGTACTATTTTGAAACTGAAATTATTACAATTTAATATATCCACTGCCAGGGGAACTTCACTACTTAACCCATTAACATATTATCCCGAATATACTCGTTCACGACTGATATGTTACAGAATATGTTAAATAATGGCCGGTGCTGTACAATTACAGAAACGGCCACCAATACATACAGTGTATTTTCCTGGGAAATGCTATTGGTTGCTACTGAAACATAAACTATAGTATAACTGGATGTTTATTGTACCATGTAAAGACAGAAACCCTTTCTATAGCTTCCAGAGCGTAGGTCGTTATAAGAAATTCGTTAGTACAGTACACACCAAAAGTGTCTTCTTTTGCAACACCAAAACCAAAAATTAATGTGTATGTTAAGGGGTTAATGAAATTGATGAAATCGGTTTTCAATTTTGATGAAAATGATATATCATTAATTTTTAAGGGGTCCCACACTCGGATGTTATGAGTGTGGGAAAGCGGCTGTTGGTCTGGCTCCCGTACTTTTAGGTCTAATACGATTCCTACTCAGGATACAACCGTATCTGCAGTCGGTCCATGACAGTCGGTGCCACGGCACGAATAACTTTCCCCCGGGGCGGGCTCCCCCCCCCCCCCCCCCCCGCGATCCACCGTGACTTCGAACGCCGCTGGGAACTCGAACAGAACATCACTCCACTTGTGCATTCTGCATTTCCGCCGTTACCCCCCCCCCCCCTCGCTTCCGGCGACGGCGACTTCCGGCCGAGATCGGCCACGCTCCTCGCCAGAGGAAATGGTTGCCGTCTCCTGCCGGAGGTCATTGGTCCCGCACGAGCGGGCGTGACTCTCCGAGTCATGAGCGGCTGGTTCGCGTGATCGACCCCGCGTATTTAACACTTTGAAGTCGGCAAACTTTTACCAGCGTTAAAGACACGCTAGAAGCGAGTGGCTTATTTACACCACTGTAATGACGCCATACTCTTATTGGTCTCTTTTCTCTCTTACCGTCGTCCTATTGGTTGAAACTGCATCAGGCGTTCGTCATTCGTCGCATGTCAGCCAACAAAGTGCGGAGTTGGCAGTCTACCAACCAAACGGTCCTTCGTAATCAGCAGTATTCACGCTCCATCGTGTTCATTTTAGAAACTACGAAAATTATTCTTTCTGTTTGCGAAAACTGTCTTTAATGCTAAGCTTTATCGTATTTAAATCGCGGCAAAGTAAGTACATCCAGATCAGTTTAGTGTTTTCTGGGCAAACAAATATTCCTATGATAGTTTTGCACGAGCTACACGGGAGCATAGTCTTCAAAGTGTTAAACACCCTCCGAGAAAATTGCCGCTGCTCGCGCCACTAGCAACAACTTCGTGAGAATGAGGCAATCCTTCTAGTCCAGAATTACCGTCGCAGAAGTGTAAATTCGAAGCACAGACTATTATTACGCGAGTCAAGCGATGAAACTCGCCAGCCTTCAACTAACCCTACAGACAACGAACAATTAATACACACTATACTGCTATATTCTATTTGCGGTTCCTTCACACTTTTTGAGTCAAACCTTTGAAATACCACTCTACGTATGACGTATTTAATTGTTTGCTAGATATGCCATGTATCGCAAGCGTTTTATTCTCGCAGTGACTTAAAAATTGCCTTATTTTTGTTCAATTGAAATCTTACTTTCATGAATTAAAATATTTCTTTAATATGAGTAAAACCAGGGAGAAGATAGGCATGTTGGAAATGCGTGGTAAGTAACAATTCTTGTGGGAAATATTATTGCGCTGAGGGAGCACGAAAGCGAGTGCGCTGTCCCCTGGTGTAATTTTCTAGACTCGGTGAAAGCTTAGTTTGTAACAGGTGGAGGAATATTGTGGAGGCGGAACTTAAGCAGTGCTTCAGAAAAGTTGGAAGTAGCCTTGAATGGAATATAGTTAGGATCAGGTGTTTTTCGCGAAAAGATCTCGAGACCAGTTGTACTCCAAAAAAACTTTCGTTCATATGCACTTCCGCGGTTGGATGCGGTTCTAAATGTCACGTGCATCGGAGTACTTTATTACTGTTGGTTCAGTCAGATAGGAACACGTTTTCTCACGTAGACCACGTGGCTAATAACCAAAGGAAGTTGTGGTTGTGGCCGTTAGATATTGAAGTATTGCATGGCCTTAAATATTTGCGAAAAACACTTGTCCCTAAGTATAGTGAAACAGCAAATGCACTACATTCACTATTATTTATTCTTACACCTTATATATTTGTTATATCCGTCACAGAAGTCATAGACGAAACACCATGTCGGTGTATACCGCATGTAAAATGTTCGTGCTATTATACATAATATTTACAACACACTCCAGAATGTTTCAAAGTAGCAACCGACATAAAATCTCAGTAACGGAGATATATAAACCAAACCAATTATCTCCCATATTATGTCTAGTACATGCTGTTGAATTTTGTCCTTTACTTTTTTTCGAACAAACTGTACAGTATATGATTGGTAGCTTATTGATTTCAGCCTGTTAATAGTGGATTTCTTACTTATATTATGGCTTAAGACATCATCTAGAGGTAGTTATATCACAATGCAATAGTAATATCTGGATGTCTCTTTGCCATAGCCTTTGGGGGTTTCACGAAATGTCGCTTCTCTCAGTCAGGCACACTAATCATCAGAGATGCCGCGGTGGTGTAGTGGTTAGGTTTCTCGCCAACCACCTAGGTGTAACCAGGCTCGATTCCCGGCGGGGTCGCACCCGGATTTTCGCATGTGGGAATCGCGCCGGACGATGACGCTGGTGGAGGGGTTTTATCGGAGATAACCCGTTTCCCCCGCCCCATCATTCCGGCGCTGCTCAATACTCGCCTCAATCACACTCATCGGCTCTTAAGATCCCCATGTTAAGAGCCGCTCAAATCTCTTCAATCACTCACTCACTCACAACATTACACTGACATCATCAGAACACCGACACAGACATCAAACACACGACGGACACCTCACAAAACGACGACAACAGTCGGCCCCTCTGTCTCCGGAGAGGATGGCGGGGTGAGGTTTCAAGGGTGGAGGCAGAGGAATTTTAACTTTTGACATTTTAAAATTATAACGTAACTTTTTTTTTTTAAACTTTAACAAAATAATTTTAAGCCTTTGTTTTAAAATTTAACTTGTTTTCAAATGTTATAATGCGAAAAATGTTATGTTTCGACTATTTTATAACTTTATTTTACTGGGTACTGGTGGCATTTTAATATGTTCTGTTCACTCAGTACCATCAGAAGCGAGGACAATGATCGATCCAGCAGTTCATAACGCGTCTCACACGAGGTAAAGTTTCGATGTTTCATCGACTGCCCTCGGAGTCGGTGAGGCAACGTAAGACCGAAGTTTGCACATGGTTACGTCAGGCTGCGGCGCGCGCTCTGCGGCATTTCCACACCGTTAACTTTAAGCAAACAGTTTTACGTAACCGTTGACTGGAGAGCTCGTGTCGACGTAGCTGCATAATCGTGCAGTCCGGGAGTGGTGAAACCCACGTAATAACACCTCGCCGCGTGTTTCGGCCCCCGCGCCGCCATTGCAGTCGTGCATCGAATTTCCACGCCAAACTCGGCTCCAGTGGTAGGTTTCCTTGTGCTGACCTTGACAGGGAAATGTGCCCGCCCACCGGGGGCTGTTGTATTCCGCGCTATACGCACAGCATCACAGTGTAGTGGGGTGGAGTCTTATGTACTGAAACGTTTTCTGTGAAATCTTTGTCTGAGCGTAAACGAGTATCTAGGTAAATAAAAGTTACGGAAATATGACATCTTATCAGAAAAAATAACAAACAATTATCTATGGCCCTATTCTTTTTACTTTTGTCATATTAAGTGTGTTCTTGGAGAAAAAATCGTGAAAATTGTCAAATATTGCATTTTCAGAACTTGCCTATACAGTTTCCGTAAGCGGCAAGAGAAAAGTACAAAAATGCGGGCGTATTTTATCTGTGGGCTTTCATGGCGTATAATAAAATCCCACTATTACAGATCTAATTTACACAGTACAGCGTCACGACGGAAACATTGCACGCCTTGCGCGTAGGAGCGATGAGGCGCTAGGCGCGCGTGTTAGTGTCGCCCGTATCACTCCCTCGCTTCTTGACCTTGGACGCGCAGCTGCGTAGTCCCCTTAACATCAGTGTCTTGAGCCGATGACGGCGAAACGAGATGAGCGTGGGACAGAGCCCGGAAGTCCCCCAGAAAACCAACCCACCGACCAGCGGCATCGTCCGCCACGATCCCCTCGTGCGGAAACCATGGACCGGTACCGGCTGGAATCGAACCCGGTTCGCCTTGGTGGGAGGTGAGCGCTCCAGCCACTGCACCACCGTGGCCCCGGAAGGGGAAGGGGAAGGGGAGAAGAGATGCGCGGGCAGCGCTGGTCAAGCTCTCAACTGCGTCGCAAACATTAGGTGGTGAGTCCTTACTGTTGTTTCCGAAGACTGAAGAAGGCAGGATGGTAGTGGTACGGCACAATTGCAGCCGGGCCGTTCCGTTAACACTCAGCTACAGACCGGTCCATAACGCGCTACACACTAGCAAGTGTGAGGGAATTTGCGTGCCCAGATGTGTGCATGTAGAGATGTTGCGATACCATGAAAGTATCGATACTGGGATTGAAAGAAGAATCGAAAGAATGGTATCGATACTCATTTCGATACCAGTAACACAAGAACACTATCGATACCAGTATTATATCAGTACCAGTGGAATTTTTTTTTTAAATTGAATTTGTTAGTCTTCTGTTTTTCATAAGTTTTTTTATATTTATACATACTGAATTATATTTTTAATAATCTATTACTTAATTGATTTTTATCTCATTTCGAGGTCTCTATAGATTTGGTATTTTTTTCGTATATGTTGTTTGCTTTAAAATAATAGAGAGCGCAGCACTTATTAGTATTAGAGGTATTTATGCATCGTTCTAATTAGAGGACAAGTCAAATACTGATGAGTACTGCTTTTCAGATCATTATGTTATGGAGGAGAACACATCTATCTTTATAATTTTGGAGCACTTTGAGAGGGTTCAAAATCTACAGCTAGAAGTATTTCCGAACAAGAGTATTGGTGAGGAATAATTTACTGATATGATATTATGAAAGTATCAAAATAAAAGTATCGATTCCAAAGTACCCTGTATCGAAAGGAAAGTATCGATACCAGTATCATATCAGTAGTATCGCAACATCCCTGTGTGCAGGAAACTTTGCAAGGCTGGGCTGCCGAGGAAGGTTACCAGGTGCTGATGGCGAAAGGCATTCCAACATGGTGCTGAAGACTGACGCCATTTTGCTGGAGTGTGCGCCTAGAGCACAAGGTAGAAGGAAGTATTCTACTTCTGCGTTATTCAGTACTGCGCGGGGTTGAAATCTGAGATTATCATTTGCGGCTATGTTGAAAAGAATGTTTTCAATGTTTGAGATTGATTGCTGCTCGAAGAGTGATCTCTTCGTGTGAGAAGACTGATTACGAGTTACGGACACTTACGGTAGTTTGTTTTTAGAGACACGCCAAATGCGTATCACGCGCCAGGCGGACTGACACTAACGAGGATAACGGCTGCGATCATAACTGATTTTGAAAACGTGTGTAAGTGCCGTTACTGAAACTGGCGACAGAACAATATCTGCAACGCCGTGTGCGACATGCATCTGCTATACACCTTCCCGCTCTAGTTGTACACCATTCTGACGTCGTAGACGTGCTGTGCTCCCTTTCATGAAAACATCGGCGTCTGGTGAAGTAACACTATCACTCAAAATAGTTTAAAGTACACTCGAAATCTAATTCAGTGAGAATTTCACTGTTTCAATCAGTCAAATGTGTCTGACTAATTCAACAGTCGCTTCAGTGAATTTAACTGATGAATCAGTGAAGAAATGCCAGATTTCCCTCACTTATTGATTCAGCGATATTGTCCACTGATTTTTTTTCACTGTTTACTTAGTGGTTTATTTATGACTGATGGATCAGTTGAACAGCGTTTAAAAATGGCCATTAAACAACGTGTATCAAGCGAAATAACAACGAATAAACTAATAAAACTAATACAAAATACTTTTAAAATATGTTTCACATTTCAAAACGCCCTTTTATGAGGTAATATGAACACCCAGCCATTCATTCCGTTTTTACGTCTTTTATTTCGTTTCCATGTAATCGTCACAGCGCTCTGTTTGAAGGTTTAAACTGCATATAATGTGATGAAGAGGGTACACTCATATATATATTACTCGTTTCAACAATCCTAACGATACCAATTAAACCATAAACGAAAACTATGAACTTACAATTTAAATCTTCACGATTTTGCGGCGAGCTACAAGACATATATTTTCCTCTCGTTATCTCAACTTGCCGGCGTGCGAGTTCAACCCCGGTAACTCCCGGAAACATTTATACTTTTTAAATTACGGTAAATTGCGCAATATAAATTGTAAACTGTCGTAAATATGTTTATTTCTCGTGATTTTTTTTGGCTACATTCAATAAAAAAAATATTTTATTTACCACTATATTCGGCCATCAATTATTCCATCAGTGAAATAATTTAACGTAGCTAATTCAGTCAGTGAAATTTCTTCACGGAAAAATCAGTGGTTTTCCACTGATTCCAAGTGGAGCCATTTTCACTGATTCGAGTAGTTGAATTTCACTGCGAATCAGTGGTTTCCCACTGATCCGAATTTAGAGAGTAAAGACAACAGTTTAACGGTAGACGCATAACATATTAGAGAGCTTGTCACGTGTACACTTTCGATTCTGTGTACTATCACTGTCTACTCCTTTCATAAGGTGTGTATCACAATCAAACGGTGGATTTCTCGTGGATGCTGCGTGCAAAATTTAAACTATAGGTTTTTTTTTTTTTTTTACTCTGTACGCAATCTAAAAGAGAAAAAAATCTGGATGAACGCATTTAACAATTGTAAAATGAGAACACTACATAGTGACTGAATGCGCGAAGTGATAAGTCGTGAAAACTTCTGGCTGCAGCGACAGTGTGTTATGCGACGATGCATCAGGATGGGGGAACTCCACGTGTTTCGTCTGCCGAGAAGCCAAACTTCAAACGCGTTCTTACGCTTGGGCTACGTGCGCAAATATACCGTATTTCATTAGTAAGGTACCCTAACATTTTGCGCTGTAATTCAGTACAAAAGCAGAAGGCGTACAAGCGTGTGGTTCTTGAACGCGTGTCGCTGGACCTCGCTCGTCCAATGCGTCCTGCAGAACTCGCAGACAATAACAAACTCTCAGAACTGTGGTGGCTTCATTCCGTGTGGTCGGATTGAACAGGAGAACGGTAAATGAAAGGACCTCTACCCGATTATGTAGAGGGCTTATATGTAGAGGCATGCAAAACTCGCGCTATTATTTGAGGACACTTTTAAACTTAAAACACTTTTCCTTTGCAATACGTTTGTCATTGGACCGTTCTCTATTTGACACGCCCCGCGTAACTCTGCCCCAATAAATGAACCCTTCACAGTCGTGTGCCCCAATTACGTGCAGTTCACTCAGAAAGGGCGTGACTTAACATCTAGGCAGCAGCCCATGGAGAAACGACGCCGGCTCGATTATAAACCGTACTGTGAATTTTAGCTTGACGCCAAAAAATAACGCGAATTTTGAACGTCCCTACTTTTAGGGCCTTATTAATAGTCGTTTTTTAGTCCGTACTAAAGAAAAATCATCCTCTGACCAAATTTTTTCGTATTCAGAGAGCCTCATTATTGCTAGTATGGGGATCATCTTGCTTTAGTACGGACTAACTTTTAGTCCGGACTGTGGATAGGAGTAACGATGTATTAAAGCCAAAAAGAAACATGGCGAACTAAAAAAATTGCCAGTTTTTTTAATAATGCATGCAAGTTGGAACAAAAAAATATAAGGATTTAATGGATGAAATGTTTAGTGAATATTATTTCGAAGGAAGTATAATCATAACACATCAGTATTAAGCTACATCAATGCCTTTCGAATATCTGTTTCAATCAAATGCCTTCTCTGAAAAAAAATTTTCTTATCAGACGTGATATTAATACTTTCAAAAAGAATATTTATACAAATCGGATTTTGACAGCATATAGAGTAAAACATTTTATTACGTCAAGTGTACCGGCAGCTCACGATAACAACGTGGATTGATGTACAAGTTCGAATATCGTCTAGGTAATCTTTTTTTTAACTATTTTATACTGTATTTTTGCAATGCGTTTAGCACTAAAATGCATATTTATCGTCATTACAGAGGCAGTATTTACGTATACAAATGAAACCAGCCCACACGACCAGTGCATAAGGGTATGCTCCGAAAAATTAACAAACAAATTCACATGGAACAATAAGAGTATGTAAATTTTTTTTTCTCAAACCTGCTTCCTGCGGTATTAAAATACAGGATCGAGAATCAGATGTATAAAAAAAATTTAATGGAAAAAATATTATTTTTGTATTTATGAGAAAAATAGAAGAGGAAACAATAATTTCGTTAACATGTATTTGCCATCAAAAGAAATAGTCACATTGAATTTCGATCGTACATGTGAGATTCGAACCCGCAGTTTGTAAAGCAAGGACCATATCAAGTGCTCTGCATAGTCATGTGTTCTAATCACTTAATAAATTAAAATATTGCTGACTATTAATTCATAAATGAAATATTAAATAAGTTGTAATTTACAGGAGATTTAGACATGAGGTAAACGAACAATCTCTATTTGAAATAATTGAAGCCACCTTTAATGTGTGTGTCGTCTGAAATGGGACTTTCCTGTCGTAGTAGAGCTTTTATTTGAGACGAGAATCTGCAACGCGCATGCTCTGTACACCTGACAACACTGTACATACTTCAATGATCCCTCGGCTAAAGTTAGTCCCACTCTAGAGGCGGGGTGTATGAATACGCTATAGTTAGCCCACCCTTAATACGGACTAACCCCAGAACAACTTCGAGGAATGTGATCTCTGGGTCATCCTGTATCAAAATCCGGTTATGAATAAGGCCCATAGAGACTAGCTTGGTCTTATAGCGCAAGATGGTAGTGTCTTTGTTTGTTAATTACCTTAGCAGACTGAGATATTCCATAGCCTAACAATGACGTAGATGGTAATCGTTGTCTGTGCGTACCCCTCAACATTGACCAATTAGCTTTTCAATTAATTAATTAATGACAGTTTTTGGGCATTGCGTTATAGTTAAGTCAGAGATTAAATATAGCTGGTTTTAATTATTGAAACCTGGTGTAATTTTTAAAATCATGTTTACGTAATTTTTTTTCCACATAATTCTGTTTTTTTTTATTGGGCAAAGTAATGTGGTGTCTAGAGAAATATGAATAAACCATTTAATGGCAATTAGTTCAAAATTAGTGGACGGCTTTTCTGATAATTTTTTAATTGTTAAGGAAAGGAGAGCGTTGTAATACGTACTCTGTAGCAGACACTCTATGTATACTAAATTAATTTTGCTTTGTGTTATTTTACCTGTAATATTCTACTTACTTAATTATTATCATTGATTTTTCTTTCATTATGTGTACATTGTCACAGTGGTTTTTTTTTAATGCATTCAACGCGTAGAAGAAAGGGAGCGATAAGGGCGACACTAACATGCACGACTAACACCTCATCGCTCATAAGCGAAAGGCATGCGCTGTTCACATCGGTGCGCAGTACAGTACAAATTAGATGTGTAACGGCGTAACTTTATTACACGCAATGAAAGTCCACAGATTTAGTACACTTAACACTTTCTAGGCTGTGCTCGAGTGCAGCCAGAGCGAAGTTAATTTGAAGATTTCTTCGTTGTTCAGAACAAAACTCGCGTGGAAGTGCAGTCTTTGTTCGGCTAGTGTTTAACACGACCTCACTAAAACACGACAGCGCCGTAACAATGATATTGCTAACGATAGGATTTCATTTTAATATAGCCACTCAAAAGTACATGATTGAGTGTAAATCGTTTTATACTATAAAGGACATTTCATTAGGTCAATATCAGCTTGGCTCTCCATTAGTTAATGACCGGCCAATAATGAACGCTGTAAAGTACGGGGTAGTGCCCGGTGTGGTATGGGCCAATAGGACGATGGTGAGTTCTAACACAGACACCAACAGAACCGGTGTTCTTGCAGTAGTGGATATAGATGATTCACTTCCGATTCGTCTTAAGTGGCAGTAAATGTGTGGAGACCTCAATGTGTTAATATGATAAGAGAGAAACCATACTGGTTTCGATGACTGATTTTTACCATTTTTGGGGGAAATTCGTATTTCCAGAATATTTATTTACTGTGATACGAGTAACTGAGAAAATAACGAATGAAACCAAAATAATTCAGATCTACTTACCATTAATTGATTTTAAAAGTATATAAAATATATAAAAGTCGTTAAAGGTATTTAATTTTTTTCACAGCCATAAATTTTCTTTCCATAAGTTTTTTTTTTACTCTAAAAGCAATTCTAACACAGTACATTATATTGAGTTGGTTTCCTGTATGCGTGATTGCAAGGCGCTGTGCTAAGGAACCAGATCAACAACTACAAACATACTTATCGAGATACTCCGCTCTCTTCTAGAACCATGCTTAGGGGCGGGTGTTTTCCGCGAAAATATTTCCAGACCAGTTGAGCTCCAAAACTCTTTACTTCATATGCACTTTCGTGGTTGGATGGTTTTAAATGTCACGTGTCTGCCCGCGAATCATAGACGTTCAGTATCGTAGTATTTTATTACGAATGGCCTATTCATATAAGAACATGTCTTCTTACGTGGATAAGCGGCCAATAATTAGAGGTAGTGACTTTTTACGAAAAAAATATGAGTACACGGTAGACTTCAAAGATATAAGCACCCAACAGCAGTTTGTATATTTTCATTGGTTGCGGTCTGCTTGAGAAGGCATTTTCATATTTGACCTTGCCACTCAGAATTCGGCAGCATCGGCACGGCTCCTACGTGATTCGTACGCAGGCAGTTAACACGTGCCAAAAAGTACTTCAGCCAATCAAGATAGATAAACGACCCTACAGTGTTTTGGAATATAACTTGTCTTGAAATCTTTTCGCAAGATTTCACTACCTCTACCAATAATCAAAGGAACCTTTGGTTGTGGACGTAGAATATTGCAGTCTAGCATGGCCATAAATATTGTCGCGAAAAACACTGGTCCCTAGCCAGGTTTCATACATCAGCTTCAGGCGGCTGGGGCCTAAGTGCCTCAAAAGCAGTTAGAACTCTCCTTAGCAGTCGAAAACGAGTCGGAATGTCAGGCTAAGTAAGTGAGATGCGTGTTTGAATTCCCCTCGCTCGGGGCGCAGTAAGGTCAAAGGTCAACCGTTGCCGGGGCGGGCCCCACTGGTAATTCTCGTTTTCAAGGTCGACTGGTTGATTCTCAGCCTGTGGTTGTGCATGCGGGAAAAACTTTCAGCAATCTCATCTGGCTGTGTTCACTGGGGAACTCCCATAAAGGGCACATCCCGAGGCGTGGCTGTAAAGTGGCAATCCTTCAAATTGAGGAAAGTTTTCGGCAAAGCATGATTATTTTTTATTTCTGCTGAAGTAAGGGGATAAAGAGAATGAGACAAGCCCAAGCTACAAGATATACGTGCAAAACTTAACCCCGTAGAGGAGTATGCACCTATATACACGGGCAACGTTTATTTGGAAATAGATTTGCTCTTGAAGACAAATTTCACACTTCTATGGTTTAACTGTTTCGCTGGACTTTATAGGAATTTGAGGGGAAAAAAACAACTAGTCACCATTTCAATAAGTAAGAATATGACTGTTCATTTTAATTATTTCTTAAATAAACACGATGGATTTTGAAACATGTTATATCAGTCACGACACATTGATAGGCACATAGTCAACAAGCAACACCATTGGTCGATGAACAGTCAATAAATTATTAAAAAGAACAGTTTTTATCTTACGAACTGAAATGTTAACTGTTTGTAATTTATTATTTTGATTCCGATTAAGTCCGCCGAGACTGTAAAACTATAAAAGTATGCGTTTTGTCTTCAGGAGCAAAGAAATTTCCATATAAACGCGGGGCCCCGTCTATATACGTGCATACTCCTTAAAGGGTTAAGATATAATCCATTTCATATAAGTGGTCTCAAATTTGACAATTCTAGGAAAGTAGTGCCAATGGCATCTGGTTGGCTATGTATCCCTCTGCCACAGCTGAACTGTCGTTGAAGGAGACTGTTTGTAAACAAACACCATGTGACTGCCAGTATTTGTAAACAAACAACATATGACTGCCTGTTTTTGTAAACAGACTGCATGTGCCTCCTCCCAAATGACTTTTAGAAGCTGTGAAGGGCTGTTTAAACAGTTGCAGGTTGGCAACAATTCCATTTTTTTTTAGTTTATAAATATTTTATGTAAAAGCCTTAACAGCCCATGTAATAAGTCTATAAATTGATAATTTTGTTTTCCTTGCAAGAAATTTGTAACCAGAATGCACGAAAATGAAATTGTATTTTGCCTGTCAAATGAATAAGATATTTTATTTTTAATATACTTGAAATATATTAATGACAACTAATATCTTGTCACACTTACCTGAGGAAAGTTCTTGTAAACATAAAAATTTCGCATGGTGTCCACGAATACCAAATTCCAAGGGACCCCCCCCCCCCCTCAGGAATGTACAAATACCGAAATACAGCCCCCCATACCACACCTTTTCAAAGACAATGTACATTCTTACATACAGGCTATGCCTACTATTGCATTAAAAGTACATAATTCAACTTTGTGGTATGATATGACAACAAACTCCGTACAGCCTGATACTTTTATGGTGGTTAAATGTAGGTAGTCAAAATAATATTTAAGCAAATGTTACTTAATTTCACTAATTTTAATAACTCTCATTTAGTAACTCAAATGTTAAGTATTGCAGGTCTACATACAAAATACTTGAATAAATTTTCTCAAATACCTGCGTGTTCAGATTGTCATGCAGTGAATAAAAACTTATTTCTGACTAACTCAGTGTTGATATTTACTCTGAAGTTCAGTCGCACAACCTCCCTCCTCAAAATTATGAATACAGCCCTAGGCTTGTTCTCGGGTACCTAACGAAAAACTGTATTTCAGTTCAGAGATGTTACAAAGCGCTCTAGAGAAGCAGATGTGACTTACAGCAACAATATATCAAACGAACATGTTACTTACACACTAAAAAGATGCACCACCTACAGAAGATTGAAGACATCTTAAAGAGTTCATTTTCCTTAGCGATAAATTTTGGAATTATGCAGTTCCTGCTGATGCATGAGACACTTCTTTATGATGTTGGAGCACCTTCGTTGGGTGCTTAAATTGAAAGAATTTTGTTTGATAAGCATATTGTAATTCACTTGATTTCGAAAAGTTGTCTTACAAGTTTGTATGGCTAGTAAGCTTTACATTTTGAAACCCTCCAGAACCAAAGTGTTAGAGTTTGAGAGCAATGAAATGTGGGCCCAATTAGGGTATCATCTTTATTTTATTTCGAGGGAAAAAGGAAAAAGTGAGCAGAGTTAAGGGGGGGGGGTGGGCTTTAGTTAATCGTCTTTCGTAAGGCGGGTTTATTTTGATGTTCTTACGATGATGTAATCACATAGCCCCAACGTGCACGACACGACGGCCAACAGCCAATGAAATACAAGATAGATTGTCGTAAGCCCGACCAATTCTGTCATCCGACCAGCAATTTTGGATTAGAAATTATTTATATTCTTCGTTGTGTCGTGCGGCACGACGCTCAGAATGTACAACATTGCAAAATGAAATTATATTGCAAGCTTCCCCTGCAATGGTAAATACGCAACTTAAAAGAAAAATTAATTGAAAACTACTGTACCTAACTCTCAAAAATAATAATTTTACTTTTGTATGCATTAGTGATACCAATTTGTCATCATTGTGCATTACAATTTCCCTCTTGTTCACCGCCTTTGAGACTAACGTAGCCTATCAACGCCCTCTAAATAGGTATGTTAAATACCGAGAGCGTGCTGTAAATTCAAGTAGTCACATTGAAATGTGTCGTGGTTGCGTTTTTGGTCGTGTCGTGCTGTGTTGGTCGGGGCTATATGATTCCGGCATGAGTGTGTGGCATTTTGAGTTACATATTGTTTTGATGGAGCAGTGGAAAATTTTGCTCGTACGGAAATAACATTTAAATTATTTAACTTCGAAAATCATAACTTTAATGAAATTACAAATCGCGATACACGGGTCGCTGTTCGTATTCGTACAGATTCAGCAATATATACACGCACACACTTTGACCGAAGATTAACCTTACACGATGTAGATAAACAAATATTATTCACTCAATACAAAAAGTGTGAAAGGTGCGGCATTTTTCAGGCCACGTGCATTTCGATAATTATATTAACGGTTTACAAATACATTTACAAAACACGCAAACTTGCTGTAGTAACCTCTTGAACACGTGTTTTTCTATGGCAATCCTTGCGAGTTTACTTCACTAAAATCACGTTTGTTCGTCACTAGAATTAAATCATTTATTTGCAAAATCATTCAGTAAAATCAACACTACGCACGTTTCCTGATACAAAAATTTTTTTTAACTTATATACGGAATTTATATTCGTGTCACTTCATTGTGGAAGGCGATTAGGAAAATGGCGGAATGAGCAGTTTTAACGACGTGCAGATTAACATTACATTTCACTCAACAAAACGCACTACAACGGTACCTACAACCAACTATGTTTGGAAAAAGCAAATACAAAATAATTAACTACCGATTAAATATCCCGACAACACCAATAACATATTCGTATAAGCGCACGCACAACTGCCTTCACCCGGCTGGAAACATAAACATGGCTTGCCATTGGCTGGAAACATAAACGTGGCTTGCCATTGGCTGGAAACATAAACATGGCTTGCCATTGGCTGGAAACATAAACATGGCTTGCCATTGGCTGGAAACATAAACATGGCTAGCCATTGGCTGGAAACACAAACATGGCTAGCCATTGGCTGGAAACACAAACATGGCTAGCCATTGGCTGGAAACACAAACATGGCTAGCCAATGGCTGGAAACAGAAACATGGCTAGCCATTGGCTGGAAACATAAACATGGCTTGCCATTGGCTGGAAACATAAACATGGCTTGCCATTGGCTGGAAACATAAACATGGCTTGCCATTGGCTGGAAACATAAACATGGTTTGCCATTGGCTGGAAACATAAACATGGCTAGCCATTGGCTGGAAACACAAACATGGCTAGCCATTGGCTGGAAACACAAACATGGCTAGCCATTGGCTGGAAACACAAACATGGCTAGCCATTGGCTGGAAACACAAACATGGCTAGCCAATGGCTGGAAACAGAAACATGGCTAGCCATTGGCTGGAAACATAAACATGGCTTGCCATTGGCTGGAAACATAAACATGGCTTGCCATTGGCTGGAAACATAAACATGGCTTGCCATTGGCTGGAAACATAAACATGGCTTGCCATTGGCTGGAAACATAAACATGGCTAGCCATTGGCTGGAAACACAAACATGGCTAGCCATTGGCTGGAAACACAAACATGGCTAGCCATTGGCTGGAAACACAAACATGGCTAGCCATTGGCTGGAAACACAAACATGGCTAGCCATTGGCTGGAAACACAAACATGGCTAGCCAATGGCTGGAAACATAAACATGGCTAGCCATTGGCTGGAAACGTTTACTGTTCGTACGTGTCGACATACTCTGTCATAAATGCTGAACGTGTTTTTTAAGTCCCGTTACTAATAGCCAAGAAAATTTAATATTGCTTTAGAAGCATCATTTAAACCATAAATGGTGTAAGTATAATTAAGATTTTGAATTACAACTTCTAGTTCCGAGTACTTTTTTTCTTCCAAAACCGTCATCAAAATAGCCAACCTAACAACACGGATCCCGCAGCAATTCATCAGCTGATACACTACTGTAGGAGCAAGAGCATTTACTGTTTACATAATGGGTATGCTGGTCACATTGTCTGTCAAATTTGAGACCACTTATATGAAATGGACTATAATGTAGATTACAATATAACCTAGACTGGAATAAAAGTGCCTAATATGTAAAACCACATGTTTCTCGCGAAAAAATTTACACTGAGTATAGACTTCACTATCCTATGTGCACACTTGCAGCTTTCCTTTGGCTATTGGCCGCCTGTCTTTGTGTGAAGACTGACTGCTACATGAGTGAGCCAATCAGAATCAAGTTTCTCCGATACCGACCGTCCGTGATTGGCGATTCAAATGATCAAATCCTGACAGTGGTTCTGAGCTAAAGTGTTTTGTAATACAGCTTGTCCTGAAATGTTTTCGCGGAAAACAGACTGGCAAAACTTGTATTTCGTTGTAGCATTGGATATTACTCTTTGCATTTATTATGGTTCACGTATTGCATAACGAGGTAGGGGAAGAGAATGAGTTACACAATTCTCGGACATTTATTGAGGAATGACAAGATCTAAAAGGAATGTGTGAGAAAGCTGAGCGCGTAATATTTTGTAACAGAAGAGAAAGCAAGAGCTCTAAGAGACTAGGAAGTATGGAATTGGTAGGAAGGGCGACGTACTGGCAGATATTAAATCTTGCCGGGGGGTTTTTTTTTTTTTTTGTGGCTAACGAGCGGTGTAGCGGCGTCGATTTGGCATGCAGTGTTGGCCCCACACTGCGTGGCTGCGGTCAGTACCGCGGCCTGCAACTTCCCCACTCACGTGACCAGTCTTCTTGGCACGGCGGCGAGGCAGAAAGAGACGGAGATACTCGCTTTAACCTTTCGCCAATATGGCGCCCGTGACAGAGACGACGGGCGGCAACATTGCCGCCGCTATGTGTGAGCTGTAGCAGTGCTGCCACACTGACAAATGAAAGCAGTACTCAACTATCATTAAAAAAAAAAAATTTAAGCTCATAGCCAGGGACAGGTGTTTTTCACGAAAAGATTTCAAGGCCCGTAATACTCCAATGCACTTTTCTTCATATGCGCTTTCGTGGTTGGAACCTCAAGTGTTTTTCAGCGAATCATGGACGTTCAATAACGGAGTACTTTATTATGATTGATGCAGTTAAATAATAATATGTCTTCTCACGTAGACTCGCAGCCAATAACCAAAGGAAGTTGTGGTTTTGGACATAGCCCCTAATTATAGCTGCTGTGTAGGTACACTACATACATTTTGTGAGCCTTAAGAGTTTTCTACTGATTGTTAATGTTTCTGATCGTGTAAAGAGTAAAAGACTCTCTCTCTCTCTCTCTCTCACACACACACACTCTCTCTCTCTCTCTCTCTCGTTCGCTGTTAACTTAGCATATTTAATACCAAACTTTTAAAGAAAATTTCCCTGTCCACAACTGCTATAACTAAATATAACAGGTCTCCATGGAGAAGAATGGGTATCGAATTTATAAAACGAATTCCACATATTAACAAGTTTAAAGTGTAACGTTTAATACCACTAAAGCTAACCGCATACACCAGCAAAATGGTGGCAGTTGCTGGGAACGTATCAGACCGCATGGTAACCTACAAGCCAGCAGGTAGCCCATGCAATGTGGGACCTTTCGCAGCTCGCAGTGGCCAGTCAGACTCATGCCCCGTTTCAAAGTCTCACGCAACCAATCAGCGTACTCGTATTCCCACTTTAAAGGAACCATCAAACCTTTTTACTTCTGTATACTTAAAGAGAACTTTCGCTCACCAAACTGGATGTTTTATTTTTATAGCTTGTTATGTTTTTAAAAAAGAAAGTGCCAAACGTACCCCTATGCCCAAATAACTATTTAACTTACGCAGCAGTACAGATATGCCGACTGAAATACCAACTCATTTTTATGTCGAAATTTAGATACTACCCAATTTTAACCGAATTAATATTGTGGCATACATGCTAATTAGTAGATCGCACTGGCACCTCGAGTATAAGCAGTTACGCACCATAGCTATGTATAATTAGTGGACTACTGCTTCGAATATACGCAGCCACGCACTATGCTAACGTTAGAGACCTGAAGAATTCGCGGGGATCATTTCGGGACAATCTAGAACTGAAAACACTTGCGTTTGTATAACTTTAGCCATTGGTCAACGCGTTGTTTGACACCTCCTGGAGAACGCTGGCCCAATCGTCTCCTTCCACTGTGACAACAGAGAACCAATGTGCAGCTGATATCGACGCTTTTGTATATAATACTGTTAAGTCTAGAGGTCATTGAACTCGCGAATTCTTCAGGTGTCTATCAATAGATTCGTGGATTGGGGCTAGGAGAATAGGCATCAACGAACTATGGTTCAGTTCAAAAGGTTAGTGGGCTGGTGCCGCGAGTATAAGCAGCCATGCACTATGGTTACGTTCAATAAATGGATTGGTGCCTCGAGTGTAGGTAGCCATGCACTACGGTTATTTTCAATGAGTGGACTGGTGCGTCGTGTATAGGCAGATACGCACTATAGGTATGTTGTGGCGGATGCACTCTCGCGTATGCTTTATTCGACATTTGTGAACGTCAAAGAAGCGCAGGCTCAGGATCGCCTTTGGAAGTAGGTGAATGCTGTTTTGTCTGCTGGTGTGACTGTGTTGTTTGTGGTCCAATATGGAGTTTTGATGTTTACATGAGAACAAGGACGAGCACGTAAAATTGTTGTTCTGCTATCTTATCCACCCATGTTGTTATAATACTTTCACTATTCTGTATTTTTGTGGATCATCTTGGGGTTCATCGTATATTAAAAAAGATTGCTAGTCACTTTTTTGTCCACACTTAAAAATGATGTCACTGTCTTTGTCCCCTCTTGTGAAGATTACCAGAAATGTATACTTACTTGTAAAGCGCAAATAGGTTGGAATACTTTGGACTCACCAAGTTAATTAGGGGGAGACTTTACATATCGACATCTTGGGTCCATTCACAAGATCAAAACAAGGGAATAATTGGACTTTAATATTAATTGACACCTTTTCTAAGTATGTTGTTCCCTTTGCGAAGCATAAAGGCTGCGCCAATTGTGAAGACTCTCATTGAAAGCGTTTGGCGTCTATTCACTGACAATGCCATCATGTACTTCCAGTCTTTCCAATTCAAAGACATGTGCTTTAAATGATCCATGAAATTTTTTGGCCAGCAGTCAATATTTCCCTTAGGGTAATCATGTTAAACGTTTTAACCGAGACCTCAATACATGTCTGACCATTTTTTTCATTTGTTAGGGAAGACCAGCAGCTTTGGGACGAAGATATGGATTTCATTAATGTTGGGTTTAACTCAGCCTGTCATGACGTCACCATGACCACACCTACCTCGGTTTTCCTTTGCCAAGAGCTAATCTATCCCATTCTAAATGTCTGGTGAATTCCTTGAACTTCTTCCCCCTTCGCAATGACACCCGGCAGCAAGTATTATCTACCGGAACTTGCTGACCACTAAACAATGTATAATAGCCATAGCGCTCCTTCTCCCATTCCTGTCGGTGACTCGGTTTCGTGCAAGAGTTTCCAGTTGCCTTCCGCTGTCAACTCGTTAGGCAGCAAGCAGATTCCTCCATTTGCTGGGACCATTTATAAGTAAGGTTTTAAATTAAAGTAGGGTTTTAAATTCCAACTCTGTTTTACTTGTGCATTCGATTACGAATAAAGCGCTATAGCAAAGCACACTTACAGCACTTTAAACCTCATGTTGCTGGTGCTATATATGTTTACCTATCATAGTTGTATGTCGTTTGGTAACTCTACATGTAATGTTACCATTTAGTTTCTAAGAATCATTGTCATGCTTATTTAGAATTAGGCGTCTAGGTTAAATATTAGTGTAAATTAATTTCGTGATAGCAAACGACCCTACAGTGTTTTTGAAATACAGCCACGGCCACCCGTTTTTCGCGAAAAGATTCACGTGGAGGCTAGACTTCAATATCCTACGGGCACATTTGCAGTCAATATTTAACTATTGCCTTCTGCCTTTGTGTGATGACTGACTGTTACGTGAGTGAGCCAATCATAATTCAATTTATCCGATACTGACCGTCCGTGATTCGCGGGCAGACGGATAAGACACGTAACAATCGAAATGACCCTATAACGAAAGTGGGTTCTGAACTAACGTGTAATGGAGCACAACTTGCCCTGAAATCTTTTCGCGTAATACAGGTGCCCCTAAATAAAGTTTGTCTTGGAATTTTTTCACGAAATTTTACTATCTCCACGCATGCGCATGACTAGAGGGGAAAGAAGGAGGGGTTATAAATGAAGAAGGAAAGCGAGCAAAGAGGACTTCCAAAGAGATTACACGCTGTCCGAGCACAGCAGAAGCACCAGAAAGGTCAAAGTTTCACTACGCGACGAAGTACACAATCAATGGAAGCACAAACATAATACGCACGGTTCAAGTTTAGTGGACTGGTGTCGCGAATATTGGTAGCCACGAGTTGATTAACTGTAATGCGTATTACCGTCCAAGCCTGTAACAAAGGCGCCTGTGCGCGTTTTAAAATGTGATCTCGCGCACTTGACAAAATGTTTACAATTCAGAAGTCTACGTCAGTTCGAAGTACGTATATTTTCTACCGCGTTCAGTCTGAAGTGCATCTAACGCGTGCAGTGTTGCCGTGCTGAGGAGAGCTGGCGATGTGTTGGCACGTGCGTTGCCCGGCTGTTCGTATTCCGTCGTGCATCGCCGCCTCGAGCGCTTTCTACATTCTTGCCTAATTAATACGCCTCTCTTGTAACGCAATTACACCGCTGGCGCTGCGGCGCACCGGTCTTCAGCTGGCTACACTCTCGAACACCATTGTCCAATATCAGATCATAAAATTAATTCTGTTTTTTTTTTTTTTTTTTTTTAATTGGATAACCAACATAAATCCGTGTACATGCAATTAACCCTTCGAGGAGTGTGCACACACGGACAGCGTTTATTTGGAAATTTCTTCGCTCTTTAAGGCAAATCTCACACTTTTATCGTTTTACTTTTTCGCTGGACTGTATGGGATTCTAAGAAAAAAATTACAACTAGTCACCATTTCAATTCGTAAGAATATAAATGTTAATTTTAATAATTTCTCAAATGAACACGAGGGATTGTGAAACATGTTACATCAGTTACGACATATTGATTGGCACATAGTCAACAAGCAACTCCATTGGCCGATGCACAGTCAATAATAAACATAGCAGAGTACAGTAGGCGTGTCTTGTGTGGCCAGGACCAATAGGAAGAAGGTATATAGAAATACAGAGACCAACACAACTGGTATTGGTGTAGTGGAGAATATAGGCAGCTCTCTTCAACATTGTCTTCAGTGAGAGTAAATATGTGCCTTCCTAAAGGGTTAAATTTAGTTTATTATATTTACACGAGTCCCTCGCAATACGTTTGTCCTCGTTACCCCACTTGGGACCGCGGTGGTGAAGTGGCGATACTGCTCGGCTCTCACCATGGGTAATAGTATTTGATTCCTGGCGGGTTCGCCCCCCCTGTATTCTCACATTTGGGAATCGTGTCGGACGATGCCGCTGGTCGGTAGAATTTCTCCGGGATCTCGCGTCATCCCCCGCTATTGCATTCCGGCGCTGCCCCACGCTCGCCTCGTTTACACTCAGTATTTAAGGATGCAGAGGTCAAATAGCTGCTTACTCCGCGGACTCCAGCCGTCAACCCCAACAACACATGTCGAAGCGTCGTTCGCCAATCAACGCCTGGTAAGTCACTCGCCAGTCGGCCACCTAGCCAATAGGGAACCTTCTGCAGCACGCAGTAGCCAATCAGGGTGGAGTTAAGTCTTATCACTGACAATAAAGTGGGGGATTTGATGTTCCTTGCAGGTTTATAATTGGTACATTGTACTCCGAATATTATTATAGGCTGTTCACGGTAAAGTGAGCACTTTTTAAGGCCCTTATAAATGTTTCCTTTCATCCAATTTCCATCTTCCTGCTGCTTTTTATTATAAACATTTCATTGCGACCAATAAACCCAGTGTATTCATTTCACCACCACCAAAATTTAATGCATGAGTCTGCAATAAGATATATTTATTTGAAGTTAATGCATTTTGGAAGGGCCATAAAAAAGTGCTCACTTTATCGTGAACAGCCTACACAAACTGCGATGCATTAAAAAAAGTAGACGCGTTTGTGATCAAGCCTGGTCTTATAGTTACTATAGGCTGTCCATGGTAAAGTGAGCACTTTTGAGGCTCTAGTTACTTTTTTCTTTCAACCATTTTTAATCATTTAGCCGCATTTAAAAATAAATACTGTCATGTGAGTAATAAACACAGTGTGTATATTGCACTGCACCCAGAAGTTAACGTCTAAGAGTTAAAAAGACTTATGGACTATTATTCCAAATGAGAGGGCTTTCTAAAGTGCTCACTTTACCGTGAATAGCGTATAGTAAAACTTTCCTATCGCAGCAGATTGAGTTTCGATTTGGTTTTCTGACTTCTGCCATCGGTAAGCCACATGAGAAGCTGGCGTAAGTAATAGAAATTCAATGGTAGGTAGAAAGACTTCTATATTAGTCCTAAAGAAAAAAAATCCCGTATTGTTCCTAAGTTTCCGTAGAATATCCAAGTCGCGCAGGTCATATAGGAAGGCGAATGTTACGGATCCCTCACTAAAATGGGTTAATGAAGGTGACAATATGACTTATAAAGCTACACGAGAGAACTGTGAATATAGTTCATTCACGATTACTTCCAACTTTTTTGAAGCCCTGCTCAAGTTCTACTTTCTGGATATTCCTCCGCCTCATAACAAGTCAAGAAAATTACGCTTAAGAGACAGCGCACCGCATTCGTGCGCATTCAATTGAATAATATTTTACATAAAAACTATTTCTTACTAGGCATTACCAACATCACCGATTCCTCCCCTGTTTTAATCCTTATTAAATATGAAATAAGTATCGTAATATATAGGTAAAATATAAGTTAATGTTCGATTTAATCAAGAATAAGATAGTTTTACGTTAACAGAAGTATTAAACAATCGCGATACATGATATCTTTAGGCCAGAACCAAACACGCCATACTTGGTGCGATTTTTCAAAGGTTTGATTTAAAAAGTGTGAAGAAACCGCGAATAGACTGTAATCACATGACTACTCCTGGGCGGTCAATAACGAGGGAAAACCGCGAGCTTACGCAAGTCCCCGCGTGAGCCTTGAACTCGCAACATTAAATTACTACTTATTCTATCCGTGTAGACGATGCCTTGGAGGAAGATAAGTTTACGGTGGCCGTGAAATGAAAATAGCGCTGAACAATTGTTTATTTACATAACAGAACGAACACGGTACAAACTACATTGCTTGTCTTATTTAAAAAAATATCAGCATTTGCATACAACTAGTAATTAGTAATTACATATATTTACTTTTTTTTTTTTTTTTCTTTGCAATTTTAGTAGTGGTGAATTTTCTTTACGAGTTAAACCAATTTATATTTCACTTGCTTTAAGGTTTTCGAATCAAGCCTGACTTATGTTATAATTATAATGTAGCACATAACTAATATTGCACAACAGCACATCATTACATTTTGACAGCTAACAAAGTTTAAGCTGAACTTTCAAGCGCTAATATTTCCTTCCCACTACGATCACTTTCGTAATGCTACATATAAAACTTTAAGAAATATTTATTGGTCTTCCTTGTCATATAAACATGAATGAAGCCATACGGATTGTGGTACTGCTAAGGCATTAAAACCGAACACTGGAAAAAATTATGTTTAAGGTATTTACGTGACGGATTTAGCCACCCATGTGTCTTTTAGAGGGCGAAAAGTCCCTACATATACCTGTATACAGATTTTTTCAAAAATATGGAAAAGCTTATGATACACGGCGACGAATAGAACATTTAACGAAAAGGAACCTACGTCCGGAAATGCATGATTTGTATTATAGCGCTTCGTGCATTGGACGTGCGGTTTCATTGCAAATTAAATCTGGAAGACACATTGACCAGCCTAACTCTCGTATACCATATTATTTACAGTAGCCCAAACAAAATAATCGAGGAGTGTGAGGTCTGAGGACCGTGGCGGCCACGGAACAGCATTCCCCTAACAGATCTGAATCAGTTTTTCTGAACACAAGGAGCATAACAATCAGTTCCGTAGTTGTCCACTGACACATGTTGCCTTACTGTCTGTAATAAATAGCTACATGCCTGCAAAACCCCATACAAAAACACACAATACACACATCGTGCCAACTACAATAGGTTTTGAGTTATTCTAAATAAACTCATTTCACTGCAGTACTTTCGCGAGGATTTACCACCCTCGGGACTAGTTTTAGGACGTAAGTCGTTATCTTGTCGTCTGAAAACAACTCCCAAAAATGTTTAATTGTTTTGAGAATCACCTTGTAAGTGAATGTGTGTGTGTGTGTGTGTGTATATATATATATATATATATATATGTCTATTATTACTTGATCGCTTATTGCAGAACATTTGTTGATTAGCACAGGCTCTAGTTTCGGATCTAAGTTATGGGTGGTACAAAAAAGTCACAGGCTGTCCCACCTATCTGACCACACAGAAAAACTCCATTCGGGGAATCAAAATGAGAAAATGTTAGATAAAAAAATAATTTATAACTAGAAGGGGGGAAATAATACTGCAGGGGAGGCAGTCTTATGACTTTATTTATTAGTGAGATACGAATACTAATATCAGGTTTTTAATTGGCAACGTGTATATATATTGGTAAAAAGGTCAATGCAGCTATTAAAGACCTATTTAACCATGTAGCACAATGTACACTTCTATAACATAAAAATTAAATACGACACAGAAAGTGGGATCTCTGCTGCCCGTTTGTAGTACTATATGTGTGGATACTGCGAGCAGTAGGGCATTCGTAATAGATATTCCAACTGGCGACCATTGGCAGCGATACACCCGTTTAGTCTCTGGATGAATGACAACACTGATTCCTCCAGTGTTGCCTGCCGAAGAGCATTACAAGAACGCACAGTATGTTCCTGCTTGTTTACTGGAGTACAAGGTGTATACATGGCACCATGTGCTGGGCATCCATCGTGTTGGTACAACATAATCATTCTGTTCCTTGGAGGTAACTTCTCTAGAAGACAAAGAAGAATTGTTTCTATGGAGGTGGAATAGTCCTTGCCGTTTCGGTTACCATTCATAAATAAGGCCCTGTAACCTTATTGCCAACCATCCCACACCAGACGTTAACTCTCCATTGATGCTGATGGTCCACCTGTCGAGATCTTCCTGGGTTCTCTACGGCCCTATAATGCACGTTCCTCGTATTCACTTGGCCTGAGTTGGAGAACGTCGATTCAGCCGTAAAAAGAACATCCGAAAAAAAAAACTTTCTTGTTGGCGATAATTCGATGCTGCGCCCATTGAGACCAACTGTACACGATTCGGGAACTCATTCTCGTGCAATTCTTAGTGTAGGTAGGTGTACATGATAGGGATGGAAGGTATGCCGCTTAAGAATGCGATGTGCGCTCGTTTTCGGAATGCCGATTTCGACTTCAAGTAGGCATGTGCTGACGTGTGGATTGCCTGTTACAGCAGCGAGAACAGCAACTCCTGCTGTTCCAGTTGCGCGAGTTCTACGACGATTCCGTTGTTGTGGGTTCAAATTGCCCGTTTCATACGGCTTCACAACGTGACGGGAAGACATCCGTCTGGACGGTGGGGTCTTGTCACGGTTGCTCCGTCTGACTAGCATTACGCCGACCTTCAACAGAATGAACGACGAGTGAGCAAACCAAGCTATTGATAATGGCAGTAACAGAACTGCGAGAGTGTGTGTGTTTTTTCAGTACAACTGTAAAATAATACGAACACATTCGTCTGATAACTTACATTCTCCATAGATGAACAGCATTTATAACTTCTCGTTGTTGGAGTACGTTTCCGTTTCAACAACTCTCACCTTGCACTGCACTGTATTCGATTGTACAGGGAAGACGGATTAAGTCGTCGTCACGTAATGGTCGTTTTTTTTTTTTCTCTAAGCGCAACCTCTGTGGAATGGGGTACGCAACTTTGGGTGCATGCACTGTTCATATCGCCTCTACATCAAATGCAGAGTGTTAACGTCATACTTTACTGTACCATGCATCGTAATCGTGCCGCAAGGCATCACATAACGGGTCTTTATGAGCCCTTATGAGTCCCAATATCTGTGGCGGTTTTTTTACGATCAGTTTATTATAACGGTACGTTGCCATACATTTTTGATTATGTCTTGACGACCTGTATTGAACTTTTAACCAATACATATATGTCGCCATTTAAAAAAACTGATGTTAATACTCGTATCTCATTATTAAATAATGCCATAATGCCGACTCTCCAGCATTATCATTTCCCCCTTTTAGATAGACAATTTCTATATGCAACACTATTTAATTTAGAGCCCCGGTACAGAGTTACTGCGGGTGGTCAAGATAAATTAAACATCCTGTATATTGATTGCAATAAAAAAGAAAGGAATACTTCGCTTGTAAAGGTGGACCGCATTTATGTCAAGGTTGAAAAACTAAAGAATATACCCCACAACGGAATGGCCGGTTTTTATAATTTAGCACGTCGTTGTGGGATTCAAGTCAAAATGAATAACGGCCATAATTTGACGAAGAGTCGAAAGCTGGGCGGTTTGTTGGTCCCCGGTGGTGGGCTGAAGCAGGTGTGAGAGCACGTGTTTCTCGAAACTTCCTAGACAGCCTGGTTAAGCCGACATCGGCTCCACAGATGTGGAGGGGACGTCGGTTCCAAAACATATAGCCTCTGAGTTTCACTTCCGCGACACCTCGACCCGTCGCCTTTAATGCCCGGAATCCGGCTTGCTAGGAGACTTCATCGCTGGCTTGCACCGAAAGAAAGTGGCCGTTACAGAAGTTATGACACGTTCGGCCGTCAAACGTACTATTTTCGGATAACGTGAGTGTCGCGCGTGCGAAGATTCCTGCTTTCGCTTTCGTCCTATAGGCGCTGGCGGCGCCGGGCCGCTAACAGCTATACAGTATAGGATGTTCACGATAAAATGAGCACTTTCGAAAGCCCTGCTTAAGATCGACTTGTATGCACGTTGTGTATTCTTCCGCCTTAAGCAAAACTAACAATACCATCGGTATCATCACTTTATTTATGCGTCGGTCAAATGAAAATGTGAGATTATTAGAAAAATTAATATTTTACAGATCTGGTTATTTTTACACTTCGATTACTAAAAATTTAACATAAAGCGAAAGAAACAATTCAAGTTATCACAAATAGTTACCTAACACGTTTTATTCGACGTTAAGATGTGGAACTACTTTCCCTCCATCGTTAACAACTCTACTGGGCGCATGTCACCCAGTGCGTCCATTAACCCTTTCGGACCCGCTTTATTTGGCTGTTTTAGGCTATGCAATGAAAATATTTAATGATGCGTGCTGTACTTAAGTCGAAACAACACTGTTTTCGTTGTCACAGCCAATCAGCTGGAGGCGTTATGTTCGGCTACAGTTATATGCATCACTTATTACCAACACTAGTAAAACAGTTTGCTAGTAATTTACCCACAGGTAGTCATTGGTTATAGATAGAGCCCCGGGTATTTCGGGGATTGAGTTGGCAGCAAGCTAGGCTGTACGTCCCTCTGTACACTCGAGACATTATCGTTTGTTTATTGGTTGCTGTGATCAAGTCAGTCCTCTGTACAGGACTGTTAAACACTCACTCAAGCTACTGTTTCCTGCTTGTTACTGGCTGTCAGTTAAACGGGGCGTGTCTAAACAACTGCCGTCCAATCACAACAGTAGGAGGAAAGAACAAGTGTTTGGAGTCTACCTCGCCTCGGAATGAATTCGCGAAATACTCGTGGCTCCGTTGTGAGCAGTACAGACAAAATATTACCCACGCGTGCGTATTGTACACAAATGTGTACACTGGGTCTGAATGGGATAAAGTATATGTACGCAGGAGCAAAGACTTTTTGTAAGGTGATTTCAAAAATTGCTAACTTTATTTTGAACAGTCTTTATGTAGGACCACTGGTTTACCATGAAAATATCCCGCAAAGGCTATGCTTATGTCTAGGGCCGCCTGTTTTTCGAGAAAAAATCCATGCGCAGGCTATACGTGGTACGTTAACACTTGTAAGTTTCATTTGGCTGTTGGCCGCGTGTCTGTGAGAGGGGATATATTCTACTCGACCGCGCCAATCAGAATCAGGATATCCCGACACTGGACGTCGGTGATTGGCAGGCAGACAGCTAAGACGCGTGAGAGTCGAAGCTGTCCATGACCACGGAATAGGTTCTGAACCAGCGTGTTTTGCAGTACAGTTGGTCGTGGAATTCTTTTCTCGAAAAGAACAGGTGGCCCCTGCTTGCATCCCACATGCACACCTGGAGCTTTGTTTCTGTCACTAACCGCCTGACTTTCTGATAAGACACTTCCTTAAGCAAACTAGGAAAGTTGGAATTCAGTTGCTCCGATACTGGAGTTCCGCCACTCACAGACCTAAGATGAGTTACGATCAAAATCGTTCAAACACGAAAAAAACACCTGTGTTAACAGGTTGAAGTCTGCACAGATTTGCTGGCACTTAAATCAAATTAGAAGTGAGTCAACCTATATCCACTACTACAAGAACACCAATTCTGCTGGTGTTTGTCGCTTGTGTTAGCCCGCTTGCCTCCTACCAAGGCGAACCTGGTCCAATCCCCGGCCGGGTCATTGGATTTTCGCATGTGGGAATTTTGTCGGACGATATCATTGTTCGGCGGGTTTTCTAGGGGATCTCCTGTTTCCCCCTTACATTCCGGAGCTGCTCCATTCTCACCTCGTTTCACTAACATCAGCTCTCAAGACCTCATTGTTAAGAGCCGTACAAATCTCTCAACTAAATTTGTAGGTGTCCTAAAATACTAATGATAGGTTTTTTATGGTCCCCTATTAATATTTATGAAATGTTTAGGAACATATTTTAACCACCAAACATGTTGTAACTATCCTCAACCTCCCTAAAGGCTGTTCACGGTAAAATGAGCACTTTTGAAAGTCCTGCTTACAATCTACTTGTATGCACGTTGCGTATTCTTCCGCCTTATATAAAATAAATATTGCCATGGGCCTTATTACATTATTCACGCGTCGGTCAAGTGAAAATCTGGAATTATTAGAAAAGTAAATATTTTACATATCTGCTCATTTTTACACTTCGATGCATTAAAAAACCCCAGAAAACCAAAGAAATAGTTTAAGTTATCAGAAATGGCGGCCTAACACTTTTTATTCGACGTTAAGATATGGAACTACTTTCCATCCATCGTTACCGAATGTCACTCGGTGCGCCCATTAAAATATATGCAGGCAGGGGCAGTGACATCTTTCTAATGTTCATTTCAAAAGTGCTCACTTTATCCAGAACAGCCTTTATGCTTCCAGCCTGGCGTAAGCTTGAGTGTGTGAATTAAAGATTTTCATTGGCGTTCCGGAATTTTACCAAAACATTTTGCGTGGCTATCTAATATTGTTACTTAACTTGCCTTCAACAAATCTAGTTATACTTCATTGCATTTGCCATTCCATACACAAATTCTTAACATGCATATGTTCAGTTCTCTAATGTTGCTCGCTGCGCTCTCAAGCAATAACACTGCTTAAACTTTCCAGCTTTACAAAAAAAAAAGTGGATAAAATTTTTACGCGTTTTTTTTTTTTTTTTCATTCAGTGTAAAATATACGATTGTTCCCAGATCATTAGTGTCGCTTTCTGCTCCCGTTCTGAAATAATTTTCTACGGTTTTTACAGATGAGTCTTGCAAGCTTTATTTCATAACCACGCCTTCTACCTAGATTGAAAATTATTCTACCTTTAAGATATTAAATTATCTTTATTTCTTATATTAAACCTTCTCGTGAAAATCTACACGAATTCAGTGTATGAATTTCTTTTGGTCCCAACATCTTAAGGTTTGAAAGAAACGAGTTACTCAGGCGTAGAATATGGCAATACTATACAGATGCTTAGGATCTGCACAAAGAGCGTATTACAATATTTAAGTTGCTTTATTAGAGCGCATTCAAATTGCCTGACATAGTCTCACTAATGAGGAACATTAAAATATAAATTTCTGTATGATTTGACACAACTTTTATAAAATAAATAAAATCATGTTTGTGCGTGCATTATTTTATTATTTTCCTTATTTTTAAAATTACATTCTTAAGACTTTGATAATATTTTGCACTAATGTCGAGGTTCGTGAGTAAATACATTTCGCTAACATACAAGCCCAGTCTCATACTCTCACAAAAACATACATTTTAACACATTGCCCAGTCTCATACTCTCACAAAAACATACATTTTAACACATTTTTATAAGCTAATCTTAATTATCGTCGAAAACTTTTAAAGCTTGTAACTTGGCATTGTATACATATGTAATTGGAACGATATAAAGAATTCCATAAAATTATTATTCATGGTTGTCTACAATAAAAACGTTCAAATGTTCTGTGAAAGAGGTGGGAAGGCTTTCAACAGATGGCGGCTGTAGAGTTTTACACGTGGTTTGGAATCTCGGTTTGGCATGGTAACAAATCCGCGCTGTGGCTACAGATGCCGTAACAGAACAGTGGTATCTAACCACTTGTGCAATGGGCAGAGCCCCGAGTATTTCACGGATTGATTTGGCAGCAAGCTAGACTTGACAATCCTCTACACACTCGAGACACTGGCGTTTGCTTGTTTGCTTCCGTATTCAAGTGAGACCTTTGTATAGTACTGTTCTACGCTAACTCACACTACTCCTTCCTGCTTATTATTGGCACACTGCACCCTAAACCAATGCCGTCCATTCACGATGAAAGGCTCTAGTAATTGGGTTCCGTCGGAAACCAGTAGACGATAGCTAGGGACAGGTGTTTTCTGCGAAAATATTTACGGTCATGCTAGACTCCAATATCCTACGTCCACAGCCATGACCTCCTTCTGTTATTGGCCAGGTGTCTGCATGAGAAGCGTGTTTTTATTCGACTGGGCCAATCGTCGATATGGAATGTACGTGATTCACGGACACCCTTGAGGCACGTGATATTTAAAATAATCCAACCACGAATGTGCATATGAGCTAAAGAGGTTTGGAGTACAACTGGTCCTGATATATTTTCGCGAAAAACACCTGTCTCTGACTATAACTGCACTGTATACATTGGACGGTGGTAGCTTGTAGGCCTATCACTTCGCTTATCCGCGAACTTGATAGGTTTTTGGTTGTGTTGTCGACCGCCAACATGTTCGCCTTGAATAGGAACACAGAGCACTGGAGAATACAGAAGAGAAATAGCTGCTATTACCGCTAACCACTGTCGCACCCGCCAGCAAAATGACGTCACTAGCCAGCAGGCCGTCGGAGCACCGTTCGCCTCAACATATTGGCCGGCCGGCAGCCCAGCCAATAGGGAACCGTCCGAAACACGTGGTGGCCAATCAGGCACGAGGCCCGCTTCCAAAATCTCGCACAACCAATGAGCGGATGGGTACACCCACATCAAAGGAACTGCCACGTCATTTCGTCTCTGTGTGCTCATCTACTCTGTGCTTACATCTAGAGCCAAGTGTTTCTCACTAAAGCCCCTGTCACAGTATCAAATTTTCGCCTTCAACTTTATTTGACAATAACATTTCAGGACAAAATACGGCCATCAATTTTTTTCTTCCAACAAATTTTTATCAAATAATCTTGAATGTGTTTGAAAATGTGTCACACTGTCAAATATTTTAATTGAGAGAATCAAATTTGAAATATTATTTAGAAATTATTTTCATAGTGAGATGCGGTCCATTACAGGAAGAAATTTACGTAATATTACAATTTATTTTCGTTTCTTTTCTAAATTAAAATTTTATTTGTAAGATATGTTTCCTGCACAATGAAATATATGCCTCTGAGTTGATAATGTATTATGCAATATTCACTTAGCATTCATGCCCAGACAGCTTCTACATAAATTAATTATCTTCATAACTTACTTCGTTTCCAGCAAATGTTCCTTATTTTAAGTTTCTTGGTGTCCATTTTGGTCGTGCACAATTCTGATTGGCTGAGACCGTCAAACATTAAATAAATTTTAGAACCAGTCCAATTTTCTAATGTTTGGTGGAATTTGAAGCCATCTAACTTTCTCAGACAAAAATGGCGGCGTTTATGACGTTCCGATGACGTCATAACTGTCCAACTTTAATTGACCAAACTTATTGGAAGCAGTTTGACGGAAGAATTTGACAGTGTGACAGGGACTTAAAGAGTTCTGCGCATAGGCTAGACTCCAATATTCTACTTGCACACTTGCAGATTTCCTTTAGTAGTTATTGGTAGCGTGTCTTCGCCCATTCACGTTGACTTGCAACGTCTCTGAAGACCTGCTAAAGTTCTACTTCCGATATATTCCTCCGCCTCATGCAAACAAAGCTTAACTCAGTCTAGAAAATTACACCAAGATGACAAACCACCGCAATCGTGCGCACTCAGTGTAACAATAATTTGCATTAGAACTAATTCTTGCTAGGTGTTACCAACCCACCTATTTTCTTACTGTTTTTATTTATATTTATTATAAATGTTAACTATTGCAATGTATATATAAAATTATAAGTGAAAGTTTAATTTGGTAATAAAAAGTATTTTTAACACTAGTATAAACGTTTATGATACGTGACATATTTAGGGAACAACCAGGAATGTAGTACATGGAATAATTTTTCAAAGGTTTGATTCAGAAAGTGTGAAGAAACCACGAATACAAACTTAATAAAGTAACACTGACTCTGACCTTCTATGATTCGCAAGCAGAAAGAAGCGTGAAAAACTCGAAAATGGATCTGGACTTGGTGTTCTGGAATACAACTAATCGTGGGTAGCTTTTTGCGAAAAACAGGTGCCCATACGTACATACATTAGCTGAAACCCGTGGCGATTTCTTTTCTGTAAGCTCCACTGAACAGTGAAGAGAGTGAAGAGAATTGGGCAGCTCTTAACAGCGAGGTCTTGAGAGCCGATGAGGGTGATTAAATCGAATATGGAGCGGTGCCGGAATGAGGGGGCGGGGGAAACGCGAGATCCACGAGAATATCCGCTGAACAACGGCATCGTCCGGCACGATTCCTACTTTCGAAAGTATGGTGACCCTGTCGGGGATTGATTCTGGTTCGCCTTGGGGGAAGGCAAGCTTGCTAGTCGCTCAGCCAGCGCGGCCCCGCATGCTGAACAGTTTCCAGTCGAAACAAAAAAGTGGTTTATTTATTTCTGCAGCTTCGCTGAACGGGCATGTTGCATAGCCCGACAAATATGTGTTTGATGTCACTCCCTCTCGCATGTTTTAAAAGTCGATTTGTCCAGGGCGCCGCTCTTCACATCTGATCAGGTCACTTTTCCGTGTCCATTCCACCTGACTCTTCGTCGGAACGAAAGCTGTTCGGACGTGTCGTCGAGTTTCTTTGTTCCGTGTTCCTCCGAGTCAACTTCTTCAGCTCTCTGTTCGGCTATTGTACGCGGCAAGTCTGTCGTGGCCATCAACCGCTTTCTACTCGTGGAATGCCGATGTACTAATCATCGGCTGTTACACAAACATTGGGATATAACGAATTAAGCCACCAATGGCAAGCGAACCAAACTCCCAAGTGTCATGTTTGATTTTTCATTTGGGCGCCCAAAGAAGATGCCCCTTTAGCTCGAACTATTGAGAGTAATAAGGACTATGTAGCCATGCGGGTCAAATACACTATTGTCTTAACAAGAAAGATCCTTAAGAGACGTTCAGGCTTTCACTAGCACTGCATATAACTTGGGGTAGTGAAATTTCGCAAAAATATTTTAAGATGTCATATTTCAAAACACTGCACGGTCGTTTAACTATCTTGATTGTCTGAATTACTTTTTAGCACGTGTTAACTGTCTGCACACGAATAATGTAGGTGCCGGGCCGATGTTGTTGAATTCTGAGTGGCCTAGTCAAAAATGAAAACGCACTCTCAAGCAGACAGCAACTAATGGCAATATACAAGCTGCTTTGTGTGCTTATAATATTGAATTCTAGCATGTGCTCGCGATTTATTGCGAAAAATCATAACTCTACATATAACTATAGAACTTCAACCAGCGATCCTCGGTAAAGGAATGCGAATTATGCTGAATGCATATTAATTAAGCCCGAATCAAGAGGACACCGAATGAATAAGAAATAGGAACGAAAACGTAGCCTATTCATAGCATGCTTCACTTACCGTTATTGTCAAGGACGTAAAAAACAGTTTAAAAAAATACTCTCACTTAAATACTGAGTACAGGCTCTATTGAAATCTTTTTATTAGTCTTGAAATGATGATAAATACTAAAGTAAAACATATACACGTATGCCTATCAGTTTATTATTTTATCTAAGCAGCTGTACTAACTAATGGTAAATAGAATTTAATATAGTTAGCTGCACTTCATATAAAGTGGTAGCAAGCTTTCTTATTAAAGAGGTATTAGCCGTTTCATAGAATGTCCTAATGATTTCACATTCACAGTTCCGATTTGAACCTGGCTATTCCGTCCCTAAACCAATGGGAAATTACAGAAGATCGCATTCCCTTGCAGACATACATGATATTTGTTCAAAACGCGCAGTCTGGGTTTTACGACACAAAATAACTTTCAGAAGATCTGAAGATAACGGGGTCTTCAGAATGGTATGGACTCCAAAAAATTTGACATTTTCAACATGCTCATAAACTACAAATATGGACGGGAAGGTTTTGTCAATTCATTTGAGGATAGCTTAGCATCAAATACATGCACTTTCAAACAATATACGCTATTGTGTCACATTTTATCACAAACGCTGAACGGTTCTAAATTTGAAACAAGCCAATTAGAACACAAGGATCAAATCCCGAGCCACATATGCTTGCATTAAACAGGCTACTCCCCCGCCAGCAGCTAATGAAAATTAGTCGAGTCTCGAGTGTAAAGAGGTCTAGCCTAGAGCTCAGTGAACTCACGAAATATTTCATCCTTGACTAGCAATCGGTGACCTCCCTGTTAGAGTTCACAGTGCTTTATATAATACAGCCTCTGTCATTTTCTCTCTGGCCCCAGCGTCTGTTATACGCATGGAAAATAGTCGTAACAGAATTTTAATTAAGGTCTTCTAACAAGTTATATTAAGAACCATAAGTTAATTATTATATGGAACAAGAATGCCAAAAAACTACGATCCCTAAGAAAAAAACAATTTTAAATAGTGTATGACCAAGATTATCTGTCATACCATGCAAACCAACTGAGCCACTTGCTTAGCAGAAACTTTATAGTATTTACTAATGCCTGTATCCAGTGCACGAATACTCCTTCTAAACATCGACCTAGGCTGATGTCTTCTCCTTCAGTAGTGTATTCGTGGTATGTCGGACGTTTCTATGAGGAAGCTCCCTCCCCACGATTATTACAGTTATCAGGTGCAGGGTGCTGGCTGTAACCAAGTTTTATTAATTGATTTATTGAAAGGCAGGTTAAATGAAACTGCCCGAAAAACTTTTGATTCAGTAACCATCCCGTGGCAACATAGTGAGCGACTTGGGTGTAGCTAAGTCAAGAATGAATACCTACGTCCCACAGCCGTAGTAGCCAATGAGCGAGTAACATCAGCCCTAGTCCGACGGTGACTAAGAGGGTTAATATACAGAGCTCTGTAACCACGAATTATCCGTATGCCGTTCTGGCAATGCTGTACTAATACTACATCACTTTTAAATCCCTTTAAATGTGTCTGTTTTTTGTAGCCTTTAGTGGCTTTGCTAAGCAGTAGCAGGGTAGTTTACAAGATGTGTCTAAACAATTATCATGCAGCAGAAAACATTGTGATGATGAAACACGTGAATTATGTAGATTACCTGGCCACCGCCATCCATTAATATAACTAACACTATAGGACCATGCGAGGACGCCTATACCTTCAAAAATGAATATAATTTTTAAAACATGTGTTGGTATACCTGTGAGGTTTGTGAATTCAAGTGAAATAAAGACATCGCGAAAACAAAGTGCAACAACCAATGAAACTGTAGGTCCTTCACAGGAACGTATGGGAGTTTGACATGTAGCCGTCTGGAAGCGATGATGCCGCCTTATTATTTCACATCGGAAGTCGGGCTAAAACTTGAAGAACAACGTGACTCCCCAGATGAATCATGCGTGGCCTTCCAAGGTCGGGAAATTGTCGGGCTGGGCCGGTGTTGGACCAACCCACTCCGAATCGCCCACCGTTTCACAACGAGCCTGTATTCCAAGAAAGTACAGCTCACGCGAGAAAGCGCCTCACTCTTCGCAAGGCCCCAAAACTACGCAGTAATTGCAGACTTCGCCGCGGGAGACGGATACCGTAGCTAGAGACCTGAAGAATTCGCGAATTCATTTTGGGACAAGCTAGAATTCAAGATGCGTGTGTTTATATAACTTTAGCTATTGGTCCACGCGGTGTTTGACACCTCCACGGAAAACGCTGACCCAATCGTCGTCTGCAAATGTGACAGCATTTAACCAATGCACAGTTGACATCAGCATATTTGTACATAGGATTGTTGAGCCTAGCCTGTAGTTCACTGAACTCGTGAATTTTTTATGTCTGCAATTATAACTAGAGCTGTTGAAGACAAGTAACGATATTAGATAGCTACACAAATTGTTGTGCTAAAGTTCCGAAACGCCACTCTGGAAACATAGGGAGGTTGGGGATGTTTACAACGCGTTTGGTAGTTAAAGTATGTTCCTAAACATTTCATAAATAATGGCAGAGCAGTTATCACGGCCATTAAAAATATATCATTAATATTTTAGGACACCTACACACTGAGTTAAGAGATTAGGACGGCTCTTAACAATGAGGTATTGAGAGCTGATAAGGATGAAAAGAGGTGGGAATGGAGCGTGTGAAACAGGAGATCCCCGAGACACTCGCCCACCGGCGACGTCGTCCAGCACGATTTCCATTTGGGAAAATCGGGGAGTGACCCGGCCGGAGATTGAACCCAGTTTGCCTTGGTGGGAGGCGAGCAGTCTAACCGCTCGGTCACCGTGGCCCTGCACCTACACCCTGGTGCGGTAAATTTGCGAACAATTATTTCACTGCAAAGCGAACATTTCCTATACGGCATTACGTAAAGACGTTTAACCCTTTGAGGAGTATGCACGTAGGCCTATATATATACGGAGCTATGTTTATATAGAAAAATCTTTGCTCTTGGAGACAAAACTGATACTTTTATTGTTTTACCAATTCACTGGACTATATCGTAATCAATTTAAAAACATTACAGTTAGACAACGTTTCATTTCGCAAGAATAAAACTGTTTTTTTAAATAATTTCTCAATTGAACACGATGGATGATGGGATGAATTGTAAACCATGTTAACTCCGTCGTGACACATTAATTGGCACACAGTCAACGAGCGACTTCATTGGTCTACGGCAAGCCAATAATAAATGTTGTAGGGAACTGTAAGTATGCCCAGTGTAGCCAGGACCAATAGGACGATGGTATGTGAAAATACACTAAAAAATACAATTGATATTAATGAAGTGTAAAATATAGGCAGCTCACTTCAATATTGTACTAAGTACCAGCAAATTTGTGCAGTCCTTCAAGGGTCAATATAACAGTTAACCTATACATCAAAGTATTGAAGCACACAGAAGTGAGATAGCCGCTTTTACCGCGAACTCCAGCAGCACACAGCAGAAAGATTGCGTCACTAGCCAGAACATGTGAGAACACTGTTCGCTAATCAGCGACTGGAAACGTATTTGCCAGCTGACAGCCCAACCAATAGGGATCCTTAAGAAGCACGCGGTAACCTATCAAACACTTAGGCTCGCTTCCAAAGCCTCGCGCAGCCAATCAGAGAATGGGTCCGCCCACATGAAGAGAACCGCCGCACCGTTTATTGTCTGTGTACTTATCTACTCTGTGGCAGGGACAAGCAAAACTCGGGTGATTATAGCGCTGTAGACTACACTCCAAGCTGTATGTTCGGCTGCCATTGATCGACAGCTCATGTCTCATGTCTAGGGACACCTGAATTTAGCGAAAAGATTTCACGACCAGTTGTACTTCACAGTTTTTTAGCTCAGACCCAATTTCGTGATTGGATGGTTTCCGCGTTACACCTCTCATGTGTGCGCTCGTGAATCACAGACGTGCAGTATTGAAGTTACCTAATACTGATTGGCCAGCCGAGAAGGAAAATGTTTTCTCACAAGAGACGAGCCTACAATCAGGAAAATAAAACCGCTGGTACGACCGTAGGGTATTTAAATATAGCACGTGCGGAAATCTTTTCGCGAAACTTGGGTGTCCCTAGTCAAGTCTCAACACTTTTGACAAATACCCAAGTTTCAACGGTAGAGCAACCAAACTCCACTTCAACTGCTACACGGGTAAATTACCTCACTGCATTTACCACCAACTAATAAATTCTCATGAATTGCGCTCAAGTAGGTACAGGACAGCGATGACTAGCCTGTTGCCAATATAAAGTGGTTTTGCTATTATTTAGTTATATGAATAGAGACCTGAAGAATTCGCGTATTCATTTTGGGTCAAGCTATAATTCAAAAACTCGTTTCTTCAAATCACTATCGCAATTGGTCCACGCGTTATTTATCGCCTCCTGAAGAACCCTGAACCAATAAGAAACACGCAACAAAACGCCGGTCCAACCATCGCCTTCCGCTGTGGCAGCAAGCAACCAACATCAGCGTTATTGTTCAAAATACTGTGCAGTCTAGCCCACAGGTAATTGTACTCGCGAATTTTTCCTGTCTCTAGCCACAGCTAGATAAATTCGCGAGTTCAATGACCTGTAGGCTATACTTGACAGTCTTATATACTCTCATACAGATATCAATTGTTTAGTGGTTGATTGTTGTGGTAGTAAAAGACGGTGATTGGGCGCACAATTTATTGCATGTTTGTTATTGGCTCATTTATCTCCAGGAGGTGTCAAACAACATGTCGACCAATTACAAAAGTAACATAAACGTACAAGTGTGTGAATTCCAACTCGTCTAGAAACGAACCCGCGAAATTCTCGGGCCTCTAGCCATAGCTAAGGACGTGTAAAATTCGCGTTATTATTTCAAGACGGACTAGACTCCAAACACTCGTTCTTTTCTATTGTGTTTGTCATTGGACTACAGTTTGTTTGGGCACACCCTGAACGACTTTGGACCAATAGCAAGCGACTTATGAAAGGCTAGTCTCGTCACGTCGTATCAAGTGAAAGGGAAAATGGGTCTTCACTGTCGTAGAAGCCAATAAACAAATGGAACCGACTCGAATATTTATAGGATGGTAAATTCTAGCGTGCTACCCGAAAATAACGCGAATTTTGCAGGTCCCTAGCCATAGCTAGGACCACCTATTTCTCGCGAGAATATTCTGAGACTAGTTGTACTGCAAAATTTTTATTTCAGATCTACTTCAGTGAGTGGTTGATTCTAAATGTCACATGACCCAGGCACATATGACTTACGAATATTTGAACATTTATTTTATGCTATTATATATATACGCAAGACTGTAGAGTCTAGCCTGCAGGTCACTGAACTCGGCAATTTTTCATGTCTATGGTGATAGTTAAAATCGTCCACTCACGAAAGTGGATCAGAGCTAAAGTGATTTCGGAGTACATCGAGAGGAGTAATCATTCCGCGGAAAATATAGCATCCCTACACATATCGCTAGAGAAAGGGAAATTTCGCAGATACAACAACTTGCAGGCTACAACAGACTATGTTTTGTTGAGTCCATCGTCTGCTGCACCAGTGATTGACCAGATATACTCCAGGCCAATCGGCACTAGATTCTGCATGTCCTTGTTTACTTGCAGGTCTGCTATTGGTTCATAGTTCTCCACGGCGCGGCTAATTAACTGAGGGCAAATTGGAAACGTAGTTGCTATATATACAAGGGTTTGAAGTCTAGCTTATCCCTAAATGATTTCGCGAATTTTTTCTCCCCCTGCATTAACATGAATAAGTGATTTCAGTAAGTAGATTTATTTTACTTAATTTTCAGCTAATGAATTGTAATCTACTGGTGGATCACTAATATGCAATGAGATTTTAGTGCCAGGCCACTGAAATTCACTAGAACTCAGCAGAAATCGAATTAACCCTTTCAGACCGGTTTATTATACTGTTTAAGTTGTTTCAAACATAATACTTTATGATGCGTGTTGTACTTAAGTCGAAAGAACACTGTTTTCGTTGTCACAGCCAATGAGATGGAGGCGTTATGTTCGGCTACAGTTATATGAACCAATTAGGACCAAGGCCAGTAAAACAGTTTGCGAATCATTTACCCACAGGTAGGGTCATTGGTTATTGAGCTACGCAGCGTGCTGTACTGATCAAAATATTACCTACGCGTGCGTAATTTACAGAAATGTGTACACTGGGTCTGAATGGGTAAATCAATAATAATATTATTATTTCTTTCGGCCGTATAAAAATGTGTTGGCAAAAATATCAATACATATTTTTTAAATAGCGATGCCAGTACCCGAATACCGATTGTTAGATATCCGTGATTCTTAATTAGTACGTTGTGTATATGATACAGATCACATAATATGTGATTTAGATGGCAAAGTTAATTAGGAGCATAGAAACTTGGGCTCTCATATTCCGAAATTTTCGACTTTTCAGTGCTATATTTTGGAAACTAGTAACATTTGACTAATAATATTTACATTTATGTGGTGCTTATATAAATGGCAATAAAAAGTATTGAAATATGGCGTTAATAAGTGAATGCCAAAGACCTAAATGATCGATAGAATTTTACTGATTCAAGTGAAGCACTGCAGCTAAATTCGCAGTTCTAATCGTTCCGGTTGTAAAGTGTAGGTAACATGTACAGAACATAGACTAAAGATGAGTTAGACCGATCTCGCTGGCTGCGCACAACCAATCTCCGTGTCCCAACATTGAACTGCTTTCCCGCCAATACAGCTAGCAAAACTGGCGCGGATTAGATTTGAGGTTAGAACACTGTTTAGTAAACAAATGCTTCGTAATATTTGTATACTCGCTCTAGCCAATTTGCAATGCAGTTTGATTACATTAAAAACGGTAAAAGTATTTTCTTAATATAATAGTGCTTCTAATTTAAAAAATAAGATATTAATAAACACGTTCGTCACTGTTGACCATGTGACTTTGACAGTTGTGTTTCTTTGGGGTAGGTCAATGTTGGGTACATGCGCAGAAGACGAATAAGCGGTCCAAAGGCTGTTCACGATAAAGTGAGCACTTTTGAAACCAACGTTAGAAAATAGTCACTGCCCCTACCTACATATACTACAACGGGCGCTCCGAGTTACATGCACCCGGTTAAGTTGGTACCGATACATATCTTAACGTCGAATAAAAATTGTTAAGTAACCATTTGTGGTAATTTTAATTATTTATTTCGCTTTCTGTTTTTCTTTAACTCGTTAGTGTGTAAAAAATTAGCGGATTTATAAAATGTATACTTTTCAATTAATTTCACAGTTTCACTTGACCGATGCATGAATAAATTGATGAGGCGCATGGCAATGTTAATTTTACATAAGGCGGAAGAATACACGACGTTCATACAAGTAGATCTTAAGTAGAGCTTTCAAACGTGCTCATTCTACCGCGAACAGCCTATACCTAGAGACCGGAAAAATTTGCGAGTTCAATGACCTGTAGGCTAGACTGCACAGTCTTTTGTACAATAACGCAGATAAAATTAATAATTGATGGCATGCTGCCACAGCGGAAGGCGATGGTTGGGCCAGCGTTTTGTTACGTGTTACTTATTGATTCAGGGTTCTTCAGGAGGGGATAAATAACCCGTGGACTAATTGCAATAGTGATCTGTACAAACGAGTTTTTTAGTTCTAGCTTGACCCAAAATGAATTCGCGAAATCTTCAGGTTTCTGCCTATATAATCCATTCAGCTTTTCTGAAGCCCTGCTAAAGTTCTACTTACTGTAAATTCCTCCGCCTCGTAGAAACTAAGCTTAACTTAAGTCTGGAAATTTACACCAGAGGGACAACGCACCGCATTCGTGCGCACTCAGAGTAACAGTACTTCGCATAAGAACTATTTCTTACTAGGCGTTACCAACATACCTATTTTATCCCTGTTTTTTTAATTCAAATTATTCATAAACGAAGAATTGTAATTTATAAATAAAATATGAATAACATTATAATTTATAAATAAAATATGAATAACATTATAATTTAACAGAAAGAATGTAACTTTTATGAACACAGGTATAAAACTCTTGTGATACATGGCGTATGTTGAAAATAACTAAACACGTCGTGCATGGGGGAGATTTTTCAAAGGTTTCATTCAAAAGGGCGAAGAAACCACGGATAGACTATAAAGTGTATGGTACATAAACGAGGGCGCGGTGTGAATCACACCAGTTACAGAGCCCGCGGCGGGAGAACACATGTAGCGAGTGTGCTGGACACGGGAAATGTAACGCGGCAGTGAAAGGCGACACGCATACACCTACCAACAGCTCCACGTACTGGAGAAGTTGTCTGTGTGTGTGTGTGTGTGTGCGCGAGCGCGCGTGTCCCAGAGCTGGGCGGCGAGCCAACATGTTTCACCTGGCTGTTAAGGCGCTTCACCACTGTCTGCCGTCGTTCCGCGTCCACCTCGTAGTTCCTCTGTAGTCCGTCCGTGATGTCACGTCCCACTTTTTTGAAGGCCTGATGAAGTTCTACTTCCAGAATATTCCTCCAGCTTAGAAATTTACACTAGAGGGACAGCGCACCGAATACGTACGCACTCAGTGGAATAATATTTTGCATTAAGACTATTTCCTACTATAGGCCGTTCATGGTAAAGTGAGCACTTTTTAAGGCCCTTCTAAATTTTTCCTTTCATCCAATCTCCTTCTTCCTGCTGATTTTTAATATAAAAATTGCAATGTAACCAATAAATATAGTGTATAAGTTTCACCACCCTCAAAATTTAATGCCTGAGGCTGCAATAAGATATATTTATTAGCGGTTAAAGCCTAGTGGGAGGGTCTTAAAAAGTGCTCACTTTACCGTGAACAGCCTATAGGCTTTACCAACACGCTAATTTTCTCCCTGTTCTTATTCTTAATGAAACATTGTAATTTATATATAGCCTACAATACAAATAAAACTTCACTATCGCCAAAAGTAAAATACTTTTAGATTATAAGTCCATTCACGGTTTCTTCGACCTTTCTGAATCAAACCTTTGAAAAATTTCCCAATGTATGACGCGTTTAGTTATTTCCTAAATACACCCTGTATCACAAGCGTTTTGTAATCATGTTTATAAAAGTTACTTTTTTTTCTGTTAAATTGAAATGTTGTTCATATTTTATCTAGAAATTACAATGCTTCATTTAAATTTAATTTCTATTTAAAAAAAGGGAGAAAATAGGTATGCTGGTAGCGCCTAGAGAGAAATCATTCTTATACAAAATACTGTTACACTGAGTGCGGACGAATGCGGCGCGTTGTCATTTGGGGTAGTTCTCCAGGCTTAGTTTGGCTTAGTTTGCACGAGGCGAAGGCATATCCTGGAAGTAGAACTTTAGCAGGGCTGCAGAAAAGGCTGAAGTAACCGCGAAGGAACTAACACGATTGTAAAACGCTTGCTAGACATGACATATTTAGGAAACAAACGAACGTGTCATACGTGGAAGGTTTCCTCAAAGGTTTGATTAGTAAAGTACGAAGAAGCCGGGAATAGGCCATAACAGACGTTCGTAAGGAAGCGACGTTTACTTGAAGGGTTGACCGAACGAACGGCAATGACTTACACGGCAATACGTGAACAAGATGTCTGCACTACCGAGCATATACGGTCATGCAGTAACGGGAGATCCCCGAGAATACAAGGACGGGGGGTTACTGTCTATAATAAATAGCTACATGCCTGCAAAACCCCATACAATAACACACACACACCCACATCGTGCTAACTACAATAGGTTTTGAGTTATTCTAAATAAACTCATTTCACTGCAGTACTTTCGCGAGGATTTACCGCCCTCGGGACTAGTTTTAGGACGTAAGAAATCGTCGGAAATCGACTACCAAAAATGTTTAATTGTTTTGTGAATCACCTAGTAAGTGAATGTGTATGTGTGTGTTTGTGTGTGTGTATATATATATACATACACCGGATGTTAGAAAATTAAAAACCCAAACTGCAGGAGGTGATTCCTTATGACAAATAAATTCGAAAATATACAGGACGCCATATACCTAAACAGAATATTAAAGGAGATATGAGCCTGTGGAAATTGGGATTTTAAAACGTATTGTACTTTATGGCAGCGGCATAAATGGCGTCGATTTACCCGCAGTACGTCCCACATGGTTGAATGGGACACGCTCGCTATGGAGCGTGTAGAGGGCATGTCGTCGATATGCTGACGTATCACTTCCTCGAGCCGGACAGTGCGCACGGACCGAGGACGGCCAGCATTACGCACGTGTCTCTGCAACATGGGAAGTATTAGTCTCCTTTCTGCTGCAGACTTTGTATAAGGCAGTCGGCAAAAATCCGAATATTGTTTCCGTGTTTAGAAACACTGGGTATATTTAGAAATAATTATTACTGATAAAATATTTTGTAGGTAGACCGATCTCACGAGGTTAGCGAATTACATACGGCGGGCGGGGCCACTAAATAAACAGACATGCTGAAGAGAGATGGAAAATGAGTCTGTTAAAGAAGACTCAAATAGCGTGGAGCGTAAGAGCCTTAATGATACTAGTAGAGGGCCTGCTCAAACCCGAGCACGTGAGTAACAGGATCAAAAATATAAGAGGAACTCGTGTATGTTTTATATGCTGTCAGATTGCCCGGTGTGCCATCGCCTTAATGCTATGAGCGTGGAGGGCGAGTGACAATCACTGAGAATGTGGGCCACAGAGAACGACGGGGAAAGACAAAGAGTTACAATAACTGCAGAATAGACAAGTATTCAGACGTGAAATGGCAGGGAAGTTCTTTTTTATCCAAGTGTATCCAATCGCCGGTTGGCTTCTTGAGGTTGTGTCACTGACTAAAGATGAGGTAGACCTATCTCGCTCACTGCACACGACCAATCTCCGTGTCCCAACATTGAACTGCTTTTCTGCCAACACGACTAGCAAAAACGGCGTGGAATGGATTTGAGGTTAGAACACTGTTTAGTAAACAAGTGCTTTGAGATGTGTGTATACTTCGTCTAATCAATTTGTAATGCAGTTTGATTAACTTCATATTGGTTAAAGGTTTGTATTCATATAAAAGTGCTCATGTTTTGAGAATCAAGATATTAACCAACACGTTCATCACTGTTGATCATGCGACATTGACAGTTGTGTTCGTTTGGGGTAAGTTAATGTTGGTTTACGGTTTATCTCATCTGGTTCTGTAACGCGCCTTGTGTGTGATTGGCTACTGCTTGCTGCGGAAGATTTCTTATTGGCTGAGCTGCCTGTTCGCGATGAGTTACTGGACGCTGATTTGCGAACGGCATCACAACATGAACCTGGCACAACATACTTAAGGCCCTGATACAATTGAAAACTTCAACATTTAACTTTACTATTTGACTTTACGTTTGCTTTCCGACATGTTATTTGTTATGGAGCTTGACACAATGTAACTGTCAAAGGTAAAGTCAAGCACTCTTCACTTTACGATTTCAGAAAGTTGAAATTTAAGGTCAAAGTCAAGCAGCCATTTTGCCGAGAATCTAACAGAGGTTATGCGGAAAGTGCATTATTTTATTGTAGGGCGATTAATCTCGGTATCTTAAATTGAATAAATGGCAATCAAATATAATGCGAAGAGGAAATATAGAATTGAATATATTAATAAAGTAAAAAAAAATTTTTTTGTTTTTAAATAACATTTTAATATAAATTTCAAGCCGGTTTTTAAAAAGGTACGTAAAATGCATTCCTGGATAATATCATAATTATTTACATAACAAGATGCACATTTTTACGAAGCTCGCAGAAACCGATGTTCAATTGTCTGAACTCTGACCTTACAATTGTATTGTGTATGGTGGTTTCGTCAGAGGAAAGGAAACGTAAAGTAAAATGCTAAAAGTTTTCTATTTTTTAAGAATCTTTAGTAATACAGGGGTGAAATTACCTTATCTACCGCGACGTCCGGCCTGCAAAATGACGTGTTACTGGATAGCAAGTTGTTGGAACGACATCCGGCATTCATCACCTGGTAAACTAAGCACCTGTACGCATCCATGCCAATAAGGGCGCCTTACACAGTTCACGGTTACCTGCCATGTACGATTCCATCACAGAGCCTCGCGCACCAGTCAGACAATGAGTTTGCCCACGTCAGAGGAACCGTCACACTACGCAGGCCGCCTTATGTTGCTGCTGACGAGCACTGAAATCACTGATGGTTAGAGACCTGCGAAATTCGTGTTTTTTTTTTTTTTTTTTTTTGCGTCAAGTTGAAATTCACAGTACTGTATATATACTCGAGTCGTTGTCGTTTCTCTGTTGGATGCTGCTATGACGTTAAGTCACTCCCTTTCTGAGTGAACTGGGCGTGATTGGGGCACGCGGTTGTGGAACGTTCATTTATTGGCGCAGAGTTACCAGGGGCGTGTCAAATAAAGACTGGTCCAATGACAATCGTATTTCAAAGGAAAAGTGTTTTAAGTTTAACATGTCCTCAAATAATAACGCGAATTTGGCAGGTCCCTACTGATGGTTTATCAGTGTTCGCCAGCAATAAGGGAACAGTCATCAGTAAGCAGCAAATATTTCTCTTCGTCAGTAAATTGATTGTATCGTCACGTCTGGTAGTAGTATTCCCGCGTGCAGGAAAATATAAACAAGTACGGCGGAGACACTAACCTCACTCATTTTCATACAGCACCTTCTACTGCTTTGTGGGCATCTTCTGACTGCACCACAATATTATAAGTGATTGCCTCAGCGCCTGTACCTTCCGTGTGTATAATTTCCTCGAACATGACTTGGACTTCCCGCCAAACCTAGGGTTTACCTGACAACACCGACGTTTTTAGTGCCAGTGAAAGCCGTGATCTCAGTAACTGTTGTAGCCTCGCACAGGGTACCTCTCGAATGAGAACATCAGTTGCCGTCAGTGTCTTGAGCAGTATCGGAACAATAACTGACGTTACTGAAATTACTGACCAGTGAAATCCGTGAGTAACGGAAGGCGGCCGTCAGGGGGGTACCAGAGAATTATTTTTCTGAGGAGGACTTCTTGGGGGGGGGGGGGAGCTGGATGAGTATTAGTATTGCCATTAGTAGTACATTGTTCACAAGTCACAGTCGAAGGATAGAAAAGGAAAGGAGGATAGAAACTATTTATGCAAACTCGCTCACATATACACACAAATTTACAATAGGTCAACACAATAGTCATATGTAAATTGCGTCACAGTGTCATTTAAATATCTTTCATTTTAGATCTGTAAATATAGCATTAATATTTTCGCATATGCAAGCTAATCACCGCCACATTTTGTTACACTAAGAAGGTAACACAGTATAATTATTTCACATGTATACATGGTACCGTATCATTTTTGGTAACAACAAATTCTATGAGAAAATGTCTTCATTCAATTAAATGTCCGTCAAAGTCCGAGCGTAGACCTACAAATTCCATAACTATGATGCATAATTGACATTCCTCAGCCACATGAATAAAGCAACCCTTAAAATGGTTAAAAGTCTGAAAAAATGCACTTGAATATTTCATTAAGTCAAAGAACTGAACTGTTATGCAGTACTAAGACTCATTAAAGCATAAAAAAATTCCAATAGGCCTATACATTTAGAGTGCAAAAATATGTGTCATGTGAGTAATATCAAATAAATAAATATAATGATTGACATTTTTATGATAGGGTTTTAAAATTTGTGTCATTTCTGGGAGGGGGCTGCAGCCCACTCAGCCCTCTCCCCCCCCCCCTGGATACGCTCCTGGTAACCATAGTCTCTGTGTACTGGCGTGACCTTGCGTAGTTCACATATTCCAGACGCACGCTTGTCTCGGCCGAGCGGCAGCTGTCAGTAACGGGGCTAACTGTAGAAGAGAGAGAGGGAGAGAGAGAGACACAGAGAGAGAGAGAGAGAGAGAGAGAGAGAGAGAGAGAGAGGGTGCGATGGCGGTACGAGCTCGCGGTCACGAGCGCCGCAACGTGCAGGCAGCAACGCCGCACCTGTCACAGACATTCCAAGGACTCCGCCCTCTCGACGCGGCGATCGCAAACCGCTGACGCCATCTTGTCCTTCACAGCCAGCTACACCCCGCCGCCTCTCCCTGCAGCTCGGCTCGCGTGCACCCGGACAACCCATCGTACTCTACTTACACTGCTTTAACCATTTGGAAGGCACATGTCACTGTACGCATTTCTTGTTCCGGTTTTCCTCGTTTCCTTTTTCTTCTGTTTCAGCAAAGCAACGACGCCCCACAGCATGTTGGAGAGGACTAGTCAAATTACGAAGAAAATATATGATGGGTGTACGTGTAAACGGACATTTATGTGTGTATTTTCTGTGTCTAGTGTATAAACCTTGGTTACTGTAATTTGACTTGTCCAATATCTTTGTACAGCTATGTATCGAAAGAAGATCTTATGGATGCAATAAAAAAAAAAACAGATTTACTGTCACTCAAGACAAGATTGAAGTGAGCTGCCGATGTTCTGCACTAGACCAATATCACTTGTGTTGGTCTCTGTATTTCTACTTACCTTCTTCCTATTGGTCCTGGCCCCACAATACACCCCTACTGTACTCTGCTACGTTTATTATTGACTACCCATCGGCCAATGGAGTTGCTTGTTTCGTGACTGATGCAACATGTTTCGTAATCCATCGTGTTCATTTGAGAAATTATTAAAATTAACAGTTTTATTCTTACGAATTGAAATCGTGTCTAGTTGTAATTTTTTGCTCAGATTTCCAATAATCCGGCGAAACAATAAAACTGTAGATGTGTGAGATTTACCTCCAAGAGCAAAAAAAAAGCAAAATATAGGTTGTCCTAGTATATACGTGCATAATCCTCAGAGTGTTACGGCTGTTCGATACCCAAAAAATTAAATATTTTATATTCGTGCCAAATATTGTTCAACTAGTACGCATTGTATGTGAAGTCATCTTCCTCAAATAATAAAACACCCTTTATATTATTGAAAAATTTTATGTGAAATCCTGAATTTTTTAGTTTTGCCGCAGCCATAATAAAAAAATACGTACTAAGATGTAGAGAAAAAAAATTTCAATATTAACTTATGCCTCGGACTATCACGTGACATATATGTATTCACTAAAGAACAAGCCATATATATGAAGAAGCAATTGTTGCCTATATTTAACTTTTTTTTAAATTTATAAATTGTTATTTGGCGATTGCATATATGTCACGTGGTAGTCCAAGGCATTAGTTTACACTGTAATCTTTTTATTTATGCGACTTAGTATTTTGGATTTCACATCGAATTATTGTAAAATATGAGGTGTAAACTTGTTCATTCGAGGGAAATGTCATCAAATACAACACGTACAAGTTGAAGAACGTTGGTTCCAATATGAAGTTATTACATTTCTGGCATCCAATAATTAAGGCGCATGTGCACCTTTTTCATAGTGAGATACTGCTTTTGTTTTTCCATGCAGTCAATTACAGGAAGAAATGTAAGAAATTATATAATTTATTTTCGCTTTTTAAAATAATTTTTTATTTATTTATTAGTGATGTTTCCTGCACAGTGAAATTTAATGCCTTTGAGTTCGTATTATTATGCACAATATTGACTTAAAATATTATCCATGCCAAGACAGCTCCTGCATAAAATTATTATCTTCATAACCTACTTCGTTTCCACCATTTGTTCGTTATTCTAAAGTTTCTTGACGTCTGATTATATCGTACTCGATTCTGATTGTCTGAGACCGTCAAGCATCAAAGAAATTTTAGAATCAGTCCAATCTTCCAATGTTTGATTAAAAGCGCAGCCACCCAACATTCTCAGACAAATATGGCGGCATTTATGACGTTTCGATGACGTATTAACTGTCCAACTTTATTTGACCAAACTTACTGGAAACAGGTTGACGGAAAAATTGGCAGTGTAACGGGGGCTTCAACTGTAAGAATTGACAATTAAAAAAACAATTAATCAAATAAAACCTTCTAGTTATTTATAACATTTTTAGTATGTATAGAATATAAATTCAAATTGACCTTTTATTTGTATATTGCAGCATTTTTGTGCCAAGTTTGGCAGAGAAACTGCCAGTAACTCTGACAACGTGCATAATGTTTCAAACAAGCATCACAAAGAATAATGATATCGGGGTATTCAACCCCAATTTTTATACACGCAAAACCGCGGATACAATTAACTTTTCCATAGAAATTTATTGTAAACGACATAGCTGTTGGTTTCAATTGGGAATTTATTCATGGCACCGTCTAGCGGAAAGTTGATTTATAATTATCTTTCCGTCCATTCTTCAGCCGCCATCTGAAGCCCCAAAGCGATTTCTAATGTTTACATTAATTTGAAAGTGACAGGGTGAGAAAGGAACCAAACTCGCTATAATTTACCGTAACTCGCGCGTTAGAGAGCGCCTGTGGACCTCTGACATTTGGCTCCGAAGTAGATCAAGTTTTTAAATCTGCTTGCCCTTTCAAGTGCGAACGCTGATTTTATCTTCCTCTTGCTATAAGTTTTAATCCTGCATTAGGAGAAAATCACGACCTGACTGTATATCTTGTAGCCTGTGGTTGACTCGAGGTAGTAAAAATAATGTTGCGAAGTATTCTTGTTACGATCGCGGAAGTTCAGTTACACAGTTATTAAGGGGCGGGGTAAAAAACGAACAGCGATCTATTACAGTGTTAGCACATAAAAACATTGAGCAGTTTATAAGACGCCTTAGGAGTTTTGCTCAGTCAAAGAAGGCTTATCGGGTTGTTGCAGGTTTATAAAGGAGCAGGAATTGTTGGCAACCTGTGGGCTAGATACCACTGCCCTAAGCATCTTCACCATTGCCCTAAGCATCTTCACCACTGCCCTAAGCATCTTCGAGCGTCACTTTTGTGTTCATTTAATTCGCTGCTGCACCAGCGTGTAGCCAGTTTGACGTCAGAACATGTGGCACGAGATTATGTGCTTTTTTCTTTGCACGATTCTTATTAGCTCAGAGTGTCTAACAAACAATGATACAACTTTAACCAGACCTGAAATACAAGTGTGTTTGAGGTGTAGCTTATCCTACAACGAATGCGGGGAAATTCACTGGTCCTTACACTGTAAACATTTTTTATTTTTTATTTTTGTATTTTTACGTACAACGAATCGTTTGAAAACTGTTCGCCATAGATACTTTTGTAACCCTGTATATGAGTTAGTAAATATCACAACACCCCAGTTTGGAATGTGCAAAATTAATGTCTAATTCTAACAATAAAGTGTGGTAGAGTGAAAGATCATTATAAATACTGAGCTGCGTAAACAATATTGTATGTTTTATAAAATCGTGTCTTGTAAATATATATTATTTCTGCCGAATCCTAGTTTGAAGAAACCCCTTTCATTTTGTGTTTTAAGTTTCTAGAGAATATATTTTTCTCGCGAAAAAATCAGTCTTCAATTTCCTATGTGCATGTACACCTTCAACTTTCCTTCGGTTACTGGGCCGCATGCCTTTGTGACAATGCTTTTTTTCCTTATCGTGGCCAATAATAGTTAAGTTATTCCGACACTGAACGTGCGTGATTCGCTGGCAAACACCTATGACGCATGACTAATTCAATTGAAAAATCATTAATAATAAGGCTCTAAAGTTATGAGTTTTGGAGTACAACTAGCCACGGAAAATTTTTTCAATATAGATGTACCCCTATTAATATCCGTCCCTAACCTAAGATGAAAATCTGCAACATTTCTCTTGTGTAGGCTGTTCACGGTAAAGAGAGCAATTTTGAAAGATCTGCTTAAGCCCTAGTTTACACTTCGTGTATATTTCCATCACATGTAAAATTGACCTTATCACTTTATTCATGCGCCGTTCAAGGGAAACTGTGTACATATGAGAGAATTAAATATTTTAAAAATTTGCTAATTCTTACACTTATATGGGGGGAATTGTGCCTAAAACGACACACCAAGGTAAAATACCATGTGTTTTGCAGATTCTGTGGATGCCATGTATCCAACACTGCGAAAAATTTTGCTAGACAGAGTGGCAGCAGTGTTGAGACTAAGATGGCGGACATAAAATTGCTGTGGTGCTGTGAAAAATATGTTTCAGGTACTGTTCAAAAAATATTTCTGACACAGTTATTGCAATACAGCGAGAAAAGGTGATGTTCTTTCTTAATTATATATTTCCTATTTGTAATTACAGACTATTGGGATTTTATTAATGTATAGAGTGTTCAGACTTACGGACGTAAGTATTTGACAATGGTTCAGACTATAAATCTGTGCATGTCAAAGCTAAATTACATGGTCAGGGTAAAATGTCACACCTGTGTAATTTTCCCTGTTATGTCATTTTATCTGGATTCGAGCAATTATAATATTCTGGAACACCACAAAATCAAAATCTGATGTGTAAGAAGTAGATGGAAAATTCAATTATGTGATATAAACCAATGTTTCTTATGTTAACGCTATCATAATTTGGTTTGAAAAACTAATATCTTTCATCTCTCTTGTTTGTATAGTGGTGAACAACTACAAAAGAAAAACAAATAGACAATCGTGGAGAAGAGATTGATGTGCAGATGGCCATAATGCTATCAACGATGGCGAAATGCTATGGCTTAAGACATCCAAAATGTTTAATGCTACACAGGCAACTCTGCATCGAAGGGTTTAAGGTAAGAACACAACAGTTCATGGTGCATGCAAAGGTTTGGGTAGATTTAGGTTCATCTTGCCACTTGAAGTTGAAAAAACCGCTGGTTAGTCACATATTAGACCTTGAATCCAGGTTGTTTGGAGTTTCAACTACAGAATTAAGAGAATTGGCATATGACCTGGCATAAGAACATGGATTTAAACACATATTTAGTAAGAGTAAAAAAAATGGCTGGCTAGGATTGGCTTAAAGGTTTCAGGAATTGTCATCCGGGCTATCATGAAGATGCCCTGAACCAACTTCAGCAGCACAGGCTGCAGCATTTAATCGACCACAAGTAACGACATTTTTTGATCTCCTGCAATAAACCCCAGAAAAAGAAAACATCACAAATACTAGGCAATACAAAATGAATGAATCTGCTTTACTACTGTCCAGAAAACACAGAAAATCTTCGCAAAGAAAGGAAAGAAGCAAGTTGGTGATGTAACAAATACCGAGAAGGGACAACATGTCAGTGTAGTTGCATGTGTAGGGTCTGCAGGAAACTACATCCCACCAGCCTTGATCTTTCCAAGGACCACCTGGCACACTTAGTTTGTGCCATGATTCTGGGTACATGACAGGAGAATTATTTCTTCATTGGATGAGGCATTTTATATCCTACATCAAGCCCTCTCTTCAGGATAAAGTGATTTTGTTATCTGATGGTCATGCTAGTAATAAGAACTTTTAAGCTCTACAACTGGCCAAGGAGAGTTGTGTGTTTTTTACGTTCCTGCCACCTCATTGCACCCATACGTTACAGCCACTTGACGTCTCCTTTGGCCCACTTGAGACCTACTACATATCTGAAGTTAGTAGATGGCTAAAGAATCATCCAGGCAGGACAGTTGGTCTACATCAAATCAGCAGACTTCTTATCAACACCTACGATAAATCAGTAACTGTTGCAAATACAATGAGTGGGTTGCAAAGCACTGGTATTGTTCCATTAAATCCAGATATTTTTCCCGATCACATGTTTCATCCCTCAGAAGAAACTAATATACTTATTCCTCTACCCAACAATGAGCCTAATATCAACGACTGCGCCACTTCATCTCAGACATGCCACTTCTCTGAAGTAGGTACAGGTGACTGTGCAGCCGTAGGCGTATGGCTATCACAAAGTGATCAATTTCAGCCTTCAATGTTCTCCAGTACAAGTAAAAGAGAATGAAACAACTGATTTGTCACTAGCCAATCAAACAAATAGCATTCTAAAGAAATTATCACCCAAGCCTGTACCAGCAACAGCTGAAGAATGCTTGGCAAAGTCACGCATAATAATAGTAGGTGAAAAGCTGGCGAGAACTAAGTTCAATACCAAGAATGCTAAAAATGGTGTCACACTGAATGTGCTGGTGTTAATAAGGCATCTAAAAGATTCACCTGTGAACTGTGCATTGAATAGACTTGCTTATGGACACTACTGCCAGCCCAAATGACAAATTTGACATTACGTACGTAATAACAAATCATGTAATTCAATGTATGTTTAATAACATAACAAAGAAAGTGTAATATGATTATATTTATATACTGTACAGTAATTACTTTAAAAATCATAATCAGGGCTCTAAATTAAATAATGACAATTTATTTCAGTAGTATATCATTTTGCTGAGGAGGTTAATGCAAAATGGATTTTAGTAGATGTATGTCTGAATTTTTTTTCAAATGTTCACTATAGGAAAGCTAATAGAATTATGTATTAAAAACATAAAACAAAATAAATCATCTCTATACTTACAGATGTTAAGGTAACACTTTTATTCAGCGTTAAGACGTGCAATTACTTTACCTTCATCGTTACTAGCTTTATCGGATGCATGACAATCAGTTTGCCCGTTAAAACATATGCAGGTAGGGACAGATTTCCCCAAGGTTGACTTGAGAAATGCTCAACTATAGACAACACATAACAAGTTATAGAAACGATTTAACAACCACCGATATTTACAAAATTTCATTTGCGAAAGTGCGAAATACAATTTCATTGTCAAAGCAGGTTTCCTCAGGTGGTTTTTCATTCTTATCTCAAGAAAAATTCCAATGCAGTTCAATGTTACAAGCATGCTCAGTGCTTCGAACGTTAGGAAAGCTGCCAATTAGTTTCTTTCATATGAAGTCTAGGACGTGAAGAGGAAGCATAAATAAAGTCCCTTGTAATCTGCAGGTCTGAGATAAGTAGAAGCGAACAACAGGGGTTTCCACAAAAATGAAGAGCTTTAATGCATCCCAAATAATTTTATTTTCCTGGCGTCGTGAATTGTTACCGCACTTTAAAGTACTGCGGCTGTGATCATTGATATAATCATAATTAAAATAATACCAATAGATAGCACTTGTGGTGTAATGAAGTAAGGTAAACTAAAGTAAGCTGATATGTTGGCCTACAGCAAGGACATGTAAGGAGGCTAACGATGCAACTGTAAGAAACCACGTTCGTGTAACTGGATAAATTGGTGTAACATTTGGCGTGTTTTGGCGTGATTAGCATCAGAAGCATATTTTGAGAAGAGTTTCTAGATTACTTGTTTAGTAATGTACACATATTTCCTTTTAGCCTTCCCAGGAGCTTGTAAGACTGTACTCTTTTTCCGAACAAACTGCAGCATTTCTATTCAATTAGGACAACTATCATATTGTAAAATATAATACATGAAGTAATTAACTTATGTAAAACACCCGTGATAAAGGTGTTTTTGAAACTTAATAACATAACATTTTCAATAGTAATCCCCCCCCAACAAACTCGTGACTATTTTCATTAATTCACAATGGACATTTTAATTTAAATCGTGAAGAATTATGCAATTCTTGTGCTCATAACAGCTATTGTGTCTCCAGACGTTGTAATTTTCGACTACAACGACGACTATCTAATTTTAAAATCACGCATTTATAATGTTTTCATTGTCTCACGTTCAAACATATGTTTACAGCCCTCTAAGTAGTAGAGAAAATTCTTAGTAAGGCGTCGTCAAAGCAGTATTTTTACTGTCGGTAGTACAGTACTGAACGTGCAACGCGTCATTTGTAGTTCAACTAATACGCCACCCATCCATATACAAGTTTCTCTCGTCGAATGAATATGTCCACACGTGGATAAAATAAAATGAATTGGGCTTGGTCTGTATTGCTATACAACTTCACCTGAATATCAGAAGGAACCCTTTTGGGATGTATTTGCATCACGTTGGCTTATCAGGTACATCCATACACTGTTTAGAATAAGAATGTTGTAATACTGGCTTAGCAACTTTCTACAATAACTTTATGATTTTTAGTTAATGCATACACTGTTTCCAAAACACAAGGGGAAGGTGGAAGAAAAGTTTAATGGCGAGTCGTTCAAGTACAGCGCCTCGTAATATAGCTTGGGAACAGATAATGAAGTAAGTTATAAAACAAAACAGAGGCACCATAAAAATATTATAAGATGAGCGAGGTACTGAAAGAGATGAAAGGGACCTACCGAAACACATATCGCGCGGAGTTTGCTTAACATTTCCGACCTGGCATGTATCATGAATGGATGGCCGGAAATTTCGCGGTTTCATTCTGCAGCAAGCTAGACTCCACTATCCTTAGTATATTCGTGCATCAGTTAGTAGTTCATTGGCTGTCGCTGCAGTTCAAGCCCAGACCAGGTAGCACGGGATTCAGTTCAGTAGAAGCACAATCACATATGCACACGTGAATGCAGTTTGACTTGTTCTCAGATGAATCTGCGAAATTTCCGGCTCTCTAATCATGAAGTAGCACAAATCTTCGGAAACCTCAACAAAAGCACACAAAAGAAACTTCGTCAAATACTTCGGTGGGACAGAGAGTCTTCGTGTGTGTTCGGGCGTTTTCGTTTAGATGTATACAGATGAGTAGCTGAGGTGAAGGACTGACTCCGAACACAAGTTTCACACTTCCGCTTATATAGCAAAAACCAAAGCGGGATCAAGCTTGTACGGTAAGTAAGCAGCGGCATGCTTTATGAATCGTTTTCTGGAGTGCTTCAACTCGATCACAGACCAGCAAAGAATACAGAGGTGCAACAGACATGATCTCCAGCCACACACACCAGCAAAATGGCGTCACTAGCCTGCAACATATTGGAGTGCCGTTTGCCAACGTGTATGGTAACTTACTCGCCAGCCAATAGGAAACATTCCGCAGCTCGCAGTAGCCAATCAGACAATGGGTATGATATAAAAAAGTACTACAATACGATGTATAGACCACTCACGGTTACTTCTATATTTTCTGAGGCCATGGGGCCGCGGTGGCTGAGCGGTTAGCCTTCTCGCCTCCCAACAAGGCGAACCGGGTTCAATCCCCGGTCGGGTCACTTTCGGATTTTCGCAAGTGGGAATCGTGCCGATGTTCGGCGTGCTTTCTCGGGGCTCTCCCGTTTCCCCCATCCTTTCATTCCCGCGCCGCTCCATATTCACCTCAATCATCGTAATCGGCTCTCAAAAACTCGCTGTTAAGAGCCGCCCAAATATCTTCACTCGCTCAGTTGACTAAGACTAGAAATTTATACCCATAGGTCAATTCACCATGTTTGTACACATTCGATTTAATAATATTGTGCTTCAGAATCTTTTTATACTAGGCATTACCAACACACCTATATTGTAACTGTTTTTGTTGGGCGGCTCTTAACAGTGAGAATGAAAGGACGGAGGAAACGGGAGATCCCCGAGAAAACCCCCTGACCAACGACATCGTCTGGCCCCATTCCCACATGCGAAAATACGGGAGTGACCCGGCCGGGGATTGAACGCTGTTCGCCTTGGTGGGAGGCGAGCAGGCTAACCACTCAGCCACCGCGGCCCCACAGCGAAATGACTGGATAAAATAATGAGTAATATGATACAAAATAGTTTTTAAAAATGCTATGTAGGTGGGAAGTAATTAATTGCGGGGTATAAACGAAGACAACAGGGCCTTATTAGAGACCTGTCAAATTCGCGATGTTATTTGAGACCGTATTGAACGCCATGTTATTGTGTATTTGACCGACAATAGCCATTGGCCAAATATATGTCTGGTACACCTCGGAGAACACTTGAGCTAATTATATAAGTTCAGCGGGTGGAATGGCCAAGGTCTTTTAAGGAGATCAAGTTGATAGGCGACTTTAAAGTGAAACATCCAATGACTCCACTAACCGTGCTCACATTTATTCAACATTTTGACGACTATGCCCTATTCCAGCTCGGAACACGGTACAGTTAATGATTTCTTCACCTTTAAGGACCAAACTCGCTTGAATATGTTTCCTTTGCTTTGTTAGTTTTTCTACCGCCGTGGCATGATCAATATCTTACACAAGTTGCAAATTTCATGAAAAAATTTTTTAATTTTAATTTACTTATAGAAATGAATATGGTGGACTTGATATCGCGATATCCTTGACAAGTCACTGTATTTGTAAAGAAAGTCAGCTCACCATTTCATTGGCCAGAAGCCAGCCAATAACGGAATTTGTTAGTACGGTAGGCATTTCCGGTGTAATTTGTACCAGTAAGACGCTGGTAAGAGGAAATGCACAGACCATTAGACGTGGTGCTCGTATAGTATAGGCAATTTGCCTCCAGCTAGTCGTGATTGCCTCTAAATATGCTTATATAGGTTGTTCACGATAAAATGAGCACTATTGAAAGCCCTGCTTAATATCTACTTGTATGCACTTTGTGTATTATTCCGCCATAAGTGAAACTAACATTGCCATGGGCTTCATCACTTCATTCATTCGTCGGTCAGGCGCAACTATGGAATTGTTAGAAAAGTTAATATGTTACAAATATGGTCAATTTTTACACTTCGATCCATAAAAAAAACAGAAAGCGCAAGGGATAATCTAAGTTATTATAATTAGTTACCCAACACTTTATATTCGACGTTAAGATATGGAACTAATTTCCGTCCATCATTACCAACTTTACTGGGCTCATGCCGCTCAGTGCTCCCGTTAACACTTTGTAGGCTATGTTGTAGTGGTTAGACTACAACATAGTCTTTGTTGTTCAGAACAAAACTCGCATGGATGTGCAGTCTCTGTTCGGCTAGTGTTAAAAATGACCTCACAAGAACACGACAGCGCAGCAACAATGATATTGCTAACGATAGAAATGACTTTTCTATAGCCGCGCAAAGGGACATGATTGACATTAAATGCTTTTGTACGATAAAGGATTTTTGATTGGGTCGATATCAGCTCAGCTCTCCATTGGTTGATGACTGGTCAATAATGAACGCTGTCAAGTACAGGGTAGTGTCCGGTGTGGTATGGACCAATAGGATGATGGTGAGTTCTAACACAGACACCAACAGACCCGGTGTTCCAGCAGTAGTGGATGTAGGTGACTCACTTCTAATTTGTCTTACGCGCCAGTAAATGTGTGCAGACCTCACAGTGTTAAGGCAGCGGAGTGTCACCGAAAGATGAGGCGAATTTCGCGCGCCTTTACTTATAACGATTATGAGGAGGGGAGGGGGAAGGGGTATAGGTGGTTTCGTGGCACAGTTTACACAGAGAATAAGAGAGATGGGGGAACAGGAGAGAGCTGTTTGACGGAGGAGAAACCGTTTCTGAGCGGACAGCGGTCAGGGGACGTCTTCACGACATGCGGTGTCTTCCAGAAAGAGCAGTCGCCAGTTAGAGGCTGGTTGCGAATTGTTGCAATGTAGGGGCGTAGGCCAAGTTTAGCTCTTCGCAGTACCTGGGGCCCTATTATCTCTTAACTTGAGCTTGCTTATAGACAGTCACTGTGATTGTCTTAACGATGAAGAGGATGTTCATGATAAAATGAGCACTTTCGAAAGCCCTGCTTAAGATCTACTCATATGCCCGTTATGCATTTTCGCCTCATGTATGATTAACATTGCCAAAGGATTCGTCCCTTTATTCATTCGTCGGTCAGGCGCAACTATGGAATTGTTAGAAAAGTTAATATGTTACAAATATGGTCAATTTTTACACTTCGATCCATAAAAAAAAAACAGAAAGCGCAAGGGATAATCTAAGTTATTATAATTAGTTACCCAACACTTTTTATTCGACCTTAAGATATGAAACTACATTCCATCCATCATTACCAACTTTACTGGGCACATGTCACTCAGTTCGCCCATTGAAATGTATGCAGGCAGGGGCAGTGGCTTTTTTCTAAGGTTGACTTCAAAAGTGCTAACTTTATCGTGAACAGAAATATCTATATGTGGTATTCTGTAAGCCACGTATCTATTACTACCTTTGTGCAAAAACATACGTTTGGCATCAAGAGATAACAGCACATACCAGGGGCTGAGGACGTCGTCCCGTGTTTACGTTAGAGCGGAGTGTTGTAGGACACCAATGGCGAAAAATAAAATATACTTCTTATATGTATATATTCCAGACGCCGTTTATTCGCGCGGGAATACAGCAGAACGTAAGATTTTATCTCTTTAGACATTTTAGAATTTATTTTTTCTCCGTGGAATGTGTTTGCTAGAATTAATCGCTATGTGTTGGCCAATTTATTTTCATTGTAGTTCATATATACACCTTGTTGGCCTGTCTCTGTATAAAGACAGTCACGAGATATTTGAAACATAGCCATGGCGACATTTTTTGTTACAGAATACCACTTAGCCTCGTAAAGATAGCTACTCGACAAATGTCTTCACGTAAAGACAGTAAAAAGTTAAGAAATATGGCCCCTGGTCCTTTTTCCAATTTACACATCAACGTCACGGGGTACTCAGGAATGCGTCTGTGAAATAGCTGCTTATATAACGAATTCCAGCCGTACACTCTAAATCCTTATCAGTGATATCAATCAGTGAAATAACATTCACCGAAAGCTAGTTGACAAGCTAATGCCGACTGGCGAATCAAGCATATGAACTGGGAACAAATCATTTACGGCAGTGGAATTCTCGACATTCAGTGGGAATCACAAATAATTCCGTGGAATTCAGTCACCATATAGATTACAGTAATTATGGCACTGATTATCAGTCGCTCAATTTTGACTATTTCGACTAATTTGGCTCAATTCTCACTGTATCTGATTTAGAGTGTGTAGACGCAGGTAAATTTTTCTCCCTAGCTAGCAGCTTGTCACAAAATAGTTCGCCAATGAGTTTCCTAAAAGGTACTTGCCAATCGAGCCAATGGGGGATCTTGCACAGGCACACCGTAGGCGTTCACGCATGAGGTCCATTATTCAGACTTTACGGAGTCAATCAGCGAATGGCTTACCCTCATCAAAGGAACCGTCAGATTGCCGTTGCACTTCTGTGTACTCAGCTATTCTCCGTAACACTTCCAGGACTGTGCCCGCGTCCAACTCGGGACACGGTACAATTACACATTTGTTCACCTTTGAGGACCAAACTTCGCTTGAATATGTTTCCTCTGCTTTGTTAGTTTTTATGCCGACGTCACATGAACAACATCTTACAATGGTTGACAAATTCATTATTAATAAAAAATCTAATTTTTATTTAGTTACAGAAATTAACAGGATGGACTTGATATTGTTATAGCCATGACAAGTCACTGTATTTGGAAAGAAAGTCAGCTCGCCATTTCATTGGCCAGCAGCCAGCCAATAACAAAACTTGTTAGTGCGGTAGGCATATCCGGAGTGATTTGGACCAGTAGGATGCTGGCAAGGGAAATGCACAGACTAATAGATGCGAGGCTCGTGTAGTACTATAGACGATTCGCTTCCAGCCAGTGGTGATTGCCTGTAAATTAGCTCAGATCTCAAATTGTTAAACACGGTTTTGTAGCTGTAAAACGGTAGGGAGAGGAATGTTTACTAATTAATTTGGGAACAAAGTGAACATTTATGATAACTAGAGGATCCCGAGCCGGCAAGTTGATAGAAGAAAAAAAGGGGGGGTTGGGTGGCTTTTGACAGCTAGGTCTTGAGAGCCTATGAGTGTGAAGCGACGTGAGTGTGGAGTAGCACCGGAATGAAGGGGCTGGGAAAACGGGAGATCCCCGAGAAAACCCGCCGAACAGCGGCATTTCCCGGCACGATTCCCACTTGCGAAAATATGGGAGCGACCCCGCCGGGAATCGAACCCGGTTCGCCCAGTTGGGAGGCGAGTAGTCTAACCACTATATCCATTTCTGTACGGTCTGGGGTAAAATAAAACTAGCTGCTCGTCCAGACCAAAGAGTAAACAAATATACAGAGACGAATTGGGGTATCAGTTCTTTTCATGTGGGTGTGTAAATTCTCTGATTGGCTGCGTGAAACGGGGCCTTGTGTCTGATTGGCTATCGCGCGCTTTGAAACGTTCTCTATTGGCTGGGCTGCCAGCTGGAGAGTACGTTAGCAGGCGCTGATTGGCGAACAACGTTTCAACATAATGGTGGCCAGTGACGCCATTTTGCTAGCCAATTTGACTGGAGTTTTCATTATAAGTGGCTGTTTCATCTCTGTAGTATTAGGTATTCTTTGTTCTGAGTGTATATATTGGAAGTGACCACATGCCAGAAGTGAATAGACCTATGTATGCCACCATAAGAGCACGAGTTCCACTGGTTTGTTATAAAAAAGAGTAGGCGAGATGACTGTGTTCCAATCATAGTGCCTTGTCATGTGTTATACGTAGGGACAGGTGTTTTTCGCAAGAATATGTATGGCCTTGCTATACTTCAATATCCTACGTCCACAACCACGACTTCATTTATGTTATTGGCAGCGTGTCTACGTGAGAAGACATGTTCCTATTTGACTGGACCAACCGTAATAAAGTACTCTGATACTGAACGTCCATGATTCGTGGGCAGACACTTAACGAACGTAACATTTAAAATCATCCAACCACGAAAGTGCATTTGAACTTTTGAGAACAACTGGTCTGGAAATATTTTCGCGAAAAACACCTGTCCCTAGTTATACGATATACAGTCCATCGTGATAATTCTGGTAACTAAACAACCAAATCACAATTTTTGCAAACGAAAATTACAACGGATGTTTCGCAGTGTTCGTATAAGATCATCATAAAAACTAGCGAAGCAATGACAGAATATCCGTAAGAGTTTTGTCCTCAATGGTAAAAAAAAAAAAAAACCGTCATATAACAGTTTCCTGAGCTACAGTCAGACATAGTCCTCAATTTGTAGAAAGCCGAAAAATGTCCGTATAGGCAAGGTTTCACGGTTTATACAAACTCATGCAGATATTAAGCGTTTATTGGTTGCTTGTTCTGGCAGTACAGGGCAGTGGTTAGGCTAGCAATTTACTACATGTTTGTCATTGGCCCGTTCATCTCCAGGAGGTGTCAAACAACATATCGACCAATGTACAAGTTTGTGGACTCCAACTTGTCTAGAAATGAATCCGCGAATTTTTCAGATCTCTATCGAATTGTTAGTCTCATAAACAGCTGACACCAATATCATCAAACACAAACACGTTCTTATTTGTTCTGGCACATTACAGCCCGTTGTACTAAATTAACAAAAGTCTTTGCTTTTTAACATATTGAAGTGTGTACATATTTACTGTCACTTAAGACGAATTAGAAGTGAGTCAACTATTTCCACTACTGCAAGAACACCGGTTCTGTTGGTATCTGTGTTTAGAACTCACCATCGTCCAATTGGTCCATACCACACCGGACACTACCCTGTACTTTACAGCGTTCTTTGTTGGCCTGTCATCAACCAATGGATAGTCGAGTTGATACTAACAGAATCAAATGTATTTTACCGTGTAAAATTATTTACACTCAATCATGTCCCTTTGAGTGGCTATACAAAAAATAAATTCTATCGTTAACAATATCATTGTTACTGCGCTGTGGTGTTCTTGTGATGTCATGTCTAACACTAGCCGAATAAAGACTGCATATCCATGCGAGTTTAGTTCTGTACAACAAAGAAATTCTCAAATTAGCTTTTCTCGAGCTACACTCGAGTATATGCTACAAAGTGTTAAAACGCCTAGAATAATATATTTGTCAGTGCACGAATGAGTTTAGGCAGAGCCGACATGAATAAAACGAGAAGTGACTAAAAATAAGAAAAACAGATCTTCAACTTCTGAATATGTCCCCAAAATTGACTCTTATGGATACTCGATGAATATGTTTGTTTACATTTTAATTTTCTACATAGTCAGCCTTTTAGATGACTATATTCATGTTACACTAAAACTAGGTTGGAGGACGTGTACATACATCTCAAAGCACTTACTACCATAAGCTGTCCTCTTACATCACATGCTATCTACGTTGGTTTTTATAGCACTATTGATGGAAGAGCAGTCCAATGTTAGAAGACGGATAATTGCTATACGTAGACCTGCAAAATTCATTTTACTATTTAAGGATACGGTTAACTTCAAACACATTTCCTCTGTAATACGTTCAATCCGAAAAATGTAAGCATTTGTTCCGATCACTTCGTTTCCGAACACTTCGAAAGAGGTTTACAAGCCGAACCAACTGGTCAGAAGAGAAGAAAAGTGTTAAAGAAGTGTTCTGTGCCACATGTGAATAAACCGAATAAAATTAAAAACACGTCCCATGACAGTAAACAACGCCTTCATTCCCGAACTGTGAAGAGAAAGCTTGTGGAAGAATTGCGCCATTCGGGAAAAGAAACGTAAATTGAACGATTCTTTACACAGTAATGCCATAAATGACGAACAACACACTGAGATATGTCAGTCAGTCAGAGAAGACGAGATTGAATCAGCGGCTAGTTTGTCAGCGAAATTGAAAACCATGGAACAAGAAATTATGTTATTAAAAAATAAAGTATCTGACCTGGAAAATAAAATAAAACGGAGACAAGAATCAGAAAATCGTCTGGAAAACGAAAACAAAATGTTGAAACATCTGCTGTTAATTAAAATCCTGCATAAGCGATGCCCTAATTAGTATTTAAAAAATGCGGGACATTTTGAAGAACGTTTTCACGCCTAAACAAATTGACAGATTTCTAACTAAAAATAAATTTTGCTGGGAAAAATAATACATTGTGGCTGCTATTACTCCCAGGTCAGTTTCTCGGATAGTCTGTGTTTACATGAGAAATAGAGTGGGCTTGCCACTTGCGGGGTTGTTGGCTCTCCGAAAATTGACTAGAAATTTAAGGCGTAGGCCAGGCATTCAAACTGAAGTGTTGATACTCCTTGAAACTATATCTAAAATCATGAATGAAATAGAGCTCGTAACAATTCCGTCATTTGACGAGATGAATGTAGATTCACGATTATGTTACGATCAAAGTGAGGATCAAATACTTGGGCCAAATAGAAATGTTCAAGTATTTATGGCTCGGGGACTGGCTTCAAAGTGGAAACAGCCTGTATTTCATGACTTTGATAAAAAAAAAAACCTACAAAAGAGCTGCTTTTCGAAGTAATAAGCGTACTTGAAAAAAATTTCATCATGGGTGGAAGTAATGTAGGCTTTTGGAAAGAACTGAATATATCATCATCCAACACAACGTTTGAAATCCCTCACGGTACCAACCCTGTGTGGGTTTTTGCAGATATGCCACATGCCATAAAATTGTTACGAAATAATTTTTTGAATTACAGAATACAGCTCCCCTGTTGAACAGTTGTTATAAAAGATCACGTGCAAGCCATAAATGAGAACACAGAACTTAAATTGTCTCCGAAACTTACACCTCTTCACGTTCAGTTAGAGGGAAATACTCGCCAGAAAGTAACATTTACTGCACAATTGTTTTCGCACCACACAGCAACACGACTTTCCTCTAAATATCCTGAACAACTGGAAATTGGTAAATTTTTTGATTTGGTTGACAAGTTTTTTGATGTGATGAATGCAAGATTCATTCGCGATAAACGCAGACCATGGCACAGTGCTTTCGGGTTTCGTTTGGAAGAGCAATTATAAATAATTGAAGAAATGGAGGAAACGGTTCTGTACATGAGAATCGTAGGCCACAAAATATCGATGCCTTTTCAGAAACGTTTATTAATGTCTATACGATCTTTACTTGGCTTAAATAATTATTTCCAGTAAATTAACTCATTGAAATACATAACAACATGTCGCTTAAATCAGGACTTACGTGAAAGATTTTTTTTTTTTTTTTTTCACGTCTCAGAAGCATTGGTGGTACTTATGATAACCCAACACCAACAGATTTTAAGTACAGATTCGGGCAAATGTTACCAGGATCTGAACTTCCTCTGCCGCAAGGAACATGTGTTGAGGACGATGGTGTAGGACAAAAGCCTTATCTGACCAGCCGAATGTGTAAATGCCACAGAAAACTAAGACGAAGAAAACAGGGAGGGTCGAGAAGAAGATGCGGTCACGCCCTTGACGAGATCGCGGGAAGAAAATGAAGCGTTAAGTACGTAGCTGGACATTTGGTTCACGCGACCGAGGAAGAGCGCTTGAAAAAAATTGAAGGCGACGAAATATAATTATAATTGCCGCTACGCTATGATTGATTTAATTTTGTACGCTGTTTACGGCGTAAACGTGTCTTTTTATATTTGTGGGTGGGTGGAGGTAAATGCTGAGTCGTGGAAAATTAACTGTCCCATCGTCAAAATTTGTAGAAATTGTAAAATGCGCCGAAGAAATGTTTAACAGACACCATGGGCACGGCTTACAAAACAAAAAAAAAAGGTGATGTCAAATATTTCTACGTGAAACTGATCTAACATTTTCCAGAAGACGACAAAAAAAGTGCTACTGAAGTTTGCGACAGCTAGAACATTTATAAGACTGCGGCATTTAAATCGCAAGGAAAAAATCATGTGTGCGGGAAAGAAGAAGCAGAAGAAGTTTGCACAACTTCTTCAGAAGCACAAAACTTAAGGTAATATATTGATATTCATCAGTATGCTTGTTTTTGTGTAAGAACTTTATCATTACATGCAACCTTCAATTAACATTAGCTTCTAACTGAAAAATAACTTTCCTGGCTCTCAGCAATATTTTAAAACATTATAAATAATTATTTTGTTAATTATTTGTGTAGATATAATAATTATTTGAGTATATTTATCTTATTACGTCCGATTAATATATGTATCAATTATCTTCAGCTAATTCGAGGATATCAGGCGAAAGGATTTAAAGAGCATGAAACGCGATGTTTATTAAACTTTTCCCTGCATATACTATGACAATTTTATTTTTATATAAATCTTTTTCGTGAACGGAAATGTAAATATATCAAAGAAAGGAACACTGTTGACGTATATTGTAAAAACAGTAGCTGTATCGACGTGCAAAAAAGTACTGGATATATGTTTCACCCTTAGCAGCGGTCAGAGCTGGCCTGTCGCTGCGCCGTAGTGACGTCATCGCGCACCCCTCAGTGTACCGTAACTCCACACCGCCTGCCAGTGTGTGAATCTTTCCCTGAGGGGACGATCTGCAGAGGTGAATGTTGACGAAACGACACCAGACACTTTGAAACCATCTCCGTCAGAAATTGTGACAATTTGTCAGAGAAAAGTCACAAACAAGAATAAATAAATGTTTTTTTTTAATTTCGCTACCAAACGAAATGGCATCCCAACAAGGATTGACAGGGAAAATTATACCTTTGAATGCTCAATAATGCTCATATAATGTAACTCTCCTAATTAGATGAGCCAACTCCTTTTTTTTAAATGGGATATTTAAAAAAGGTTTTTTTTTTATCTGTACCACCATATTACATTACCATTTTAACTGACGACTGTGGACATTTGAATATTCACCTTCGTTCCTACAAAATTATAAGTTCTCTGGCACACAAAACATTACCTACATGTTCAAAATATTCAGTTAATTGAAGTTAATATCTGGCGCTAAACTTCAGTGATACTACTACAGTAGCAGATTTCTTGAGTTTAAGCTGTGTATAAAAAGTGATTTTCACGTCCGCGTGCATTAGATAACAGAGACTGGCTGAGAACAAGTTCATGACGCAGTGACGTTGCAACGAGTTTCCTATGAGAGCTGTTATGTGAGGAGGTTACCTGATAGAATATTAAATACCAAAGCTAGTTTAGGACATATATTATTTCAGAAAATACCGATTCCAATAGCACAAAGTAGATAAGTAAACAAAAAGAAAAACATGGATGTTCCTTTGATGTGGCCGTACCCGTTCTTTGATTGGCTACACGAGTGTTTGCTTATGCCTGAGTGGCTATCGCGCACTTCCAGAGTCGTACACAGTATACAAACTGTGGAGGGTGAAAATATAAAATTTGGTTCCCCATTACTCCCTTTAAGAAAATGTTATAATAAATATTAATTGTGACACACATAACGTTATTGAATATTAAAAAAAACATCAAGTTCAAGGAACTTGTTTATATTTAAAAGAATGGCAACTACTTGCGATTAAGTCTTCTCTTATATTTAGTTTCCCTTGCATTCTCTCTCAATCTTCCACCTCTCGTACACACTATTTCGTCTCCTTTCAGGGATTCGCGGCGGAGGAGGGGGGGGGGGGCGAGGCCACACGCCACGGACCCCACCAAGTATGACCTTGCTGTGCTTCGAAAGGTTCGCTATTGGCTGGGCAGCCAGCTGGTAAGTACGTTACCAGGCGTTGATCGGTGAATGGCATCCCGGCATGCTGCTGACGTGTACAGCTGCGATTCGCTGTATAAGCGGTTGTTCCACCTAATTGTCAAGTACTCTGTGACCACAGAGACGTGGAAAATGAGAGGGTTAGTTTCAGGACAAGCTAACATGAAAAAAAAAATATATATATATTATATATATATATATATATATATTGGGTTTGGCTGTGTTGGGGACACGGCCGTTTGCTTTGCGTGAATACGTCTACGTTAACGCTCTTGGAAGCCTTGATGTTTATTTTACGTTCCCGCTATCGCTTCATTCGATCATATGGCGTTTTATGGGTATCATTGGATTGCTTTTGAGATGCTCTTTCCAACCGTGTACGATTTCTGTATTTTGACTTGGCTTTTTGACGAGTATAGGCCGAAATTGTGTTACGTCTGCTTTATTTTTTTACATTAAACGCATACAATTTCACCATAACCACGCCACACGAATGTTTTTACACTCGTAATTGATTGATCTTGGCGAGAGCTGTCGATCGAAACTTAAATGAGCGTCGTAGCTTCTCCTAGTCAAAAGTTATACTACGCGGAAGTTATGAGATGCGGTGAAACGAACTCAAATTTGCGGTGCCCCGCCCCCCTTTTTTCCCCTCATAGCTTTGCATTCCTCACGTAACGTAACATATTCTTTGATCCTTTGGCAATTGAGTGGTGTAATTGAGTTTTGAATGTAGATGACAGATTCGGAGCTGCAATGCCAAACTCTAGCCAATGATTTTGTTACCATCGGATTTTCTGAATTCAAAGATGTATTCACGTCAAAAACATACTATTATGTTACTTTAACGTTTGGTCCAGTGCGCGTTATTCGACATCTTCTGCAGAGCTGTGAACCTATAATCTACATGCCACAAGATGCAGGCCGAATCATCACCTTCCTATTCTGGCAGCAGGCAACCAATGGGCTGTTCACATCTGCAAGATTGTACATCAAGCTGGGAGGCCTAGCCCGCGGGTCAATGAAATCACGAATTTTTCATATTATCTAATCATAGTGTTACGCGCTGCAGCTGGCGCCAGGAGGCTGTCCGGCGCTGTGGGTGGTGACCGACCTCGATCCTCCCCTATTCGTCGAACGACGGGCTCGCTGCCTGGTTGGCCCGCTTCTGGGAAGTCCGTGAATAACTGACAGCGGTGAGACTTGCTTGCGTCACAGCCCCTCCTACCCCCGCTGAAGAATCCGACAGGAGGCGCAGGAATATTCTGGGCATTAAGATACTCGACGCAACTCGGGGAATTAACGAAATTTTTGGATGACGGCCTACGACCTATAAATAGAAGCCAGACAGGAGATTACGGGACGACGGCGGACGAGGTGTTCGTGGCGTGGAGGGATGAGAAGGCGTGAAACCCGGAGAGTGAAGCCTACTGTACGCGAGGGTACTCAGATAACTAGAGCATTACGGATTGGCGGGACATGGATTGAACTGAGGTTTGACTGAGTGAACCTGTAATACGGAATTTATTATTAATATTGGAACTGTCAGATATGATCTCATAATTTATAAAATAATTGATAAGGTTGATACACTGTCTATTTTATTGATTTTTTATGATATAATCTCATTTATTTCTTTGGGTAGTTATAAATTGCATTAATAGGGGTCATTAATTGTAAACAGTAAGTGATATCAATTTATTGCGAGATGTCGAGTTGAGAGAATTTTGTTTGTAGTTATTGTTAGTAAAATTATAAAATTATAATGAACCATTTAATTTAATTAAGACCTCCATCCCTTAACGAACTTAGTTTAGCCCATTGATTTTCGAGAGAGAGAGAAATTGTAATAATAGGAAGTGTCGTGATAAACACTAGCCGAACAAAGACTGCACGTCCATGCGAGTTTTATTCTGAACAACAAAGAAATTTTGAAATTATTTTTGTTCGAGATAAACACGAGCTTCGTCTACGAAGTGTTAAGAAGGGGTTTCAAAAGTGTTCAGTTTCGCGTAGGCAATCTACACCACTTCGATATGGCCGCGAGAGGAAGCCTTCGGTTTAATGAAGTGGCAACGCGGAGAAGCATGTGACTGGAGTGACTTGTGGGGGGGGGGGGGGGGGGGTCCGCCAGCAGCTGAACGTATGGTTTGGCTCGCAGCTGTGCGAAAGCGCTGCACTCCCAGTTAAAGGTTTCGTCGGCGGCAACAGCTGTGCAAGGCCTCGCCACGTCGGCGAGCCAGCCCGCTAGGTGGGAGCTCTCAAGGTCAGCCTCCACCTGCCCACGTTCACCGTTACCAAGCGCATGCTGGGTCGCGCGTCCCTTCGTGAGCACTCGCGCATGACTGCTTCATTATCTTCTGTCTGCTCCCAGCCTGTATAAGGCTGTTCACGTTAAAATGTGCACTTTTGAAAGCCCTGCTTAAGGTGATATTTCTCCTGGAATTAGGTTATCTGGGAAAGGTTTCGAAAAATGCTCCCTTAATGCAGTTTGCTGGTCGTCAAATAATAATTGTTTTCAAAAAATAACACTCAAATGCCGACACAAAAGTGTTATAGGCAGGTTCAGAGTGTTGAATTAGAGTCTAAGCGTGGCATAACGCTTTTGTGTTACAAGCTACGAAAGGAACAAAAACAACTTTTCCTCTACAGTTTATGGTTTCAATTATTTATTAAATGATTCTTAGCAGTTTCGCTTGAATGAACAAAAATATATTTACGACAAGTCTGACCCTCATTTCCAACAAAATTCAAAGTGCCAATACTCTCTCACCTGTTTATAAATCGCACTCACGCTGAATCAGTATGTTCTGCACACCATACCGATTGCATTAAACGCAATTTGATTGAAAAAAAAAAACATATATGTGCAAAGCCTAGATTGCTGCAGAATTCGGGAAATTAAGACTTTTGAGTGTTATATTTTGAAAACTATAATGATTTGACAACTAATAACTGCATTAAGGAAGCACCTTTCGAAAGCTCTTTAGGATAACCAAATATAAAAAATGTGAAATATCACCTTAAGATCTATTTGTATGCACGTTGTGGGTTTTCCAAATTATGTAAAATTATCATTGCCATGGGCCTCATTGCTTTCTTCATGCATCATTCAAGTGATACTGAATAATTATTATAAACGCAAGTATTAAAAATTTTTTTGCTGATTTTTACACTACGGCGCATTAAACAAACAGAAAGCTATGGAAATAATTGAAGTTGTCACAGATTGTTACCTAACGCTCTTTATTCGACGTTAAGATATGGATCTACTTCCTCCTCCATCGTTACCAACTTTACTGAGCGCATGTCACTCAGTGCGCAACAATAAAATATATGCAGGTAGGAGCAGAGACTTTTTTCTATGACTGATTTCAAAGGTGCTCACTTTATCGTGAACAACCTTCAGTAAGAGAATGTCTAGAACCATCCCTGCTGCTCTCGTAAGCTGCGCTCTAAGGCGTTCATTGCATTAGAGGTTTGTTTGTAAATGATTGACCAATTTTGACATTCCTGCATAGGATATACTGTCTGCCAATCTCGTATCCTTCCGCTATACCCAGCGGTAGTGAAATTTGGCGAAAAAAAATCTCAAGACAAGTCATATTTCAAAACACTGTCTGGGTTTTCACCTCTCTTGATTGGCTGAATTACGTTTTGACACCCGATAGCTGCTTGCACACGAATCACGTGGGAGCCGTGCCGATGTTGCCGGATTCTGAGTGGCCCAGTCAAATATGAAAACGCCTTCTCAAGCAGACAGCAGCCAATGACAACATACAAACTGCTTACGGGTTCTTAAAGTATTGAAGTCTACCGTGTACTCATATTTTTTGTCGCGAAAAATGTCTAGTTCTAGCCATACCTACGTAAAATTAACTTTGACATGAACTTCATCTTTTCATTTTTGCGCCAGTCAAATGTAATTGTGAAATTGTCAGGAAAGAAAGTGTATTCATAATACGTAAATACCCGGAAATGTTCGCCAATCGATCGGAGGACAAGTTAAACTTCAACCACGTGTACATTTGAGTTTCTGCTTCTATTGGACAATCGCTTTATTAGATACGCCCCAGAAGATTTTTAAAAAATATATAGAACTTGTAGGAGAAGGAGTGGCCAAATCTTGTGCTACCTCGTCTGGGGTTAAGCTAGAGCACGAGCCAGTGAATTGCTAGATTAATAACGTTTGAACGAACAAATGATTTTGGTGTTTAGCTTGTTATCGAATGAATCTGCGAGAATTTCGGGTCTCTACTAATATGCTAATTCCTCACTGAAATTCGTAAAATGAACCGAATCTAATGTGAACAAATTCACCTCTCGCGAAAATAAATATCACATGCTTAATACGACTTTAATAGATTTAACGGTTTTTATCTTCATCGCTATAAAGTTAACTGAGAGCATTCCAGTGGTTCTATTAAAATATAAGCAATTAGAAGCAGATTGTTTACAGATTTTATTTCGAAAATACCTAAGTAATTGCTAAGGATATACTTGCCATCTTTAAATCCGAGATATTGGTAGACAGGGCATAGGACATTTTTTGGTAGACAGGGCATAGGACATTTTTTGGTAGACAGGGCATAGGACATTTTTTTGTGTACTATTTATTATCAAAGTCTGTTTTGGGTATTTACTGTCGCTGCAAGCAATCCTGTAGCTTCTCATAAGACACTAAACTAGCAATAATAGAAACAGTATATAGGTAGCATGAATATATAGTCTTTCATATCGTTTTTACGTCTTCCATTTTGTTTCAAGGTAAACCTCATAGCGCTCGATTTGATACTGCATTAAATGTGGTGAAGTGAGTGCATTCATACGTACTATTTGCACTTATATTAACAATCCTGATGTTACTGATTGAACTAAAAAAGAAAATAAACCGCACACGATTTAAAAATATGTTTTCGATAAAGTCATTTAATACACATTTCCCGTTGAGGTTTACGTTAGTTTGGTAGCTTGGTTGGTAAGGTAGCTTCCTGCCAGCGAGTTGCTGTGAGTTCAAAACCTGGGCACCGCGAATTTTCTTTACTTTTTAAAAATTAGGGTGAATTGTTTCAGTTGTTGATAACTTTGGACTATGGCGCAGTGTGTGCGTGGCAATTTGTAGGGATGTAGACACCAAACATAACCACCGATTAATGTAATAAAACCAAATCACATAATTTTGGACTATGGTTGTTCTTATAAAAAAATCCTTTAATTATCTTAAACAGTTTTTTTTTTTAGATGCCCCGAAGGCGCAATGGCCTTTGCGATGGACTCCGGACACTTCAACAATAAAAAAAAATGGCTTATATAACAAAGAAGGGACACAATATATTTTTTTTGTGAAAAATGTTTAATTCTGCTTTTATGTTGCGCCGCCCCACCCCCCCCCCTTTTTTTAAAAAAAAGTTTATATGACTGGCATTCTGCGCCAAATAACAGTGAAATGTTACCTGTTTATCTGTTGCCTAAATTTTCTTTCGTCTTATTTCTCTTTCTTCTGTATATCATGCTTTAGTCTGTTTTTTTTTTTAAGGAGACTGGGTTACTGATTTACAAATACCTATTTTTACATCGGTCTGAAAGAAAGAAAAAAAATACGTTTTATAGCTCAGATCAAAACTGAACCGGAATGTAAAATTTGATATCTAGGGCCACCTCTTTTTTGCGAAAATATTTCAGAACTATTTGTACTCCAAAACACTAGAGCTCAGATCCACTTTTGTGATTGGATGGTTTTATCCGCCACGCATTGCAGGTGTCTGCCCGCAAATCACGGACACTCAGTGTCGGAGTTACCTAATTCTGATTGGCCCAGTCAGATTAAAGACAAAGTCACGTGGCCAATAACTAGGGACCTGCAAAATTCGCGTTATTTTTTGGCGTCAAGCTAAAATTCGCAGTACGGTTTATAATCGAGCCGGCGTCGTTTCTCCATTGCTTGCTGCCTAGATGATAAGTCACGCCCTTTTTGAGTGAACTGTGAAGGGTTCATTTATTGGGGCAGAGTTACTCGGGGCGTGTCAAATAAAGAATGGTCCATTGACAAATGTATTGCAATGGAAACGTGTTTTAAGTTTATAGTATCCTCAAATAATAACGCAAGTTTTGCAGGTCTCCACCAATAGCCAAAGGAAAACTGCCCGTATGTCAGAGGACATTGGAGTCCAACCTTCCTGTAAATATTTTCGCGAAAAACAGGTGGCTGTATCGATAGCCTTGCCAAATTCCGGAAGATCGTATAGACGTTCCCTCAAGTCCGTCGCGATTGTCAAGATGTCTGCCGGCGCGGCGGGGACGCCTTGTCGCGTGCAAAATACGACCTGTTTGAGTGTCTCCCTGGCGCACGTTTTATTGCCGATTCAGGACGGCTGTGGGTTTCTCGTCCTTGGATGTAAATGTCGCCGATTACGGACGGCCTCGGGGGGGGGGGGGGGGGGTATTCTCGTAACTTTCAGGTAACTTGCGTTCTGCGCCAAGGAGCTACGATATCAACAAAGCACGGGACTTGGCGAGAGGAAGATGAAGGTTACTCTGAACTCTGGTATATACTTGTTGCATCCTTGCGTACTTCGCTTACCCTTGGCACCAAACTTGATGAATTCGGACAGGCTGTCTTGTTGGCTTCGATGCCCGTTATTAGTTAACTAACCACTTTAAATGTATTCCAACTAAGAATTTGATAATTACCGAAGGTTTTAGGGGTTAATAAAGTATTAAATAATATTCCAATTTGATTTACATTAACATTTATTGTCTTCCACTATTGTATGTAAGTGCAGTTTGGATTGTATTTTTTTATTTTAGCTTTTGTTAGTTAGGAACATAGGCCTAATACGAATTTTTGCCTAGACCTTTTTTTAAGGTAAACTTGCGATAATTATTTATTCAGTTCAAAATTCTGTGTCTACGAAGCAGGAATGTTGCCCTATTAAACTATAAATCAAATAACTATGTCGGAAATCAATTGTAACCAACAAATTGCTTCTCAAAATGGCGGCACACATTCCGCAAGTGTGTGAGAAGTATACAACTTCGGTTACTTGTATACTTGCATACTTCACTTGCAGTTCGGACAGCACTTACGTCACTTCCGTCGACAGGTACGCACAAGTGTACTTCAGGCGAATTCGGACACTGCCTGATTCGTCGCTTAGTGGTTGTTTATACAAGCAAGCTTACCTTATCGACAACGCATGAGCAGGGACCCTATCATCTCAGGTTTTAATTTGGTGCAATGCTATGTGTCACATAAGTGTTTGTTAGTTTCACATGTGATTGGAAGAGGCATTTCAAATCCGCGTTATTATTTAAGAGAAGGATGGACCCCCGCGGAAATCCCGCGTTCAAGGTCAAGAAGCGAGGGAGCGATACGGGCGACACTAACACGCACGCCTAGCGCCTCATCGCTTCTACGCGCAAGGCGTGTATTGTTTTCGCCGTGACGTTGTAGTGTGCAGATTAGATCAGAAACAGGAGGGGGGGGATATTACAACCAATCAAACACCACAGATTAACTCTATGAAGACTATGCCCGCGTGTAGCTCTTGTAAAACTAGTATAAGAATATTTGTTTGCCCATAAAACACAAAACTGACCTGGATGTACTTACTTTGACCCCTTATTTTTGTCATGATTTAAGTACGATAAAACTTAGCATTAAAGAAAATTGCCGCTAGTAGAAAGAATAATTTTCGTACAGTTTACACGATGGACATGTTGATGACTGCAAATACTGCTCATTAGGAAAGACCGTTTGATTGGTAGACTGCCAATTCCGCACTTTGTTTGCTGACATACGACTAATAACGAACATCTGATGCAGTTTCGACAAATAGGACGAGGGTAAGAAAAAAAAAGAGACCAATAGAGTATTGCGTCCTTACAGTGGTGTAAATAAGTGACTCACTTCTAGTTTGTCTTTAACGCTGGTAAAAGTCGGCCGACTTCAAAGTGTTAACGCTATTCGTAGTATATGTTCAAATATTGTGGCCTTTCGTCCTCCCACTTGCCCTCTAAAGATGGGAGGGAGGTCGCTGTGGCCCGCAGGAGCGGAAAGTTATGCCCCGGCAGTATTACAATGTTACGATGTGGGGTAGCACCAGTAAACCAGCGTCAACACTGAAGGAGAGACAAGTTATGCCCCGGAAGCCTTGCAATGTTTCGATGTGGGGTAGCACCAGTAAACCAGCGTCAACACTGAAGGAAACCTGATGCTGGGTTGCAGACTCTAATTAACGCGCCCGATTGACCCAGAAGGGGAGAAAGGAGCAGTATATAGCAGGTTAGAAGCCTTCGTCACTTGAGTCTTTGTGATTCGGCATATGTTGGTGCTGCGTGTAGGTTCCTTTAACGTCGGCGTGCCCATCCTCTGATTGGCTGCACGGGACACTGTGGGCTGGGCTGGGCTGCCAGCAAGTTACATGGCACTGATTGGCGGTCGGCTTTGCACGGGCTGGCCAGTGTTGCCACGTTGCTGGAGTGCGCGGAGAGGTACAAGTGGCTCGTGTTCTTCAGCGCCGTGTGTCTCAGAATGACGTCACTGCCACGTCATAAAAAAGGGACGTGTTGGCTGGAGTGTGCCGCGAGGTGTAAACATCACATGGAACGTGCCCCGGCCGGCTTCCAGGCTTCGAGACACATCAGCATCGCCCTTTCTCTCGTAGCGGAGTCGCTCGCTACAGTGTCACGTCGATTGCCGACCGCGGTCCAGCAGCCCGCTCAGCCTCGACAACCCCTACAAGAGTTGCCGTCACCACCAGGTACGTCTAAGCTTAGGTGATGTCCGAATTCAGGTCTACACTTGTGTACTTGCATCCTTGCATACTTTACTTGCCCTTGGTACCAAACTTGATGAATTCGGACATGCAGTCTTGTTGGCTTCGGCAGCCGCTATTAGTAGAGACCTGAAGAATTCGCGAATTAATTTTGGGACAGGCTAGAATCCAAAACACGTGTGTTTATATAACTTCAACCATTGGTCCACACGGTGTTCGACATTCCCTTGAGAACGCTGGCCCAATCGTATCCTTATACTGTGACAGCAGGCAGCCAATGTGCAGCTGATATCGGCATATTTGTGCATACGAATGTAGAGTCTAGCCTGCCGGTCACTGAACACGCGAATTTTTCAGGTCTCTCGCTATTAGCCATCTAATATTTTTTAATTAATATGTATTCATACAAAGAATAACTTGACAATTGCCGACAGTAATATCGTTAACACTATGAAGTCGGCAGACTTTTACCAGCGTTACAGACAATCTAGGAGTGAGTCGCTTATTTACACCACTGTAATGACGCCATACTCTTATTGGTCTCTTTTCTTTCTCTTACCGTCGTCCTATTGGTCAAAACTGCAACAGTCATTCGTTATTGGTCGCATGTCAGCCAACAATGTGCGGAGTTGGCAGTCTACCAACCAAACGGCCTTTCGTAATGAGCAGTATTTACAGTCCATCGAGTTCATTTTATAAACTGCACGATAATTATTATTTCTACCTGCGAAAATTGTCTTTAAAGCTAAGTTTTATCGTATTTAAATCGTGACAATAATTAGGGGTCGAAGTAAGTACATCCAGGTCAGTTTTGTGTTTTATGGGCAAACAAATATTCTTATACTAGTTCTGTACTGGCGACACGCGGGTATAGTCTTCAAAATGTTAAATAAAGGATTAAATAATATTTATATCTGATTTATACAACATCTATTATCTTGCTGATTGTACGTGAGTTTGCAATTTTTATTGTTGGCTTTACCTTAGCTTTTGTAGATTATGAACGTACGCCTAGTGAAAATTTATATTTTAAAACCTTTCTTTAATGCGCGCCTTACGATACGTATTAACTCAGCTCAAAATTCTAAAACTGCCAAGTAGTAATGTTGCCCTACAGAAATCTAAATAAAATTATAACGTCGAATAAAAATTGCAACCTACAAATTGCTTCTCAAAATGCCGGCACGATTACCACAATTACGCGAGATAAATCTTCTAATACTTGTATAATTGCATACTTCACTTGCAGTTCGGACAGCACGTGTGATATCCCGTCCGGGGACAGGTACGCACAAGTACACATTTCAGACAAATTCGGACATAGTCTTAGTTCACAATAGAAAGCATAAGAGTACGCACAGAAAATGGGTCATGTGTACAAGAATGACCGTCATGTGTGCAAAACTGCACATAACAGATAATGTGCGCGAGAGTTGCACACAAAGGAAATCGTTATATTTCATTCCTTGCGCAGGCGCATGTAGCAACGGCCAGTCGGAGAATAGTATGACATTTTCAGTGAGTTGTTTATTTAAAATGGAAGAGTGGTTAATGCTGCAGAAACTAAGGAATCCCGGAAGATATTAATTTAAAAAAAAATAACAGGCAACAGTTTACTAAAAGATATTTTTTAAAGGTTGAAGAAAGCCAAAATTTTAAATATTTTAAATTGCTGAAAAATTTCAACACTGTATCACAAACTGTTTAAAAAAAAAAACATTATTTACGATCACTACCAAATTACGTCAAACGCCTCTCAAAATTTCATCGGCTGGTAGTGTGAATGTTCTGCTGTTATGTTCTTTGCTCGGTTCGTACGTATTTTTATTGTGGATTCAGCCTTACGGGACACACATTATTGTGATGGGCTTAAACGATATTTGATATAGTGAGCAGCGAGTTTTTCTGCAAATCTGGTAACACCGGATCCGATCCTTGTTCTCTTGCAAATATTATATTGACTTATAGTCAGTAGGGCGTGTCTGAAGATATGTGGCGCAGTTTCGAAAGTAAATGAAATATACATGACTGTGGAGTTCGGCTGGTGTTGTAGAAATAATTCGTGAAACTCTCCACTCTATTCAAATTGGCGAATGGTGCTTAGCCACATTACTAGCGAGTGAGATCAATCTTCTCGCACGTGATGCTGGAGTTAACCAGTGCACACGTATAGTTGGCTTCTGTGCTGTCAGGTATTCTGTTTCCAGGGTTTGTTCATGAAGCGGGCAGCTACGAAAGCCAGCGCCTCGACCAACTAGCCACAAGTCGCGTTTTTGATCGCATCGAAGGTTTTCGCTCGCTTTTTTTCTCCGGAATAACATGAATACAACATAAGTTGTCGCCGTGCAGGACGAGTTTCCTCGCGTAAGTTGCAGTAAGAAGCAAAGCAGTGCTCCATTGCAACGTTGCCAGCACTGCATTAACTTGTTGCTGAAACTGGTTGTGCAGCTGGAGAAAAGTCTGGAACTCGCATTCGGTAGCTTCCTGGCCATATTGGGTTGAAGAAGTAAAGCAAGTTAATTACTTATTTGATGGTTAAAAAAAATGTAACTGTAGCTTATTTACACACCCGTTTAAACATTTTCTGGCAAACATAAATTTTTGGTTTCAGGTGTTGCAAACGATACAATTTTTGACGGATGCTGCACTTGAGCTGACAGAATTTGTTCAATTATCAGCAATAACATGTTTTATGTATCATTTGCCTAAGGGAAAGATCTTCGAGAATTGAGCCTTACAGTTTATAACAGCGGCCCAATATAAACGCCACGTGCATTGAGCGTACATTTTGGTACACCTGGTTTAATTGGTTAATTATTCCTAAAGGGGGAGGTGGGTGAAATATTGGTTTACAAATAAAACTTAATTTTCTGTATCATGCTTGGAAATGGAACATAGTTATGCCTTATGCTAGATTCTGATCAGGAAGTTCTGACATAGTTTGTAAGCACTTCAGTCAACTGCACCAGGCAGGTTAAAGGCAAACATAAATTTCAAAAATTGATGATCTGTCAATGTATTTGTGTAACCCTTTGCAGAATTTCTATTATTTGTTTTGTTATATACATTAACATTAATGTCCTTTACCATTAATGCAAAATTTCAGTTAGAATGGGGTCACGGTGGCTGAGCGGTTAGCCCGCTCGCCTCACACCAAGGCGATCCGGGTTCAATCCCCGGTCGGGTCACCGGACTTTCGTCGGGCGATGACGTTGGTCAGCGGGTTTTCTCAGGGATATCCCGTTTCCCCCTGCCCTTCATTATGGCGCTGCTCCATACCTCAATCTCCCTAATCGGCTCTCAATTCTGCGCTGTTAAAGAGCCGCCCAAGTCTCTTCATTCATTCATTCATTGAGAATAACTAAGTTTTAATGTGTCCCAGCTCAGTTAAAATATACGTGACCGAGACTTTCCACGAAAATATTTGTGTGCTACATGCACTATTGCAGTTTTACTTCTGTTATTGGCCTCGTCTTTTTCTGGCATGATATTTTCTTACACGGCTGGGCCAACCGGGATTAATTTACTTAAATAGTGGCCGTCCATGATTCGTGACCAGACAGCTAGGCCGCTTAGGCTATTAATTAAAGTCATCCAATGAAGAAAAATTAAGCTTCTTGAAGTTTGATAAAATGGAGGTTCTCGATTGTATTTAAAATTGTGGAACTTAAAATTTAATCTCAGAACTTTTGAAGAACTTGGGCTTGTGCTAGGTGAAATTAAATACTATTACTCGGCATCTGCTGTGACGTCATATTCTAATTGTGATCTGACCTCGCTCCACTGCAGTTAAGTAGACTTTTTCCATTGCCTATCGTAGCCAATAATTACCTGTTCTGAAAACAAATATATCGATGATAATGGCAGACTCTCCTGCCCAAATTTCGGTGGGTTTACATGTTGTTTATAACTACTAAGGAGTCAAAGAACGTTAAGAGAGTAGTGTATGTGAAAAACAAAAAACGTGCGTGGCTTTGCCCATTAACAGTTTGAAGTCAGCCAACTTTTACCAGCGTTAAAGACACGCTAGAAGTGAGTCGCTTATTTACGCCACTGTAATGACGCCATACTATTTTTTTTTTCTCTTACCCTCGTCCTTGCTCAAAACCGCATCAGACGTTCATTACTGGTCGTATGGCAGCCAACTAAGTGCTGAGTTGGCAGTGTACCAACCAAACGGCCTTTCGTAATGAGCAGTATTGACAGTCATCAACAAGTCCATCGTGTTAATTCTTGAAACTGAACGAAAATTATTCTTTCTACTGGCGACAATTGTCTTTAAAGCTAAGTTTTATCGTATTTAAATCGTGACAATAATTAGGGGTCAAAGTAAGTACATCCAGGTCAGTTTTGTGTTTAATGGGCAAACAAACATGATTATACTAGTTTTGCACGAGTTGCACGGCAAGTCTTCAAAGTGGTAAAAAACATTTCTCTGCGCGAGAAAGTTCGTGTTGTTGGGTGGTAAGACCGAAAATTTTCTGGCCCGACGGATCGAAGGACGACGGATTGTTGTGAGTCGCTGTGAGCCAAGCTTTATAGCACTTATTCTAACTTCACCCGCCAGCAGAGTTACGCCGCTATAGCAAACAACATGTTGGAACGACGTTTGTCATTCAGCGTCTGGTGACGTACTTGCCAGCTGGCAGCCTGGTCAACATGGAAGAACCTTTCGATGCACGCGGTAGCCAATCAGGCTTCGTCTCTGTGTGGTTTTCTACTCTGCGCCCTGCACGAATCTTCGTCAAAAAGAAATCTAAGAGAAAAAATCAGATATCGCTACCTGGTCAGAGGTAAAACATACTGCTCCATATGGCAGCCGCTAATTAACGTACAACTGAGGTTTCAGCAGACATGTACTGAAGATTTTGGTTAACGTACCAATAAACCCGCTAATTTTGTCTGACCCTACCGTGAAAAAAAAAATGGTATAGTTAGGACCAGAACAATTTGCGGGTTGATTTCGCGACATGCTAAACCTCAAAAACACTCACGTCCTTTTTTTTTTTTTTTTTTTTTTTTTTTTTGCATTTGTTCTATTCGTTATTTTGTACCTCCTAGAGTGCACCGGGCCAATAATACATATGGAACAAAACGCCGGCAAAACTGCCGCCTTTTACGGTGACGAAAAGCAACCAATGAAACGGTGAAACCACTTCCATGATTGTACACAGGGCAGTGAAATATGTCTTACAGACCAATGAACTCACAAATGTTTCAGTTATCTAGGTATAGTTCACGCGAAATGTGTCTTGAGTAAGTGATGGCTATAGACGATAGACCTGGATAATTCGCGTGATTATCTGGGGACACGCTAAACTTTACCTAAACACTTTCGCCTTTGTAATACGTTTGTCACTGGACCATACTTAATTTGACACTACCTGCGCAACTCTGCGCCAATAAATGAACACTTCACAATTGTATGCCCTTATCACGCGCAGGAAGGACGTGGCTCATCATCTGTGCAGCAGCCAATGGGGAAACGACGCCGGCTCCGGTATATACAGTACTGTGAAGTTGACCCTGATGACAATTAATAAAGCGAATTTTGCATGTCTCTAGTGATGGCGCTTTACTGCAAGGTACAGATGCCACCATAAATTCGTACTCGCTTGTTTAAAAGGCAGGTAAAACGATAAAAAAAAAAACATTTTGAAGGACGCCACTGGGCGAGGTGGTTCCCGCGTTGACGTAATGAACGCGCATCCTGAAGGAACCTGGTGCGATTACAGGTTCCGCCGCACTGACTTCGGATTTCCGCCGTTTTCCAGAATCAGTGCAGGCCATAGCCGCAAGATATTAACACTTTGTAGACTATACTCGAGTGTAGCTCGAGAAAAGCTAATTTGAGAATTTCTTTGTTGTACAGAACTAAACTTGCATGGATGTGCAATCTTTGTTCGGCTAGTGTTAAACACGACCTCACAAGAACACCACAGCACAGTAACAATGATATTGTTAACGATAGAATTTTTTTTTTTGTATAGCCACTCAAAGGGACATGATTGAGTGTAAATAATATTACACGGTAAAATACATTTGATTCTGTTAGTATCAACTCGACTATCCATTGGTTGATGACCGACCAACAAAGAACTCTGTAAATTACAAGGTAGTATCCTGTGTGGTATGGACCAATTGGACGATGGTGAGTTCTAACACAGACACCAACAGAACCGGTGTTCTTTGCAGTAGTGGATATAGATGACACTTCTAATTTGTCGTAAGTGCCAGTAAATATGTGCAGACTTCAATCCGTTAAAAAAAAATAGGGAAGTGAAAAAAGCCCTCTTATATTGCAAATTCCAGCCTCACACGCCACCAACAAAATGGCGTCACTGGCTAGCAGAAAGTTGGAACTTCTCTCGACAATCAGAGCATGGTAAGTTAACCACCAGCCAGAAATCCAGCCAATAGGGAACCTTTCGTAGCATTTATTAGCCAGTCAGACACAAAGCCTATTCCCGGAGCTTCGTGCAGCAAATCAGTGAGTATAGTCTGTTCGCGGTTTCTTCACACTTCTTTAATCAAACTTTTGAAAAAGCACTCCATGTAAAGGCTGTTCACGATAAAGTGAGCACTTTTGAAATCAACCTCAGAAAAATGTCACTGCTTCTGCATGCGCCTAGGTATACATTGGCAGGCACACTGAGGATGGCATGCGCCCAGTAAAGTTGGTAACGATGGATGGAAAGTAGTTTCATATCTCAACATCGAATGAAATGGGTTAAGTAACGATTTGTGATAACTTAAATGATTTCTTTCGATTTTTTTTTTAAGCATCGAAGTGTATAAAGTAATGAGGCCCATGGTAATGTTAATTTTTACGTAAGGAGGAAGATTACACAATGAGCCTAGATCTTTAGCAGGGCTTTCAAAAGTACTCATTTTACCGTGAACAGCATATAACAGAAATATATAAAACTTGTGAAACATGGCAGATTAGGAAACAACCAAGCACGTTATCCGTGGGTGATTTTTCTAAGGTTTGATTCAAAAAGTGTTGTTTACTAGATATGCCATGTAATAAAATTAAACTTGTATTTATATTTTATCTGTAAATTACAATATTTCATTTATAAATAATATGAATAACAACAAAGAGAAAATAGACGTGTTAGTAATGCCTAGTAAGATATAGTTCTCATCCGAAATTCTATTACTAGGGATAGGAAAATTTCGCGAGTTCAGTGACCTGTAGTCTAGACTCCACATTACTGTGTATACTCCAGCCTCAATTGCTTGTCCATTGGTTGCTATCCCAGAATGTGGCCTGTGTTACTCCGCACCTGGCAGTAAGGGATTCGCTACTTGCTATTGGCTCAGAGTCATCCAGGGCGCGTCTAATATACTGCGAACCAATTGCAAAGTCAACTCCAGTGTGCACGCGTTTGAAGTCTAGCTTGTCCTGAAATGAACTCGGGAAAAGTTCATATCCCTATCTATTACTAGAGACCTGAAAAATTCGCGAATTTAAAGACATGCAGGCTAGACTCTACAGTCTTATATACAAATATGCCGATGTTAACTGCACATTGGTTGTCTGCTGCCACAGTGGAAGGCGACAATTGGACACCGTTCTCCAGAAGGTGTCACCGTGTGGACCAATGGCTAAAGTTATATAAACGCACGTGTTCTAAATTCTAGCTTGTCCCAAAATGAATCCGCGAGTTCTTCATGTCTCTATCTATTACACTGTGTGAGCACGAATGCGGTGCATCGTCCCTCTGGTGTAATTTTCTAGACTCGGTTAATGTTTGTTTGCATGAGGTGGAGGAATATTGTGGAAGTAGAACTTTAGCAGGGCTTCAGAAAAATTGGAAGTAGACGTGAATGGACTATCAGCTCGTCCACAACAAAGCTAATCCAGTTCTGTGTACTAACCTATCCTGTGTCGTGGCCTTTCTCGCTCGCGATTGGCCTATCAGCGACCTTCGTCTGAAATGGCTGCGCGGTCAATAAAATGTTATGCAACACTTAACCCCTTAACGTGCACTTAAGAACGTACCTACTGACGTACCTGCTTAAGAATCTCTTATAAGAACCGACACTTGGGGACTATGGAGAGGATTTCAGTGAATTCCTGTCACAAGAAGCAACCAAATATGAATGTGCTGTCATTATTGAGGCCAGCTTCTGACCTTTCCCTACAACGATCATGATTTTACTTAGTCTTGAAAATATGATATCTCAAAGAAAAAAATGTTCCCAGTGTACACAATTGTCTACATGTTACACAGGGAGCATTTATTCGACAGGCACTGTACAGTGTACACTGCCAGGCTTGTTGTGCAATTTTAACCCTTGTGAGTTACTAGTTAGTAAACTGTCCTACTTCTCTGCATCACGACAGGCTTATGTCACTGACCATCGAAAACAAAGCCTACAGGTTACTGTTTGCGATCGCGTACAGCATGTAACAAAAATGTTCTTATTTACAACAACTGAAACCGTAACCGAATATGGGAAAAAGAAAAAAAAACAAGTGCCAGACGACCTTAGTGAAACAAAGCTGAGAGAGTGAAGAGATTTGGGCCGCTCTAAACATCGAAGTGTTGAGTACGTAGCAACGCCGGATTGCAAGGGCGGAAGAAACGGGAGAACCCCGAGAAAACACGCTGACTAGTGGCATCGTCCGGCACGATTACCTCCGCGGAAAACCCGGGAGCAACCTCGACGTGAATCGAACCCAGTTCGCACAGGAGAGAGGTGAGTAGTCTAACCACTAACCCTTTAAGGACCACAAATTATCTTGGGACTGAGGACGAGATTGAAGTGAGCTGCCTATATTTATCACTTAAGCCATTTCAATTGTATTTTTTAGTGTATTTTCACATACCATCGTCCTATTGGTCCTGGCTACACCGGGCATGCTTACTGGGCCCTGCAATGTTTATTATTGGCTGGCCGTCGGCCAATGAAGTAGCGCGTTGACTGCGTGGCAATTAATGTGTCACGGAGGAGTTCACATGTTTTACAATAATTCGTGTTCACTTGAGAAATTATTAAAAATAACAGTTTTATTTTTACGAAATGAAATGTTGAATAACTGTAATTTTTTTTTTAGTTTGATTCCGATATAGTTTAGTGGATTGGTAAAACTATTAAAACTGTGAATTTTGTCTCGAAGAGCAAAAAATACCTCCGTATATATACGTGCATACTCCTCAAAGGGCTGAATCCTTACCAACCGGGATCCGAACCCGGCCTCTATCCCCCTCCCAAGCAGCGAGCAGGTGGTGGCCAGACACGTTAGTGAAAACGGCGGGCTCGTGAGTGAAATGCATTCCAAGTGGAGCGTCTGCCAGAGAGCGCGTAAACAGCCGGTAATTGGTTCGGAACTGGAGAAAACTGCCCACGAGCCAGCCACCTCGCGGCTACAGAGTACCTGACATTACAGAGGCAGAACTGCCGCTTGAAACCGCGAGCTCGAGCCTCACGCGCCAGCAAGAGGGCGTCACGGGCCAGACAGATGCTAGAACGTCGCTCTGCCTGTAGCGCCTGGAAGCCTACACCGAGACGTTGAGGAGGCACGTAAGAGTGAGTGTGAACCTGCGCGTCCAAGGTCAAGAAGCGAGGGGGCGATACGGGCGACACTAACACGCACGCCTAGTGCCTTATCGCTCCTACGCGCAAGTCGTGCAGCGTTTCCGTCGTGACGCTGTACTGTGTAAATTAGATCTGTAACAGTGGGATTTTATTACATGCAGCGAAAGCCCGCAGGTTAAACTACGTCCGTATGTTTGTGCTTTTCTCTTGTCGCTTAAGGAAACTGCATAGGCATGCTTCAAAAATGCGATATTTGACCATTTTAAAGAATTTCTCTCCGTGAAGGTACTTAATATGTTAGATGTAAAAACATAAGTCTCATAGGTAATAGTTTTTTACCTTCTCTTGCAAAAGGTCGTGTTTACAGAACCTATATTTACCGAGATACGCGAATACGTGCAAACAACGATTTCACAAAAAATGTTTTACTTCACACCCCCCTTAAGACGCCCGTCTACCTAGAGCTTCTTTCCGCGGTTTAAACTGAGAGGCGAAGGAGCGTTAAGGGCGACACTGCTACGCGCATCTAGTCCCCCATCGCCACTAAGCGCAAGGCTCTGAACTTCCGTGCAGTGTTCTCGTCGTGCTGCGTTTACCTATGGGACTTTCAGAGGCGACTCTATTATTTTATTGGTGCAAAGTGTGAAGGAAGGTTCAATGCATGCCTCTTGACTAGTTCTGTATGGATCTGACACGTACATTTTGAGATACAGAGCTTTGAAGACAAAAAAAACGTTTTTAGCCATTATGGCGTGCTCTGAAATGGTGTCTCTAATTAACGCGAGGTCTTGAAAACACTCAACATCCTTCGTCTGAAATGTGTGTTCTTGTTGTAGGTCAGTACACTGGACGCATGTTGAATAGTTTCGTAGAAAAACGTGTATTTCGAGAACTCTGTAACGCACTTCAAGGGTCAGGTAGACGGGCGCCTTAAAGCGGTTTTCACATTAGAGCGTCGCGATGCGGCGCGTCGCGTCCGACGCTCGTCGCCAGCGACGAACGTTATTTGCGTCTCCACAATAGAGCGATGTTCTGACGCCGGCCGCCGGCGACACAGACCGTGCTGCCATCTGTTATCCTGCAAGGAAGCTTGCAATGAAATACTGAAAACGAACGAAATGCAGTTTCGTTTCTTGCCGTTTAGTTAGTGAAATTGTTATTTTTTTATATTATTTAATAACAGTACTCTATTGAAATTAAAAATGGTATTGTATAACATTAACGACTCTTCAGGCACCAGAAGACACACTTTCGTTTTCCTAAAGGTAAATTAGGTAAAATCCATGTAAATTCGGACTCCAATTAATATCTCAGGAAAACGTTCGTTATGTATATTCTCATTTGTTCTTTATCTCAGCTTCTCGCCAGTTTATTTACTATGAAGTTCACAAACGTAATTATTCTTCTTCCGCGACGCTGGCGACGAGCGTCTAAACCAATGTTCGTCGCTCGTGCAATGTTCTCGACGCTCGACGCTAGCGTCACGGCTCTGATTGGCTGATGCTCGACGCTACGCTACGATCTGCTGTGAAAACCGCTTAAGGGTCACATGTACTGAAACGTTTTCTGTGAAATGTTGCGCGGATTTCGGTAAATAGATGTTCTGGAAATACTAAGTTTCGCCAGAAAGGATATAAAACTCTGTCCCTATATTTTCACTTCAATCATATTAACTGTGTTAATGGAGAAATAAATCCACAGAAGTTGTCAAAAATAGCATTTTTAAAGCTTGCCTATGCATTTTCTTTAAGCGATAAGAGAAAAGCGCGATTATACGCAGGTAGTTTGATCTGTGGACTTTCATTGCGTGTAATAAAATTACACCGTTGCAGATCTAATCTACACAGTAAAGTGTTAGGACGGAAACACTGCACGCCTTGCGCGTAGGAGCGATGAGGCGCTAGGCGTACATGTTAGTGTCGCCCGTATCGCTCACTCGCTTCTTGACCTTGGACGCGCAGCTACATAGTCCTCTTAACATCGAGGTCTTGAAGGGTGCAGCGAGGCGAGTACAGAGCAGCGCCGATATATAAGGCGCGGTAAACGGGAGAACGCCGAGAAAACCCGCCGACCAGTGGCATCGCCCGGCGCGATTACCGCATGCGGAAATTCCGGGAGTGGCCCGGCCGTGGATAGCACACAATACGCCTTGGGCGGGAGGCGAGTACGTTATACATGGGGTGATTTTTTGGAAGGTTTGATTGGACAAGTGCGAAGAAATCGCGCACAGACAACGCACAGAGACGAAATGGCGAAGCGCGTCGTTTGATGTGGACGTATCCGTTCTCTGATTGGTTGCGCGAGACTGTTTGAACGGGTCTTGTGTCTAGTGAGCGCGTGCTGCGAAGTCTGGGCAAGTAGGTTTGCAAGGCTCTGATCGGCGAGCGGCGTTCTAGCGTTCTACTGGTAAGTGACGCCATTTTGCTGGCGTGTGATACTCGAGTTCGCGGTAGGGCCACCCTTTTTTTTCACTAAAAGATTTACGCGAGGGCTAGATTCCAATGTCCTATTGCATACACACAGTTTTTTCTTTGGATATTGGCCACTTGACTTTGTCGGGAAACAGTTCCTTACCAACAGGACAAATAAAAATTCGGTAACTCCTACACAGATTGTCCGTGATTCGTTGTTAGACAGTACAATGCGTGACAGTTAAACTCATCCAATTACGAACGTGAATCTGAGCTCTAGTGTTTTGGAGTAGAAGTAGACCTGAAATTTTTTCGCGAAAAGCAAGTGGCCCTAGTAATACCCGTTCTACCTCTGTATTCTCTACTGCTCTGCGCCCCAGACCAGGCAGGCCTGTTACGACGACGAGTTTCAGGGGCTATTGTCTCTCAGTTCTGGTGAAGTCTCCCGGAGTGTGGTGAATAAAATGTGATCCAACTGCAGTTTACTATACCTATACATATTATGCAATTATTTGAAATCTACCATGACCTGAAATCAATTCGCAGAATTTATCATTATTAGATACCTGAAGAATTCGCGGATTCATGTTGGGACAAGCTATAATTCAAAACACGTGTGTTTATATAACTTTCGCCAATGGTCTACACGGTGCTTGAGACCTCCTGGAGAACGCTCGTCTAATCGTCGCCATCTACTGTGACAGCATACAACCAATCTGTAGAAACCTGCGCGTTATCATTTGGCATCAAGCTAAACTGCACAGTACTATATATACTCGGGCCGGCTTCGTTTCTCTATTGGCTTGTGCATAAATGTGAAGCCACTCCGTTTGTGACTGGACTGCATGTCTTTGGACTAGACAAATGTGGAATGTTTATTTATTGGCTAAGAGTTACCCAGAGAGTGTCAAAGTATGGTCCAATGAAAACTTTATTGCAAAGGTACATGTGTTTGAAGTTGAACGTGTCCCCAAATAATAACGCGAATTTTGCAGGTCTCTACTAATGTGCAATTGATATCGGCGTATTTGTACATACCACTGAGGAATCTAGCCTGCAGGTCATTGAACTCGCGAATTTTCAGATCTCTACTCATTATTAGTTGAGACCTGAAACATTCACGAGTTCAGTGACTTTAAGGCTAGACTATACAGTCTTATGTACAAATATACCACTGTCATCTACACATTGGTTGTCTGCTGTCACAGTGGAAGGTAACAATTTGATGCCGTTCTCCAAGAGGTGTCAAACAACGTGTGGAACAATGGCTTAAGTTATATAAACGTACGTTTTTTTAATTCTAGCTTGTCTCAAAATGAATCCCCTAATTCTCCACATCTCCAATTATTAGAGACCTGAAAATTTCGCGATTTCAATGGCCAGCAGGCTAGACTCTACAGTCGTATGCACAAATATACCGGTATCACCTGCACATTGGTTGCTCTGCTATCACAGTATAAGGATACGATTGGGCCAGCGTTGTCAAGGAAAAGTCGAACACAGTGTGGACCAATGGTTGAAGTTAAATAAAGGCACGTGTTTTGGATTCTAGCGTGTCCCAAAATAAATTCGCGAATTCTTCAGGTCTCTACTCATTATCTATTATTTTAGAATTTACGGTAAATAGAGCTCCGATTATTTCACTAATTCGTTCAATTATAATTCAGTTACGTACGTATTTGTTATAACATAATCTTTTAGGCGCGCAGAGTGTAATTGTGGACCAGTAATAAACAGGAGAGAACAAAGTGACCAAATATTCGAATGCTCTGTACAACATCTTCGTATTATGGCAGTAACGATAGGTAAGTAGGGTTTGACGTCTCGTCAATATGGTGACATCAAAGACTGAGCAGATCGCTTCGACAGTCAAGATTTGGGACATAATCGGCCAAGGCCCATATTAAGGAATAATCCAGAAATTCGCCTTACATGGTTTCGGTCCGTAGCAGGAATCAAACCCGAGCCCTCGCTAATGCGAGTCCATCGTGTTACACCTTTGCGTCACTCGGCGTTGTGTGAAATCCCTGTTCAGCACACATGATTGATTGCCTTCTGTCACATGTAGAGCTCAACCTGCTACACGCCTATTGACCGACATCAGCCTGTGACAAAGTCAGAAGAGTAATACATTGTGGTTACGTCGACTTTTCCTTTAATATATATATATATATATATATATATATATATAATAAGGGAACGATTTCAGGCCACTAATTTAACCAATGCACTTCAAAAAAATAGTTGCCACACAGAACTACAAAAAGAATTTCGCTACCAACTTTACTGAAGCAATGAGAAAGAATATTTACTTAATGTGAAATCATAAACATACATCCAGGGGTTTCTCGAAGGTAACACATTCAGTGAATGTTCAATCAACGAGAGTAATATGTTGCTGATTAAATATTTACCTTACAGTATTTGTCCTAAAATAATATATAGATTTTAAAAATTTATGATTTTTACTAATAAAAAAAAGAGCAGAGAATCAACACTGGGTCATCTTTTACCATACTTTAAAAACCACAGGCGTTCTAGCTAATCATTAAAATAAATCTCTGTCTTGTTTTGATACCATATACATCAAACAAGTTCACAAGTATTCATTACCACACTACCTACGAATCAGACAAATAGCTATTGCGACGTTCCAATAGGGTTGTAAATATTTCTGAGACGTTAGAGTCGCTTGTGATATACGATATGTATTTAGTTTGTGGAGAGATTGCGTCAAAATATTGTCATCAACCTTATATAATCAACGAAGTTTTACACGCGCTATTCTTATACTGGGGGATATCCAGTGTTTTAACAGGCAGCAGCAATTCATTTTTTGTAATGGTGTATAAAACCTACAGATTCGACATCATGTTTCATAGGCACCTGTCGACTGGAGCGCACACAGAATTATTGCATATCCTCGAGTGCAAAAGTTGTCATTCTGTAGCGAGCCTGGCTCACACTACTGAGGTCGAGGGTTGATCCTGGAAGAATATTTTTCCGAAAAGATATTCCACTCCCTTTCGAGAAAAAGTACAGGGGGCTACTGGTGCAGATACGTCATGTCTACGTTCTCATTTGTTCAGTTATTGGGTTAGTATTTTAAACCTGAAGCTCCATATCGCTACAAATATAATTTTTTAATATCTTCTCGCCTATAAAATCTCGTACACCGACATAGCGAAAAAGCGTGATATTAATGTTGTCTTTCAGAAATTAAATATAGCCGAATAAACCGCTCTACTTAAACATTCATGATTAACATGACGAATTGATGCACCATATACCATACATGAGTTCCGTTCACTGTTTGTGAAGATGACCACGCCCTCGAAATACAACGGATGTCCCACGAATATTTTTCGGCAAACCGGAATGAATTTTGGGCGGACGAATGATAAAAACACGATGTAGACAAAGCGTAAAAGCCAATGAGATTACGAGCATTTAACTTGCTCTGTTGGAACCGAAGATTTCTCAACAGCTGATAAACTTCCAGCATTTCGTTGGCATTGCAGCATACGGCCTGTTGGCGACGAAGATTTCGCAACACAATTTTGCTGAGTGTAAAAAGTGCTAGGGTACTTTAACCCGTTCAGTGCGCGTGTCCATGATGGAGGACATGTTGCACGACAAGGGTATTTATTGTTCGAACTGTACCCAACAAGAAAACAGTGCCAGGAGTTATGAGCGTGCTTGTAGCTAGACACGTGATTTGTTGACGTCTTAGTACTTCCCATCTGTGAACGGTTAATTCTGACATCAAAGAACACCCTGTGGTTTCTTCGCTGGTTCCGAAAATCTCGCTCAACACGAGTACAGCGCACCCCAAGAAATTTAACGATTGAAAAAGTTGAGCTCGGGTATTAATTCAGGACTGAATCAGAGGCGTGATGTGAAGTGTTGCAAGGTAAGCTGTGTTTTTCTTTGCGCTATACCTATTTGTTTGACTGTGTACACATCGTCAATTTCAACGGAGTGGTCCATTTGACGTCACAGGACGGCGTGTATTCACGGTTGCCACCTTTTTTTCATAGGAAAATTCCCTGACATTTCCCTGATTTCCAGACAAAAAGAATCTTTTTTTCCCCTGACGTTTTTCTAACATTTTTTTTTTCTGTAAGGATGGGCACCTTTACATTGTAACACACTTTTACAACAAAATACTTCTTCGATCTTACAAAATTGCTCACCACGTAGATTACAAAGAAAAATACCCATAATACACAGTCATTAAAACAATTATATATTATTCCGGCAGCGGTGCACGATTAATGACAGAACTGCCAAATACAGCATGCATATCCCTAACTTTTTTTTAATTTCCTGACATTTCCTGGTTTTGCAGGTTTTCCAGACATGTGATAACCCTGGTATTCGGTGCCTCGCCACTCTCTCGTGAATGACCGCAGTACATTTAGTTTCTCACGACTCCACTCTGGTTACTGGTTCCCGCTGTGGGCATCGGGTATGCACAATACTGAGCAAACGCCAGCTTACCTTGCAATACTTCACACGCCACTGGACCGAACGGGTTAAAATGAGTAAATAAAACGTGCGTTGAACTCACCTGCTAGTTTGGGGACCGCTTCAAAGACAGGATGTGTATAAATCCTTCAGCTCCAGTGGTAGACCTCGTCCAGAGACGCTCGACGACTCGCGACAGTGGGCTATGTAGTACGACCGGGCGGGCAGGAGGTGACCCGACGTGGGCGGGAAGCTCGGAAGGGAGATAAATAGAGTCTCTCGACAAGTGTCAATCGCGGTACCCTGGCTGCTGTGTGCGTGGCTGCACGCTACAAGCAGGCACAGGCTGCGCCGACTGGAAACACTCCTCTCCGCTAGACCGCCTCGCCGTGGCTGCCGAGTTTCACTCGTCCGTCACAGTCGCCTCCCTCGCTCTTCAGGTTCTCCCACCTACAGACCTCCCCTACCACCTCTCCCCTTCACACCAGACCTCTGGCTGCTTCCTCGGGGACAACTCCCTGGACCTCCTGGCAGCCCGCCCTCTGCTTCTTCGGCGCAACCTTGGCGGGATGCCCTCGACACATGATCAACAAACATTCTAGCCAATCAAGACGTGAAATCCACCACTGCATGGACACCAGGACTGTGTCCAAATTCACAAACTACCAGCTGTTAAAGGCTGTTCACGCTAAAGTGAGCACTTTTGAAACCAACCTTAGAAAAATGTCACTGCCTCGAACTGCATATATTTTTACGGGCGCACTGTGTGACATGCGCCCAGTAAAGTTGGTAACGATGGAGGGGAAAGTAGTTCCATATATCCAGTAAAGTCAGGGCTTTCAAAAGTGCTCATTTTACCGTGAACAGCCTATACCTGGCTTCGTGTGAGAGAATGAGTGAATGAAGAAATTTAGATGGCGCTTAACATCAAAATCTCAAGAGCCGATGATAGTGAAGCGAGGTGAGAATGGAACAGCGCCGGAATGCTAAGGGCGGTGGAAAATGGGAGATCGCCGAGAAAATCCGCTGACAAGCGGCATCGTCCGGCACGATTCCCACAATTCGAAAATCCGGGGGTTGATGCCGCCGGGGAATCGAACCCAGTTCGCCACGGTGGGAGGCGAGTAGTCTAACCGCTACACCCCCGCGGCCCCTAACTGGCTTTGTGTATTAAGTTCACAAGTAAACAGATACTGGGAAATTGAAAAAACAAGAATTTGCCGATATAACTAATGAGCTTCTATAAGGATGCAAATAATTTTGATGAAGTTCTTTAAACGTTAGATGTTACGTACGTCTCAATGCCGCGTATAGTGATCTCGTTAGAGATGCGAAGAGAAAATGTGCAATATTATTGAGGCAATTACAAATACACACGTGTCTGGGACTCGACCACAAACGCCTCGTAGTGTAAAGCTGGCATCCAACCAACTAGTTGACGAAAGTAAGATTCGGAGCATCAACTTCGGTAGTAGTTGAGCTGAGAGATTTGTACGGCTCTTAACAGCGAGGTCTTGAGATCCGTACTCCGGTAGTAATCAGTCTAAAGTCGTGGTATACTGAGTTTACGAACTTCAAGTATTAACAAGGTGATCATTCTGAAAGAAGAGAGTGAGTCAATTAGGTTTACATAGCCTCCCATAGCACTACTTATGTGGAAAATGTAGTGATAATAGTTTGAATGTTTCCCTAGATATGGCATTAAATCTTTACTTCCGCATTTGGCGCTATCGTATAAAAATACCTAAAAACAAGCTCTGTATAGGCATATTTGATGCATCTACCAGATACAGTCAGCATAAAATGTTTGACTGACATTTGTCAAACTATTTAATAGATATGATAAATTTATCTAAATAATCTATATTGCACCATTTTGAAAAGAATGACTGTCCCACCTAAATCTTGTAAATTTTCATGCCCCACTCTAGTACTACATGGATGAAAAATTTGTGGATATTCAATGTTTGGTTCATGGAATATAATATGCATTTTATCACTTGGCACAAACTTACAAAAAGGCGGCAAAATATTATTTCTATAAGCATATTTTATGTTTCTAATATATACTCTCAGCATACAAAGATAAATAATAATTGCTTAAATTGTTTAATACATTTGACAAATTTATCTAAAATAATTATGTGCCAGCCATACTGTAAGTAAAGCCAGACACACTGTATACATAGCTTACTGTAGCACTATTTGTGTACAAAGTTTGGGGGGAATCGGTTAATTGGTCCAGGGCATATCACGTTAAAACTCCACTTCTCTCATGTGGTAATGTCTTCATTACCAAAGAACAAAAAGGTTATATATTGATGTATTTGCATTTTCTATGTTTGTCATAGATAGTGCTACATATTGAAGTTGGTTGAAAAAGTTTGGGTCATATTGCATTGGCTGTTATTTTGAAAATATATGACTGCCTACTTAATTCAAATAAATTTAGATGGACTACAAAAGCTTTACTTGTTTCCTGCATTTCGTAGGTATAAAATATTTGTTTCCCGAGACAGGACACAAAAGTTTAGTATCTCCTGTTGTACAATTTTGCAAAATGGCTGACAAATGACTTTTATATAAAAACTCATTTGATGCTTGCGTAGGTAACTGCCAGCATGTAAAGTTAAGTTGAAATTGGTTACATTGTTTGGTAGATATTTAATCAGTCCTAAATGTTTATATGGCTGCAATTTTGTAAATAATAATTTCACGCACTAAAACGTGTCAGTTTACATCACCTACTGTAGTATTACGTGAGTGACAAATGTATGAATTGGTTGATTATTTACAGATATATGGCTGATACTTTATTTTTCATGTGTCACTATCTTAGAAAATGGCAGACAAATGAGGCTGTGTTTTGACTTATTTGAAGCTTGTAATAGATCATTTCTGCATAATAAGTTTGGTTGAAATTAGTCATACGGTATAGTAGAAATTACAAATAAACATAACATATTTATAAGGCACCGATTCATTAAATAAGTCCTTTATCCATCTAAATTGCATGTATGAACAAGGCCTTCCATAGTTGTACTTATAGCCAAATTTGGTAGTAATCATTAAAATATAACGTAAAAACTTAATTTTCCACGTTGTGCTGTTTAAAAAAATGGCGGATTAATAATATTATGGCTTTCTGAATTCAGTGCCCATATCAAGCATTGACAATGTACCAAATTTGGTTTTACTCGGTTAAACGGTTCCCAAGATATAATTTTAAATGTTCATTTTTCAATTTTAACCCTTTTTAAAAATGGCGGATTAATAACATTTTCGGTTTCTGAGCTTACAATACGTACTCTCAGCGTATCAAATTTGGTTTAAATTGGTGTAATAATTTCCGAGATTTAAAGTTAAATTTTAATTCTTTCAATTTGCATTATTTACCTAAACTGCCTGAAAACTCGATTCTTACGCTCTATCAGCGTAGTAAATTTTGTGTAAATTGGGTAAATGTTTCCTAAGATATCAAGGATAAAATTTATTTTTAAAATTTTCACTATATTCCCATGTGATTGACTAATACAAGTGTCGCTTTCTAAATCCAATGTTTATATACTGCACTTTCAACGTACCGAATTTGGTTTAAATCGATTGAATGGTTTCCGAGATATGACCCAATGCCGTAAATTAAAAAATTTCTGTCATGCTGAAAACAAGTACCTGGAGTGAATGAGAACTATAAGAACTCCGATGGCATTAATAAATACTAAATGTGGACCTAAGTTTTGATGAAATTCAGTTATCAGGTTTAAAAGTTATTAGTGGGGTTGGAGGGGGGAGGGTTACATTCCAGACATACATTTAGGTGATTGCATTAGCATATCTTTACTACGGAAAGTATACTAAAACGGATGCCTTGGTAGTATTTTTGGGTTTGCACGGAGTTCCTAGCCCGAGGGCCGTACTTCAGACTGATTGGTAGATGTATTTTCGGCTGTCTATGGAATGTACGCCGACACGTGGCGATCCTAGTCGGCCACCCATCCAAGTACTGAGGACGACCGACACTGCTTAACTTAGATATCAGGAGACATCCGAGCATATCAACGCGGTGGCGAACAGAGACGGAATGGCGTGGTAGTTCATTTGATGTGGGCGTACCCACTCTCTGATTGGCTATGCGAGGCTCTGGGACAGAACTTATGTCTGATTGGTTTCTGTGTGCTGCGAAACATTTCCTCTTTACTGGGCTGCCGGCTGACGAGTTACTTACCAGGCGCTAATTGATGAACGGTCGTCCGAAATGTTGCTGGCATGTGATATTAGAATTTATCTTCTGTATTCTCAAGTGCTCTAGGGCTGTTTATATCTCTGTCACACTGTTGATGCTCACTAACGAAGGGGCGCTGGTCTGGTCCGCCACTAAGAGGACCCGTTCACTAAGCGAGTTAGTAGAGGTTAGATAGGTCTCGGTCCCATCGAGGTGGCTCATGTTGGCAAACCCGGGATGAGCTGTTGAAAGGTGAGATGGTACTACTCCACCCACCGCAATTGGAAAGGGGGTATCTCTTTCTATTGGATTGCATTCAACTGCAGCCATTTAAAGGCAACTGTGCCTCAAACAGTTATGTTTTGTCTGATTGCGATTATTGACCTGTAGGTGTGCACGATCTGAACTTAACCCCCCACCCCCTTTTTTCTTTTTGGCTGAAATGGGATTAGGGTGGCTGAAGTGGCAATTGTGGTTGTTAGATATGGAAAAAGCGCAGTGCACACTGAATGCTCTGGGTTTTACTCCCGTCATACCATCTTGGATCAGGTACGTGAGACCCAGCCCACGCGGGATGCCGATTCAGCCAAACATGCTGCTTCCATCATGTTACGGGCTCACTTCAATCCAGAGCATATCTAAAGAACTCTGATGCTCCTGGTCACTAGTACCAAGAGCTCAAGAGAACTCGAGGCCGTCCTTCGTCCGTGATCCGACCCAAGGACACTGCCAGGAGGGGAGTTTGACTGGGGCGGCACATCTGTCGAATGATGACGCAGGTGTCCTAATGCCCAGCTCAGCGAGGACAGAAACCTCGCGTCGAGCAAAAGATCACAAGCTGGTTTGATCCCAACACTCAGTATGTGTAGGGACTGCGAAAACAAGGTCTATCGAGCCTTCTAACTTGATGAGTTTTCAGCAAGAGGTGTCAGTAAATGGCGACAACCACAACAGTTGTGATTGTCGTAAAACTACGGCAAAATCCATTTAAGTCAGTTGAGCTCAGAGGAAGTTAAAATTCCGTCGCGAGCTTTCAGTGCGTAAATAGACTGAAACACCCGACGAAGCTATGGACATGTGTGGTCAGTGATTAGTCCTTCCACCAAGGTTAAATCCTGCGCTCGATTTCCGTGACCAGGTGAATGGGGGTCGCAACAGGAGTTTTGAATGCGGGGAAACGTGGCAGGCAATGGTAGTAAGCCAGTATGTATCGCGGGAGTGCTCCCATTTACCCAGCCCTTGCATTCCGTCGCCTAACCACGAGGATCTCATTTCACATCACTCTAAGGACGACCTGCATCTACGCATGCCACCTTGCAGGCCTGTCATATCGTGTGTGTCATTGCGATGAGTATTATCGTCTGCGTGAGTGCACTACAAGAGAATTGCCAAGACGCTTGTTGCACTGGGGAACGAAACAACAACCGCGAGCCTGCTTATAGTCTTGTTCGCGGTTTCATCAAACTTTTTGAATCAAACCTTTGAAAAATCATCTCATTCTTGACGTATTTGGTTGTTTCCTAAATATTTCATGCTTCACAGCCATTTTATACGTGTGCTAACTTAAAAAGTGCCTAATTTTTTTAATAAATCGAACTTTTAGTGATACTTCACGTATAAATTACAAAAATTTCTTTATAATTAAGACGAATATTAGAGTTCACACAAATGGTGTACATAATTTCTAAACTGGGTAAGCTTTGTTTGCATGAGGTGGAGGAATAACCTGAAAGTAGATCTTTAGCAGGGTTTCAGGAAAGTTGTAAGTAACCGTGAATGGAGTATATCAAATTTCGATTTAAAATGAAGACGGAGACTGCACTGCATGTAAATAAACTTGACACGCCATAACCTCACTCAGAGTAATTTATTGTAAATATAAGAAATTTAGCAGTAGTAACCATATTGCAATCTACACAAAATTCTCTTCTTTTATACAAGAGTCTGTGTACGGTCGAGGCTACAGCATGCTTCTGTGACCGATCGTCATTACTGCACATGTACTATTTCGCTCGTAATTTTTTAAAAAGTGTAAGAAGTTGACAAACCTCCAAAACTAACCTAGGATAGAGAGTGAAAGCACAATTTTATGGTTTCAAATAACCTTATCTGAAATAACCTACAATGCTAGTTGAATGAGAGATTTTTCTCTTTCTAGGGTTTCCGGATGTAGTGTTTACCCGGAACAATGATTCTATTTGTTGTATCTTTTGTTCTGCGTACTGTTCTTGTCTATTACAGTACGCTGAATGTTTCTATTTTTAAAGATCGACTGCATTACCTAACACAATAAGAAGCTATAAAGATATTTGCAGACTAACAAGTGGCCACTATAGCATGTTCGAACAACTATTTATAAAAGCTCTACTCATACTACATGCATTCTTTTTTTTTTTTTGTTAGTGTAATGCGTGTTTGTTATGCACGTATACGGCCTTTACTAATTTAAAGCATTTAACAAACGCAATATCTTCAACACTCGTAGTGTTTTCCCTTCCCAAGTAACTGGCACCCCTATACTAACCTAGGATAGTCGCTCAATAAATGACTCGTTTTCCCAAGTCATGCCTTGACTCTCCACAGACTCTTATTATAGTGTGCATATATAGCTGAGATTTTTTAATACAGTATTTTTGAAGATTTTTTTAACTTCGTGACCCAACATGCGGCAAGTTTCCGGCAACAATCAGTTCCAACCTGACGCCAGAACACTAAACCATTGTGTAGTTGATGGGTAAGATTGACCGGAATTAGGCAAACTCAGCGAGTGTGCCGATGCTCCTAGAACGAGGGCTCGGAACAACTTCTGAGCTCATATCGCACGTTGGAGGGGAAACAAGATTTCAGCATATTTAATGTTAACTGTGGGACAACTGCTACCGCCTCACCCAGTCATCAGGTTTGCCCGCCTTACCTAACCTGAAACTCTCGTGCTCCACACGACAACTCCTTGGCGTTGTTGGTGTCTTGTCTCGGCTGCACGGCCTCTGCTTATACGGCGTGACCTTGGCGAGGGGGACTTCACAACATACTTACCATGGTTGAAACTGTCCACACCTGGCGGAATCGTTCAGTGATATCCTCCAACCCGACAGGCTTCATGATAAACGTCTACACTTCCGTAGCAGTAATGAGTAGAATTTAACATATTCAAATGACACCAGTACCCAGCTGAAGGCCATAACTGGTCTTGGTTACTATAATTAAAAATGAATTTGGAAAAAAGTAGAAACATAAAATTTGTCGCGTTATTAAAATTAAAAACAAGTTAAATTTTAAAATTACCGGGGCTTAAAAATATATTTTGTTACAGCATTAAAGAAAAAGGTTACGTTATAATTAAAAAATGCCAAAAGTTAAAAGTCCTCTGCCTCCACCCTTGAACCCTCACCCCGCCATCTTCTTCGGAGACAGAGGGGCCGACTGTTGTTTTCGTGAGGTGATCGTAGTGTGTCTGATGTCTGTGTCTGTGTTGTGTTGGTGTCTGTGTTGTTTCGTTTGTGTATGGTGTTGTACAGTGTAGATGTTGTTCCTTTAGTATATTTGTTCTTGTGTGCATCTGTAATATTGATGTCTTTGTGGGTCGGACAACATCAATATTTGAGATTATGTTATTGTTTATAACGATGTGTGATGTATTGTTAGTGAGAGCTCAAGAGGAACATTTATTAATTTAGTTTCGAAAATTATACTAATAACAATTATTAGATTGGTAGGCAGTACTTTGATTAGTGATGTAATGGGTAGAGACGTGCACAATCCGCGTTGCCTTTAGGTGACAGGATAGATTCCACTGCCGTAAAAGCAAGCGAGCACAGTCCGTGCTTTAATTGGCCGCTTTACTTTAATCAACGTCACCCACATGCTTGATATCCTTAACAGACATTGGCCACTCCATCGTTGATCTTATATTAGTGGCTCAAGCGTTCTTCGAGGCGTGACAGGCATCATGTTTCCGGCCAATGGCTGAAGTCGGTCAGACGCACAGTAACTTGGAGTTCAGTCTGTCCTTAAATAATAACGCGAATTTTGCAATACTCTAGTAATGGAAGGTGAACGCTTGCAAGATATACTGGCATCTTCTCTTTACCGTACCTGGCTATTTGTTGGTTACCCTTCAACCCCACTGAAAAGTAGTCCTGCAGCAGACGTCATACCAAGTGTGCAATGACAAGATACCCCAACATTTAATTTGGAAATTGGGCGCTAGTGTTAGTTACATAAAATCACCGAGTATATAAGAACACAGGCACAAAAAGGCTTTTCGGTTCCGTTTATATGGGCGTTCCCATTCAAAAGTGTTGGAGTTACCTAATTATGGTCGGCCCAGTCTGGTATGGCACTGTCTCCTGACAAAGACACGTGTCCAATAACCAAAGGAAAACTGCACGTATGTCATAGGACATTGAAGTCTAGCCTTCTCGTAAATCTTTGCGCGAAAAACAGATGGCCTTGGTAACATAACATCTTATGTTTACTGGTACTTACAAGCTATCGTGTTCGTAAGGACGCTTTAATATATTTTATGTTTTAGAATATATTGAATATTTTAGTTGTTAAAACGACACAAACGCTAAATACGCGAAATTTTAAAAATTAATAAATAGTTGCAGGTGTTATGGTGTAATGGCTTCAAGAACAAAAAACTTGAAACGATCACATTTCAAACCAAACTCGATAATGGGCCTAGAAGTGATAAACAAACTCTAACATGTCCCAGTTACTCGGTAGCTCGCCTTCTGCTTGTACGCAGAGCCCCGAGTGTTTCGCGGATTGATTTGGCAGCAAGCTAGACTTCACAGGACTCTACACACTCGAGACACTGTCGTTTGCTTATTGATTGCTGCAATCAAGTGAGGCCTTTGTATAGTGCTGTTCAACTCTAACTCACACTACTGCACCCTGATTATTATTGGCGCACAATTAAACTTGGCGTATCCAAACAACTGCCTTCCAATCACAATTGAAGGAGAAAATACCAAGTGTTTGAAGTCTACTGCGAAAAACTCGGGGTTCTACTTATAGGGCATAATCTTGGCAAAGTGCCTTCACAACTTGTCTCCGGCGATTGATAGAAAAAAACTGAAACATGTTTGGTCGCGCGCTGTGGTGCGTCTGGCTTGCCACTTATATGTCGCGGGTTCGAGCCTTACAATGTCCTTCACACTAGCCGACCCGTTTGGGTAATGCCATTGTCAACACTTAATATGCATTAAGGAAATAATCAGAGGGAACTCCAGAAGGATGATTGATAACATTATGTTAATATTAAGTGTTTACTGTGCTTTCCTTGTTGTAAATGTACCGATCATTAAGGGGGAGAGATATAAATAATCCTGGTGTTACCAGTTTTTGAACCACAGTACATATGTAACAATACTATTCGAATTAATTCTGACGGGGCATATTATATGAGCTAGTAAATAGCCTAAATGTAATATCAATTGAGTACTTTCATCTGTTTACTGTTTGGGTTAAATGAAAAATGTATTTGTTTTAACACGTTCTGAGAAAGGATACAAAAACAATAGACGTCAAACGATAACAGTCTTTGTAATATGATCAGACAATATTCACTGCTCTAACAGAAATAGATTTTCAAAAATTAACCTGAAACCAACTCGATAACAATAAACTGATGATCCAAGATGGCGTCCAAATATCTTCCGTAACATCCCTTTGCTTTTCGACTAACTTTGGGGACGCGGTGGTGTAGTGGTTAGATTACTTTCTCCCATCCAGGCGACGTGGGGTCGATTCCCAGATTTTCGCATCTGGGAATCGTGCCGAACGATACCACTAGTCAGCGGGTTTCCTCCGAGATCTCCCGTATCCCCCACCACTGCATTCCGGCGCTGCTCTATACTCATCTCGCTTCACCCTCGTCAGCTCTCAAGACCCCGATGTTACGAGCCGCCCAAATCTCTTCGCTCACGATATTCAGTGCACTAACAGAGATAAATATTCAAAAATTAATCTGAAATCAACCCAGAAGCCTAAATACATGCGACTTCGGCCACGGAAGCCTTCTACTAACATTCATTTCATCACAAGCATTCAATATTCGTCCACGAAACTGATTTTCTACAGTTCGTTGCTGATCCGCGTGGATATAATAGCACTGGTTATAAGACGATTGTGATTTTGAAACTAAATGCTGTACAGGATGAATCACTTAAAATTTGCATCGCAAATATTTCGGAAATGACAAGTGCTATTGATGTTCTAAAGTCACGGAATTGAAGTTTAGACGAGGGTTCATAATTGCAGTCCAGACACAGATTTTGATACTTGTTAGAATGTGTATTTCATTAAAACAGTTACATTTATTTCAGAAGGAACAATACCTATTCCCATCAAGAAAATAGAACTATAGAGGAAATTAGAATGTCAATTGTGTTTTTTGCAGGATTCTAATGGATGTAGTTTAGGTGCTTTTGTAATACGACAATGTTAAATATCTGCAGTTATCTGCTCCATCTAGACTCTACCATGTATCAGCATACTCTTAAGAAATACAAAAGTGAATAAACAAACTCTGTGAATTGCGAAGAAGAATAAAGAGAAAATTGTCCTTCACAGAATTAGTAACTAGCATCTTTCAGCACGCCTTACGTCTAGGTATCATGAACTATCTATCACAAAATCCTGATAAGGAGGTCCCAATGCAATCAGTGCAAGGGAAACAGAATTTAAACACACATACGAACATAGTAGCCTATTACCTAAGCAGATAAATGGAGCAGAAAAAAAGTCGGTATTTAAAAGTGTCATGTTACGATAGAACGTAAGCTACTTGCACTAGAATCCTGTAAAAAAAACACCCATTTGTAACGTCTGGTAATGTTGCGCATATAATTTACATACATTAAACCTTGAAGTAGCATACAAATTTGAGTACACACACGTTATTGTATAAAAGTTCCATTGTTGTTATGTGTCCTACATGTGAGATTAGATTATTATTCAGTAATTTTATGAAATTCTACGTGTTAATTAAGGTTCACGCAGCAGCTAAGGCGTAACTAATTATACGTTTAATGTTACGTACTTATCAAGTTTTTTAGTAACGTATTAATTTGTTTAAGTTGGCAATGTCTGGTAACACCACTTTAATTATGATCATAAGGAATACACCCTGACATAAGTCCTATCTTACAAATGGTGATTTTAATATTATAACCGACGCCGATAATGGATGGCGAGCGAACGTTCTAGTGTCCATCTTGTTTTACATGGGTCTCAAAGGTAACCGGCTAGATAGGCCTGGGTTCCGCCTAAAGAGGAGTAATTATTGTATTTAATGTGAAGTTGACCCTGGAAAGCATGTTCAGTTTAATGTTATTAGCCAACGGCGTAATGGTAAACCGTCATAAGAGGGCTAGAGAGCATGTCAACATAAATAATTCATCATATGTGTAAGGTATTTTCCACCGCCATTCCCAGTGGCCGTTGGTCCAGCGGTGAAGTGATATAAAAGTTCGCTAGTAGCTGCACTTGTTTTTCAACACGTTCAATATTGTCTCAAATGCCTGAGAACAATAATTTTTACTTTTGCTCTGCCAGATTTAACATATTGCCAGCCAGGGATATTTAAATAGTGCAAGCTTACAAGCAGGCATTTTCAAGTACTGTATGTGAGAGTAATTCCTGTCCGATTTGAACTGAATATCCCACACTGCCAAAAACATTGGAATTTCTGTGTATCCCTCCAAGGCACAGTAAATACTGTTACTATCGTAACCAGACACTACATACATAGAGCTAGTGATTTTTCGCGAAAAAAAATGCGAGTGGACGGTCGACGTCAAAACTATCAGCACCCAACAGCAGTTCGTCTGTTGCCATTGGTTGCTCTCTGCTTGAGATGGCGTTTTCATATTTGACCGGGCCATTCAGAATTCGGCAACATCGGCACGGCCCCTACGTGATTCGTGTGCAGACAGTTAACACGTGCCAAAAAGTGATTCAGCCAATCAAGATAGGTAAACGACCCTACAGTGTATTTAAATATAACATGTCTTGAAATCTTTTCGCGAAATTCCACTACCACTACCACAGTTGTTATTTTAACAGGCATAAAGAGGTCAATATATTATTTTTTTTGTCTAGCTGATGCTTGCTGTTTTTCATATGTTTTTGAACCACAATATGAGGACGAAGGTCTTAAAATTTCCACTTCACCATTGGACTTTTTGATTTGAATAAAGCACACGTTAGTTAGTATCCCCTAGTGTACATAGGTATAACTGTGATGGAGCTTTACTAAACCCGGAATAGACTTTCTGGTAAGAAACACCTATAAAGTCGCCTGAGTTACGTATGAACCTGGTAAGTGAGATGAGATACAGGTTACCTGCCTATCTGATTGCGTGTGATTGTTGCTTTAATCATATTGCAGTGTGAGTTTTGTATGGTAATCAGCTTTACAGCAGAGAAAACGAAATATTTGAAGCCTTAATTGCCCAGCCTTTTCCTATTCATTACACGTGGTCTAGTAAGACAATTTAAATATATTTTCACATATTTCACACTCTACTCTCTCGTGTTAAGTCGTCTATCAGCTAACCCTATCTGTAGAAGCTAAATATGGTGTATTAATGAGCGACTATATTGTATATAGTGCTGTAGGTTTCATTCTGCATTCGAATTCGTATTAAAATCGATGTCTGTGCTACAACTATGAGCCCTTGTCTAAACATGAATTCTGTAAAAAAAAGATTTCAGCTAAAAATATTTAGAGAATGCGGACGCCCAAGGAGCAAAGTCTCTAAAGCTATAACTAAAATTGCTGCTTTAACAGTATTTTCCTCTAATAAAATTTTTTTAAACAAATAACAAAGCCGCTGTTTAGTGCAGACAAAGTTTGTCATCCGGCGTCTTCGATAAGCTAACATAAAAAAAAAATACAGCCATTACAGAAGTTTCAAGTGAAACTAATGAAAGAAGTTTAAGGCAAATATCATATATTAGCTCTTACGTTAATTTGTTATTCCCGTTAGAGGAAATATGTAATTTGGGCGAAAGGCACAAATATGAGTGAAAGCTGTAGCTGCAATACTCAGAAGAACCGCTCTGTTTAAGTCGCTCACGGTAAACTGAGCATTTTTTAAACCCCTGCTCAAGATCTACTTACATGCTTATTATGTATTATTACACCATATGTACAGTACAGACATACAATTAGAATTGCCAAGGGCCTGATCGCTTTATTCAAGCGTCAGCCAACTGAAACGGTAATATTATTACAAAAGTGAATATTTTAAAAATTTGCTGATCCGTACACTATTGCACATTAAGAAAAAACAGAAAGCAAAATAAACAAATGCATTATTCACTAATTTATCTAACACTTTTAACCCTTTCATATCCGCTTTGATTTACGGTTTCAGGTGTTGCAAACAAAATATTTTATGATGCGCGTTGTGCTTAAGTCGACACAACACTTGTTTCGTTGTCACAGCCAATGAGCTGGAGGCCATATGTTTGGCTATAGTTGTATGAACCAATTTCTTTTAGACTAGTAAGATGATTTGCGATTCATTTAACCCACAGGTAAGATCATTGGTCATTGAGCTTGCAGTGTGCAGTTCAGATCAAAAATTACCTGCACGTGCGTAATGTACACAATTGCGTACACTGGGTCTGAATGAGATATTTCGCCGTTGCCAACTTTGCTGGGCGCACGCTAGTTGGCGTGCCTGTTATAACACATGCAAGTAGGCGTAGTGGCATTTTTCGTAGGTTGGTGTCGAAAGTGCTCCATTAAAACTTCTTACACAATAGAAAACTTTAGTATTTGACTCTATGTCATTACATTTTCTTCCCTCTAACGAAACCATCAATATACAATACAATTGTAAAGTCAAGAGTTCAAACAAATGAACATCTGTTCTGTAAGCTTCATAAATATGTGTATCTTGCTATATAAATAATTATGATATTATCCAGGAATGCATTTTGCGTGCCTTTCTTAAAAATAGGTTTAAAATTTACATTAAAAGTTTATTTAAAAACAAAAAACCCGTTCGTTTACTTCATTAAAATACGTCTGTTCGTATATTTCCTCTTCACATTATATTCATTCGCCATTTATTTACTTTCAGACGAGCTTTGTTTAATATACCGAGGTTAAAATCGCCCTACAATAAAATAACGCACTTTCCACATAACCTCCGTTAAGAGTCTCGCCAAAATGGCTGCTTGACTTTGACTTTAAAGTTGAACTTTTCGAAATCGTAAAGTAAGGCCACTGATTTTTCGCGAATAAATCGGAGCAAGCAGTAGACTTCAATACTATATATATATATATATATATAATATATATATATATATATAATATATATAATAATATATATATATATATTATATAAAATATACACACACACACACACACCTCGACTGTAGACACACCTCCATTGGCTACTGGTGTCGTTCCTGCGTATGACCGAGCCACTCAGAATTCCGTAACTCCGACACTCGACCTTCGTGATTAGTGGACAAACAATTAACACGGACCAGAACATGCTTCAGCCAATCAAGAAAGCTAGACGACCCTACAGTACTTTGAACTGTACCTTGTCTGCACATCTTTTCGCGAAATATCACAGCCCCTATCGTAAAGTCAAGGGTGCTTGACTTTTAACTTTGACAGTTACCATTGTGCCAAGCTCCATAAGAAACAACATGTCGGAAAGCATATCGTAAAGTCGATTGTTAAAGTTTTCAATTGTGTAAGGGCCTTAACAGTGAACAGGCTATAAAAGTCGCTGGAGACTTCTCCGTGCGAGTTTTCCGTCCACTAGCTTGGCGCCGCCAAGTAAAGGAGGTAGGTGTTCGTGGGCGGGGCTGGACCGTTTTTGGTCACAGCATCAGGGATGGAACTGACTCATGACGGACAACATACAACGCCGCTCCTCCTCGCCAGAGTCACTGACCTCTAGCCTTGCCCACCCAGTAGAAAGGTTACTGCGCCTCGAACGGACATTTGATGTAAGATCCGCAGATTTTTGCAGGCCCACAAGAAAACGTTTTTGTAAACATATGCACTGTTTGTTTATTAAACAAGAGTATCAGTCATGTAGACAATGATATAAGATATGTGTTGTTATATGAAACCACCAAACAGTTGAGAAAAAGATTTTAATCGCCATTTGTGTAAATTATTCTCGTCCGAAAGGGGAGGTAAAGCTGTTCAAATGTCAGAAATTATTTTCCTTTTTTATAGCATATTTAACATTTTTGTGATACGGTGTGAAATACTGGTGTAATGTAAAGTGTGAAGAACTGGGAAATTAAGTAACCGAAATAAAATCGAAGGAATTGTGATAATTTTAATTTTTCATCTGGAGTCAAACTAATTTCAAAAGTGGGCATGAGAGTGGCCAAAAGAAATTTCTTGGGAATTCATAATGTATGGTTGGTTTTTAGATAAAGGGTACAGGATTATGATGGCACTGTCATTAAATAGAATACGAGTTAAAGGTATCGGTGTAGAATATGTAGTTTTTCTCATAGAATATTACCCACAACGTTGTTTTACACAGTTAGATACCTTATGTTCTCAGAAGATGTATTTGTTGATTTGGTGACCCAACTTGGTAGTAAAATTAGAAGGCTACATATTAAAGTCAACATGGTTGCCGTATTTTGACTTCATTGTGATATTTAAATACTATCTAAATACCAAGTTTTTATTGAGCTCATATGTTCTTGTTCCTCATCTCTGTCTGTGTACTAGTGAGAGTTTGTTTTTACTCTGGTTGTTAGGTTGTATTGCTCAGCAAAGATATAATTTCAGAAGGGCTGCAATATGCTTGATTGTGGAAATCGTACTTAGCTTTTCAGACCTTTAACTTAACCGGGGTTCACTGCGACTGGCACTTTGTATTTACACACAAGGCGTGCGAGTATACCAGCACGCCATGTTTGTGGATACAGGAAGCAGTGTAACTTTCCAAATCAGTGCGTGGAATAAGAGATTGTTTTGTCACTCAATGCGAATCTCTGTCACTTGTCGCATTTTTAAACCTGCTGGAAGCTTGTTGTCTGCAAAACATTTCATTTTTGAATGCTGTGAACCCAGCACATCTAGTCTCCTCATAGGTTGTGCCACGAATCGTTTCTCATGGGTGTTCTATCGACTAAACGAATACAATTATCCGAAAGGTGAATCTCATAAATGTGCGTCCTCATAATTTTTTCTATGTGATTGAAGTCATTGTCACACAGGGCAAATGTATAGCCACCAGTAGTAGGGGCAGGCCGGTCCCAACCCACCTGGGATTAAATGGAATTAATTGATAGATCATCGAATCTGATTGGATTGGATTAATCTTTAATCCGATCTTAATCCTATTGAATTTTTTAATCAAAAAGGGTTAAATGTTTGAAAGGGTTAAATTTGGGATTGAAAGGTTAAATAGAAAATAAAAGGTTAGATGGATTGAAAGCGTACATTTTTAATTGGATAAATTTTTTCTCATGATTTTCTTTTTTCTTTCTTTGTTTTTGGGTGGGGTAGCAGGAACTTATACGATGTTGATGGTGTGGTGTCTGGAGGCGACTGACCAGAGTGATGACTTGCAATGTTTTACATAGGTGTAGTTTTGAGTGCAAGAGTGTGCTAAGGCTTATTTGTTCTAATTTATCTAATTTTGGGGTCTTTCTAGGGATATTGGTGGTAAATATGGATTTTTACCAATATATTTAACACACAGAGAATTCCAGAGTGTTTAAACGATTTCTAAGAGTGACAAGTGTAAATTTTGTTTTTTTTTTTGGGGTGTTGAGGATATTGCTCTTAGACGATGGTGGTAGATAGCTGACTTTGAAAGATTCGATTTACGTCGTTAGTAATGACAAACGATTGACAACTGTTTCCGAATGCAATTAAACATTAGAGAAATTCTGAGTGTTCTATGTATAAATAAAATATACACATCGAAAAGCAAATTTCAAACGACTACGTGAATAATAAGTTCAATTACGTGAGTCTCGAGCATAGAAATATAATTTACACAGGGAGAGAATTTTAACTACGTGAATACCATCTGATGTCGACAAGTGCAAACTTATTAAACCAAACTACACATTGGAGAGACTTTAAATGAGTTTACATATGAATAAATAACATCAGCTGTCGACAATGCAAACTCACTAAAGGAAATTCAGCATGTCAGTATGAATAAATACACATTAACAAGTTTACACATACAAATTACACATGCCGTAACAAACAAGGCTGGTGAAAGTTATCTTATGGCGAAAAAATCTGAATACTATTTAAAGCAGACACAATAGCATATGTCTATGACACAATAGCATGTGTCTATTCTGATAAGTAAAATATATAATGATAGAAAATCTTACCCCAAATTATATTAAAATAAGTCAATTCGATGTATGAATGAGTAGAACTACATCGAGCTGTGAGTAGATACGACTGGCACGGCCGATAGACAACTGAGTTTAAATTACTGAAAAAAATCGTAAAAGAAGGTAATTTTTTTTTATGTTTATGGAATTCACTGCAATAGTTAACACAAACTGTATTTTTGTAGACTGAAACCAGAAATAAATTACTTACAACAAATGCAGTATATCGATCCGAAAAGAAAAATAAGTTAACACATGAAAATTTATATTTTCTAAATAAAATACCTTTGTATTAAAACATGTACATAATAAAATTTTAATCGTGGCTATCATGAGATGGTTGTCAGTCTGTAGTTGAGGTAACCCCCGATCGTAAGATCGTCGGCCACCAACTGCCTACCTGCCCGATGAAGACAAGAGAGAAAGGAGAGAGAGCGGTACACATCTGTCACCTCCAAGCTCCATGAGCGACTGAAGATGCCGGAGAATGGATATCTAAGGTTTACGTTCGCTCCAGAGCTCCCTAAACCATCTTCCACTCCTACCCTCCCTCCCCTCGCCTGATTGCTGCCCTTGGCTGCCTTGCGATTGTAAATTTTTTCAGCACTAAGATAAGATGGTGTCAACTGATTGGTTAGTTCAGATCGGGCCCGCTCACCCGCAGGCATCCCCACCCTGCACCCCTCTGAACGGCCTGACTCCATGATGCAAACCACCCTCCACCCCTTCCCCTTCAAGCCATGTCTGCTAGGTCCTGGGGATCATTCAACGAGCGCCTGTGATTGCATTTTTTGCAACTGAGTCAAGATGGCGACCAATGCCTAGTTTCATGCAGATCGGGAGCTGCCTGCTCATAGCCACCCTACCCTTTACCCCTCGCCCACAGAACTGGGCCTAGTCCAGGATGACAGCCACCCCCTCCTCACCAAGCCATGTCCAGCGGGATGTGACCCTATTCATGCACCCCCACCCTTACTCCAAAGCTGACTTTTCTGAAGACCTCCAGTATCGATCCAGCCTGGTGTTCACAAAAACAATTTTACTCACCGAAGCTTCAGCCTTGAGAATGCTTTTTTGTATTTTTTCATGAGTTGGTGCTCCTGCAATGTCTGTTTCACAACAACGTACTGTTCCCCACTAGAGTATTCAGAACAGTTTGTCAAGTTTTGGGTCCCCTGCTTCGACCTGTATCCCTCTGAAAGATATCCCAAGAGATTTCACACGACTCGCTGTGGTTTCAACTTACGCAACAGGTTGACTATATGAGCATTGAAAAATTTTTAAAGTCCCTGAAATCAAGTTCCTAATATAAGCCCCGAGATAATTCCAGATTTAAAATTCAAACAACACATGTATATTTGAATCAAGCAAACTATGATTTGTAAAATCACACAGAAATTGAAAACGTATTTTATTCACTCCACTTGTTAAGAAATAGTTTTACTATAAATTCGATGTATAGGTCGAGAAAAACAAATATTGGGAGAGATTTACCCGACTCTTTTTTTTACAACGAGGTATTGAGAGCCGATTAGGGGAAAACATTCGGATTGGGACAGCACCAGCCCGGACCAGGTTGCGCACATGAGACTAGGGGAAACGGGAGAGATAGATCTCCGATAAAACCCGCCAACCAATGTCTAACAAAACATCCACACATTGCGAAAAAAAAAAAAGTGTTTTTTTGGTGCCATCCAACCGGTGAGGCGAGCCTGCTAACAACTCAACCAATATGTCCCTTTTCTTTACGTCTAATGAAAAACTTTCCATCAGTAAAATGTATTCCATGTGTCATAAAATGTATATATGTGAATTTATTTAATATTTTAACAGTTTCCGATTTAAGATTAACAAAATATTATGAATACAGGCTGGAATCATGTTTTTCGGAGTTGGAAAATAGCTATTTCAAAGTTATTCTTACTTTTTTACTAAAAGATCCAAATTCTTGTAAATTTACAGGAAAATATACTGCTATTTTTACATAACTTGAGTTGAGTTTTATTTATTTATATACTAGTTTAAATATATTGTATTTGGCTTCTTCTTCTCCAGACATCGTCGTGTTGTATCTTGAAGAGGAACTCTTGTAATTTGTGAGCTTGTATGTAAAAAGAAATACTTTTAAAAATGTTTACTGGACTGTGTACGGTGCAGTCATAAAAGTTTTGGCTGGAGAAACATTCTTTTACTCAAAGAGGTTACAGAGGTCTTTGATACCTGCCTCTGTAAAAGTTTTCAGGCTTTGCTTTCAATATGTTCACCTGGAGTGTCACAAAAGTTGGTTGGCAGAGAGTTCTGTCCTACTCCAACCTTCAACTTGAGTGGACCAAGGTTTTCTCAAGATACTAACCTGTGGCCTCATTCCTTTGCAGAATTTTATTCATTCATTCATTCAGCTATGTTTAATTTTCTCTGTAATTTTTTGTAATTTCCCTTCAGCCCTTCAAAGTTAGTTTTAATTGAAATGATTGTAAGTTTTTAAGTCTAGAAAATTTCTTTCATTTCTTCAGCAAGCAAACAGTTATCCTGAATTTTTTAAATACAAGTCATCAGCTAACTGATACTGACAGACACCCATTCACACCATTATAACAAAAGATTGTTTCATCATCATTCATTATACATAAGATATTATTGAAAATGTTAGTAACCTATGGAATTAAAAAATTAATAACAAGTAACACTATTTGTTTTTAACTTGAAAGAAAACATTTTATTAAAAGAATTCATAATCACTTTCAAGACAGAATAAATTACACATCTTGGCATTAATCATATTACATCACAAACTTTAAATGAAGTACAATAAATTTTTTTACCATTCCCTTTTGAAAAACATCACAACTTAAAATCATTTCTTCATGTTACATCACAACCTTAAGTGAAATACAAATTGTTTAGCTCTGACTTCTGAAAAATGTTACAAACCGAAATCGTTAATATTTATTACATCACAAATTATGAAATAAATACAATAATTTTTTTTCATCATGTTAACATTTACATGTACAAGCCAAACAGGCTTTTTTTTTTAACCGAAAACTCCATGTTACGCCATTAAAACTGTAAAAAATAATCGCATCTTGTCCTGATACAACTTCAAAAATATTCTAATAGACTTACATTTAAATGTATAAGCCAAACAGGCTTTTAACCATTAAAAAATTCCCCTGTTCACCATTACGATGTCAAAATGTGTTTAGAGTGCAAAAAAAGTACATCATTATATGATTGAAATAATATTAGTTTCTTAACAATCTTTCCAACATGGATGAATTTTCCTTAAAAATCTTTACAAATAAATGAAATTTCTTTAAAAAATCATTACTGAGTGATTTTTCTTTAAAAGTTGTTAAAACTGAATGAATTTTGTTTATAAATCATTACAAATCAATGACATTTCTTTAAAAATTTGTTACAACTGAATTAATTTTCTTTAAAATCGTATAAAATCTGAATTAATTTTTTTTATAAGTCGTTACAAATCGATGACATTTCTTTAAAATCGTTAAAATGAATGAATTTACTCTACGAATTGTTACTAATCAATAAACTTTCGTTATAAATTGTTACAACTTTATATTTACAATCATTAAACTGTAAAAACTCTACACTCTATTACAAGTAATAAATCATTACAATAGTTTAGTAATAAAAAAACTAAAACTATACCACAGAAGGAATCATTCATCACTTAAAATGTAAATTTTCAATACAATTTACATCTAGGGTTATGGCCTAAACTTAATTCGCGTTTCAACTGGAATAACAACTATTGGTGAAGGAGGTGAAGGAGGTAAGGAGATAGGGGTTATAAATTATTTCTTGCGGCTTGAATATAGACAGAGGCGTAGAAATTTATTAATCTCACTGTGTTTCAGGTGACAATATTTCAATACATGTCTGATACAGGTGATACAACAAAATTTAAATTTAAAATTCGTCTAATTCCTCCAACAAATTAGCATTGGTAAATAGAGCTTTCGGAGAAATGTTTAGAGAGGGAAACATTAAATCTAATGGTTTACAACAGGAGCAAATCTTGGTTGTTGGCAGTCGTTTTTATTCTTCTTAAGTCTGAAACTCCAAACTCTGTAGGTGGGTTCACCATGGCGGACGGTGTTACAAACTTGAAAGATGTGGATGCAGTGGCTGACGATGCTGTGGAAACTCTCTTAGACATGGGCACCGTGGCGTATGGTGCTACAAACTTGGAAGATGTGGCCACAGTGGCTGGTGCTGCTGTGGACACTCTCTTAGATATGGGTACCATGGCAGATGATGCTACAAACTTGGAAGATGTGAACGCAGTGGCTGACGATGCTGTGAACACTCTCTTAGAAACAGGCACTGTGGCGGACGGTGCTACAAACTCGGAAGATGTGGACACAGTGGCTGACGACACTGTGGACACTCTCTTAGACATGGGCGGCATGTTAGATGGTGCTACAAATTTGGAAGATGTGGTCCCAGTGGCTGATGGCGCTGTGGAAACTCTCCTAGATAATGTTAATGATGCCATTACTGGTTATAATATGAAGGTAAAACTCCTCTTTCTCTAGAGAAGTTAAGATATCGCTTACTAAATAATCCGAATCGTTGATTAGTCTATTGAAATACACTCAATCAAAATCACCAAGCTCTTTGTTAAAATCTTGCATAAATAAGATAAAAAAATAGTCTTCATGTGACCATGATATCGCAAATCATACTGAACTGACAAACAACTAGAAAAATTGGAAGGGGCACAGAGGCTGAAGCCCTATTTATAAAAATTTCAAATTCCCAGGTAAAATGTTCGAGAAGCCTGATTTCTCTCCTCCAACCAGAAGTCAAAAGTTCAAACATCCATTCTCCTCTCCTCCGCACCCCCAACTTTCAAATATCTTCAAACCAGTACTCCAAACCTCGAACATAAACCTCTCTGCTAAGTTTCTTGCTCGAAGAAATTAATAACATTTATTTTATCAGTTAAATAACTTCTGAATCATAACAAATAAATTAAGTTTATTTTATAATCCATTAAAATGATTAGCAATGTAATAGAGATCAACATAGTTCATAAAACGATATATAATTTATAGAAAAAAGTAATATTATCCACAAAAAAACCTGCTATAATCCCTTTTTAACCTTTTCTAAGATTACTTTAACCTTTTAAAGGAATTTTTTTATTCACAGTATATCTTATCTAAATCAAGAGATGCAATATGAGCTAATTTTAGTAAATATGTTCCCATGTTCTTAATATGAATATATTGATAATCATATTTACGTTAAACGAATATGGATAACATATTCACTTTGCAAGCCCATTACGCAGAAAAAATATCAGAGAAGAAGAGTTATAACTTATGGCTTTAATTATCTTTTTCAAGCCGATTTGTGTGAAATGACATCGCTTTGAAAATATAATAAAGGGTATAAGTATATTTTAACCATAATAGATGTTTATTAGAAATATGTTTGGGCTATACCTTTGAAAAACAAAACTGGGAAACAGGTTACCGATGCAATGAAGATTGTTTTGAAAGAGAGAATGCCCAATTCGTTCTAAACCAACAGAGCATCTGAATTATTTCTGCACCATTCTGGAAACTAATGACCGAATATGGTATTAATCACCACACAATGTATTCGGAGCTTAGAGTGAGTGTTGTGGAATGTTACAACAAATAGAATAAGTAATTAATATATAAACATTTCACATCGAGGGCGACTTACAGTTGGGTTGACGTTTTCCCTGAAACAGTTAAATTTTATAATTCTAGATATCATAGAAGTATCAAGATGGCTCCTAAAGAAGTTAGGGATAATAATTTAATGAAAACTATTCATAATAATGTTAAAGTCATCAACAAAAGAAAACCAAAGTTCAAAACAGAAAGTGATCATTGAAAAAAAAATTATGGTGAATTCGTCTTTTGAAATATTAAAAATTATTTCAATTTGACAAATACATTACAGAATGTATTACATATAAACATATGACGGAGAATCAATGAAAGGTGAATTTTACGAATATGAATTGCAAAATATCAGATCTCCAAATAAATATTTGGTCGATAAAATCATTAAAAGGAAAAAAATATATGTCCTTGGTTCGATGGAGAGGATTCTCAAAAGCACACAACTCCTGGGTTAAGAATAGAGACCTTATCATATTGTAATAGAATGTTTGTAAAAGTTTTTGATACTAAATAAAATATTTAAAATTACATCTGATGTGTTTTTTAATTTAATAAACTTCTGGATGGGGATTGAATGTATAATTTATTTTGTAATCAATCCCCTTATTGATTGGATTATCGTTTCATTGGATTTACATTGGAGCGATAATCCAGTGTGTTTAACTGTGACATACTTGATTGTTCGCTTATCATAATACTTTTCAGGGTTTCATAATTGTGTGTTGTAGGTTATATTTCATTTCTTGTATCGATAGCGATATTGGAAACTGGCTAGTTTAAGAGAGCAAAATGCGAGTCCCCATGCTAAAAACTTTTTATATGAAAATCGTTATTAATTTTAATGGTGGAAACGATTTTGACAGCATATCACTACTTAGAAGATTTTGATGGTGTGCTTTAGGAAGTAATTTTTGACAGTGTTAAGTAACTCACAGTATTTTTAAAATGTGTATTTAAAATGCATCGTATTAATACTGGGCTTCAACTGAAATGCAATATCGTTTTTGCTAGTAACAGCCCATGCGCTCCAAACATGCAGCTGGGAAAGAAAGGCGAGAAGACTCTGGTCAAGGAAAATCATTGTGTAAAGTGTAGGCTGCTGTATGCTGGGAACCCGTGGTGTAGAGCGAAGTATATGGGTAGTGGTGGAGGTACGGAGGAAGTTCTCCCCTCTAGTCCTATTGTATAGGTGGCAGGGGCGAGCACCAGACTCTGCGTGAAGGAACGTTGTCGGGCGAATGGAAGCAGGCGGGTATCGATAGTGGTGCGCAACACGGACTGCAACTTCTTTCTGAAGCATTCCCTTGCCCGCTTCATGGTGTGCATATCTCCCAACTGGTCGCGACCCAGTCCAGCCCATCCGCGCGAAGTTCGTTCGCTGCTCCAACTACCGCACACAATTGATCCTCATCTGCTGTCAGACCTAAGTTTCTCTCGCTCTCGCATTCACTCAATTCTCGACTATACATTACCAGGTATTGTACACGAGGTATTAGATTGACTCGTCCCCATATCTTTTGTAAAAACAAGTCACTGAGTCAACTATCTTTCCAAAATATATTGTAGAGAGATGATATTGTATTGTCCTATATGATATGACTCTCTAAAAAAACATATTTTTATCTACTAGATGAATAAATATACGTTGGATTGAAACTAAAATAACTTTTTCCAACATGTTTGTTTAATGTACATTTTAAATGGTTGAAAATAAAGTATAACTTCAGTATGTGCTTACATTGTAATAGTTAAAATGTGAATTAAAAATACGTGTTTGAAAAATGGCGTTGTTTCAATGTTTAAAATCCTAGCGAGTTAAAATTGTGTATTATAGCTGTGTGTTATGAAAATGTAATCTGTGATTACTTAAAAGTTGGGGGACAATAGGAATAAACATTAAAATGACTTGTAAGATTCTTGGAAATGGGAATTAATATTGTTGGAAAATGGGGAAATAATGTTTGATGGAAAACTGCCTTTATTTTAAATCGAATTTATTGTGTATTAAAAACATTTGGAATGAATTTCTAATGATGAGGAAAAAGTAAAGTTTTATTATCGGGGGATGTGAAATTTTGCTGAGAATGCGCTAGCCTCTTGCCTTCCAAAATATACAGGAAGCTCCAGTCTCTCAGTGAAAATAACAAGTTTGTTGAGTGGAGGGGAAATGGTATAGGTCAGTTCAAAATTCACTGCTGCCTCCCTGGAACCGTTGCTTGACCTGAGCAAGCTTCATAGCCAATGCAGAACTTTGGAGGTGAAGGACGGCGAGCCAAAGCCGGGAAACCAAACACTAGAAACACACTTTCTGAATACTGTAGCAGGGGAAGGTGCATAGCCATGGACTTGGAGAAGAACTCGCTTTTCACAAAGACAGCTTCTGGAGTAGGGTTGGGATGGGGTGCTTGGACAAGAGTACATTCCTCTGGACAAGGGCTGGTTCTGAGGCGAGGGGTGAAGGGTAGGGTAGCTAGGAGCAGCCTGCTCCTGATGGTGGAATGCAATCTTGCCTTACTGTCGAAAAATGACAATCACATGTAGCTCGGGTGAATGCCCCTAGAAGATCGCAGACACGGATTGGAGGGAGTAGATGGTGGTTGGCATCGTGGAGTCGGGCCAGTTCTGAGGGGTTGCAGGGTAGGGGTGGTAGGGTAAGGGATGCTAATAGGCGAGTGGGACCAGATCTGAATGTAACTAATCAGTTGACGCCATCTTATCTTAGTGCTAAAAAATTTAAAATCGCAGGCAGTTCAGGGTAGCAGTCTGGCGAAGGGGGATGGGGGGTAGGGCGGGAGGTAGTGCAGGGAGCTCTAGAGTGAAATTACCTCAGCTATCCACTCTCTGCCATCTCCAGTTGCTCATGAACACTTGGAGGAGACAGATACGTATGGCCCTCTCTTCTCGTCTTCATTGTGGGGGTAGGCAGTTGGGACCTGACGAGCTTACAATCGGGAGTTACCTCAACTACAGAACTACGACCATCTCTAGTGATATCAGCGATTAAAGTTTTATATGAACACGTTATAATATAAAATATTTTATCAGGAAAATATAAATTTTAGTGTGTTAACTTGTTTTTCTTTTCGGATCGATATACTTTGTTTGTTATAAGTAATTTATTTCTGTGTTTGGTCTACAAAAATACAGTTTGTGTTAACAATTGCAGTGAATTCCTTAAATATAATATAGACATGTCTACTCACAGCTCGATGTAAGTTCTACTCATTCATACATCGAATTGACTTATTTTAATATAATTTGGGGTAAGATTTTCTATCATTATATATTTTACTTATCAGAATAGAACATGCTATTTGTCATACATTGCATTGTGTCTGCTTTAAATAGTATTCAATTTTTTTGCCATAAGATAACATTCACCAGCCTTGTTTGTATACGGCATGTGTAATTTGTATGTGTAAACTTGTTAATGTGGTATTTATTCATACTGACATGCTGAATTTCTTTAGTGAGTTTGCACTTGTCGACAGCTGATGTTATTTATTCATACGTAGAACTCATTTAAAGTCTCTCCATTGTGTAGTTTGGTTTAATAAGTTTGCACTTGTCGACATCAGATGGTATTCACGTAGTTAAAATTCTCTCCCGTGTAAATTATATTTCTATGCTCGAGACTCATGTAATTGAACTTATTATTCACGTAGTCGTTTGAAATTTGCTATTCGATGTGTGTAATTTATTTATACATAGAACACTCAGAATTTCTCTAATGTTTAATTGCATTCGGAAACAGTTGTCAATCGTTTGTCATTACTAACACGTAAATCGAATCTTTCAAAGTCGGCTATCTACCACCATCGTCTAAGAGCAATATCCTCAACACCCCCAAAAAAAGAAAACATAAAATTTACACTTGTCACTCTTAGAAATCGTTTAAACACTCTGGAATTCTCTGTGTGTTAAATATATTGGTAAAAATGCATATTTCCACCAATATCCCTAGAAAGACCCCAAAATTAGAAAATTAGAACAAATAAGCCTTAGCACACTCTTGCACTCAAAACTACACCTATGTAAAACATTGCAAGTCATCACTCTGGTCATCGCCTCCAGACCACCACACCATCAACATCGTATAAAGTTCCTGCTACCCCTGCCCAAAAACAAAGAAAGAAAAAAGAAAATCATGAGAAAAAATTTATTCAATTAAAAATGTACGCTTTCAATCCATTAACCTTTTATATCTATTTAACCCTTTCAATCAATTTAACCCTTTCATAACATTTAACCCTTTTTGATTAAAAAATTCAATAGGATTAAGATCGGATTAAAGATTAATCCATTCAATCAGATCGATGATCCATCAATTAATCCCAATTAATCTCAGGTGGTGTGGGACTCACCTGCCCCTACTACTGCCACCAACTAGGAATCTGTGTCATATTTTGTTAGCCGGCCTCTCTGAACAAAGTTTCCTTTTCCTGTATCACGAACTCTTAAGAATGCATCAGCACGCGAAACGTCAATTTTTACAACTTTGTAGACTATGCACGAGTATAGCTCGAGTAAAGATAATGTGAAAATTTCTTTGTTGTTCGAACAAAACTGGCATGTATGTGCAGACTTTGTTTGTTCGTGTTAAACATGACCTTACAAGAACACCACAGCGCAGTAACAATGATTTTTCTAAGGATAGAATTTCTTTTTATATAGCCATTATGAAGGGACATGATTGATTGTAAATCCTTCTTATGATAAAGGACATTTGATTGGTAGAGCCCCGTGTATTTCGCGGATTGAGTTGCCAGCAATCTACGCTGGACGGCCCTCTATACACTCGAGACATTATCGTTTGCTTATTGGATGCTGTGATCAAGTTAGGCCTCTGTACAGTACTGTTAAATACTCACTCACACGACTGCTCCCTGCTTACTAATGGCTCACAGTGAAATGGAGCGTTGCTGAAGAACTGTCGTCCAACACAACAGTAGGAGAAAAGAACAAGTGTTTGGAGTCTACCTCGCCTCCGGATGAATTCGTGAAATACTCGTGGCTCTATTGATTGGGTTAATATCAACTTGGCTCTCCATTGGTTGATGACCGGCCAATAATCAAAGCTTCAAAGTACGGTACAGGTTAGTGTCCAGTGTAGTATGAACCAATAGGTAGAGACTTGCAAAATACGTGCTATTATTTGAAAACAGACTAGACTTCAAACACCTTGTTTTTGTATTACGTTCTGTCGTTGGGCTACTGTTTGTCCGGCTACGCCCTGGATGACTTTGGACCAATAGGAAACTACTAACAAGAAATGGCCCAATCACGTCAACCAATGAAAAGGGATGATGGACCCTCACTGCTGCATAAGCCACTAAAGAATAAGAAGTCTCCAATATGTATAGGACAGTGAATTTTTCCATCGTGACGCCAAAAAAATAATGCGAATTTGCAGGTCCCTACCAATATGACGATGGTGAGTTCTAACAGACACCAACCGAACCGGTGTTCTTACAGTAGTAGATATAGGTGACTCACTTCTAATTTATCATAAGTGCCAGTAAATGTGTGCAGACTTCAATGTGTTAATTCTCTTCGAATAAGCCTGCAATTTGCTCGTCGCGCGATGGGCCGACCGAGAAGAAGACACGTCGAATAAGGGATGTTTACACCTCTGACGTCACTAATGCGGGCGCAAGGCTCTCGCCCGCTGTACACGTCATCGCCATAGAGAACGTATAGTTAGGGACAGGTGTTTTTCGCGAAAATATTTCAACACCGTTACCAGTAGTATTCCAAAAACACTTTTGTTCACATGCACTTCCGTGGTTGGATGATTTCAAATGCCACCTCCCTGAAGTGTCTGTCCGCGAATCATGGACGTTCAGTATCGGAGTACTTTAGTTTTGATTGGCCCAGTCAAATGAGAACATGTATTCTCACGTTGACACGCGGCCAATAACTAAAGCAAGTTGGGGCTGTGGCCGTAGGACTTTGAAGTCTAGCATGGCCTGAAATATTTTCGCGAAAAACTCCTGCCCCTACTTATAGTCCATGCACGGTTACTTCCAAGTCTTCTGAAGCCCTGGTAGAGCCCTCCTTTCAGGATATTCCTCCGCTTCATGCAAATAAAGCTTAACGAAGTATACAAATTTACACCAAGGCCACGCACTGACATTCGTGCGCACTCAAGTTAATAATATTTTGCATGATAACTATTTCCTACTAAGTATGTATAGACGCTAAACAGCCGCTTCTACAGCGAACTCCGACTGCACGCGCCAGAAAAATGGCGGTTGCTGGTCAGCAAAATAACTCGAGCGCCGTTCGCCAATCAGCGCTTGGTGACCCACTCACCAGCTGGCAGACCAGCCAATAGGGAACCTGCCGCAGAATGCAGTAGCCAGTCAGACACAAGGTCTGTCCCCACAGAACCTCGCGCAGTCAATCGGAAAACGGCTTCGTCCTTTCGAAGCGAACAGCCGCGAGTATCATCAACTACAAATTCAATATTACAGTATTAATTACAGCACGTTACGTTGTAAAGTTTATTACTTTTTAGTTTCATACCATCAATATTGTAGACATGCTTGACGTTATTTGCGTGAAAAACACACGCGGAAATAAGAGTTAAGAATAATTTTTTACAGCTTTACCTAAAGAGTGAAACTGGGCTTGTGTGGTGATGCTGTAGTGTGCCAGACAGTCACTCGGCCGATCTGTGGTTCGACCTCGGCAGACGAGATTCGACGTTGCAAATAGTTCTTCCCAACTTGTTTTCCAGAAACACAACATACAAATGCTGGCTGGAGTACTTATGCAATGCGTTTCCTCCCACTTCCTTACATTTTTTTTTTTTTTTATTTAAATCCTGAATGTTCTTGGTGAATAAAATTTGATAAGTATATTATTACGTTGAGTTTAAATAATTCTATAAACTTTTTTCAGGCCTACATTAGTTTACGGTTTATTTAGTTTTTCATTGTACTTAGGTTGGCAAAAACGTTAGTTCGTCATCGTAACCTATGAGCGGTGAGTTTACTGTTGCGGGACTGTGACTGGAGGAGCTCTTAGCATTTATCAGTAGCACGGTTTACGAATCATTAATACCAGGCGACGGGCCAGCGGAATCCGCGGGCTAAGACACTGCCAGTGAAGCAGGTAACCGTACGAATTAGTATTTGTGGTACAATGTCGTCTGGGAACTACGACTTGTGCTCGCTCCTACATCCCGTCCTGCAGTTGCAATGGGAATATAAGACTTAAAAATGAAGACTTAAGACTAAAGACTTAAGACTTGAGGGTAAGCGACAAATTGTTATGTGAACTTGTGGTACGGTAATTACGGTAGGTACATCCGAATCCTACTTTTATGGTATCCACGAACCTTAAGACTGGGGCACAAAAAACCCACTCCTCCGAAAGTGGTCGACAAAGGGAGGGGGGGGGGGGGTACGCAACCATAACTCGCCCTCTTCCACATGGGGCACTATCGATTCCCCCTAACCCCTTCACCTTATGGGGCGTAAAGTGTTAGACGTGGCAAATTTTTGTTCTTGACTAATAACCAGAGACCTGAAGGATTCGCGGATTCCATTTTGGACATGCTAGAGTTTAAAACACATGAGTTTACATTACTTAAGCCATAAGTCCACGCGGTGTTTGACACCTCCTGGATAATTGTGGCCCAATCATCGCCTTCCACTGTGACAGCAAACAACCAATGCACAGTTGGCATCGTCATATTTGTGCATAAGCCTGTAGGCCATTGAACTCGCGAATATTTCAGGTCCCTACTAATAATATAGATACAAGGGAGACCGTCCTGTTCCATACTTACACGGTCGTATTCTCTGGGACTGAATGGGTAAACTATGCTCCAGTTATGCCATAAAGGAACTGATAAAAGTAATATTCCAGTTGTTTTCCAAAACATGTATTGTTTTGTCCTCACCCACATCTGAGCATTTGACGATCAACTTCACCTCTTAAGCAAACACTCTCCGTTTTCGTGTCATACAGTTTCAAAGTAATTATTGAAAATTTCTGAGTACAGAAAAATTAGACTGATAAAGGCGGTTCACCATAACGTGAGCACTTTCGAAATCAACCTAAGAAAAAAGTAACTGCCCCTCCCTATATGTATTTAATCGGGTGCACTGAGTGACATGCGCCCAGTAAAGTTGGTAACGATAGATGGAAAACAGTTCCGTACCTTAACGTCGAATAAAAAGTGTTAGGTAACCATTTGTGAGATAACTTTAATTATTTCTTTCGTTTCCCAGTTATTTAATGCATCGACGTATAAAAATTAGCAAATTTGTAAAATATTTACTTTTACAATAATTTCATAGTTTCGCTTGACCGACACATGAATAAAGTGATGAGGCCCATGGCCAGGTTAATTTTACATAAGGCGGAAGAATACATGACGTGCAAACAAGTAGATCTTAAGCAGGGCTTTTCAAAAGTGCTCATTTTACCGTGAATAACCTAAACACTCAAATTTGTCTCACTGATACACGCGCGACGAAGACGGCGCCAAGCTGCGCAATGAGGTGCAGAAATTGAGGACAGAAAGCCACCCGGTCGTGCAGTAGCACGGCACCATCAGTACACGATTATGATCTTTACAACTCCCCTGTTACACGATCACTCGCCGAACCATCGGGCCGCCCTGACATTTGAACAGCCGAGAAGAGAGGAAGTGCCTCTGTTGCAGCCGTTTCCACCGTTTTCGCTACACCCAATCGTGAACTCTTCACGTTTGCGCAATGGCTTCCCACATCGAGTGGCTCCAGTACACCAGGGAAGCTTATGGTCAGAGTCGCGGAAAATGTCACGACACTATCTGAATAAAATGCTTGTACGTTTAAGGTACTTTTGCAGTCAATAACAAAACCTGAAAGGAAACGAGCACCGAATCCTCCGCTATCTGTTCTGAGATGAGACTGTACTGACTAGATTAGAAATCAAAATAATGGAAGCTAAGACTGGAGTATTCACAGCACTGCGGAGTCTAAAGTGCAGTTCACTGGACTTGTACAATTTTCCACTCCATATCAGTATATACGAAAAATTAGCAATATTCGGTAGTATGTTACAAGGTAATACGAATGAACTATAGGTGTTCACGGTAAGGTGAGCGCTTTTTATGGCCCTTCTGAATTTTTCCTTTCACCCAATTTCCACCTTCCTGCTGCTTTTTATTATAAACATTGCAATGTGACCAATAAGCACAGTGTATACATTTCACCACCATCAAAATGTAATGCCTGATGCTGCAAAAGATAAATTTATTAGAGTTTAATGCCGGTTGGGAGGACCTTAAAAAGTGCTCACTTTATCGTGAACAGCCTATTACATCAGTTTATAGTTGGGAGATAATTTGTCATTTTACGTATTACAATTGTATCAATCTTCAACTCGCAATCGTCCACACTGTAAATATTTTTTTTTATTGTACTCGTATTTGTAAAATTCAATAATATCAATATTTTGGTAAAGTTATAAGAAGCGTAGTTGTAATACGCCTAGAAACATATTTTCATAGATTAACACTTTGTAGACTATGCTCGAGTGTAGCTCGAGAAAAGATAATTTGAGAATTTCTTTGTTGTTCAAAACAAAACTCGCGTGGATATGCATTCTTTGTTCTGCTAGTGTTAAACATGACATCACAATAACACTACAGCGCAGTAACAATGATATTGTTAACGATAGGATTTTTTTTAAGCCACTCAAAGGGACATGATTGAGTGTGAATCCTTTTATACGATAAAATACATTTGATTGGGCCAATATCAGCTCGGCTCTCCATTGGTTGATGATCGGCGAATAATGAACGCTGTAAAGAACAGGGTAGTGTCCGGTGTGGTAGGACGACAGTGAGTTCTGACACAGATACCAACAGAACCGGTGTTATAATTTGTATAAGTGCCAGTAAATATGTGCAGACCTCAATGTGTTAAGAATAACTTTAATCGTAAAATTAACATTACAAACTACTGTATTACACTGCCTGCCATTAAAATTGCGACACTAAGAAGGACGCGCCTGAAAGAACCAACTTTAGGGGAATGTCTAGAACATGGCAGGGCAATGTTGTGATTTGTTGTTTGTTTGAGTGGCGTAGGTAGTGTGCCAATGGCGACGCTGGTTAGCGGTATATGAGTGGAGACCAGGGAGATACTAAGAAGTAGTGGTATTGTGTTTCTCCGCCGTTCGCGTGCACAGACGGAGGGAGCATGCCGCAACGAACAGGTTCCCGCCTTTGACCGCGGGAAAATCGTGGTCTGTTTGGATTGTGAATTATCCTACCGGGAAATCTGGCCTCGCGTTGGAAGAAATGCAGTGAAAGCGAAGCGGATTTGGGATCAGCGCGTTGAGGAAGAATGGACTGAGCGACGTGCACCTATGAGTGCAAGGACAGAACAACTTTTCTTACCAATTAAATTGTTACTTAATTGTTATGTGTTTCAATCGTTTTATATTCAAATTCCATTGAGAACCGTAGGAAAACCTGTCATTTTTTCTTTTAACATCAATACTAATATTATAAAGAGTTACGTAATGTGAGTTTGTTTATTTGTTTATAAGTATGTCTCGGGTAATCTCGGAAATTACACTGCCGATTCTTACAATTATTTCACTATTAGAAAGCTACATTCTTCCAGATCGACATACGCTACGTTTAATTTTTAAAAAATCCTTCAGAAATTTCAAAATTTGTAAACCAAGTCAGAGGAAAAATGAGCTACTTAGCTGCTTTCTAGGCATGTGCTAACAAAACCATTATAAAAGATAGTCGAGGGTAGTCACGGGTAGTCATGAGTAGTCACGGGTAGTCGCGGGTCTTTTATATATATCTTAATAACTCCATAACACTTGAGCGAAGCCATGGCGGGCTGCTATAGGCTGTTCACGATAAAATGAACACTTTTGAGAGCCCTGCTTAATATCCACTTGCAAGTACATCGTGTATTCTTCCGCCTTATGCAAGATTAACATTGCAATGGGCCTCATCACATTATTCATGCATCGGTAAAATAAAATTCTGAAATTATTAAGAAAGTAAATACTTTACAAATCTGTTAATTTTTACACTTCGATGAATTAAAAAAAACTGAAAGCGAGAGAAATAATTTAAGTTATCAAAAATTATCTAACACTTATTATTCGACGTTAATATATGCAACTATTTTCCCCTCCACGTTACCAACTTTACTGGGCACATGTCACCCATTGCCTGCCGTTAAAATATATGCAGGTACGGGCAGTGACTTTTTTCTAAGGTTGAATTCAAAAGTGCTCACTTTATCGTGAACAGCCTTTAGTAATACATATCTTAAAATACCCATATATTTTGAAATTATGGACTAATGTTACTAGACTATACCCTAAAAACGTTGATAACAAGAATTCTGTTATAGTTTAAGGCGTAGTAATGAACACTAATTTTTAGATAGGTAAAATGATCTCATTCCAGTTATATCTATACGGAATCACTACGGGACGTCAATTTACAACGTTTCTAATTTAAAACACTTGTATACTTGACGCTACTCTTGAGGAGTTACTTTTCTGGCAGCAGCCTTTATGGACGTCTCCAAGAATTTTAACATTGTGGAGCATAGGAATCACAATAAGTTTCCTTCAGAGAAGTGCGGGATTTACAACCAAGTTTTACGCAAAATAAATGTTACACTGATACGTTACGTGCCGTATGAATTAATTCGTTTTTCATTAACAGTATATAAAATAATAATATAATATTAAAATAATATAGTACACATAAAATCACGAATACTTATCAAGTTTATATTAAGGAGTAAAGCAGGAAGAATTCTTTTACATTTCCCAGAAGCCAGGGAGTTGCATTTCGGAGTTGCAAACGAGCAAATTATTTGTCATAGAAATTATTCCACTTAGTTACGATAATAATTACAAAGACTAATCATCATAAGCGTTCGCTGTAATGGATCTCACATATTTCACAGAAAATCTTCAGTTTCCAGGGGAGGACAAGTTTCCCCAACTTGTCCCATTCTTCTCACAATCATGGCAGGTTCGCTGCCGGATCGATTTCGACTACTGTCTTGATTTTGACATCGTAACCCCTCTTCCGGCTGTAAGGAAGTCATCTTTAAGCAGCACATTGCAGCAGAACGACGTCATTCCATTGAGGGGATAATTCCGACTTGGTTCCTGTTAGCATACGCCAGCAGGCGCCCAGGTCGCAGAACAGCTAATTACAAAGATATATTAGAGGCGTGGCCTCTTCTCTGATGCGGGCGCAACCATTCGCTTATTGGATGAGCAAAACTCTGCACTGAGAAAGAGGTTTTGTTGAATGAAGCAAGATTTGTTTCGTGAAACCAAAATATTTTTTTGTATAGGGGCAATGAAATAATTTGTTGCTCAAACCAAATTATTTTGTTGTTCACATTTCGTTGCCCCAAACTGTGAGATTTGGTTGGTGCAACAAAAGAGTTGTTTGGCTACACGCACATTAAACAGTTATGGCCGGTATAAAGAAAAACGCAACATCTCGACCCAGATTCGAACCTAGATCACCTGCATCTGAGCTCTACGACTTAGTCAACCCAGTTAATGTGACAATTGATAATGTCGGAAACCTTTCAAATAGATATATTGCAAATATTGGGCAACGTGTTCATACAAATATTTCATGTTTTACAGCTTAACTTGTCAGTTTCTTGTTGTATGGTTTTGTTAATGTATTTATACGATTGTTAAGCATCAATAAATGCACTAACAAACACGGTTAGTATCCCAATTGTCACGAAAAATACAAACAAACTCTCGAGCTGTATTTTCGAAAGAAGGTAGTCGAATGGGTGGCCAAACAAATAATATACAATTGATTCAACAAAATATTTAGTTGGCAGTCTAATTTTTTTTGGCCCAACACAGAGATTGTGTTTATTCAAAGATACATTTTGCTAGACGAACAAATGTAATTTTCTTGCTTTTCAAATTTCGTTTGCTCAACAATATATTTTGTTGGAACAACTCAATATATATTTGGCCCTGTACAAACCAATATTTTTGTTAGATTTATCTCTCAGTGTGGAGTTTGCCTCGAAGCTGACTGGCTATCGCCTGTCGCGAGAAGATTCCCCACTGGCTAGGCAGCTAGCTGGCAAGTAAATTTCCGAGCGGCTCGGCATCCCAACATTTTGTCAGCCAGGGACGCCATTTTGCTGGCGTGCGAAGCTGGAGTTCGCTGTACGGGCGGACGTGAGCTGCCCGTAGTGTGTCTGATGTCTGTGTTTGTGTTGTGATGTTGTCTGTGTAATGTTGTTTGTGTAGGGTGTTGTACAGTGTAGATGTAGTTCCTTTAGCTTATTTGTTTTTGTGTGTGTCTGTAATATTGATGTCTTTGTAAGTCAGACGACATCAGTATACTGGATAATGTTATTGTTTATAATAATAACGTGATGTATTGTTAATGAAGGCTCAAGAGGAAAACGACGGACACCTCACAAAACGACAACAACCGTTCGCCCCTCAGTCTCCGGAGAGGATTGCGGGGTGAGTGTTCAGGGTGGACACAGAGGAATTCTAACTTTTGAGATTTTTCAACTATAACGTAACCTTTTTCTTTAAAATTATAACAAAATAAAACTTTAAGCCTCTGCAATTTTAAAATTTAACTTGTTTTTAATTTTCATAACGCGACAAATTTATGTTTCGACTATTCTTAAAACTTTATTTGAAATTGTGGTAACTAAGACCAGTTATGGCCTTCAAGTGGTACCATTTTAATATATGTACTGTTCTGTGCGGGCGGACGATTCGCTTCTGTACAGTGACGTGTTCTGCGACGACGCGGTGTGCCGGTGGAGGCTGTGGCTGGCGCCGAGGTCGGCTAACGGATCTGCAACACTCGACGTCGCGTGGCCTCGCGCCAACTACGACTGTCTTGTACGGGCGCGGCGAGCCGTTCACTTTCCACACGTACGTCCTCCGCGAGGCGATGAGCTGGAGCCTAGACTCCGCACTCTATGGAGGAACAACGCAGCTCTTGCATTCTGTGTTCAACTACGACTGTCTTGTTCGGGCGCGGAAAGCCGTTCACTTTCCGCACGTACGTCCTCCGCGAGGCGATGAGCTGGAGCCTAGACTCCGCACTCTATGGAGGAACAACGCAGCTCTTGCATTCTGTGTTCAACTACGACTGTCTTGTTCGGGCGCGGCGAGCCGTTCACTTTCCACACGTATGTCCTCCGCGAGGCGATCAGCTGGAGCCTAGACTCCGCACTCTATGGAGGAACAACGCAGCTCTTTCATTCTGTGTTCAACTACGACTGTCTTGTTCGGGCGCGGCGAGCCGTTCACTTTCCACACGTACGTCCTCCGCGAGGCGATCAGCTGGAGCCTAGACTCCGCACTCTATGGAGGAACAACGCAGCTCTTGCATTCTGTGTTCAACTACGACTGTCTTGTTCGGGCGCGGCGAGCCGTTCACTTTCCACACGTACGTCCTCCGCGAGGCGATCAGCTGGAGCCTAGACTCCGCACTCTATGGAGGAACAACGCAGCTCTTGCATTCTGTGTTCAACTACGACTGTCTTGTTCGGGCGCGGCGAGCCGTTCACTTTCCACACGTACGTCCTCCGCGAGGCGATGAGCTGGAGCCTAGACTCCGCACTCTATGGAGGAACAACGCAGCTCTTGCATTCTGTGTTCAACTACGACTGTCTTGTTCGGGCGCGGAAAGCCGTTCACTTTCCGCACGTACGTCCTCCGCGAGGCGATGAGCTGGAGCCTAGACTCCGCACTCTATGGAGGAACAACGCAGCTCTTGCATTCTGTGTTCAACTACGACTGTCTTGTTCGGGCGCGGCGAGCCGTTCACTTTCCACACGTATGTCCTCCGCGAGGCGATCAGCTGGAGCCTAGACTCCGCACTCTATGGAGGAACAACGCAGCTCTTGCATTCTGTGTTCAACTACGACTGTCTTGTTCGGGCGCGGCGAGCCGTTCACTTTCCACACGCACGTCCTCCGCGAGGCGATGAGCTGGAGCCTAGACTCCGCACTCTATGGAGGAACAACGCAGCTCTTGCATTCTGTGTTCAACTACGACTGTCTTGTTCGGGCGCGGCGAGCCGTTCACTTTCCACACGTATGTCCTCCGCGAGGCGATCAGCTGGAGCCTAGACTCCGCACTCTATGGAGGAACAACGCAGCTCTTGCATTCTGTGTTCAACTACGACTGTCTTGTTCGGGCGCGGCGAGCCGTTCACTTTCCACACGCACGTCCTCCGCGAGGCGATCAGCTGGAGCCTAGACTCCGCACTCTATGGAGAAACAACGCAGCTCTTGCATTCTGTGTTCAACTACGGGGGACCTTGCCCGGGAAGTTGCTTTGCCCGCATGCACTTCTAAATTCGAATTGGCGACAAACCACTGATTCGCAGTGGAATTCAACTACTCGGATCAGTGAAATTCAACTACTCGGATCAGTGAAATTCAACTACTCGGATCAGTGGAATTCAACTACTCGGATCAGTGAAAATGGCTCCCCTTAGAACTAGCGGAGAACCACTGATTGTTTCAGTGAAAAAAAAAAAATTCAACTGATTGAATTAGTGACGTGAAATTATTTCACTGATTTAATCATTGACGGCCGACTACAGAGGAGGATTATGTATTGATTTTACTGAATTTAGCCAAATAATTACTTGAAATAAACTTATTATACAATAGTTTAATATTTATATTGCGCAATTTAAAGAAATTTGAAAAAGTAAAAAAAAAATTACGGAGGTGGCCGGGATTTAATTAACATATCTTTCGACTGTTACCTTACCATCTGCACTACCACGCTTACTTGAAATAGAAAGAGGAATATATATATATATATATATATATATATATATATATTATATATATATATATATATATATATATATATATAATTATCACAGCGTTCTGTTTGAAGGTTTAAAGTGTGTGTAATGTGGTAAAGAGAGTCATTCATATAAATATATATATATATATATATATATATATATATATATATATATATATATATATATATATATATATATATATGAATGACTCTCTTTACCACATTACACACACTTTAAACCTTCAAACAGAACGCTGTGATAATTAAATGAAAACGAAGTGAAAGATATAAAAACGTAATCAAAGGCTGTGTGTTCCTATTACTTCATAAAATGGCATTTTGAAACATGAAACACATTTTAGAAAGTATTTTATATTTGTTTTATTCGTTTATTCGTTGTTATTTCGCTTGGTACACTTTGTTTAGCAGCCGTTTTTAGAAGTTGTTTGACGGCCATTTTTATACGCTGTTTAACTGATCCACCAGTCAAAAATAAATCACTGAGTAAGCAGTAAAAAAAAAAAAAAAGACTGATGGGTGAGTGGAAAATGTCACTGTATAAATAAGTGAAGGAAATATGGCATTTTTTCACTGATTCATCGGTTAAATTCGCGGAAACGACTGTTGAATCAGTTAGATACGTTTGACTGATTGAAACAGTTAAATTCTCACTGATTCAGATAAGAGTGTGCACCAACAACAAACAGTGTCAAATGACAGGCACTCTACCTTGAGGTGATTTGTAACTCGTTGACACTACAGGATGTCATATAGACACCGACAAACCCCGCAGGTTATTCCTTAAGAACACATAAGACGACAAACTGACGTACCACTTTCCTCTTAAGTGATTAATAAGGGAGCTATGCGTCCTAACAAAGTTGAGGTTTGAAATCGTCTTTCTAAAAATGAGAAAGTATTTGCGATTATGCAACAAGTTTGTGAACTGTGATTTGTGCGACGGAGATAATACACCTCTAAATACGCGGTTGTTAGTTTCACCAGCCTTCATTGAGTAAATAGGAGTTGCCACCCGATGATTGAGTGAAATTTGTTACAATTGGCTGTAAACGATTTGTTGTGATGAATGATGAATCAGCACGTCTAAATTAAAATAAAAGGTTGAGTTCTACTGGATGAAATCAGCAGGGAGAAGTCAGCAGAACAGTTCTGTGAAGGCATTCTATGGTTATGACAACTAAACTTTGGAACCAGCAACAGAATGTTCTGTAATACTTTACATTCCAAATTGTTAGCTGAACAATCTAAATGTTGTTTTCAAAGTTGTTATGTGGTAACCATCTTTTCTGTAGCAGGAACAGTGTTTTCTATAATAAGAACTTTACAGATAGTTGTGAACACAATCTTGCAATATTGTTACTACCACAGAACAAGATAATGTAAACCCAACAGTGCTATTTGGTAACAGTTAAAGAATGTACAGTAGAAATCACCCCGTTATTTCCCCAAATTCGTGGCCTGTCGGAGGTATCCTCCGATTCTGATAATATTACAGAGATAAAATTGTAGAGTTAACGAACAAGTATGGTATAGGCTATTCACGGTAAAGTGAGCACTTTTGGAGGCCCTCTCATATGGAATAATAGTCAATAAATATATTTTATTTTTGCCTTAGACGTTAACGTCCGAGTTCGGTGGATACACATACTGTTTTTATAACTAACGTAGTAAAATTTATTTCATATACGTTTAAAGGAAGAAAAATGGCTGAAATAAAAAAGTAACAAGGGCCTTAAAAGTGCTCACTTTACTGTGCCTGTAATTACAACAGTGCCATAGAGTGTAGCGGCACCTCTGAGTTGGTTAAAAAAAATTACAGAACTAGTACTGTAGCGTTAACAAACCAACATGATTATTACAACAGTGTTGCGAACTGCTAAAGGTATCCTCTAATTCTTTTAGAGATTATACAACTATTAGAATTGACAATACAGAAAATAATTAGGAAAATGTTGCTTTTGTGTGAAATTATATTTATTTAGTGGAGACTGTCGACAATATGTGAGGGCACTGTGCGCGCTCCAAAGTGTTAACAGACATCGCCAGGTGTTAAATGTAAAATAGCAACAAGGGTGCTGGCAACCTATTTGTTTTTAAAAGACATATCACTTACAGAAAATTGACATAAAAATGAAATAATTAACGCCATATTTTTATTGGTACTATAAATTATCTGACTTGAAAGGAAGACCTGTTTACACAAACGTTACACGCAAAAACATTTTTATAACAGATTAAACCAAATGTTGTATAAAATAAAATCATAAAGGAAAAAATAATTTTCTTAAATAAATAAAATACACATGTGAATTCGTCACTTCGAGATTCGTCTGTAGACAGTTACATGAAATGAGTTTACAAAATTAAACAATGAACACAAATACATTTAAAAAGTCGAACTCATAATTTATATAATAGCCGAGCATTCTAAGCGTATGTCCGTCAACACAAGGTCCGGCAGTTCGAGGATGCCTGCCTCCACGAGGAATTTTTCAAAGTATAAAAAAAAGTACATAAAGCAGCGCATCCTATGAGCCGAAGAGGGAGTTACGATACACCATACAAGATGGTTACGGCTTCCATGCCACCCAGTAAAGGCAACAGAGCATATAGTTAGGATTACAGTAGTTACTCTTTTGCTGGGGCCGCCATACTGCACAGTAAAGACAACAGAACAGATAGTCAGGATCGCCATACACTTTCGACTGTATACTGGTGTGGTCACATAAGCCAGGGCTGGCAGGCGACACTCGAGAGTCCTGGATGGCGCGACCTCGACTGGCCAGCCCAGTTGTTTGTAAAAATCCCCCCCCCCCCCCGCCGAGGAAGTTAGTGAGGCCAGGCGGGGCACTATATAAGGCTGGAGCGATGGCGGCTCGCGGCCATCTTGGGACCACTAGGCCCGTGGTTCCCTACTTCGACGTCAGCCGCTGCCACTGTCGAGGAGGTCTAGCTCGACGGCGATGACGAGACAGATCCAGAGTAAATATGCTCCTAGTAGGGCTCCCTAGGTCGTGCAGCGTTAGGATCCTCGTATAAACCTTAAGACTCCCTCTGAGTCTCGAGCACCTTAATTATAGTTGTCGCAATAGGTCAGCAGGACCTCTTAAATATATTCGGTAATTACGGAGCAGAGATATTGATTAATTGTAAAGTAACGCCGAGCATAATTTATATGTGATATTGTGTGTAAGCTGTGAGTTTAATAAATATAGTATTTTGTATACTGAGTGCTCTATTGTCTAGTTACAACTATCCGACTTCCTTGCGTGGCCTGTTTCATCTTCAGGCAGGTCACAGCAATATGTTACGCATGGGTTGCTGGGTAAGGTAAACAGCGAATACCTACAGTAATATATATATATATAAACTACAATTAGTACGAAAAAAATCGAATATACTTACGAAATCTGAAACAGCACTCACAAAAATGCATGACAAGCAAACTGGCATTTTTTAAAAGAAAGAACTCCCATTTTTTACTGGAAGTGCAAAATTAGAAATAATCAAGCGCGGTAAAGAGCGAACGTCAACGTTTCTTGCAAATTTTCAACAGCTTTATATCACTGTTAGGTCACAGAGTAGATAAGTTAACAGAGGCGAAATGGAGTGGCAATTCCATTGATACGGCTCCACGAGGCTCCTGGGAACGGGCTTTGTTTCTGATCGCATACTGAGAGCCGGAGAAAGATTTCTATTGGCTGGGCTGCCCGCTGGGGCCAGCAAGTTACAGCGCGTCGATTGGCTGGCGTGTGCAGTTGGGGTTCGCGGTGTGAGCGGTTGTTCCGCCTCTGTATTGTGAAGTGCTCTGTGACCGTGCGCTGCTGTTGGAGAGGGTATTATCGATCTTGCAGGCTGCACTCAACCGATATCCGTCTCCCGGCAGCGACCTCCTTGTCTGTCGACACGACTGTCATGAACGGCACACTCTAAATTCGGATCAGTGGGAAACCACAGATTCGCCGTGAAATTCAACTACTCGAATCAGTGAAAATAGCTCTACTTAGAATCAGTGGAAAACCACTGATGTTTCAGTGAAAAAAATTTTCACTGGTGGATTTTCTACGTGAAATTATTTACTGATTGAATAAGTGACGGCAGGCTCAGCGGCAAATTAAATATTGTTTTTATTGAATCTAGCCAAATAATTACGTAAAATAAATATATTTGCGATAGTTTACTATTTACGTTGCGCACTTTACCGTAATTTAAATTAGTAAAAATGTTCCACACGTGGCCTGGATTGAACTAACACACCTTTTTCACTTCACTTCCGAACGTTCTTTGCCATCTGCACTACTGTGGCATGTTGAAGTAGTACGATATAATATATGTCTTATAGTCCCGCATCGAAATCGTGAAGATTTTTAAGTTGCATACTCTTCATTTTCGTTTATGGTTTAATTGGTACCGTTAGTATTGTTAAAACGAATAGTATATACGAGTGCACTCTCCTCATCACATTATATGCAGTTTAAACCTTCAAACAGAGCGCTGTGACGATTACACGTAAACGAAATTAAAGACGTAAAAACGGAATAAAATCCTGAGTGTTTACATTACCTGATAAAATGGCGTTTTAAAAACGAAACACATTTTAGAAAATATTTTATATTGGCTGTATTAGTTTATTCGTTCTTATTTCACTTGATACACGTTGTTTAACGGTTATTTTTAAACGACGTTTTACAGCCATTTTTACACGAGGTTAAACAGATTCATAAGTCAAAAATAAACCACTGAGTAAACAGTGAAAAAATTTCCTAATGAAGCAGTGGAAAATGTCACTGAATGAATAAATGAAGGAAATCTGGCATTTTTTTCATTGATTTCATCAGTTAAATTCACTGAAGTGACTGTTGAATCAGTCAGATACTTTTGACTGATCGAAACAGTGAAATTCTCTTTTATTCAGATTTAGAGCGCATGGGCTGGATTTGAGGTCAGAACACTGTTTGGTAAACAGGTGTTTTGTAACATTTGTACAAGCCTACTCCGTCTATCCAATCTGTAATGAAGGTCGATTAAATTCAAATTTGGTAAAAATATTGCATTAATCTAGTAATGCCTGTCATTTAAAAATGAGGATATCTTACAAAGAAACTCGTCCATCTTGACTTTTGAGAGTTGTGTATGTTTGGAGTAGGTCAAGGTTGTATAGATGCGTACGGATAACGTATTCATACACGTAAGAAAGCTGGGCATCTCCCAACTCTTCCGTATCCGTGAGGAATCGAGTATTTGGTTTGTTAAGATTCGTTTTCGTGGCCATTGTGGCATATACAGCAACAAGTTCTTCGATTGCCGTGATTATTAGTTTGGTATATAATAAATAAGTACACACGGTTCCGCAGTATTATTTACGTATTTTCAAACACTGTAAAAAAATATACAAAACGGGATGCGTATATCACGAAACCTGTGTCAGTAATTCGCAACAGCTGCGTAATTTTTATTTCGTAAGTTGCAAGAATGTACGTTTCTTTGTATCGTGGGATGGTTTAAAATTCATCCCGCGTCGTAGGCTTGTTGCGCTTGCGTCGCTTAAGTATCAGTGCATTGTAGAGAAGGCCTTAACGGCAGATCCCCGGGTATTTCGCGGATTGAGTTGGCAGCAAGCCAGGCTGTACGTCCCTCTGTACACTCCAGACATTATCGTTTGCTTATTGGTTGCTGCGATCAAGTCAGTCCTCTGTACAGGACTGTTAAACACTCTCTCACACTACCGCTTCCTGCTTGTTACTAGATGTCAGAGTGTGTCCAGACAATTGCCGTCCAATCACAGTAGTAGGAGAAAATAACAATAGTGTATGGTTTTGCCCGGGGAGGGGGGGGGGGGTGCAGTCGCAACAGAGCAGTGTTGCGAGACACGCAGTGAAAGTGGAGCCTCCCGTAACACACGCACAAGACGCATGCGTAGTATTGTTCCGCTGCTGTGGCCATACTGTACAGAGTGCCCGCGAGCAGGAAGTGCGGCTCGCGCTTATGGACGCCCGGAAACAACACCACCTAGCCCCCAGCCCACGCGCGCTCGTTCCTCCCCCCCACCCCCACCCCCCTTTTACCCAACAACGTGCGCTTTATGCAACGGCCGGCCCCTCGACGTGACGTGGCTTACCCGTCCGGCCGAGGGTCTTACGTAACCTCGTAACAGGACTGCCAGCCCGCCCGCGGACCGTTCCCCCGCCCGTTAGCGCCCGGGGCGAATTAACTACGCCCCAAGTTGAGAAGTGAAGAGATTGTGGCGGCTCTTTACATCGAGGTCTTCAGAGCCGATGAGGGTGATTGTGGAGCGGCGCCGGAACGAAGGGGCGGGGGAAACTGGAGATCCCCCGACATCGTCCGGCACGATTCCCAATTGCGTAAATCCGGTGACCCGGTCGGGGATTGAACCCGGTTCGCCTTGGTGGGAGGCGAGCGTGCTAACCGCTCAGCCACCTTGGCCAGCCCCAAAATGTCTTACGCTCAACCGGAAGTCACTCTTTCGATTTACAGTTTTTCTATTAATACTGTCATATATACACTTATTTATGCTGTAGGCTGTACACGGTAAAATGAACTCTTTTGGAAGCCCTGATTCAGATCTACTTGTATGTTCGTTATGTATTATTCCACCCTATATAAAATTAACATCGCCATAGGCCTCATCACTTTATTCATGCGTCGGTCAGGTGAAACTGTGAAATTATTAGAAAAGTAAACATTTTACAAATCTTGTAATTTTTACACTCCGGTGCACTAAAAAAAAAAACACAAAAAGCGGAAACAATAATTTAAGTTATCAGAAATGGACACCTAACACTTTTTATTGGACGTTGAGATATGGAACTACTTTCCATCCATCGTTACCAACTCTACTGGGCACATGCCACTCAGTGCGCCCATTGAAATATATGCAGGCAGGGGCAGTGACCTTTTATTAACGTTGATTTCAAAAGTACTCACTTTAGCGTGAACAGCCTTTACTAGGAGTTGCAAATAAACTATATGGCTCGTGCCGATATTTAGACGACAACCAACGAACAGGAGCGTGGTGAGTTGGCGTAATTATTTGGCGGAAGATTATAAACTTTAAACAATTTTACGTCAGCAGTTATTATGCCATTGAACCACTGAGTACAGAGGTCAAACGGAGGCTTATTCCGCAAACTCCAGGCACACGGGGCCGCGGTGGCTGAGCGGGTAGCCTGCTCCCCCCCCCCCCCCACCAAGGCGAACCGGGTTCAGTCCCCGGCCGGGTCACCCCGCATTTTCCCAAATGAGGATCGTGCCGTGCGATACCGCTGGTCGGCGGGTTTTGTCGGGAATATCCCGTTTCTCCCCGCCCTTTGCATTCCGGCGCCACTCAACACTCGCCGTGTTTAGACCTCATCGGTAGAGACCTGGAAATTCGCAGTCTCATTTTGGGACAAGCTAGAATTCAAAACACTTGGGTTCGTATAACTTTAGCCGTTTGTCGCACGGTAGTTGACACCTCCTGGAGAACGCTGGCCCAATCGTCGCCAGCCACTGTGACAGCAGACAACCAATGCGCAGTTGACATCGGCATATCTGCACATAAGACTGTAGAGTCTAGCCTGAAGGTCGATGATCTCGCGAATTTTTCGGGTCTCTACTCATTGGCTCTCAAACCCCGATGTTAAGTTGAAGTAAAGCAACTGCCTATGCCTATGGAGCAATGCACTCGACTATACAACGCGAAGAACTTATTAAAAAAAGTAGAACTGACACCATAAAAATTGTCAGAAAATTGCGATTTACGCTATATATATATATATGAAAAAAAGAGTGTATATATTTTGCAAAATTATGAAATGTTTTACCAAAATATGCTCTTTAAATTTAAAAAATAATCGATTAAAATAGTCTATATAAAAAAATTAGGCATATTTACATGCTGGATGATTCAGAAAGAGGAATTTGTAAGTAAATCTTCGTCATGGAATATCGTCATAATATTTACTATGATTGTGTGTAAGAAAATTGTAATAATCAAGTAGGAAATAATTTTTGTAATTGATTTTATGTGCGTCCATCTGTCTCAAACATTTGTGGCTGAAAATGACGTAAATAAAGTTAATTATAAAATTGATATTACCCATTATTACTATCATTTTAATATAAATGATCCCAGTAAATACTATGCCAATCTTTCTTGAAGAAGATTTTCTTATAAATTCTGCTTTCCGAAGCAACCAGAACGGAAATGCATTTAAATTTTGTTAAAAATGCGGACTCTATTGATCGATAAATTTTTTACATTTACAAATTTATATTTTAATAAAGTATTTTATAAAGTTGCAAAATATATATACTTATACTATTCTTTCGTATACAGCATAAATCGCACTTTTCCAGAAATTTTGATGGTGTCTGTACTACTATTTTTGTAAGTTCTTCGCGTTGTATACTCAGGTGCAGCGCTCCATAGGGAGTTGCTTTACTTCAACCTTAAGCGCCACTGAAAGCTCCCCACTCTTCGCTTACTCCAGCCACGCATTCTAGAGAACTGGTGTCGCTGACAAACTTCATATGTCGGGACGCCGTTAGCCGGCCAGCGTCCCGTCCAGGCCTGTCTACAACTGCACTATTCCGACCTGCATCTCAGGACAAGGATGCGCTGATTGGCGCACGTGACCCTCTGACGTCATGGCGCTGTCCCGAGCTCCCGGTTCCCAAGCATAGGCTAAAGATGAAGTAGACCGCTTATTCGTCTTCTGCGCATGTCCCCATCATTGACCTACCCTAAAAGAACACAACTTTTAAAGTCACGTGGTCAATAACGATCAACACGTTTGTTTATATTTAAATTTTTAAATGACAAGCACTATTATATGAATAAAATATTCCCACCAATTTTAATTTAATCGAACTGCACTACAAATCGGTTTTATGAAGGATAAAAATGCCTCAGAACATTTGTTTTCAAATCAGTTTCCTAACGTCACATCCAAACCATGTTGTTTTCGCTGGACACGTTGGCAGAAAAGCAGTTCAGTGTTGGGACACGGAGATTGGTTGTGCGCAGCCAATGAGATCGGTCTACCTCATCTTCAGTCTATGGTCCCAAGTCAACCTGTGTCCCAAGTTGAAATATTCGGAAAACTTAACTTTGGTTCCAAGCTGTGTCCTAATCTGCTAAAAAAAAAAAAGAGAAGACTTTAAATACTTTCGCAAGCATCCGTCGAATATTTACGTTATTAATGTAAACAATAGTTGTTTAAGGTGAGCTTTCACAAAACAAATATGATGACATGCTAATAAATAATTATTAATGTCTTCGTTCGGTTTGACAGTTTTATTCGAAGGCTAGAACTTTTAAAACGTAAGTTTAAAAAATAAAATTTGAATGTCAGTTGCGAACTTAATTAAAATAAAACCGTTAAGCCTTTTATTATAAATAAATATTCAAATCACCCATTTCGTGAACATTAAATAATCTATAATTCAGCCGATTTAAACATCACTACGTAACAACAAACAAAGTGCCGAGTTTACTGCGATCTAGTGTCAGATTCTGAAAGCTCACTTCGGACAACGCATTTGTAGACCATATTCGGACTGCGTCAATGTGACGTCACTTGACGCCAAGTTTCCGACACGTCCACGCCCACATGAACGGCCGATTGTAGACAGGCCCTTAACTTGACGGCCGACATGGCATCTTCCCCTTCACGCAGCATCCATACAGACACTAGGCCCGTTCTCGAAGAGCCTAACATATAAGGACCACCCCCCCCCCCCCCTCAAAGTTATTTCGTAACTCTCTCTTCTTATCTATCCTATTTCGCTGTTTGGATTTTTTTCTCTCTCTCTTTGAAGTCGGCAACTTGTACCAGTGTTAAAGACAAACTATAAGTAGGGATAGGAAAATTTCGCGAGTTCGATGACCTGTAGGCTAGACTCCACAATCCTGTGTACACTCGAGCCTAAGATGTTTGTTCATTGGCTGCTGCCTCAGAGAGCAGCCAGTGTTAACTCACACCTGGGAGTACGGCACTCGCAACTTGTTTCCTTTCCAGTTTGCTATTGGCTTTGAGTCGTCCAGAGCGTGTATAATGAACTGTGATCCAATTGCAAAGGTGACTTCAGTGTAAACGTGTTTGACGTTTATCTTGTCCTGAAATGAACTCGCGAAATTTTCTTATCCCTAGCTATAAGCGAGTCGCTTATTTACACCACTGTAAGGACGAAATACTCTATTGATCTCTTTTATCTCTTACCGTCGTCCTATTGGTCGAAACTGCATCAGATGTTCGTTATTGGTCGTATGTTAGCCAACAAAGTGCGGAGTTGGCAGTCTACCAACCAAACGGCCTTTCGTAATAAGCAGTATTTACAGTCCATCGTGTTCATTTTAGAAGCTGTACGAAAATTATTCTTTCTATTACCGAAAATTGTCTTTAATGCTAAGTTTTATTGTATTTAATTCGTGATAAAAATAAGGGGACAAAGTAAGTACATCCAGGTCAGTTTAGTGTTTTATGGGCAAACAAATATTCTTATACTAGTTTTGCACGAGCTACGCGCGGGCGTAATCTTCAGAGTGTTAATCCTCTCAGACACGCATTTATTTATGGCTGCATGTGTTGAAAATAAATCGTGTGATTCGTGGCGTTAATAAGATGACAACCAAGGAGCAGGGAGCTGCAAAATTGACTTAATTATTTGGTAACAGGTAGGGCCACATATTTTCGAAAATATTTATTCTCCTGCTATGGTACGTCCCCCCCGACGGCGCATTGAGAAGTTTTTTCCCAGCTGGTGAGGTCCCTATTTTAACAGTCCAGATAGTTCCTACAACCATATTTTTCTCAATGTAGTAAGTGAAAAATATGTGGACCGGTCGAATATGAAAACGCCTTCTCAAGCAGATAGCAATCAATGGCAATAGATAATTTGCTGCTAGTAAGGCCTTATTCGGTGTCTTGCCACTACGAATGGCGGAGGGGTATATATGATCCCTAGCGTCACAACCGCGCAATCAAACCGCATTAAACGCAAATGGGACACTGTCAGGCTACGGCGATAATGCGCGGCAACCTACGTTTTACTCGCGCAATTCGTTCATGGTGATCACTTTGGTTTGGCAAATGAGTGTAGATGCTAGGCAGGGCTTTCGGAAGTGCTCAGTTCACCAGGAACAGCCTATAGCAGGGAGTCACACATCTTCCATTTTGACCCGTGTCTTCTGAGGTCGTGACCAAGGTCAACAAACTTTGCTGTTAAAGCGAGAGAGCCTCGGCGTCAGTGAGGAGTTTATAGGGAAGTTAGTCTGCGAGCAGGTTTCAGTGTGGCGGCTTTGACGGGATGTTTTCCGTGTCGCAGATATTTACTACGAAGTTCCTGCTACAACGCATTCCTTTAAACTACCGCGCTCGCTTCACGTAGATCCACTGTCCGAGTCCCTCGCTTTCAACGCCATCTTTCCACTGGCAGGCAGATAAGCATTTACCATGATACATTTTGTACTTATTTATCTCCTTCGCTTGAACGCCATGTGAATGTCTCCTTACATAAGAGGATCTAACGATGTATTTTAGTCCGTCGTACCTATCTGTCATCCGTCAGTCTGTTATACGACCGTACGGCTCCTAGCCGAACCATTTACAGCAAGACTTCGTACACCCGTCGTCAGTTCATTGCTGCACAGTAACACAAACAAAACTGTTTAAACACCGGAAAAATTTCTCCTGTAAAAGATAAAAATCATTACTACCGGTATTGTATTGTACATATAGAATGATACATACACGTAATTAGCGGAGATTAGTCGAGGTCTATTATATTTTTAAAAAAATAGCATAGTTAACGCACGTGAGGAATGACAGCAGGATTTCTTGGGGGAAAAAAACTAAGTGTTGCGTAGACGTAAAGAATAACTCTTTACGTTTTGTGTTTTCTCCGGAATCTCGTGTGCTCTTGGTAAATAATCCATCGTTTTGTCGACAGGTTCATATGGTCCAGTTAAGAGAACAGTTCCAGGCGGAAGTTATGAAATTAAAGACGGAATTTGCAGACGTTATAACGACTCAGTTGGATTACTACACTGAAAGTAACATTGTTTTAAAGTTGAAAGAATCCTGAACCTGTGTTTTCAATTCCATATCGTTGGCCACCGCCTAGAGTTCCTATTTCTATGCTAATGATTACTGATAAAGCAGCGAAATACCGTTTAAGGAGTGATTATGGTTTAGTGAATGATATGATTTGTATAGATCCCTACGCGGTACCAGTTTCAGAAACTGTCTTCCAGTATTTGTGCAGGGCTAAGTTTTCCACCATTTTAGACATTAACTCGGCTTTTTTTGCAGTGTGAACTACATCCCAACTCAAAATAACCTTTGGCATTTTATACTCCATGGGGGCCTAAGCAATGGACTCGTTTACCAATGGGAGTAAGCTGCGGTCCGCAAGGAATGTCAAGAGTTTTATTGCAGGTGTTTGGTAAATACGTGCCTGATGATGTGTTCACGTATGTCGACGATGTGTTGTTGTGTATATATATATATATATATATTAGTTACACTGTAGAGGAACACCTTGAGCACATTTGTCTGGTTATCGAGGCTTTGCGGGAAGCAGGCTTGACTGTTAAACCCCATAAAATAAGTTGGGCAGAAAAACGCGTCAGTTATTCAGGGTTTATTATAGCTGATGGTAAACTACGCATGTAAATTTTCTCATGTCGAAAAACGTAAGGGCAGTTCACCGTTTTTTTGGGCACGGTTTCTTTTTATAGTAAGTGCATAACGAATTTTTCCCACGCCAAATAACTTTTTAATTTTTTCGATAAGGAAAAATACTGAGTTTTTGTGGGGATCGGAACAACTAAAAAATCAATTGAAACACATCCCATAGGAGCAAATGACAAGAAAACCTCCCTAATTGTGAGAAATTAAAAATCACTAAATGTTGTTTGGTTTGCTATCTGTAATCGGGTGCTAACTATTTTTTCTTTTTAATATATTGTGTAAGTTATTTTCTTTCTGCGGTTGTTAATAGCTTACTGGGATACGCGACGGGAACAAAATATCCGTTTTTTTTTCTGACTAAGTAAGGCTCCTAGCCCAATTGAACTTGCATCGCAATGCAAATAGAATTTTTCCTGAAGATTTTGTATTTGCAAAGCGTGCGCATATACCAAACATATTGCAATAGTTTAAAGTATTCATTTCTATATGGCTGTCATGGACGGAGGAAAATGCATGATCACTGTCTTTGAGTGGATGGGTTTCCTCCGGGTGCTCTTTGCCTCAACCCTTTGTCACCCGTTCATTTCGAGCTCATTAGAAGACGCCATAGAGTGTGTCGTGTTTTTTTTTTGTATGTTGGTTTTCATGCATTTGTTTATGTAGCTGTCGAATGCATAAATGTTTCATTTGTTGATTAATTACGGAAATATACTAAACAGAAACATATTACGGAAACCTCTGCCCTTTTTAATCCTAGCTTATTCCAAAATCGAATCGCTAAATTTTCCTATCCCTTCCAATGAACGGAAGAACCGACTCGAGATTGCAGGGGACTATACCGTAAAGGCCGTCATGATACTAGAAAAAAAAAAACGCAAACATTACTTGTTCTTAATGGTTAGTAAATTGTAGCGCAAATTTTTTCACTTTCTACACTGAGAAGCCGACCTCCCGTGGGGCAGTCGGTTAGTGCGCCACCGATCTGGGGTGCGGGAGGCTCTGGGTTCGAATCGCGGGTAAGCCATGGATGTTAATTTAAGTAAGGTTATAAGTTAGTCTGTAAATCGTCCCCTGCTAAGCTATTAAACGTAAAACCGGTGGACGTAAAAAAAAAAAAAGCCCTTAACAATACCATACAATACACTGAGAAAAAATATGGTTGTAGGATTCATCTAGACTTAAAATTGGGACAGCCATCTGATGATTTGTAGATTCCACCTAAATGTTTTTAACATAGATAGTAATTGCAACATAACTGTATGTACCTCCAACATAACCACTTCAACAATATTAGGATTTTTTCCACAACGATCAGCATTGTAATTAACCTAGAAGAATGTCCTGTTACTAGTGCTAAACATTTCTGTAGTGTTGTGTTGAGGGCACCAGCAACAGAATATCCTGCTGTGTTATTACAATTCTGATCGCTGTGAGAACTATCTAAATATTGTTGAAGTTGTTCGGTTGGAGGTATTATCTGTTTTGCAGTAGGAACGCAATGCTCTGCTGTAGCAACCATATGTAGCGTCGCAACTACAATCACAGGTAGAAACACAACCAATAGTTATGTTGGCATTACTGTCTATATTGACTATATATATAGATAGCGCTGCCCAACTTGGAAGGGCTCGTGGGCCACAACTCAAATTCTAGCAAAGTCGCATGCCGTACCATAGTTTTGGCAAATCTCTTATATTGCACAAAGATAACAAGGTATTTAATTAGGCTAGGCCGCTAGGCTACAGTTAAAAAAACCATATTTTAATTGAATATTATTATTAAAAACAATGTTTAATTGTTTAATTATTGAGAAATCAAAGTCGGTGGGGAAGATTTTCATATTTTTGTCATGGTTGTTTAGCTTTTTTTTAACCTGTAGCTGTGTAGCTTTTTCTTGCAAAACTAATGTTTATATAGTTTATATGATTATTAAGATTATAAAGCCATCGCGGGCCTTACAAAAACGGCCTGCGGACCGCATGCGGCCCACGGGCCGCCAGTTGGACACCCCTGATATAGATGGTGCCTACAACGCAACAGATGGCTGTCCTCATTTTAAGAGTCTAGATGGTTCCTACGACGATATTGTTTTCTCAGTGTATAGTTACTTAAGCAAATATTAAACGAATCAAGAGCAGTAATTAAATGCAACATGTTTTATAGTATTCAATCACAATATCTAAGTTCATCATAGGCGTCCATGCTCTGTAAGACGTCACGTATATGTGGGGAGAGGAGGCTGGATTGGTGATAGATCCAGCATTGACCTGTGGTTCGGAACCCGCTGTAATCAGAATATCACGTAGTCTACACGTGACACTCAAGGAGCTACGTCATGTCGATGTAAATAGTTTGTCATCTCTGGTACACTACTGTATATTTAAGTTTAGAAGCCAGGAAGAATTTTTTTCCGGGATTCTTAAAAATTGCCGTCCCCTTTTCCCATCGTGAGCAATATGCCCTAATTTTTAACTACCTATTTATGTCGGGCGGGTAGTCAGTAGATTTAATGGTTTTATTGCGAGAAAAATTGACTGTTTCTTAGAATTCAACCTTTGTGGACACAACATAAACATTTATGATTTATTATTGACTTTCGTGCGTGTATGAAAGCTACTTTCTATTTTCACTTGGTCAATGACATTTCCGATACTCAAATATCGAACATTTGTTACTGTTCGGCAAAGAGTTATTTCGCGCAGAAACCACAATGTACAATCGTCGAAAGATCAAGAGAGTACAGTGTTTTCGAAAATATCTTGCTGAAAAATTCCTCGCGTTTTTCAGTGACTCTAGTGACCAGGTCCCCTGTGTCCGCAATCACGTGCGTGTTGCACAGGAAGGTGACGTATGAACAGCACTGTACACAGCAACGTGCTTAATCCTGTCAACGTCTTCCCTGCAGGTAACTCATTCGCAAAGCTCGCCGCTGTTGTGCATTAATTATTAGTAGGAGTACTGATATTTCGCGAAAATATTTCTAGACAAAGATACAGTTCAAATCAATGTGGGGTCGTTCAGTTCTTTTGATTGACTGAAACACGTTGTGGTCCATGTCAGCTTGTTTGCGAACGAATCACAAAGGTAGAATGTCGGAGTTGCGGAATCCTGAGTGGCTCGGTCAAATGCGGAAACGACACCAGCAGCCAATGGGGGTGTGGCAACAGCCGAGGTGTATGTATAGTATTGAACTCTACTGTGTGCTACGTTATACAAGCGAACAATCAGTGGCCCTACTTATTAGTAAAGCCACGAGTATTTCGCGAATTCATTCGAGGCGAGGTAGACTCCAAACACGTGTTCTTGTCTCCTACTACTGTGTTTGGACTGCAGTTGTTTAGACACGCTCCGTTTTAACACTTTGAAGACTACGCCCGCATGTAGCTCGTGCAAAACTAGTATAAGAATATTTGTTTGCCCATAAAACACAAAACTGGCCTGCAAGTACTTACTTTGTCCCCACATTTTTATCACGATTTAAATACGATAAAACTTAGCATTAAAGACAATTTTCGGCAGTAGAAAGAGTAATTTTCGCACAGTTTCTAAAGTGAACACGATCGACTGTAAATAATGCTTATTGCGAAAGACCGTTTGGTTGGTAGACTGCCAACTCCGCACTTTGTTGGCTGACATACGACCAATAACGAACGCCTGATGCAGTTTCGACCAATAGGACGACGGTAAGAGAGAAAAGAAACCAATAGAGTATTGCTTCCTTACAGTGGTGTAAATAAGCGACTCGCTTATAGCATGTCTTTAACGCTGGTAAAAGTTTGCTGACTTCAAAGCGTTAACTGACATCCAGCAACAAGCAGGAAGCAGTAGTGTGAGTGAGTTTTTACCAGTACTGTACAGAGGCTTTACTTGATCACAGCAACAAATAAACAAACGATAATGTCTCGAGTGTATAGAGGGCGTACAGTCTAGCTTGCTGCCAACTCAATCCGCGAAATACTCGGGGCCATACTTATTAGACACAACATCTGCGGATACAAAGCCTATCAGTTGCAATAACGAATTGGTCATATTATTTCAGCGCGTAAGTAAACATGCCTTATCCGCACACACAAGGGATCATTAATAAATAAATATCCAGGGGTCAGAAATAGGTATGTTCTTACTATAACCGTTCAGTCGTCGTGTACAAGATCGTGAACATTCTGTACAGTCTATTCGGAGTTCCATCATTCTTTTTTAATCAAACCTTTGAAAAATCACCCCATGTATGACATGTTTAGTTATTTCCTAAATACGCCATGTATCACAGCCGTTTTATACCTCTGTTAACACAAAAATTCTTATATTTCGTTAATTTGAAGTTTTAACTATATTTTATTTATAAATTACAGTATATCATTTATAGTTAATATGAATAAAAACAGTGAGAAAACATGTGTGTTGGCAGCACATACTAAGAAATAGTTCTAATACAAAATACTATTACAACTAAGTGCGCACGAATTCGGTGCGATGTCCTTGGTGTAATTTTAAAGACTGAGTTAAGCTTAGTTTGTACGAGGCGGAGGAATATCTAGGATGTAGAACTTTAGCAGGGCGTCAGATAAGGTGGAGTAACCGTGTCTGGATTATATATGATGGCTTGTTGCAGCCATAACTGTACAGTGCCGAGCGCTCTTAGCTTATTCCTTGCGAGTAATATTATTTACGAAATGTTCTGCACCTCTCATTAGTAAATGGTTGATGTTAATTTCCTAGTCACGTAGTCAGGTATTGACAAGAAGCACTACAGATACAGCACGCGAAAATGTCACGCAGTGGGTTTCAACACAGCTTACACAGATAACCGCGCCACGGAACGATTCAAGGAATCCTACAAACATTCGCCAGGGATGATGATGGAAACGGAATTAATAAAGCTTTCACAGTGCAGCGGGAAGAGATCGAACCAACGAATTTAACTTATAAGTAAGAGAGTAAAGCACACGCTCACATGTTACAAACAGGCTTGGATTTTTTAAAAATGTAACCTTTGAAAAGAGATCTGCTGCCCGTAATCACACAAAATTCTGATTAAGTAAAGTAATACGGTGTCTACATGTCTTATTTAAAAATGGCTGTCACATACAAATAAACCATATAGGTGCTAAAATAAGGACATTTTATGGTTTGGAAATTTCACTTGTGTTAGTGTAATGCCCTGTTACATCTCGAAATCAACAATGTTCTGAGTTCAATGCAGTTGGCAGAAACTGTCTGTGGACTTCTCGAAGTATAGTCTCGATAAAGAGTGGAATCTTTCACGAGTAAGGAAATTACTTTATGCAATTTTTTCCTTGCTTTGACAGTTTCAACCGTTACCCATCTCCCTGTGAAGCATGCTATGTACTGGACGCTGTGACTATTGGCTTGTTCACGGTAAAATGAGAACTTTTCGAAGCCCTGCTTAAGATCTACTTGTATGCACGTTGTGTATTCTTCCACCTTTTGTAAGGTTAACATTGTGGTCGACCTCAAGGAAAATGTGGCCCTATTAGAAAAGTAAATATTGAACACTTTTACCAGTGTTAAAGACAAGCAATAAGCGAGTCGCTTACTTACACCACTGTAAGGACGCCATACTCTATATTTACAGTCTATCGTGTTCATTTTAGAAACTGTACTAAAATTATTCTTTCGATTACCGAAAATTGTCTTTAATGCTAAGTTTTATCGTATTTGATTCGTGATAAAAATAAGGGGACAAAGGAAGTACTTCCAGGTCAGTTCCGTGTTTTATGGGCAAACAAATATTCTTATACTAGTTTTGCAAGACCTACAAGCGGGCTTGGTCTTCAAAGTGTTAACAAATCTGCTCATTTTTGCACTTCGATGTATTAAAAAACCACACAGAGAGAGAGAGAAAGGAAGAATTTCAGTTTATCATTCCGCGATAAGATACGGAACTACTTCCCATCCATCGTTACCTACTTTACTGGGCGCATGCCACTCAGGGCGCCCGTTAAAAAATGTGCGGGTAGGGGCAGTGACTATTTTCTAAGGTTGATTTCAAAAGTGCTCACTTTGTTGTGAACCGCCTTTAAAAGCGTTTCAGTGCGCCGAGAGCACATGCAACAGGCGAGCGGAAGTAAAAAGTGTGTCGTCTTCGAATACCCGGTGACATTATGAGAGAAACCCTAGAAGAAACTGCAGCTGCAGCGTGACTTTGCAGAAATTGTGCTGGAGACACTTCAGAACAGGCCAGTCTAAGTGCCTCGCCATCAACTGACAGGATAACTTGCGTTTCTTGTATGCATAAGCACCAGTCCAGAAAGCACATCCAAGGACATGCCGCTTTTCGAGTAAAAACACTGTAAAGGCTGTTCGCGATAAAGTGAGCACTTTTAAAATCAATCTTAGAAAAAAGTCACTGCCCATGCCTGCATGTACTTCAACGGGCGAACTGAGTGACATGCGTCCGGCCAAGTTGGTAACGATAGATGGACAGTAGTCCCATATGATGATGTCAAATAAGTAGTGTTAGGTAACCATTTGTGATAATTTAATTTTTTTATTTTGCTTTCTGTTTTTTTTAATTCATCAGTGTGTAAAAACTAGCCGATTCATAAAATCTTTACTTTTTAAAAATAATTTCACTGTTTCATTTGACCGGCGCACGAATAAAGTGAAGACGCCCATGGCAATGTTAATTTTACATATGGCGGAAAAATACAAAACGTCCATACAAGTAGATCTTAAGCAGGGATTTCAAAAGTGCTCATTTCACTGTGAACAGCCTATAGTTCAGGGGACCACGGTGACTGAGTGGTTAGCCTGCTCGCCTCCCACCATGGAGATCCGGGTTCAAACCCCGGCTGGGTCACTCCGGATTTTCGCATGCGGAAATCGTGCCGGACGATGTCGTTGGTCGGCGGGTTTTCTCGGGGATCTCCCGTTTTCCCCGCCCCTTCATTCCCGCTCTGCTCTATATTCAGCGCAATCATCATCCTCATCGGCTCTCAAGACCTCGATGTTAAGAGCCGCCCAAATCTCTTCACTCGCCCATTGTAGTTCAGTACGTTAATGATAATTTAACATTAGAAATAACTGTTAGTGTACTTATTGTTAGGTGATGATTAAAGTTAGATTTAACAGTTAAAAAAAAACATTAGTTTACCTAGTATCGTAGATTAATTCACGTTGTTATAAAATACAAGGTCTTATCCGCGTATTATTTTATATTATATTAAGGTGGTCCTGTTAAGTTGGCGAACTGTTTTGAAATTATGATAGCAGGAGAACATAATGTTTTCAATTATTTCAAAGAGCGGATCAAACAAATTGTTTCGTGGCAAACACCTGTTGAGGGTCTTGTGATTTTTATGCCGTGTTTCGTTTGTCCCGGCCACCAGGTTGTATTCGATAAAAAGAGGATTACGAGCTTACAGGCTCGGCTGGTTATGCTATTTTTATATGAAAGGTAAGCTTCCTGATTTGAAGAAACAATCGACAGTTTGGGATTCCACAAAATATTTTTTCAGTTGCCACATTTATCTTTTTCCAACTGCGTCACAGTCCTGGTGAGCGAAAATGATAACGACCTTTAAGATGACGCGCAAACATAGACAACTCTATTATATATATATATATATTATATATTATATTATTATTATATATATATTTATATATTATATATATATATTATATTATTTATATGTATATATATGACAGAAGCTAATCCTGTTTATTGCGAATTTAATACTGGTTCAGGGTTTCTCAGCAGTTGTTAAATAACGCGTGGACTAACTGTAAAGAATTTAATTGCATAGATTTGTTAATTGTATACATAATTTCTCATGTTTCTACAGATTCGCTAACCATGCTACTGCTAGAGGTTGAGTTGTTCATACTACTATCGCCCAGCACTATGCTCGCAGATCATTGTTTGTGATAGGCAATAGTTGTAATATATAATGTACACAGCACGAACCGAAATATTTCATGCTCGCAAATCCTGAAGTCATAAAGAAATGTGGACGTGATAGGGTCAACCATAGCTTCAATTTACTTTGTATAAACAACTATAATTTTTTTTACCGAGAAACTGTTTGTAATTTTACAAATGTTTGTAGCCTTACAACATTTTCTCTTGTGAAATTACTCTATCGTGAAACTATAAGACCCTTGTTTTTAATAAACCTCAGGAAATGTTTGTACTATACTGACTCGTATCCACGAGTTCAAGCCAAACTTAGGACACTCAACAACGTAAAACCGTATATAACTGGTTGTGCAAAATCTACATGTGATATAAACTGTAGTTGCGTGCAAAAATAAATGTACTGCAAGGTCGAATAACGTATAAAACTTAAGACAACTCTAATAATAATAATAACCCATGATGCTATTGCTGATTAAATGTAACTGTAAATATTTCATATGTACATAGAACTCTTAAAATGAAATAACTGCGTTCTTCTTAACCTAATAAATTCACTAATATATTATACATCTTTACTTCTATTTTCAGTATGAAAATAACTTTGAAGACCATGAGGCAAGTTGAATCATGTGGAGTAATAACTTTGAAGACCATGAGGCAAGTTGAATCATGTGGAGTAATAACCTTGAAGACCATGAGGCAAGTTGAATCATGTGGAGTAATAACTTTGAAGACCATGAGGCAAGTTGAATCATGTGGAGTAATAACTTTGAAGACCATGAGGCAAGTTGAATCATGTGGAGTAATAACTTTGAAGACCATGAGTCAAGTTGAATCATGTGGAGTAATAACTTTGAAGACCATGAGGCAAGTTGAATCATGTGGAGTAATAACTTTGAAGACCATGAGGCAAGTTGAATCATGTGGATTAATAACTTTGAAGACCATGAGGCAAGTTGAATCATGTGGAGTAATAACTTTGAAGACCATGAGGCAAGTTGAATCATGTGGAGTAATAACTTTGAAGACCATGAGGCAAGTTGAATCATGTGGAGTAATAACGAAACGGACGTGTGTTCTAGTCTATGCGCGGGTAGGGAGGTACATTTTTGTGAATTATGTTTCGAAATAATTTTTTTCCCTGCTCTCTAGTACTAATATCCAACACATTTGTTTCTCAGAATAAAAATAAATAATTTCTTTGTCATCTTCTCAATCACGTAAGCTGCAATACAAGCCTATCATTTGTAGTATTACAAATATATGTATTACAGAGTCGACACGGAACCTGTTTGTAGTTCTACAAAGGATTCTCTTGACAACTGTGTTTCTAGGTATTTTTCTTGTGAATGTATAAAATAAGTTGTACGGTGATCTGCAGGAAGCCTGCTGTAGAGGAGGCGTAGGGGCGATGTTACGTCACCACGTTGAAAGCGGCTGGGAATCACTAGCTTGGTGCGTGCACGCCTCAACCCACACCACAGAGTATAAAGTCTATTTGTGGTTTCTTCGCACTTTTCGAATCAGACCTTTGAAAAATCACCCTATGTTTTACGTGTTTAGTTATTTCCTAATTATGTCACGCATTACAACCGTTTCATACCTCTGTTAACACAAAGGTATCTTTAATTGAAGTTTTACCTATATAAAATTCATTAATAATAATTCATTTATGATAAATATTAATCAAATCAGTGACAAAATATGTGTGTTGTTAGTGCCTGTAGGAAATAGTTTTCGTGCAAAATAATACTACAGCTGTGTGCGCACAAACTCGGTGCGATGTCCTTTGGTGCAATTTTCTAGACTTAGTTAAGCTAAGTTTGCACGAGGCGGAGGAACATCCTGGAAGTAGAACTTAAGCAGAACTTCAGAAAAGTGTTAAGTTACCGTGAATGGACTGTATCTGAGAATACAGAGGTGAAACGGCTGCTTATACCGCACACGCCAGCAAGATGGCTTCAACTGTCAGCAACATTTTTGGAACACCGTTCGGCAATCGGCGCCTGGTAACCTAATCGCCAGCCAATAGGGAACCTTCCGCAGCACGCAGTAGCCAATCAGAGCCTCGCACACAACCAATCGGAGAATGGACACGCCCGCATCAAAGGAACCTACCCGCCGTTTTGCCTGTGTGTACTTAATTACGCTGTGTCCAGGCAATGGAACTGGGGCTCCTACACTCAGAGAACTTCAAACACAAATATTTGTATAGGATCAAATATATATTTAGTTGCCCTAACAAAATATATTGTCGAGCAAACAATATTTAAAAAGCAACTAAATATCTTTTGTTCATCTAATAAAATATATGTTTCGATAAACAAAATCTCTGTGTTGGGCCAAAAAAAAATGATACTGTCAATTAAATATTTTGTTGGATAAACTTTATATATTTGTTTGGCCACTCATTTGACTGACTTAGTTCGAAAATAAAGCTCAAAATGTTTGTTTGTATTTTAGGTGACAATTACGCTAGTAGACCTAACCGTGTTTTTTAGTGCATCTACTGATGATTAGCAATCGTATGAACACATTAATAAAACAATGCAACAATAAACTGTATATATTTGTTTGGCCACTCATTTGACTGACTTAGTTCGAAAATAAAGCTCAAAATGTTTGTTTGTATTTTAGGTGACAATTACGCTAGTAGACCTAACCGTGTTTTTTAGTGCATCTACTGATGATTAGCAGTCGTATGAACACATTAATAAAACAATGCAACAAGAAACTGACAATTAAAGATGTAAAACTTGAAATATTTGTTTGCACATTTTGCTCAATATTTGTTGTACATCTATTTAAAAGCTTGCCTGTGTTATCAGTTGTCATATTAGCTGAGATTACTAAGGCGTAGCGCCCGGACGCAGGTGAACTATTTTCGAAACTCGGTTGAGCTTGCGAACGTTTTTTATATCAGCCCAAACTGTTTAATATACGTGTAGACAAACAAATCCTTAGTTGCGCCCACCAAATCTCACAGTTTCGGGGCAACCAAATGAGAACAACGAAATAATTTGGTTTCAGCAGCAAACTATTTCATTGCCCCCATACAAACAATTAATTTAGTTGCACCAAACAAATCTTGTTTGATTCAACAAAACCTTTTTCTCAGTGCGTAAAAAAAATTCTGATAAAAACATCCTAAACCGCAATGGAGGTTTTTAACCTTATACGTAGCATGGAGATTCTACCACATATCAGACTACATGTTTATGAATGTTAAGCATCACTACTGTATAAAGCTGGGAACTTCCATACTCATCTGATTTATTCGAGAGCACATGAAAGAACGTTATTTTGTAAGGGAAAATAGTTTACCATGCGCGCTCTTTCAATGCGCGCTTGCATTGATATGGCGAATTGGCTAAACATAGTGAATCTCGTGTCCATTCAGAACGGAACACTTTCGTGATTTGCGTTGAAGGTTTGTCGCGAGAGGCTCTGCAGTTCCTTTGCAGGAAGCTCTTCTCGTTCTCAGCGAGAGTCGTGCGGAACTGAAATCTATAGCTGGACAAATCGAGTTTCAGGAACGCGTTTTTGTCGGTGTTCTTCTTCGACTGGCGCGATCTCCAGATGGAAAAGGAAACAAAATGTTCCAAAGAAACAGAAGCCAGAAGTTTATTTCAGGATGGCGGGTGAATGACCTGTGGTACATAGTACCGCGAATCACTACACTCTAAATCTGAGTCAATGATTTCAATCAGTGTAATTATGCATTGTGATAATTCTGTTAATGGTATATTTCACACTGTGCAGTCAGTGGAGTGCAGTGAAGTTTTACTGCCAGGCCATCGTGATTCACGAGGAATAAGTGTAGATCTCTTTTAAAGAAAGGAATACTAACAAATAAAAGGATTTGTATAATTCTAATGATTCCGGTACATAAGTTTGAACAAATCTGCAGTCAAATTCTATAACCTGGAGCGATCTTAATAGTTTCGATTTAGAGCTGTGGATTTTCGCGTCCTGAAGGTCATCATGTTTAAAGGCTGCTCACGATAAAGTGAGAACTTTTGAAACCAACCATAGAAGAAAGTCACTGCCTATGCCTGCATATATTTTAACAGGCGCCCTAAGTAACATGCGTCCAGTAAAGTTGGTAACGATGTATGGAAAGTAGTTCCGTATCTTAGCGTCGAGTAAAGAGTGCTAGGAAACCATTTCTGATAATTTTATAATTTATTTCACTTTCTGTTTTTTAATCATGAGAGAGAGAGGACACACAAGAGAGAGAGAGAAGGGGGAGAGAGAGAGAGAGATGTGTGTGTGTGTGTGTGTGTGTGTGTGTGTGTACGTATATAGCCTCTATAGTTAGAACGAAAAGTTTTCGAAATACTGACGAAAAGTAATTTAAGAATGAAGAGATTTGGGCCGCTCTTAACATCGAGGTTTTAAGAGCCGATGAGGTTGAAGCGAGGTGAGTATGGAGCAGTGGCGGAATGTAAGGGCGGAGGAAGCGGCCGGAAATCGAACCCGGTTCGTCTTGGTGGGACGAGCTGTCTAACCACTACACTGCCGTGGCCCCACTGACAAAAGAGGAACCGATATATTGTGCCAAATGATTAAAAATATGAAATGTAAATTGTAATGTAAAATTTTATTATATATGTAACATAAAGATTGAGAAGATTTCCTGACGTGCCAATATTCCTAAGTAATGTCACGTAGAATTACTTTTTGTTTGACAGTGGTGGGTGTAATTTTCTAGAACGCAGGCGTGGTAGGCAAAGTTCTTAATAAATTACGAAAGTCTTACGTATATACTACAGTAATTAAAAAATGCGGTGGTAGTTACTGAACCCGAGTCCTGGGCCTAAGTTCACGACTGTTTGACGCCATACCAATTAGGATTCTCTCACACAAAAACCTGGGAAGAGATGAAATTACGATACGGTTACGTTTTAAAGAGCATTGTTTTAGTGGCACGACTCCTGTTTGAGCAAAGTATGCGAAAACCTTATTTCTCCGTCATTTTTTAACACAGCCCCACATGTAATAATGTAGAATTTATGGCGTATCTCGGGCAAAAATAACCGATTTCGTGCGTGTATGAAGCTAATTGCTCTTTTCACTTGGTCACTGACATTTCCGATACTCGAATATTGAACATTACTTGCTAAGAGTACAACGAGAATTACATAGTGCTGTATGAATTATGGGTTCTGCTTACCAAGCCTGAGGACAAAGGGTTATAATAGCATTAATGATATTCCAATTCCTTCACAGTGCATCAGATATAAAGATAACTGTTTGAAAAAAAAAAAAATTCGACTTAACATTTTCGGAAAAATTTACCACGCTAAGAATTTTTCGGACAATTTTATTAATTCATATTTGGCGAAGAATTTGTACTGTTGTAGGGTATATTAATATATATTTTTAAGTATTTAAATCTCTTATATTCAGAATGGCGCGTATGCGAGAATTTTAGTTTAGTGTGCTATATCTACGAAACTATGTACCAGATTTAAATTTATCTTTGTATATTTCATATATATTAAAATAATCGAATGTGCTAATGTATTAAGAAGATCGTTACTTAATCAATGGGGTTTTTATGCCATATCTCCATGACCAATCAACCGATATGCATACAGAGATCCTCCTTTCCGGATTTTTTTTGCAAAGTAGTGTCAGGTGAGTAAACTGAACATTTTGTCATATTTGCGGAATAATTACACTAATTCCCACAACATTTTGCACACCTCCTGAAGGCCAAATGTAGTTAGGCCCCACATAATTTAAATCGGGCCAGGCAGTAATTTTAAAAATGGCGACGATATAAATATTTTTATTTTTGTCATTGTTAAATAGTCAATAATAAATCATAAATGTTTATGCTGTGTCCACAAAGGTCGAAGTCTAAGAAACAGTGTATTTTTTCCCGCAGTAAACCATTAAATCTACTGACTACCTGCCCAGCATAAATAGTTAGTTTAAATATGAGCATATTATTCAAAATGGGGAAAAAGAGGACGGCGAAGTTTAAAAATTCCGAGGAAAAAAATTCTTCCTGGCTTCTAAACTTAAACATACTGCGATGTAATAGAGATAGCAAACTATTTACATCAATATCACGTAGCTCCTTGAGTGTCACGTATAGACTACGTGATCTTCTGATTACAGCGGGTTCCGAACCACTGGTTAATGCTGGATCTATCACCAACCCTGCCTCCTCTCCCCACATATACGTGACGTCTTACAGAGCATGGACGCCCATGATGAAATTTGACAAAAGGATTATGTTGTTTACTGTTGATATGACTGAAATATTGGAATTTAATTCTATGAAACCTATTACATATAATTGCATCTCTTGATTATTTTATTATTTGTTTAAGTAAGTATACACTGAGAAAAAAAATGGTCGTAGGAACCATCTACTCTTAAAATGAGGACAGCCGTCTGTTGAATTATGGGCACCATATAAATATATAGTTCATACAGACAGCAATGTCAGGTGTAATAATAATATTATTATTATTTCTCGCTAGGTGCAACCAACATACATATTTTCCCACTGTTTTTGTTCATATTTATTATAAATGTCAAATTATAATTTATAAATGTCAAATTATAATTTATAAATAAAATATAGGGTGAAACTTCAATTTAACGAGAAACGAGATACTTTTAAGTTAAAATTGGTAAAAACAGTTTTGATACACGGGATATTTAGGAAATCTAATTATGAATATTTAACCATGACAATAATAATAAAAATAACACTTAACAATTTCAATTAAACTGCATATATATTACAAGCATCGTGTAGGCCGGCACAACCGGTTTTTAAGCAATTGTGTAAGATATCCCCATTTAAGTAAATAAAGTTCTTATGCCGTATCTCGGAGACCAATCAACCGATTTCCATCAAATTTTCCACACAAGTAGCGTTATGGTAGGTCATGTAAACTTATGTGCTTTAGTGGCTCAAACACTTATTTCCAAAATGATGGCCGAGGAAATATTTCAGGTTAGTGAACCCTATCATTCAAAACATTAGACTGATTACATCCGAAGTTGATGCACCGAATTCTACCTCCGTGACACAGTTGATTGCAAGCTAGCTTAATTTTACGAGCTTTTTCTGAATTCGAATCCCGGGTAAGTCACTCGTGTATTTTAATTGTCTTTGTGCTCTTTCTCATGTTTCTGGCTTCATCTCTAGTGATATTCCTGTCAATGAGACGTTAATGCCTACCAATCATCTACGCTTTTAAGAACTTTATAGAAATTTATTTTCACTCATAAAGAGGAAAATAAGCTAATTAGTTATCAGTAGCTTCCCGTGTGGTTTCCTGTTGAAATTGATTTATGATGGTTTTTATACCATTAAATACTGTTCCTATCCTAACTGCCATAAAAAATACAAACAAACGCTCGAGCTGTATTTTCGAACGAAGGCAGTCAAATGAGTGGCCAAACAAATATATACAGTTGATTCAACTAAATATTTTGTTGACAGTCCACATTTTTTGGTCCAACACAGAGGTTTTGTTAGTTCAAGTGTACATTTTGTTAGATTTACAAAATTATTTTTTTTTGCTGTAAAATGTTTGTTTTCTCAGCAACATATTTTGTCGAGGCTACTAAATATATGTTTGGCTCTATACAAACAAGTAATTTGTTTGGTGTAACAAACCTTTCTGTCAGTGTACTGCGTATGTTGTCGAAGTATGGACGGCGCTCATAGAGTCAAGTGGTCAGTGTGTAACATTGCATATTTTCGGGGTTATGTTTACCGTTGATCGTAGATATTTTCATTATATATAATTAAAGAGTTCTTGCTTATGTTGTAGCTTAATTTGGTATTATTCCAAATTACGTTTTAGTATATAAGTTAACAGTATGATCTTTGGTTATTTTAAGTGTCTATTGGCATACAGATCATGTGTAAGTATTTTTCATTTGTTTCTAGACAGTGTTGAGTATTAATAATTTGTTTCTTATTTTTCATTTATATCCTGGAGGTTAGTCGGCATTAAATGTGTACTAAACAAAAGTACTAAATAAAATTATCCCTGTTGTCTCTCGTCTCGCCATTGCTGATTGGCGGAGAGCTGTGTCATGGTCAGACGACAGCCAATCGGAAGACAGGAGACAACATAAGTTAGGCAGATGTAAAATCGAACAAATGTTTTCTTTAGAACAATTCTCACCACCTCGAACGATGGACTTGAGTCGAATAATATGGAAGTTTTATTTACTATAATATAATCAGATTGTTGCAATACCTTTTGAAAGATGAATAATTACTAATTGAAGAAAAATTATTATTAATTTTATTGTGTTTGAGAAGGAAAATATGAGTATATTTTTGTTGAAGAAGAAGAATCACGAGTAAAATAAGATTTTGAGAATATTTTAATTGCAATATTATGATTTATACTTAAAGGTAACAACTGAAGACTTCAATAATTATTTGAAATATTACAAACGGCACCCAACTTATTAACCTTCTCAGACCCACTCTAATTTACAGTATCAGATGTTGCAAACAAAAAATTTTATGTCTTAACTTAAGTCGACAACACTTGTTTAGTTGTCACAGCCAATGAACTGCAAGCTATACGTTCGGCTACCGTGATATTAAACTATTATGACCTAGACCAGTAATACGGTTTCCAAATCATTTACCCGCAGGTAAGATCGTGGGTCAGTCAGCTTCGCAGTGTGCAGTACACGCCGAAAATTACCTGCACATGCGTAACGTACGCATTTGTGTACACCGGGTCTGGATGGGATGACGACAGCGTTGTGATTTGTATGAAACGTAACAAGTGTTGTTGAGGAAGAGCGCGTATTCGGCGATGTGCTGGGGTTCCGTAGCTCTGGCGAGCCGCGAGGCTGTGGCGACCTGGACTCGTACCAGAGGCGCCAGCAAGCACCCACAGATGAATGCCGCGCCTCGACCAGCCAGCAGAGATTACGCAACGTCCTCTTAGCATTTCGTGGACCCAGCAATGCGTTCTTCCTACTGGAGAGTGTGTGAGTTCGCTGTTCCCACTGAGTTTCTCTTTGCATCCTGGTATCGGTCCTTCCGCCACGTGAGAACAAATAACGCTGTCTTCAACCGAATTACTTAATTGGTAAAGGCTGCGCTGTAAAAAAAAAATTGAGGTAAAATTCCATTACATGTAAAGAAAAATTACCTGTCAAATGTGGAGTAAATTTACATAACAAGTAAGGTACTATTCCTTAATCGTACGTAAAAAGTACCTGACAAATTGGGGAGAAATCCCATACAAGTAAAGTAATATTAACTAGATTGTATAATAAAATTATATTTAGAAATACACGTGGTATTATCAATGTTAATTTCTTTTATTATCTATCTCCTCTGACGAATAGTAACCGGAATTGCAACTATAAGACCCTGGACGCTTGCTGGTGCGTGGGCGCGAGCCATGGATCCCTTTGACGACAGTCCGATGCATTATCCATTACACCACGACGACATACAGCGCGAGTGAACATTAGTGTGTTAGACGATTATTTATTCCGCCCGTCCTCCCACTTAGCTGTCGAGGCAATGCTGAAGAGATGCACGCCTCGTAAGATAATTTTCCCATCCATTTATGGGATTTTCCACCGCTATGTACGTGCATTTTTACTCCAGAGTGCGGTAATTATACCTTGCATATAAAGAGCCATGTTGGACAGCTTGTATGACTAGAATATAAAAATTATATTAAGGTAAAAAAATATATAGTATACAAATATCAAATAGTTACAAATCGACTAGGAGATCCACACGTCGTAAGGTAATTTTCCCATCCATGTATGGAATTTCTCACTACCACGTACGTGAATTTTACTCCAGAGTGCTGTAATTTTGCCCTACACGTAAGGAAAACTGTGTTTCCCACAGAAGTTGACGAATATCAGCTCACACTTGTCAGGTAATTTTACCATTATTTTGTACACTGTGTTCACAGTAAAGGTGTTACACCTCCAGTTTCCCGTGGTTAGTTAGAGAGGCGTATAACCGCCGGGATGGTTGATGTCTACTGGGATATCGTTCAGTGTACACATTACAAGAACGAACAGTGTTCTTCCTACATTCGCCATACACCATGATCGTGTCGGCTTTTTTAGTGTTAGTAAATACCATCTACCGGCACGTCAAAGTCCAGATAGTATGAACTATTACAAAGTACTTACAAGGAGGTTGCAGTGCAGCCAGTGTAAAGGAAAAATAATCTAAACATACATATTTAAATGGAGCAGACAACTGGAGCTATTTAAAATTGTCTTATTACGATAGCACGTAAACTATTTGCAATTGAATCTTGGAAAAAAACACAAGTGACAATTTTATTTACTCTATAGTTACATTTTCTTGGTGTGAATAGGCATTTATTATTTGAAAACATGTAACTTTTTTCAAGAAATACACATTCTAATAAATAATAAAATCTGTTTCGGGCCTGAAATTATGAGCCTTTGTCTAAATTTCAATTCTGCGAAACCAGTACATCAATAGCACATTTATTTTCCGAAATATTTGTGGTGCAAATTTTAGGTGATTCATTCATTATGCTACCTCCGTACAGGCTGCTATAGGATTTTTCTGGTTAATTGAACACGTTTGAAATAAATTTTTCTAAACTTCTTGACACTACATTATTTTGACGGGCGCGCTGCCTACCACGCGTACGGCGGAGCCGGTAACAACCGAGGGAAATCAATTTAATTAAAAAAAAAAGTTTGGTAAAAATTTCCTAGTAATGAATTGATTTATTTTGCTTTCTGTTCTTAATACACCTAAGTATAATAATTGCGAAATTTCTAAAATATTTATTTTTATATAAGTTTATCAGTTTCACTCGACGGGCGCATGAATAAAGTGATGATGCCCACGGGAAAGTTGATTTTACACATGGCGGAAGAGTACACAATGTTCATGAAATTATACCTTTGGCAGGACTTTGAGAGGCGCTCAGTTTACCATAAATTTAGCTGAATTATAGCTAAATTGGCTGATAAATAAAGATAGTTCTTAACATCTGACGTTACGTATTGCGAGTGATCTGTATAAATTTGTGGCCGCTGAACTCAACTACTTCTTACAGTATTTTATGCACTCGAGAACATGAGTCAGTAAAGAGGTTTGGGCGGAACTTAACATAGAGGTCTTGAGAGCCGATGATGGTGAAACATGGTGAGTATGAGGCAGCGCTGGAATGCAAGGGCGGGGGGAAATAGGATAGCCCCGAGAAGGCCCGGCTTACCAGCGGCATCCTCCGGCACGATTCCCACGTGCGAAAATCCGGGGGTGGCCCCGCCGGGAGTCGAACCCGGTTCACCTTGGTGTGAGCTGAGTAGTCTGACCATTACACCACCGCACCCCCACATGAGACTATACTCTTGTATATGAGCATGACGCATTCCTATAACAATTGCATGGTTTCGCGTGGATGAAGTGCCCCGGTCCATGGCAATGTTAGGTTAACGTATGGCATAAGCATAAGAAAATTGAGAGGGAAGGTAGATAGATGCTAAGAGGAGCTTTCAAGAGCGATGAATTAACAGCAAAAGCTTATATACTTGACAAAGCGAATTGTTAGCAAAAGAAATCCTGTGCGCTCCTGCGCCAATTTAAAAGAGTTAAATGAAGCATGTTGAAGTATTACGACTTCCACATTTATTTTCATTTCATCGTCAGCAGAGTACATTACTTTCACTGCAATGTAATGACTTGTCTGCGGGGTGAAAATTACTCAAATGAATTTTATTGGTCGTTTGATTTGTTACGTAAGAAAGAACACTTGATTGTGAAGCTGTCAACTCATCATTACGTTGGCTAGCACCCGCAGTTAATGGACATTTTACAGTCCAATAAGAGTGTCCGGTGTATTATGGGCTAACAAGATGGTAGTGGCAACGCTATAGAGACAAAAGAGAACTGATGTTCATGTAATCTAGCATATAGCGACTTAATTCAAGCTTGTGTTGTGTATCTATAAACCTACACCAACATCTACATGTAAAAAAATACATGAATTGCACTTGTCAAACATTAATCTTGTACTAATCTAAGGTATTAAATAAGTACAGCTCTTTATCCAAAGTGCTACCAGAACTACTCTAATTAAAGGAGTTATTGTTAACGCCATTACATTATGCATGTAGATATGAGAGCGATTTATTTCAAAGACTGGTTTCAATAGTGCACGTTGCAGTTTTTGGGGTCGCGAATTATGGAAGCATTTTGTGACCTACGGCCACTCACAGAAATTGACAAGAAGTTACCGATGTAACTAACAAACTGTGCCTACTTTCCTCTACTTGCATGCACACGATCTTAAGTAGTTCTTAACAGCTTATATGTTAGGTAGGACTTGACTTCTTGTTAACGGAGATAAGATCAGAGGAAGAACTAGAAACATATGCAACCTTTGTGTGGTGGTTACAAATACAAACGTGTATTACCCAGGACTCGAATACAGAACTCCTCGTACTGTAAGATAGCATGCAACAACTGCATTGCGGAGCACTACCTTCGGTTCTAATCAGTATAATGATAAGATCAGAGGAAGAACTAGAAACATATGCAACCTTTGTGTGGTGGTTACAAATACAAACGTGTATTACCCAGGACTCGAATACAGAACTCCTCGTACTGTAAGATAGCATGCAACAACTGCATTGCGGAGCACTACCTTCGGTTCTAATCAGTATAATGATAAGATCAGAGGAAGAACTAGAAACATATGCAACCTTTGTGTGGTGGTTACAAATACAAACGTGTATTACCCAGGACTCGAATACAGAACTCCTCGTACTGTAAGATAGCATGCAACAACTGCATTGCGGAGCACTACCTTCGGTTCTAATCAGTATAATGATAAGATCAGAGGAAGAACTAGAAACATATGCAACCTTTGTGTGGTGGTTACAAATACAAACGTGTATTACCCAGGACTCGAATACAGAACTCCTCGTACTGTAAGATAGCATGCAACAACTGCATTGCGGAGCACTACCTTCGGTTCTAATCAGTATAATGATAAGATCAGAGGAAGAACTAGAAACATATGCAACCTTTGTGTGGTGGTTACAAATACAAACGTGTATTACCCAGGACTCGAATACAGAACTCCTCGTACTGTAAGATAGCATGCAACAACTGCATTGCGGAGCACTACCTTCGGTTCTAATCAGTATAATGATAAGATCAGAGGAAGAACTAGAAACATATGCAACCTTCGTGTGGTGGTTACAAATACAAACGTGTATTACCCAGGACTCGAATACAGAACTCATTCTACTGTAAGATAGCATGCAACAACTGCATTGCGGAGCACTACCTTCGGTTATAATCAGTATAATGATAAGCGAGCTGGGTTTACTCACCTGAAATATTGACAGGGCCATCATTTTGAAAACAAGTATGCGAGTCACTTAAATCATGTACTCTACATGACCTACTATAGCACTACTTGTATACAAAATTTGGTGATAATTAATTGATTGGTTTTCAAACTGACAGAATACCAAGTTTGGTTGAGTTTTGTTAAATTAGATATAACATTATAATGTAAACTAGTTATATTGCCGTCATTTAAAAAATGCCTTATCCCCTTAATATACATAAGTATAGGCGATTCACGGTAAATTAAATACTTTTTAAGGCCTGCTTTTCATTAGATTTCTATCTTCCTGTCACTTTTTAATATAAATATTGCCATCAGACTAACAAACACAGTGTAAACATTTCACCACTAATAAAAGTTAACGTCAGGAGCTGTAATAAAATCTGTTTATTAGTGGTTAATTCCTGTTGAACGGGTCTGAAAAAGTGCTCACTTAACCGTGAACAGGCCTTAAACAAAATCTTTCGTGGCACTACTTGCGTGTAATATATGGTGGGAATAGGTTGATTGGTCCTTGATACATGGCAGAGTAGCTTACATTTCTCATGTGGTTCTCTCTTTACAAATTGAGGGGACAAATTTTATGAATTAGCACATTCAATGCTAGTCACAGATATTGTCAATTAAGTTTCGTTGAAATGATTAGGGTCATTTGGCATACTAATACAAAATATATATTAGGCTGTTATGTTGAAAACATGCGATTACTTCATTAAGACATATACATTTAGACTAACTGCAAAAATACGACTACTCGCCTGAATGTTGTTAGAATTGAGCGATTGTTACAGTAGATATGGCATAGAAACTTATTTTTTCCTTATGGCACTATCTTAAAATAAGTGGCACAAAAGAGACTCTGTGTAAACACATTTGTTTTGTGTAATAGATACTGTCAGTTTACTAACTGGTTGTCAAATTCCGTATTAATCGGTTGAATATAAAAACTTTATTTCTTCATGTAACACTATCTTATAAAAAGGCGAAAAAAGTCTGTGTAAACATATTCTACATTTGTAATAGATACTGCAATCATATAAAGCTAAGTTTAAATTGGATACATCTTTTTCGCAGTTATAGAGTACTAAACTAAAATATTTATATGGCCGCCATTTAGAAAACAAGTGTCTGAACTTTTGTAACATATTTTAGTGTATATGATTTTTCCAAATTTGGGAAGAATAAATTTATTGTTTCTGGACATACAACATTAAAATTTTACTTTTCGATGTGGAGTTATTTTACTAGATGGTCTACAGAATAGTTACTGTGTAGGCAAATTTTATATTTGTAATATATATATATATATATATATATATATATATATATATATATATAGACCTGGAAAATTCGCGTGTTCAATGACCTGTAGACTAGACTCTATAGTCGTATCCACAAATATGCCGGTGTAAGTGGTACATTTGCTGTCTGCTCTCATAGAAGAAGGATACGATTGGACTATTGTTCTCAAGGAAATGTCGACCACCATGTGGACCAATGGCTAAAGTTAGATAAACGCACGTGTTTTGGATTCTAGCAAGTCCCAAAATTAATCCGCGAATTCTTCAGGTCTCTAGTAATAGATTCGGCCATCATACTAAGTTTAATTATGTTCCATTGAGAAACATACAAAGAGTTAACAAATAAAAAACGTAAGTAGGGTTTAAATTAGGAACATCATATCTCAGCATAAGCTCTACATTCCTAATCTGTAAGGACCTGCAAAATTCGCGTTATAATTCATCCCCCTATACATACCCCGGCTGGTGCCATTTGTTTATTGGCTTCTGCATCAGTGAGGGCACATTTTCCCTTTTCACTTAGTTGGACATGATTAGACAAGCCTTTCGTTAATGGTTTCCTATTGGCCGAAAGCCGCCTAGGACGTGCCCGAAAAAACTGTAATCCAATGACAAACGCAATACAAAAGCACAAGCGTTTGAAGTCTAGCCAATACAAAAGCACAAGCGTTTGAAGTCTAGCCAATACAAAAGCACAAGCGTTTGAAGTCTAGCCTGTCCTGGAATAATAACGCGAATTTCTCACGTCTCAAGTAATCTGTTATATTGAAGTCAGATCTTGCTACGACATTGAACCGAAGGACGCAGCAAGGCTGGAATTAATCCAAAAATCCTAGAAAACAGTCTGAACAAACAAAATAGCCAAAGTGTCAGCAGTGAAGGAAAATTATTAAGTGAAAAGTATGAAAACTCATGAAGTATGAAGGAAATCTTTATTTTTATCTTTTCGTTTTTATGGTTTACCTTGGAATTATAATATTTTTGTTCCAGAAAAACACCTCATCGTTAGAGAAAATTCTCTATATGAAAAAACCATTTTAAAGAGAAATACAATATTTAATATATTATAGTATTTTTGTACCAGAAAACACCTCGTCTCTAGAGAAAATTCTCAATATTGAAAGATTATGTATATGGCTGAAACCTCGTGGTAATCGCTCCACGCTCCACGTATGGTTGCCATTATGTTGAGAAGTGTATCACTTAAATCGTTAAGACCCGTATACGTTTGACCACTCCAAGAGTGCCACTTCTGTTAAATTAAGAATAATTTATACGGGTTGGTAAGGAATGTGTGCGATCTGAATAACTGCATTCACAAACGATGCAACTTTCCAGTGTGTGCATATGTTTTAGTGCGTTAAGTTTATCTTACTTGCCCGTGCACACAGACACTGCAATAGCCTGAAATAGGGACACACATTCAACTTTCCTAACCTAGACAGTTCACCAGCTTAGTCATAAGAAGCAGGTAATATCAGTATGTTTACCTTTGAAATATTAGTGCCCGGCCTGCTGACTGGCTGGGTAGGAGAACAACTAGCATACAAGTAAACACCTAGAAAATAATGGGATCATACTAGAATAAAGTATGCCACGTCATAGCGAGTTTCTTTTCAAGTTCAGTTTATTCAATTCTTTTATCAACGTAATTACTTTCTGAATTGATAATATTCAAACCCTGGTGGAAATTTGGCAAAACTACAGGTGACATAAACAACAACCTAATCTCAGTTCGAATAATAATAAAAATTATCTTCAAAATGTTGACATTGAAATATTCTTCAAACTAAAAGAATTAAAATTCTACGTGTGCCTAGCTCAGTGTGCCTGACTCCATCTCTCGGGTTTGCCGCAGGCATAACTTAAATTGAAACGCTGGGTAGAACTGTACTCAACATAGAGTCACGCAACAATACTGCGTATTTTAGACTAAATAAGCTGGACATTTCACTTTGTCGGTGTATACCACGTATGGATAGTGATTATTTGATGCAATGAGCTGCGAAGATCCAGACTTCCTTGCAAATGTAAACCTCTGAAAAGGGAAAACACACAATTCCATTAATTTCTGTAGCATTGTTGAATCAAACAGTTTAACTTGTTTTCAACCATAAACAACATACACACATGCGTGAAACGGACGTCGGCTTCTATCTCCTAGAAATTTAAACTATATCTACAATGATTAGTGACTATTTAAAGGGCGCTCTACTGGCTGAATACTATAAACATTGCAGAAACAGAATTAACCACATAATGAGACCAAAAGAAATAAAATGAAGTTATAATTACAAAAATTAATCAAAAGTTCTAACTAATTAAAATCCTAACCTTAACCCTTCCAGACCCACTTTAATTTACGGTTTCAGGTGTTATAAACAAAAAATTTTACTATGCGTGCTGTACTAAAGTCGACAAAACACTTCCCTCGTTGCCACAGCCAATGAGCTGTAGACTATATGTTGGGCTATAGTAACATGAACCAATTACGACCTAGGCCAGTTAAGGCAGTCAGCGAATTATGTACTCGCAGGTGAGATCATTGGTCATTGACCTTCGCAGCGTGCAGTATAGTCCGAGCATTACCTCCGCGTGTGTAATGTACACAATTGTGTACACTAGGTTTGAATGGGTTAAACAATTTTAAATTGCCACGATAGATTTTATGTTCAACATCCTAGTATGTGAAAGAAAACACAATAATAATGGAAAAGAAGAATAAGGATATTCCAGCTTTCCAAACAAGCATACATTGTAGTGTGGAATAATCAACATCAAATATATTAATAAAATATGTACACAACTGACGTGAAAATTAGGGTGTTACAATAAGAAAAATATTTTTTAAGATAAATAAAATATTTAATATATTATTATATTTTTGTACCAGAAAACACCTCAACCATAGAGAAAATTCTCAATTTGCAAAATATTTTTTAAGAGAAATAATGTATTCAATATATGTTCCCTCACATGGAAATATTTTACAACAAAATTCTAGAGCATTTTACACAATATATACTGCCACATGCAACTGTACCAATGCCTTATAATTCATTTTCTTCAAAATACTGGAAATGTTCAGGCGTATTCATGGTCTTATCAATAAACAGTATAATAATTCTAGATAAAAACACACAATTCCTTAAAACGTTTAAAGACCTAATATTTTTTTGGCTTGACAGAAACCTCTAACTTCTGGCTAACAGACCCTCTAGAGGCCATGCTAAAAACTCTTTTTATTACAGGTTAAAATACAAATTGAAACATCTGGTAGATTTTTTACTTGACAAAACTTTTAATTTCTGGCTAACAGGCCATCCAAATGCCATGCTAAAAAAACTCCTTTATATTACAAGTAAAAATTCCAAGTCGAAACATATTTAGTAAAAAAGGCCCTTAATTTAAATTGCCTTTTCATATTGCAATTAAATTTACCATTTAATATTACTATATTTCTTTGTATGCCAAGAGTAAAACTTTATTAAAATTTATCTTCCAGGCTTGGTTGACGTACCTGCCTCCTAAAATTATACATTACAAACAAATTTCTTCAAATTTTCCTTGTGTCCCACAGGCCAAGGAAACTGCTCACAAATAGTGGTCTTAACCTCCGAGGAGAAATTATATTGTATAGCCATAAGGTGCCTGCTAAGAAAAAAAAACTGCTAACTCAAAACTTAAGTCTTTTTTCTTTTCGGATTCCAACTAAAAGAGTATTTACAAAATTCTGTAAGCTTTAAAAAAAATAAGCCCTTTCATGCATCTATCCTTACATCAAAGTGACGTCATGACCAATGGTGTTTTAAAAGCCTGCCATTCTAATGTGGAAAAAATACCAACACATAACTGAAGTGAACGCTCCCTCCAGGCCGAACATCTGACCTCGACCGAACATTTGCAACTGGTTTAAATACAAAACCATCTTAATCAAATGTTAGAGGGATGAATACAATTTATTCCCCAATAAAAATACAGTACTATTTTTTCTTACCAAACTTTCTTGGTAGTGGAGTGTTGGAAATTGCAATAGGCTGTAGAGGGATCTTCATTGAGGCAGCCAATCACAGTCGTTTTCTTCAAAAAAGTCAAAATATGGCACGGACTGCATCACACTTCGGCGGCACGTTTGTAACCTCAAACTGCACACGCTGCCCAGGGTGCACGTCACAGGTTTGCAATTATGTAAATTTAAGTGTTTTTTTAGCAAGTTCCACATAGAAATTTTAATTGCCAAACTTCCGGCATTTTTTCCGTGCGTGCAGGAAACGAACTTCAGACGTAGTGTTGAACGGGGCGGGCCAGAAGACATCGAGACCACGTAGTTTGCTATGAAGTTGTCCCAGCAGAAAGAATGAATATTATTGGAGGGAGAAGCCACAAGCGCAATTTAACCCCTCCATCGCTCCTTCCTTCCTGCCAGAATCTCAGAAAACAGTTTTTTTCTCCTGCTTTCCTTCCAATAAGATTCTTAGCACTCAGTTGCTAGCATATCGTATACCAATGAGTTAGCAGTCTACGCGACATAGTAAGCTAAGTAAAATACGGGAGTATGAATGTTAATCATATCTCTTACGGGGCTCGTACTATCCTCAGACATTTTATTACTTATTTTTTAATCATCATTTATAATACAATGAGTTATAAACGAGGTACTGTGTAAGATTTATATTATTTGATACCTAACTGATAAAAATACTCTGTGACTTCCATTTATGAAAAGGAGATTTCTTTCAGAATTTCCCACCCACAAATAAAGAAATTAGTTTCAATATCGGATGTTGGTAGGTTTCAAATATCAGGATATTTTACTGGTGTTCGATACGTACCGGAAAAGTCACAAATATTTTATATTCAAATTAAACCCGGAGAAATATACAGTTTTATAAGTTACGATAATTCCGTCCAAAAATAGATTTTTATTGCGTTTAAATTATATCCATGTGATCAATTTTATAGACGGAGTTACCAGATTTCATCGTATTTGACAAAATATTTCACAAGTAAATAAAAATAATTTTTGAAATCAAACGGCATATTTAATGGAAAGTATACAAAAACTTGATTTGCGTATCCAGGCTGTTCACGATAAAGTAAGCACTTTTGGGGTCCTTGTTACTTTTTCCTTTCAGCTATTTTCTATCCTTTAAACATCTTTTAAATAAATATTGCCATGGAAGTAATAAACACAGTGTATATATTTCACCGCACTCGGAAGTTTACTTCTAAAGCTAAAATAAAATATATGTAGTGACTATTATTCCAAATGAGGGGGCTTTCAAAAGTGCTCACTTTACCGTGAAAAGCGTACCTACACCTAGTTAGAATGCTAAACAAAAATATTTTTGAAAAGATTATTAAAATAATTTTTGTTTCGCCATAATATTTTACTATACAAACCCTGACATTATTCATTGCAGAAATAGGGCACAGCTGTTGGTTCACTTTTCTAAACAAGTACACAATATTAAGACGGTAGGAATAAGTAAAGCACTTATTCTTATCTTAATATATAATGTTCCTCACTGTAAATACTTTCCAGTTAGCTTTCTCTATTGTAATGTATAGTGTGGAAAATTTACGGTTTATCGGGCTACAAATATAGAACTGCTACTTTTCTCAACTTGGAACTCACCGCGTAATTGACTATTTTCTTAACAAATCTAACAAAGCTATGGCCGTAGATTTTTGGGGAACAAATTTACCATTCATGCTTTATCATTACGCCTATGCAATGACGTGGTAATTTCGAGAACAGAGTGTGGATTTATCACTATTTTGACAGGGCTAACACTGCCGACTTTGCCGACTGCTATAGGGGCATTTTGAGATAGCTAGTTACTATTACGATCCACGACAGTTTACGTCACTCACTTTCCCGGAATACTAAAAAAAAAAAAAAAAAAAAAAAACAGACAGTTTTCTCCGATATAAAGTAAAGTTCGAACAGGTTGTGAACAAGCGTTCAGTTGGAGGGCGAATGTTGCGCTTACACTAAATTGCTTAGAATCTTTATTTTTGCTGTCAATTTTTCTATCAAAAACAAATTGTTATCTCTAAAAAAAAAAAACACGTTAAATGGAATATAAAGCAGACGGAAATCATTCCGGCCAGTGAATAGAAAACTAATCATGTGGAAAACTATAATCAAACCTGGCGTGAAATCAAATCCCGCTTTTGAAATAAAAATGAGCTCAAGCTAAACTGCAAGAAAACTTATTATTCGCGACAGGCCTGCAAAACTTAATTGCTTCGGTCCAAGTTCTTGGAATGTGAAACCTGTCATTACGTGGCAGGATAAAAAAAAAATATGTTGCAGCGTTGTGGCGGCAATGGATCGTACGGTGTTTAACCGTTTCCTTTTAATTTTATTTGCTCTGAGCAATTATTCGCAAATATACCGAATCGATGTGTAAGTATACAGGCTGTTAGCGGTAAAATGAGCACGTTTGAAAGCCCTGATTAAGATCTACTTGTATTTACGTTGTGTATTCTTCCACCTTATGTAAGATTAACATTGTCGTCGGCCTCATCACTTTATTCATGCGTCGGTCAAGTGAAACGGTGAAATTATTTGAAAAGTAAATATTTAACAAATCTGCTCATTTTTACACTTCGGTGCATTAAAAAAATAAACAGAAAGCGAAGTAATAATTTGAATTATCACAAATGGTTGCCTAACACTTTTTATTCAATGTTAAGATATAGAACTACTTGCCATCCATCGTTACCAACTTTACTGGGCGCATGCCACAAGTGCGTTCGTTAAAATATATGCAGGTAGGGACAGTGACTTTTATTAAAGTTGATTTATAAAGTGCTCACGTTATCGTGAACAGCCTTTAGCAACTCCGCGGCCATAGCTATCTTTGACAGCTGGCGATAATAATAATCGATGAACTCTGTAAGGCGAAGAAAGATTGCTGTATTAGCACGTCTTTCAGTTTTGGATCATGAAAATATAAAATGTAGACGAAAAAAAACAACACTCGACAAGAATTCTCTTGTCGAGTGTTGTTTTTTTTCGTAAAAAACAGAAAATTTTCGTGAAAAAAAAAAAATGAAAACAGGAGTCAACTGGCGATGCTTTCCGAAGTATTACGGTGAGTAAACAGATAACCTCTAAACTATTTAAAGGCTGTTCACGGTAAAGTGAGCACTTTTGAAACCAACCTTACAAAAAAGTAACTGCCCCTACCAGCATGTGTTCTAACGGGCGCACTGATTGACATGCGCCCAGTGAAGTTGGTAACGATGGGTGAAAAGTAGTTCCGTATCTTAACGTCGAATAAAAAGTGCTAGGCAACCAATTCTGACCAATGAAATTATTTCTTTCTCTTTTTTTTGTTTTTTAATGCATAAGAGTGTAAAAAAGAGCACATTTGCTAAATATTTACTTTTCTAATAATATCACAGTTTCACTTGGCCGACGCATGAATAAAGTGATGAGGCCCATGACAATATTAATCATACATAAGGCGTAAGAATACACAACGGGCATACGTGTAGATCTTAAGCAGGGTTTTCAAATATGCTCATTTAACCGTGAATAGCCTATACTAAACATGCTTTTCTATACCATTAGCTTACAAAAATATCACCCAAAACAATTACTTTGCAATGTAAATAAAGTCACATGGCAAGTTTCCCTGTTCTCATTGGCTGAGATCGGAAACTAGCAAGGAAACGCGTAGCGAAGATAGCGCTATTGCAATTACCGAAAAATATTAGGCTAGCCAGCAAAACTGCACGTAGATATACACGATTCACGGTAATGTGTCCACTTTTGAAGACCTAGGTACTTTTTTTCTTTCGGCCATTTTTTTCTATCCTTTAACCACGTCTTAAAATAAATATTGCCATGTAAGTAATGAACACAGTGTGTTTATTCCACCGTACTCGGAAGTTAACATCTATGTATACAATCAAATATATTTATAATAAGTATTATACAAAATAAAGGGGCGTTAAAAAGTGCTCACTTTACCGTGAATAGCCTATATCGATGTTTCCAGTGGACGAGCACGTACTCTAACAAGCAAGAGACCGCGCATGCGATATCGGATATCGTAAGGAAAATCGTTCCGTGTGTGGCGAGCTTTATTTTCGTACGGCCAGAATTTTTCTCAGCCCCCCCCCCCCCCCCCCATAACAACAAACAAAACCTAAAATTAAAGTTGACGCGTTGAACACTAATGGGTTAAGCAAGGTGCCGAAATGACTGTCTCGTGAAAGACAAACGAAATTCGCCATCTGTGGTGGATTAAAACAAACCCCAACAGGCCAGTGAAATACATAATTTTCAGTGGATATCCAGCTATAAGCAGGGTAGAATAAATGTTTACCCAACTAATATATTGAAAGCTTGATAACTGTATGTTTTCATCTGCAAGAAAAATAAAGGTGTTGTTTATTGCGTTTTATATTTAGGAAATTGCTTCTATGCTCACTAATTGGTGACAGTTACCAAACTATTTTAAAATTATCGCGATTAATAATAAATATTGTCAAGTAGCCTGCGTGTTTTATCTTAAGGGGTAGTAATAGTTGTTGGTAAACTATGAGTAAAAATTCAGTTTATTAACAGGCCTCTCGGTTTGATCTTCTATAGACTGTCCATGGCGAAACTAGCACTTTTTTTTTTTTTTTTTTTTTTTTAAGCCCTGCGTAAGTAAGATCTACTTGTATGTAAGTTGTGTATTTTTCCGTTTTACGTAAATTTAACATTGCAATTGGCCTCATCACTTTATTCGTACGTCGGTCAAGTGAAATTGTGGAGATAATTAGGAAAGTAAATATTTTATAAACCTGTTCATTTTCACACTTCGACGCATTAAAATAAACAGAGAGTGAAATAAATTGTTTAAGTTATCACAAATGGCTACCTAACTCTTTTTATTCAACGTTAATACATGGAACTACTTTCCCTCCATCGTTACCATGCCAACTTGACGGTGCATGTCACTCAATGCGCCCGTTACAATATATGCAAGTAGCAGCAGTAACTTTTTCTAAGGTTTATTTCAAAAGCCCTCACTTCATCGTAAAGAGCCATTAAAAGTTAACATCCTCTACTCAATATTCTTAGCTGATTTTCAGATTTTGGTTGTCAAAAGCCTTGTGTTTCTGCCATAGGCGTTCCTACAGAGTGGGCCAGATCATAGCTCCTCCCCCTCCAAATGTCTCTTAATGTACCCGTCCCATACGAAGACTCCGCGGGCCGTGTTGGTGCAGTGGTCAGACTACGCGCCTAGGACGGCCGGGTTCCACTTCCGGCGGGGTCGCTCCCAGATTCCCGCACGTGGAAATCATGCCGGACGATTCCGCTGGTCGGCGGGTTTTGTCGGGGATCTCCCGTTTTCCCCCGCCCTTGTATTCTGGCGCTGCTCCATACTCGGCTCGCTTCACCCTCATCGGCTCTCAAGACATCGATGTTAAGAGCCGTCCAAATCTCTTTAGTCCACTCCACGCACGGAAATTCGGCCAAATGTTTTTATCGTCCGTGTGCGACTGTCATATAGAAGTGCAACCAATTTTTGAGCTAGGATTTGGGGATGGTAGCCAGCAAGCAGGAGACAGTAAAGTCAATATACGCTGTTCACGGTAAAGTGAGCACTTTTTAAGGCCCTTTCAAAAGGAATTAACCACTAATAAATATATATTTTGCAGCTCCAGGTGTTAACTTTTATTGGTGGTGAAATGTACACACTGTGTTTGTTAGTCTGATGACAATGTTTATGCCAAAAAGTGACAGGAAGATATAAATCTAAAGGTAAAAAATTCAGTAGGGCCTTAAAAAGTGCCCACTTTACCGTGAATCGCCTATACTTTTCTTTTCTATCTTCGCCCATCTTGAATAATAAGGACACGCCCATCCTATCTTTACTGAGCTTCTGTTTGCACCAATACAGTTGCTGAATGTATCGATGTAGTTCGACTGCCTCCTGTTGGTGACACAATCGTGATGCAGGGTGCGTGCGGCTACATCTAGTGCAGTGACTTTCTCATATTCATTTAGAATGTTTTCAGTGGAATAAAACAGCCAGAAAGTCTGTATGTAGATTTACTGTAAGCATAGTATTAAAAATTTGAATAAGCAATTATTTTGTGTATGTTTGTGCATCTGTGTGTAAATATATACATAGAATCATAATTACAGATTTTTATATCGTTTCTGTACATGTAAATATCGTCTGTAACGTGGGGATATGACCTAGACAGTTTCTCTGTAGTAAAGAAATACTGTACTTTGTTGCCTCGGAACAGATGTAAACTAACTGAACGAAGTACTTTTAGAACTGTCACTTATATGAACATACCGGAACGGTCTCATCCGTGACCATGAGATAAATTTATTGCAGGAAATTTCATATTATAGATGTGTTGAACTTTAATATGCTTGCATAAGCGAATATTCTTTAATATTAAATATTCCTTGCAAAATATCAGTTTAAAGCAAAAGAAGAATAACCATAAAACTATCTTCATTTCGTGCGCCAAACAGCAAAACACAGGATAGAAAAAAGAGGCGACGCGAACTCTCTGCCATCTGTTGTGTGATAACGGAACTAAGCTGATCACCTAGATATGTCGATCGTATCACGTCATGACACGAGGATATGCAATTAAGTAATTATTAGTTATGCACTTACTATTAGGCACCTTCTAGCCAAATTTTGCAAGGCCTTGTCCGTTTAATTTTACTACGTCACGTCACAGCTAGAGAGCAAAATTCCTTCCAGCAGACAGTCCGTAACCCTACACTCATACTACTAACGCTATCTGTCGTGCATTTGGTCAACTATGTGTACTGTTGCGTCATGCATCTCTACCTCCACAGGCCAATGGTTTGAGGCGTGTCTTAAGGGGGTTGTATCAATTCCATCTTCAATTTTTCTTACAAAATTTTGTAGTGAAAATGTATGGCCAGACAAAAATATAAGCTACCCATAAAGGACTACTCGCGATTTTTTTTTTAATTTATGCGATTTTAATTATACCTGTATTTTCCCATGTGGGATTAGCATTATTAAAAATTGGGTAAAATTTAATTACGGTTGCAGATGTAAACTTATCATGTAAGAAGAATAAGTTAGATTTCGAAATAACAATTAAGAAGTTCCGTATTCCTCGACTATCTTAGTTTTTAAATATTGACTCCGAAAATCGAGTGTTATGGAAGAAAATAGTGTACGTCAATACAAGAATGAGTTTGCGAATGTGTAATACAAAAAATATCCTGCCAACTGCTACGTGGATGCCGAGTACACAGTCCAAACAAACAATTGAACGAAAACCAGTTACAGTATCCCCTGCCTTTTGATTAAGCCAATAAGAGGATGCCGTACGTCTAGTTAACTACAATAGATATAATTAAATGCCCATTCATAGTCAATGCTCTAAGAACAATACAATTCAGTCATTTGAATGTTTGATTTATTGGGGTGGAGGGTGAAGAATTCATATAAATTTTATTCTTATTGTGCACCGATGAATATCTTGTGTCCAAAAATGGCGATTTTCATCTCATGCTACGTTATAAGCCAGCATAGGACTCGTAGATGCACGGACTATTTACAAAACAGTCCATGTATTACAGAAGGCAATTACGACACCGCGAGTGTATTCTGTTTTTTTTTTTTATCTGAACTCGTTTTGTTTAAGCGAAACTCCTTTTATTTATTTTTCCCATTGCCTCTTAAGAACATTTCATTTATCGCGGAAATCTTGGCGGTAGGACGAGAACGGTAGTACACAAGCTAAAAAGTATATTCATCAAGTGTCGTATTCTCTATCTGCAATGAACCCCAACCCAACGCTCGAACATCCAAAACGAGGATTTGAAAGAGTAACAACGCACAGGTGCACGATGCGCCATGCCAGAACGTCCCGCCATGCTGTGGTCGGAGCCAAGGGTGTAAGGGTGCGTTTAGGACTAAGATTATAGCCTGAAGAATTAAGAATTGTACTTAATGACTCGATAAGCACACAAGGAAAATGAACAATAAGAAGATTTGCAGTTTATGATTAAATTAGCAACTGTTAAGTTTAGCCAATCAGAATTGTAGGATACGAAAGTAACAGACATAACCTGGAAATATGGACTAGAGGGGAGATTATTTACATATATTTAATTATTTGTGGTTACTGCTTGCGTAATCGTTTTGAAAAAAACTCGTGATATCTTATAGAAGGGAAGCTGGTGTCAACACTGGACATTTACATCACTAAATCTGAAAAGGTTAATTAAAGAGAATTCAATAACCTTTTCCAAGAAAGAAAACATGACCAACAAGAACAGTTCTTTAAATTAAGAGGATACTGTCTCTCGATTAAAATAGTTACTTTCATACGATTTCACAATACGACATAACCTAAATACAAGCTGTAAATACAGTTTCCCGCCAAAAACAAATGTATCTAGGTTCTGATCGTTTACTTTGTCGTGACTTCTATATAATATATAAAATATAACGATATCTTAAGTCACGCCAAGAACGCACATGACCTGTCCAGATCCGTAAACGACAGTTATCAACTAATACCATTGAATACACTGAAGGATATCCACCAACCTACAAAAGTAAACTCGTATAAACATGAAACTGTTCTACGAATGTTTTAAAACTGAAATTATATAATCTTATGACATAATTGTTTCAAATATTTATTTTATATGATTAATTTAATATTGTTCCTAAAATTGTGATACATTCTTACCGATCACCGAGGTAAAGGCTGTTCACGATAAAGTGAGCACTTTAGATATGAACCTTAGAGAAAAGTCACTACCCCTTCATGCATATATTTTAACGGGCACACTGAGTGACATGCACCCAGTAAAGTTGGTAACGGTGGATATAAAGTAGTTCCAAATCTTAACTTCAAATAAAAAGTGTTAGGAAACCATCTGTGATAACTTGAAATTATACCTCTCGCTTCCTGTTTTTTTTTTTATGCATCGAACCGTAAAAATGAGCAAATTTGTAAAATATAATTTCCTTAATAATTTCACGCTTTCATTTGACTGACGCATGAATAAAGTGACGAGACCCATGGCAATGTTAACTTTACATAAGGCTGAAGCATACACAGCGTGCACACAAGTAGACCTTAAGCAGGGCTTTCAAAAGTGCTCATTTGACCGTGAACAGCCTATACGAAGACAACGCGACGGGAAAGCAAGGCGACCACCACCGATTCCAAATTAGGGACCAGCTCCGAACCACGTGATAGTTTTTCAAAGTTCGAGGCTTGCCCGATATGTGCGTCGATATGGAAGTTTGTCCCAGTTCTTTGCGCGGGCCAGTACGTAAGGACCGCTGGTTATTTTGTCCCATCTCTAGCCAATAAGGCTGTACCACGTATATTGACGGTCGATTGAACGTGTTAATTTGAAGGCCTAGTTGAGGGTGGATTGCTGTCGTTATATTTCCATAGTGAAAAGCTTGCTCGGGCACTAATGTCTCTATTCGTCACGGCTTTTCCACTATTTTGCGCCCCCCTCCCCCCTTTTCTTTTACCCCTCATCCCAGGGGATTATATTGTAAAATTTTCATAGCCCATGCACGTTAACTTCCAACTTTACTGAAGCTCTGCCAAAGCTCTACTTTCAGATTATTCCTCCGCCTCATGCAAACAAAACTTTGGATAAATCTATAAAATTACACCAAAGGGACAACGCTCTGTATTTGTGAGCACACAGTTGAATAATAATACGTGTAAGATATATTACTTACTAGGCATTACGAATATGCATTTTCACCCTGTTTTTATTAATATTAATACAACGACTACGTTTACAGACAGTTAACACATGCCATTGATACGTGTGTATGTCACACTGAATATTTATTATAATGAGTTTAATGTTTTAAATATTTTGCATTCCATTTCATTATTTTTTTTGTGTTATGGCAGTATTCTAATCACGTATTTTGATTTGCAAACCGAATTCCTTATATGTTTATACGTGTTTCTTATGTTACATTTATGGCAATATATATATATATATATATATATATATATATATATATATATATATATATATATATATATATATATATATTGTGTGATTTTCAGTAATATTATGTACAGTATCTGTTTCGCAACCACGAACTCTGTGCGTTTTCCACCGTTTGATCTGTTACAGTGGCATTTTAAACAGTTTTTGAATAAGCGCCTTGTGATTGGCTGAGATCAGAGAATTTTCTAGAAGCGGAGAGCTATGCCTAGCTTAGCGTATGTAATACAATCACTTCCTTCCATATTGAACCGGCGAGTAGACGGTAGGATGCGCACCCTAGTGGGCTGTAGCGTTAGGTTTTTAAGGTAAATATAGGGTGGTCCGAGTTCGCTCTCTGGAGTACGCTATTGAAGAGTAAGATAGGTTAAATAAATAATTTGAGGCCGGTTTTGTGCCCTCCCTCCGGGTGGCTTCAGTTAGTTAGAGCTCTTTGACTCAGGCCGTTCGCCCGTAAGCTCGTAAGTAAGCTTGCGTGTTACCATCCCTTAACTCCTACGTCACACCTCGGGGGATGCCCCGTCTGCGTTCGAAACATCGAAACTCTCAAGAACTTCTAGAAATATGACAATGAGAGAACCCCAGACAAGCATTTTCACCTTAATAAAGTCTCGCATTTGGAAATTGTATTTCGATCGACAGCCATTGTTTCCAGGACATGGCCGCCATCTTTGCACACGTAAAGCCAGCTACTTTCCTAAAGTTTACTACGGAAACCCTGTAAGAATCAGCGCCTTGCCGAGAGCTATGCAGACATAATTTGTTTTAGTTTTAAACTATTTGCTACAAACATTTTCAACAATTACAGTTATTTTTCAACACACTTTAAACTTGCAACCGTCAATAACAAGGGCGCTAACGTAATTCGTGGCCGCTACTTAAAACAAATATTTCACTGTCAGCTAAAATTATTCCAATCCTGCAACTGCCGTATTTTCTTGCAATCTCTGTCATAATGGATATTATGGAACCTTTGTATTCAACAATTTGGCAAGTTACATAAAGTAAAGCACCCCTCCTCCGTCACTTTTTTTTTCTTCAGGTATTCTAATGGTAGAACGGCTAACCATCCAATCAAGTAGGCGTAACAATGTTTTATTTTTCACGGTGCTTATTTCTGTTTTCTCACGTTGATATGTGATGCGTGCCTTCACTGCTCACGCCCAACACGACACTCGAGATGTATTAACACGTTCGCACACGACGCTGATTGGACAAAGCAATCTGAGCGGATTTCACCGACACTGATTCACACATCACCAGTATTTCTGCGTTATCTCAGTAGCCATAATTCCGAGCTTCGTTCGGTTTGGCCATCAGCTGCCAGGAAGCGAGTTCCCGTTATACGTATTCTTGTTTCACATACAATATGGATCGTACTTATCTGCATATTTTGCTTGGGCGTGAAATACTTATAATTTGAAGTCCAAAAACAAAGGACATTAATAATTTTGGAACTTTTCACGATATTTTATATAAAACTACTTCTCCTTATTTGACCAAAGACTATTCATAACTAATACCCCACATATCAATGTCGTGACCGTCGATTTTTTATGAACGAAAATGACAATGCGATGTCTAACAATATGGCGGAAGGGCAAATTTCAGCTGCTTCACTTCACTTCATAATTTTCACAAAGTAACTTTGCGCTACTGCAGTGAGAATCTGAAACGGTGAAAATTGAGCCAAATCAGTGAAAACAATGAGAATTGAGCGACTGATAATCAGTGCCTGATACTAATTAGCACGATGGCTGAATTTCACTGATATATTTATATTTGTGATTCCCACCGAATGCCGAGAATTCCTCTGGCATAAGTCACTTGTTCCCAGTTCATTTCCTTGATTTCCCCATCGGCAGTAGCTTATCAATTGACTCTTAGCGAATGTTGCTTCACTGATTGATATCACTGATTCGAGCTTAGTGTAATAGATTATGTATAAAGCCGTGTCTTAAATCTCCTAGAGAACACACACTCGTGCTTTCACTCCTGCCTGTGTGTCACATCTATACCAGGCCTTTTGCTACGCGCAGAGAGAAACTACCTGGGTAGATCTATATTTTGGCGCCTACATCTCCCCCAACCCACTAACATGTGTTGACATAATCAAGTGGTTGAATGGCATAATGATTTAATGCAGTGTGGCTATATTCATAAAACGACACAGCTATGTTTGTGGTGTTCATCGAGTGTCGGTAAGATAAGTTGTTGCAATCGAGTTTTACAAGAAGCACGAATTTTTTATCCCGATGTTGGGAAATTTGCGTTCCAAGACCTCGAAGAAAGGTATTATGATGTGATAGTTTTTGAGGAATATAGCCACGAGTATCAATGTCATAGTTTCATTAAGAGATTATGTGAAGTTATGTCTGTGCGACTCTCGGTAAAGGGTGGATTGGGTAATGTAATTCGCTGGAAAAAAAAAGAAACCTATTTGGTTTATTTCCAATGACCCTCCACCACAAAATGACTTGTTCTTAAATCGTGTTGTTGTAGTGGAAGCCAATAAAAAATACTTCTCACCCAACCTCCACCCGAAACGTGTGTAAACAAACCGCCCAGTTCGTTGCCACAAATGATTACATGATAAGGAGGTAAGGAGTTTGGGAGATGTCACCTAACGTGTAGGTATTGGGAAGCCGAAATTATTAAGGGTTACGTCCTTTGATTATAAAAAAAAAAAAATACTATCGTACTGTTTGGAACTGTTTTAATTAAATGATGTCAATTGCGTTGGAAGAATTTTTACAATGTTAGTGATGCTATACCTGTCTAAAAAAAAATTCTGCAGTGAATTACATTTGCTATGAGTTTCAGTTGTTTCCGTATACTTCTCTGCGTATAGTAACTGTTACGTGTGTGTGTATATATATATATATATTATATATATATATATATATATATATATATACACACACACACACATACACACATGTATTGTTTTAGCTCACTGACTTGGATAGTGAAATGAAATATTTCGCAAGTCTTAGTGAACCGCAATATCAATTTCTTGTTTATTTTTCCATAGTAGTGGCGATTATATTCATGTTTCGTCACACGTATCATTATTAATTCATTTAGAACTTTAATAGTGATCTATAAATGGATAACACCTTCTTATTTATATATGAAATACTTTTGCGTGACTAAACCGCATCATGACTGACAAACCACTCGACCAATTGATACCATATTGACACCATATGTTATTGAGGTGGCGAGTAAGGTTTTTAGTTATGTTTCATTCCGATAGGTGGGCGCTGGAGTCTAACTTCTATATTTATGGCCCGATTTGGCTCATACTTGAAGGGAAAGGTGTGTTGGTCTAAAACAAATTGATTTATTGTGCTTTGCATTCAGTAGATTAGGTTCCGATAGGTGGCTCTGGAGTTTAACTTCTATTTGAATGGGCCGATTTTGCTCATACTTGCAGGAAATGTTTGTTGATCTTAAAGAGAAAAATGCCGGCGATACCACGGTCAAACATCGGCCGATGTACCAGACGTAGTAGAGAGGACGCACTGAGAAGGTAAAATAGAACGTGAAAGAGGCGGAACAACGTTCGCCAGGATCAGCTAGTTGATGGGTAGAGATACCGGAATTTCTCGACAAGACTGGCTATTGCAAGATGTATTGCGGGCTGGCTATGATCTGAAGCCACTCATCTTCTTACAGCTGCCGATTTCTGCAGTAGACTAGACATATTCCTACGGTAAGTTTTTTACGTTTTTGAAACTTGTCACTCACTACCGCAGCAGACATTGAAAAAGTATTTGAAGCTCGTGCATATATATATATAGGCTGTTCATGGTAAAGTGAGCACTTTTGAGGCCCTAGTTACTTTTTCCTTTCAGCCATTTTTTATCCTTTAGCAACCTTTTCAAATAAATATTATCATGTAAGTAATGAACACAGTGTGCATATTGGACCGAATTCTGAAGTTAACGTCTAAGGCTGAGATAAGATATATTTATTGACTATTATTCCAGATGAGAGAACTCTCAAAAGTGTTCACTTTACCGTGAATAGTGTATAGGTTTTTGAATTGTAGCTCACCTGTCAGCGTACTCACGAAATAGTTCTGTTACAACTCATGCCACTTTTCTGCGTACTTTAGGTATATTCAGAGAGCAAAGTTAACTCTAACAAATTGAAAGACTCTGTACATTAACACAAGAAAACGTTCTCTCTGCAATTTTGATTAAATATGTGGGTTTTCGAAATGTATGATTGTATACGTCATATAACTGTAAATGCTTTTTTTTTTTTTTTCGGGAGGTGTGAGGTTACATTTATAAATATCACTACATAATTTACAAAAATGTTACTTGACCTGGTGGTTATTGTATTAAATTATATTTTTACTTACGTTATCTTTCAAATATATCTGTCGCACAACAGTACTCTAGACGTCATAAAACAACCTTCCAATTGCATCGTCACGCGTTCGAGTCTCGCCTCATGAATGGGTGCCTGTAATATACAGGAAATTGCAAAATTGCATGACAATACTTCGGGTAAACATTCATCGCATCTGGAGGATGAAAAAATATTACGTGAACATAGGTCCGTAAATGCTTCGTTTCATTACTACAGCCCGTAATACATAACGTACAGTGTATGGCCCGCGGGCTGGATCATGTTACTGTGGAATGCCATCGCAGCTGTAATTGGCAGCTCTATACCAGCCCCCGAGGAGTCCTGATTTGAATCCAGCAGACTTTTACTTGTGGGGACATTTAAAGGCACTTTTGTGTGCAACTCCACTGGTCGATGTGGGCACCCTCCGTAATTATATAGTGGCAGGTTGCGAAAACAGTCAGGAATTTTCCAGGGATTCATCAACGCATCCGGGTGTCCATGCAGCGGCGAGTTGATGCATGTGTTCCTGCTGAAGGAGGGCATTTTGAACATTTCATTTAGTGCCAACTATAAGCTTTCGCACATGTGTAACTAATTCCGGTTCAGTTTCTACTGTTCTGGTTGTAGTGTCCTAGTGTGAGATGTCATGTGTCATGCAAACGAACGCTGCGATGGCGTTCCACAGTAACATGATCCAGCCAGCGGGCTGTAGTAAAGAAACTAAGCGTTCGCGGGTCTACGTTCATATTACATGTTTTCATCCTCCAGATGTGAGGAATGTTTCCCGAAGTATTGTCATGCAATTTTGCAACATTCCGTATATCTGTATTTAGTAAGAATTTGTAGGCTTATCTAGTTCGTGTCTACATCTTTATGGCTGTTGTTAAATGAAAGGCTCATTTAGTTCACGCACGAACTCTCCTCAACCATTTCCAGGCCGTCAATTCCATACGGCATCATTTTATATTCTACAATGTATAGCTTTGAGATATTTCCGAGTTTGTCAAAGTTACATCATGAATATATTATATAGAGTATTCACAAATGTTGTTGTCTGTCACTTTTCCTAGCAGCATTGGCCCTTAGCTTCTCCCTTAGTCTGTTTCCACTCATATGACTGTGAAATGTCACCCTGTGCTCAGATGATTATTACAAATGTTTTGATACGTCAAGTAAATTTATGGTAGTTGTAAACACATAAATAAGATATAGTTTAGGTTCAATTATTTTTATTGGCGGGGCTTGGACAGGGTTGACGGGGCACAAATGGGGACGTCTTATTAAAAAAAACTTGTATTGACGTTGGCATGAAAATGAGTGAAACACCATTCCCACTACAGCTGGCTGGGATAGAATCTGAAAAGTAACCAATCGGATCTACATGTACGAAACAAATGTTCAATTTAAATATAACAGTAATTTTCTGTCATATTAAATAAGCTGAAATTGCATAGGTTAATTTATTTTGTGAACTTGAGTATAGTTTTTAATTGAGCAAGTTGCTGTGTAGCCATTTAAGTTATTGCTTCAGTCCGAATAATGCAGGGAATTTCCACGACATAACCTGCCAAAAACACAATTACTTCGTTGAGAATAGCCAAATTTTTGGTTTGGAGTCATGAATAGTAATCGTATTTATTCCGAACTACAGAAGCTGTATCATAGCTGATTCTATTTTTAAGACATGCACTATCTCGGAAATTTCACAACAACCAGCGTTTGATATCTTCGTCAAAATTATCAAATAAAATGATTTCTAACATGCTGGCAATAAATTTTATAGCGTGTTCATAATGGCAATAATCGTTAATATGTTATTCTTACGTACTGAGAATGATGCACGTGTTGGCTATAGTTAAAGCAATGACTAATAATATTAGAATCACAGGCCAGCAATGGGTCGTTGTAGCCACTGAACATCACAAATTTGATTAAACATTTTCTAACGTTCACTTAAAACTATGTTGTTATCCGTTTCTCGTTTGATACTACAATACATGTCTCCATTTATTGAGGGAAAGCCATTAGGCTTTCCTATCTAGCATTAAACTTATTTGTTACTTTATGTTAGCATAAAATCTAGCCTAGGGATAGTATTTAATTAAATTATAATTAAATTTTACGACACGCCCAGTGGTAATGGATAGCGCCATAAGAGATTCTCGTTTTAGACCCACGGCGTGTGAAAGAATACTATGATCGTAGCATTTCGCACGATGTATTTTACATTGTTTGTTTCTCGGTAATTATTACTACATTTGTCAACTACCCAGGGGCTCCTTTGGTGTATACGTTATTCACGGTAAAGTGAACACTTTTGAAAGCCCTCTCATATGGAATAATAGTCAAGAAATATATTTTGTTTTAGCCTTAGACGTTAAATTCCGAATGCGGGGCGATATACCCACTGTTTATTACTTACACGGCAATATTTATTTTAAAAGATGATTTAAAGAATAAAAGTGCTCACTTTGCCGTGAACAGCCTATTATTTCCTAGACTAGGTTACGCTATGTTCGCATGAGACGGATTAATATCCTTGAAGAAGAACTTTAACAGGGCTTCAGAAAAATACAAGTAATCGTGAATGGACTACCTTGGATCCTCGAGGTGGTGGAGCTGGGGCTGAACACATTGCGGCCGCTCGGAGGCGAACTGCGAGGCATATCGTTACACACGCGGTGTAAAGCCAGTTACGTAACTATGCATTCAAACTCGTTTAATCTCCGTGTCCACGATAGCGTATATGGTTGGTACACTCTTAATTCTAATCAGTGGAAAGCCATTGATTAGCAATGGAATTTCACTACTCGAATTAGTGAACTTGGTTCCACTTAGGATCAGTGGAAAACCAACGGGTATTTCAGTGTAACAATTTCACTACTCGAATTAGTGAACTTGGTTCCACTTAGGATCAGTGGAAAACCAACGGGTGTTTCAGAGTAACAATTTCACTACTCGAATTAGTGAACATGGTTCCACTTAGGATCAGTGGAAAACCAACGGGTGTTTCAGTGTAACAATTTCACTACTCGAATAGGTGAACATGGTTCCACTTAGGATCAGTGGAAAACCAACGGGTGTTTCAGTGAAACAATTTCACTGGTCGAATTAGTGAACATAGTTCCACTTAGGGTCAGTGGAAAACCAACGGGTGTTTCAGTGTAACAATTTCACTACTCGAATTAGTGAACATGGTTCCACTTAGGATCAGTGGAAAACCAACGGGTGTTTCAGTGTAACAATTTCACTGATCGAATTAGTGAACATGGTTCCACTTAGGATCAGTGGAAAACAAACGGGTGTTTCAGTGTAACAATTTCACTACTCGAATTAGTGAACATGGTTCCACTTAGGATCAGTGGAAAACAAACGGGTGTTTCAGTGTAACAATTTCACTACTCGAATTAGTGAACATGGTTCCACTTAGGATCAGTGGAAAACCAACGGGTGTTTCAGTGTAACAATTTCACTACTCGAATTAGTGAACATGGTTCCACTTAGGATCAGTGGAAAACAAACGGGTGTTTCAGTGTAACAATTTCACTACTCGAATTAGTGAACATGGTTCCACTTAGGATCAGTGGAAAACCAACGGGTGTTTCAGTGTAACAATTTCACTACTCGAATTAGTGAACATGGTTCCACTTAGGATCAGTGGAAAACCAACGGGTATTTCAGTGTAACAATTTCACTACTCGAATTAGTGAACATGGTTCCACTTAGGATCAGTGGAAAACCAACGGGTGTTTCAGTGTAACAATTTCACTACTCGAATTAGTGAACATGGTTCCACTTAGGATCAGTGGAAAACCAACGGGTGTTTCAGTGTAACAATTTCACTACTCGAATTAGTGAACATGGTTCCACTTAGGATCAGTGGAAAACCAACGGGTATTTCAGTGTAACAATTTCACTACTCGAATTAGTGAACATGGTTCCACTTAGGATCAGTGGAAAACCAACGGGTGTTTCAGTGTAACAATTTCACTACTCGAATTAGTGAACATGGTTCCACTTAGGATCAGTGGAAAACCAACGGGTGTTTCAGTGTAACAATTTCACTACTCGAATTAGTGAACATGGTTCCACTTAGGATCAGTGGAAAACCAACGGGTATTTCAGTGTAACAATTTCACTACTCGAATTAGTGAACATGGTTCCACTTAGGATCAGTGGAAAACCAACGGGTGTTTCAGTGTAACAATTTCACTACTCGAATTAGTGAACATGGTTCCACTTAGGATCAGTGGAAAACCAACGGGTGTTTCAGTGTAACAATTTCACTTGTCGAATTAGTGAACATGGTTCCAATTAGGATCAGTGGAAAACCAACGGGTGTTTCAGTGTAACAATTTCACTACTCGAATTAGTGACACGTAATTAATTATGGCGAATTAAATATTGATTTTATTGAATTTAAGCAAACCATTACGCGAAATAAACATATTTTTGAAAGTAGCTGCTTATATTGTGGAATTTAATGTAATTAAAAATAAAGTAGAAAATACTTAGTGTGACCACCAGTACCAATTGAGCTACCAAGCCAACGTTCCACTTTACATGGAAAATATATGTTTCATCTTTATCAAAAATATGTATCTTTAGATGGTATGCATTTTCTTTGCGTTTTTAGTTTAATTGGTAACATTAGAATTGTTAAAACGTAAGTAGTACGTATGAATGCATTCACTTCGACAGATTTTATGCACTTTAAACCTTCAAACAGAGCACTATGATGATACACAGATGACTTGAGAGCTGCTGAGGGTGAAGCCGGAATTCACGGGCGGGAGAAAACGGGAGATCTCCGAGAAAACTCGCTGGCCAGCGGCGTCATTTTGCACGATTCCCACGTGTGAAAATTCGGGAGTGACCCGGCTGAGAATTGAACCAGGCTCGTCTTGGTGGGAGGCGAGCGCTCTAGCCGCTGTTCCACAGCGGCCCCATTCCTGTTGGTGAGACAGTCGAGCATTGCTGGACCTCAGGAATTAATTAATTACTTTTCCAGTGATTAGTATTTCGTTTACTTCTGTGTCTTGATTCGGAATTATATATTCAACATTAACTTGTTGTACGGAAGAACTGATAAAGGCTGCTCACGGTAAAATGAGTACTTCTGAAATCAACTTTAGAAAAAAGTCACTGCCCCTACCTGCATAAATGGGTGCATTAGTGATATACGCTCAGTAAAGTTGGTAACGATGGATGGAAGTAGTTCGTATCTTAACGACGAACAAAAAGTGTTACGTAACAATTTCTGATAATTTGAATTATTTCTTTTATTTTTTATGCATGAAATGTAAAATTGAGCATATATGTAAAATATTAACTTTTCTAGTAATTCCACAATTTCACTTGACTGATGCATGAAGAAAATTATGGGGCCCATGGCAATGATAATATTCCACAAGGCGGAAGAATACACAACGTGCATACAAGTAGATTTTAAGCAGGGCTTTCAAAAGTGCTCATTTTACCGTGAATATGCTATAGCATTGTGGCTGGATAGGCGCGTTTGCTCTGTGTTTCCAACTTTTTGTAACACCTCCCTTTCTAATACAGCCCCCGTAGTAGGCAGTCTTTCCCTGGGTTATAAGCCAGATATTCTTACACAGAGACAAAAATTAAACAGAGATGTATGCAAGCTTCATGAAATGCCATGCTAATACATCAGGTAGTTTAAGCTTTGTTGCTGAGTAAATAGGTGTTGCTTAGAAAATTTGTTACTTAAGAATGTACTTACATGAGGATGCGGATAGTTTGAATAGAATGCTTCAAAATGTTACATTTGAAAAAAAAAAATTATTTTATTTCGTGTTCTATTATACATACATACAAAATATAATACAGATATTGCCTTACAGTCATACAAAATAAATTATAAAATGTGATATTAAATTAAATTGGTCGCTGCCAAGATTTTTTCAAACATCTGAACAAATACTTATGAATTCAGTTTAAGCATCGTGAAAATGTCTCCAGGACAATAAATAAATATAATTTCCGTAGTGTAAGCGCTTAGCTTATTAATACTTGCAATCATGAGTAAAAATTGGCATTTACGAACAATAATATGCCGACACATGAGAAGTTCTATTCACAATGAAGAATATTGAATTTTACAAAGTTTATCATGATATTGTCGCTGGCATTAAAATTACTTTGAAGTAACAGCATTTCATTTAAATATTTCATAATGAAAACAAATTACTATCAAGAATCTGATTGAATATTATTTTTTTAAATAGTCTTATGTTACAGTAATTAAAAATAATAATAATTAGGAAAGTTTCATTTCATGCAAAGAAATAATCATGTACGTGGACAACATTGATGTAAATATGAGAACTCAGAAGAGGAATAGCTTTTATATGAAGAATGTGGGGATAATATGAAGGAAAAATGGAAAGTATCCTCGAGTTATTTTCATCCTCCTGAACAGCAACAGTACACGAAAGACACCTGACCAAATGATCACACTAAGATGGCGTAGTCCCACTGCAGCATCTACTTAGGATTCCAATATAAACAATATTCCCATGGTTTTTAGTTATCAAGAAAAGGGACAAGAAATTACTACCACGTCAAAATGATCACGCCCGCAGCGTGTAAAATTAAGCACAATTATCGCGGGGAAAATTTTTTTTTTCCAATATTTACATTAATTTTATTTCCAACTAAACATTTCGTTTGGTTTTACATGCATGTAATTGACGTAAAACCGTGACTATAATAAATTAGTTCGTTGTACAGTATATCGCACACAAAATGTAACAGTTATTCATAACAACGCATTCATATGTTTAATTTTTAAAAATGTTGAAGTCCAAATAGTACTGCTGTGTGAGTTAGTTTCGCCGAACGCACTATATAAAAAACATTTTTAGTGATGTACATGGTAAAATTAACTGTGCAAATAAATAAATAATTACGCTATTTGTATAAATTTACGGTCGTATACACGCAGGAGAATAACATTTCACTAGGTATGATGCAAATACGAAACAATTTTCACCATGTAGATTAATATATCATTGAAAATGTTATAATATAGTGCGTTCGTCGAAAGTGACACACAGCAGTACTATTTCAAATGTACGAAAATAAAACACATTTCAGACGAAGTACGTATAAAACTCTCATTACGTCATTCACATTATAAATGCTATGCTATTTCCGAGGCCTCCAATATAACTAAAAAACGGCTTTTTCACACTACTGTATCTCATGATATACTGGTCGGGAAGACGAGAAACTATTACAGTGACCAATAGCGTGATAGGATCACCGCTTAGAGGAAGCCTCCCTGCTCCACCTGTGCTGGTACCTAAGCTGCGTAACTCCCCCCCCCCCCCCCCCCCCCCTCCCCCACCCAAAATGATCCCATTACCGCATCCAGAATAAAGAATTCCGACATTACTCGTCGCGACGAAAACGCTGCGCTCCAGTTGAGCGCCTTGCGCGTAGGGGTGTTTGGGCCTAAGGCACGCGTGTCAGAGTCGTCCTTATGGCTCCCGTGCTTCCCTGCCTCAAACACGCAATAAACCTTAACTAACGTTTCCCGCACCTTAGGAATAATAAATACTGTTTCTGTTCGTAAATACCACATGAAAAGAATTAGATACATTTGACTACAAGAGCCAAGGGACATGAGATATACAAACTGCGTCTAGAAACCATCACAACTTAGTACGCTTGGCTTAGAACCTTTTAGGGTCAAATTCTTGTATTTGTGAGTAAATATTTTGTTAGGCCATTAAATACTTACCCATGCTAGTTCTGTATAACGATGGCAATACTAAATAATAATAATAATATCAATAATAATAAATTTTTTCAGTTACTTTTTTATTATTTTTTAAGCGTTTCGGAAGCAAAGAATTGGACGTAAAACGTATGAGTAATAGACATTTGAATGCAGACTTAGGTAAGAAAGCTATTCTTATTTTATACACAGCTTATAATCAGGTAATCCTGGGCATCTACCCCATGAACATAAAGGTCCACATTCTTCTTAGACGACAGTCACTTGCTAGCAATAAATAAATACTGGAGATGTACAAGTGTACTGTTTTCAAATATGAGTTGGGGAAATATCAGTCAATGGTCGTTGATGAAAGAATCTGCGTGCACTGATGTTCTTGGATACCTGTAAGATAGCCTTGCCAGCACTTCTGGACGCGGCAAGAGAACGGCAATCCAGTTGAAAGTACCTTGCAATAGAAATTTCCGCTGTCGCTTTCTTCGCATCGAACCGTCTCACCCGGCCACTGCCCGAACTTCTTTTGCTTCCTTCCACGCGCCATCGAGTACTCACTATCCTGTGAACGCCCACCGTCAGTCTTGCCACGTTAAGAAATTTAATCCCTCGGCTTAATTTTTTTTTTTTTTTTTTTCAACGAAGTAAAACCCCTGTCACACAGTCAAATTTTTCCACCAAACTGCTTCCTATAAGTTTGATCAAATAAAGTTGGACAGTTATGACATCATCGAAGCGTCATAAACGCCGCCATATTTGTCGGCGAAAGTTAGATGGCTCCAGTTTCCATCAAACATTTGAATATTGGACCAGTCCTAAAATTTTCTTTGATGTTTGACGATCTCAGCCAATCAGAACCCGTGCGCGACAAAAATGTACGTCAAGAAACTTAAAGAAAGGAACGATTGCTGGGACGAAGTAGTTCATGAAAATAATTAATTTATGGAAGTTTTCTGGGCTCGTATGTTATTTTAAGTGAATATTACACATAATATTACGAACTTAGAAGCGATCAATCTCTTACCAATACAACATGAATATAGTAAAGAAGTGAAAATAAATTACAACATTCCCCGCATTTCTTCCTCTAATTGACTGCACGAAAAAAAAGTAATATCTTACTATGAAAATAATTTTTATATAAGATTTGAAATCTTATATTAGATTCTCCCAATACAAAAATTTGACAGTGTGACACATTTTCAAACGCAATCAAGATAATTTAATAAAATTTTTAGGAAGAAAAAATTATATGGCCGTATTTTATATTCAAATTTTATTGTCATATTTGTGTGAAGGCAAAAATTTGACATTGGATATTTTTTATTATTTTTTTTTATTTTTTTGTTTTTTTAAGTTGTACAGACCACAAATATAGTAATTTCTGTTGAGTGACTTTTTCCTTATGTTATGCGAAGCCAGCATTGCAACTTGAAGAAAGTCGCAGACGTGGTCGTTGATTTAGAGGCAATTATTTGCCTGGAAGGGGAGAGTGGGAGGCAAAAGAAACTTCTGAGAGAAGTTTCAAAACTTTGCGGCTGTTACACGCTCATCTGAGAACAAGAGGAAAAGAGAGACTTCCTAGCATTGCTTCACAAAACATATTCGCGGACATTTCCGCTAACTTCAGTGAAGGAATGGACGCGTTACTCAAAAACATCCTAAAAAAAAATTGCAGTGTTTCTATGATTGTGGCAAAAATACGGTTAATTGTTTACGTCGAAAATTATAATATTTTAATCCTTATCAAGTCTGTTAATTTGTTTGTCATCTGTTGAGTTAGTTGTTCATCAGTAAGGATAATAAATTCGTATTCAAAACTTTTTATTTTATTTTTTGTAAACATGGAGAATGTTCAATTCGAAAAACAGCTCATGTTCGGAATTCCAAAAATATTTTTGGATATACCGTTAGTATCACGAAAAGTAAAATAACGCGGGCGTCCGTAGATATGTTCCGAACTCAAGCTTTTAAATCGCTTCACTACTGAAGTTCCTTAAGCTTACTTGAAAGAAAAAAAAACTAAACGCTTTCCGAAAGAGAAATGCAATGCGCGGTTACCTATACTGTCCATATAATTGTTGCTATCGCAAAATAAAGAAAATAAACTGGCTATTTTGCTTCTACGGAAGGAAATTTTTCGGGGCATATTTCAACTAACATGTTTTATAATCTTGTATATCTTCAAAAATTCTAACAGTTAGTTAGCATGTTATGCTTGGTGCACATTGAACAGCATTCGAGACAAGATATAAGTGAGATCCCTCTATACATCGCACAACGTATAGCCTGGTTACCAATAAGTGAAATATCAGTCAAATACACTTCAAGCGTAACAGTAATTTTAGTGATCGGAGAAAATTATGTTACTTTCAGTAAAATATTTATGTTGGGTTATAACTAGCGAGTTTTGCGCTCGAGGGTGTAGTAGCATTTCCTAAGATGCATATAGTCATAGTCTTCAAGTTGTTAAGGGTCGACATAGCGATTTTGTTTGTGGCCGAAGGGATTTAAGAAGAAGTCTAAACTTTTCCAGGCAAGTGTTAAAATGCAATTCCAGGCTTTACAACGGACATGTGTTCTGTTTGTAAGTATGCGAGTGTCAGTGTATTTCTAGGCGATATGTCGGGGCCAACAAACTTGTGTTTGTCGTTTGCTGTTCCTGGAAACAGTTATACTGAATCTGCGGAGTACGGTATGGCCAACGAATTATGGCTCCCACTATGCCAGGGACTTCCTTAATTGTATGCTATTTTCCCCTGTGCACAATGTAGGTACTTCAGGAATGCGACCCACAGCTTGTGTCTGCGTACATCTTCCTCCTGTGTTACTATGTTCACGAAAAGTGTAAATTGTTGGCGTGTTTATTTATAGCTGAGTGGCCCGTCCTCCCACTTAGCTGCTGAGAATGCTGAAGAAATGCATGCGTCGTAAGGTAATTTTCCCATCCATGTATGGGATTTTTCACTACTATGTACGTGAATTTTACTCCAGAATGCGGTAATTCCACCTTAACTGTAAGGAAAACTATGTTTCTCGCACAAGTTTGCGAATATTACGTTACACTTATCAGGTAATTTTCCCATTACTTTTACAGTGTAGATTTTTACTTACTACTTCGTTTTATAAATAAACATTTACGAGTAGGGCCCGACCTGGGTCCCTGGGGACCCGGGTCCCTGAGCATTTCACCCACTTTCTCTCCCCCCCCCCCCCCCCTCTTGACAGGGCAGTAGGCAAACGTCGTGTAATAACTATAGGATGTTCACGGTAAAGTGAGCACTTTTAAAGCCCTAGTTACTTTTTTCTTTCAACCAATTTATATCCTTCCGCCACTTGTTAATGTAAACTTTGCCATGTGAGTAATAAACACAGTGTATACATTCACCATACCTAAAACCAAAAGTCCGAGGCCACAGTGAAATGTATTTATTGGCTATTATTTCTGATGAACCAGCTTCAAAAAGTGCTCACTTTACTGTGAATGGTCTATAAGGAGATGTCGGGAGTGATTCGTTGCTGCTTCTTCGCAGCTGTCTTGACGGCGGGATGCGGGTCAACAGCGCGGTCAAGGACAGCGACTATTGACGGCTTTCGAAAGAAGACGACTTTAATGTTTACTGTACACGTAATTTTGCTTCCCCCTCCCAACTACTGCCGTCCTCATCGCCCTTCCACAATTCACCTCCCATCTACTCCTTTCATCTGCGTGCAACCTTCTCCTAACCCTCGCAGTACTTATGAGATCTACCTACAGTGGCGGTGCTGTGCTGGCACTCGAGACTCGCCTTCGAGAGGATTTCGGTTTCCCACGTTCCAGGTGAGTTGTTGGGGTCGAGTCTTACTACGGCCCATGGCCTACCTCGTTCCTGCTTGCCTGAGCAGCTTGCTCCGTCTCTAATGACCTCGCAACCTATACACTGAGAGAAAGTCGAACAAAATATTTATTCGCATAGTTGCCCTAACAAAATATACTGCTGAGAAAACAACATTTGAAAGCAACAAAAATACTTTTGTCCGTCTAACAAATTATATGTTTGAGTAAACAAAATCTTTGTGCTGGGTCAAAAAAAAAAATTAGACTGTAAACTAAATATTTTGTCGAATCAACTATATATATTTGTTTGGCCACCCATTTGACTGACTTCGTTCCAAAATACAGATCGAGAGTTTGTTTGTATTTTTTTGTGACAATTAGGATAGTAACCATGTTTGTTAGTGCATCTAATGATGCTTGACAATCGTATAACTACATTGATAAAACAATGCAACAAGGAACTGACAAGTAAAGATATAAAACTTGAAATATTTGTTTGCATACGTTGCCCAATATTTGCAGTATATCTATTTAAAAGCTTTCCGGCGTCAAACGTTGTCACATTAGCTGGGATTACTAAGGCGCAGCGCTCGGACGCAGGTGATCTAAATTCGAAACTCGGTCGAACTTGTGATATTTTCTATCGGCCCGAACTGTTTAATGTACACGTGGCCAAACAAATATTTAGTCGCACCAACCAGATCTTACAGTTTGGGGCGACCAAATAATTTGGTATCGGCAACAAAATATTTCATTGCTCCTATACAAACAAATTATTTGGTTGCACCAAACAGATCGTGTTTGATTCAACAAAACCTTTTTCTCAGTGTACCCACATGCCTACTTCCGAAAGCTTTCTTAAGCTGGTCGATCGGTGGAGAGGAATACCAACGAATCCAGCACAACTGATATAACGAAGTACTGAGATCGTATTGAAAGGTTATTCCGGCAAAGTTAGTGAGGCCTAGATAAAATCAGCGATGGAACAACTAAACCGAAGAAATTGCTTCATCTCGCAAAGAAATCAAGAAGTAATGATTGCACCTCGAGGTACAAAAGCCACGAAACCCACACACAGTCGTTTCATTTTCCTTGGCGGAAACAAGGCGAGATATTCGTGCTGAAGAACCGTCAATTCCACTTCTTAGTTTCTATGTGTGTAATTCAAGTTATTTTGTTGTTATACATTTGTGGTTTGAAAAAAAATATTAATGTATTTTTCTTGCATTCATGAAACTGTTTTCATCCCTTTATTATGCGATATTCATTCATTTACTATAACATTAAATACGCATATAAAAATGCCGAATAAATACATCGATGATCTTGCATCACGTGGACGGTATCCAAAACGTTTTCGCCATTATCTGCACCCTGTAACGGTAAGTGTTTACATATAAGAATCGAGTTTTTTTTTTCCTTTCAAAACTTACGTTTCACAGTAATGGAAACGAAGGAAATTACGTCCGCATAACACGGGGATATTTTTTGTTATTTCGTAAGCACCATGAGTGAGAATCAAACGTACGGACTGTCAACTGAAAAGAGTTTTTTTTACAAAATAAAATTTTAATGTAGCAGCAGCTACCGAGTCTTTATTTGGTAATTTGTGTAGTGACCTGTTTTGCTATCGTAAATAAATGTTTAAGGCTTCCGTACCACTGGTTCGCAAACTGTTCTGCTGTAAATTCGACAGACATATTTGGGAAAAAAAGAAGACCTACTGAATTTGTTCGGAAAGTGTTTTCATCAGGAAAAGAAATCACAGTTCAGGATAACCAACACGCTTTGCGTAAAACGAAAATTATTTTGAAGCACTTAATCACACCGAAAAAGAAAGCGTTTTTTATAGTACATACTTTTGAAATATGTTATGTGAATATCTGGCATATAATACTTGTACAGCTACGAAATTTGCCAACATTACAAGATCGCGCCAGCCTTTTAAATGCACCTTTTGTATCGACATGCAGTCGCTACAACAAACCAAATAACTGAACTTCTAATGCTCGTATTATCATTTTTTTTTCCTTCGTCTTAAGGTAATTGCGCAGGCAAGCTCTGGGCATGAGTTTTTTTAGCCATTTGTGAATTTAGGAAAAAAGGACAAAAGTGAAACGTTGTAGTTATAGGTAATTATTTTTTCATGACGGGCCGGGGCAATTTTTGTCTTCCTAGAACATTTGTTTACTGAGACACGCGCATGTGCGTGAGCTCTGATTAAAACAAAAAAAAAAAAAACTATCTTACTAGGAATTGCTCTCCAGAACATGCTGCCAAGATGTCATGAATGGTCAGGAGTCTTTCGCGAAAACAACCCCGCGGGAGAAACGTTAAAGAACAGGTTAGCAATGCCACAGGTCAGATATGCATGCAGAAGCGAAGTGTTGTAGCTGTCGTTTTTCCTTGTGAGTATATTCGGTAAGTTTATGGCTACGTGCGATACGCGAACGCTGCTGGAAATTTCCCTGCTGGTCGAACATCGTCAGGAGTTCCCCTTGGCGTGCTCATCGACCAATGACGTTTCGCGTATTGCCGAGCGTAGGGATGTTGATGTTGGACGAAAAAAAAATCGAAATTATTTATACTGGTTATTTATAAAAGTATCGTTTCGCGAAACGATGTATTGAAAGAAAGATATCGATTTTCGATGTATCGGAACTCATTTTTTATTTATTAAAGGACTTCAGAAATGTAATACTGCTTGGAATATTACACATCGAAGACACGAGGCATTGCCGAAAGATGTGGCACCTGTTTTTGGCACATGTTGCCAAAGTAAACATACTAATATTTTGATTCAGTTTTCCTATTCAGACCAAAATTTTCTAAAAGAGCATTTTAAAAATATTTATTTCCGATGCCTGTAAACAGATATTAATTTCGATAAAATATCGTTGGAATATATCGACGATTTATAACGATATATCGTGGCTATAATGCCGTCATTTCGATATATCGATATTTTTTTCAACATCCCCAGATAGGCGTTTGCGTGGCTCGTACAGGAGTTTCGATACCGTAGCTTGAGGCGTTCTGTGACGAGTTATCGGCGCGGGAAGACGTCGCCACAGAGCGCTTACGAATACAGCTTCGAGGCAGTTACATGTAAAGCCTGTTCACGGTAAAGTGAGTGTTTTTGAAATCAACCTTAGAAAAGAGTCACCGCCTCTGTCCGCATATAATTCAACGGGTGCACTGAGTGACATGTGCCGAGTGAAGTTGGTAACGATGGAGGCGAAAGTGCTGTAGTTCCATACATTAACGACGAATGAAAAGTATTAAGTGACCATTAGTGTTAACTTAAATTATTTATCTCGCGTTCTGTCTTTTTTAAATGCAACGCAGTGTAAAAAGAGCAGATTTGTACAATATTTACTTCTATAATAAATTACCAGTTTCACTTAACCGACCATGAATAAAGTGATGTGGCCCATGGCAATGTTTATTTTACGTAAGACGGAAGAGTATACAACGTGTATACAAGTAGCTCTCAAGCAGGTCTTTCAAAAGTGCTCTTTATACCGTGAACAGTAACTACCTCGAACTCCAACAGAACGTGCCAGTAAAAAGCATCGTCATTGGCCATCGAAAATACCGGAACGCCGTTCGCCAATCAGCGCCAGGTAACGTCGTCCGCCCAGCCAATAAGATAACATTTCTCATCGCCCTGCAGAAAATCAAACACAGGGCCCATTCCCAAAACATACACACAGTGAAAAAAAATTTCATACGTCCTTACAGACATTTCTTTGGAAACCAGTTGCTCAAAATTCTCTAGGAACTCTACAACGCCTTATTTCGTGAAAAATACACAAATTGTTTATGCAGCCCCCAGTGTTCGAAACAAAATTGAAGTCTAAAGTATTTGTGTTGAAATTCGACTTTAATTTTACACACTGCGGGACAACTTTTCGGAAGATTTACTCTAAACTTGTAGCGTTACAAAAATAACCTTGTCAACTAGAGGTCTAAAAGGTTCTTTGTAAAAATACTATCTTTTTTACGGTGCATCACAATGACCGCTAAGCCCTTTCGCTTCTGATAACTCATATATAAGGACAGGTGTTTTTCGCCAAAATAATTGTGGTCATACTAGACTTCAATATCCTACGCCCACAGCCACAAATTCATCTGGTTATTGGTCAGGTGTCTACGTGAGAAAACATGTTCCAATTTTACTGGGCCAATCGTAAAGTACTCCGAAAGTGAACGTCCGTGATTCGCGGACAGGCACTTGAGGCACGTGATATTTAAAATTCATCCAACCACGAATGTGCATATGAACTAAACTGTTTTGGAGTACAACTGGTCCTGATATTTTTTCTCGCGAGAAACACTTGTCTCTACTTATCTACTGTGTGGTGGGAGAAGGAGAAAGGTAAAGAGAGGCAGCGGTGCAGGCGAAGAGGTTGTGTTGCGCAACGGCCGAAGATGCAAGTGGCTGGTTGTCGGCGGATCCTGGAGGGAGCCAGTGAAGCGTCCACAAGACACTTCTTGCCTGGTCGTCGTTGTCGACGTGGGTTGTGAAGCGGATGGAGGGGAGGCGGGTGTACGGTCGAGCGAAGCAGGCGGCGCGCCGTCGATCTCAGATGTAGTTGCCATCCTTGTCGCGGTAGAGGTCGTCGTTGACGGTGTAGTGGTCAGGCGACGCCGGGCAGTCGACGTTGTAGAACCAGTCGCAGACGCGGTAGTTCTGGTTGAAGAGCGTGCCGTTGGGGCAGAGGAAGCTGAACTTCTGGCCGGACGGGAGACACCAGTGCCACACCTGAGAACACACCACTGCAGGTACTGCACACACTCTCGCCCCGTCTACACTAGGTTAGCCATGTCTAGAGATCCGGAAATTTCGCAGAGTCATCTGAGGACAAGTTAACACTTTGAAGACTATGCCCGCGTGTAGCTCGTGCAAAACTAGTATGAGAATATTTGTTTGCCCATAATACACAAAACTGACATGGATGTACTTACTTTGTCCCCTTATTTTGGTTATGATTTAAGTACGCTCAAACTTAGCATTAAAGACACTTTTCGCCAATAGAAAGAATAATTTTCGTACAGTTTCAAAAGTGAACACGATGAACTTGTTGATGACTGTAAATACTGCTCATTACGAAAGGTCGTTTGGTTGGTAGACTGCAAACTCCGCACTTTGTTGGCTGGCATACGACCAATAACGAACGTCTGATGCAGTTTTGACCAATAGGACGAGGGTAAGAGAAAAACTAGACCAACAGAGTATGGCGTCCTTACAGTGGTGTAAATAAGCGACTCACTTATAGTTTGTCTTTAACGCTGGTAAAAGTTGGCCGACCTCAAAGTGTTAAAACTACATTCACATGTGCATATGTGATTGTGCTTCTATTGGTCCATATTTGTTAGACACGCCTCGATCGACTTTCAACCAATAAAGCACCTGCAACGAAATTAAGAATCGAATCCCGTGTTACCTGGTCTGGGTTTTAACTGGAGCGACAGCCAATGAACTACTAACTTATGCACGTTGCCAAATGATAGAGGAGTCTCGCTTGCTGCTGAACGAAACCGCGAAATTTCCGGGTCTCTGGCTATATCTTACCTACATGCCATTCTCCATTACTTCACACTTTCCTGAAGCCCTGCTGAATTTCTACTTAAGCAGGATTTACAACGAGCCGTCGCATCCGTCCGTCAATCACATGACCAACAGGCAATAAGAAGTGGCTATCAATTCTATCCGGCCGTCCGTCAAAACCTTGGCAAGCTTTAACTTTTGAAGGACGAACGGATGAAAGTACAGCCTTCTAAACCTGCACGTTTTGTTATTCATTCATCCCGAGTCCTTTACAAGGCTGTGTAGTGTGTGCAGTGTTTTGTTTTGGCTGTCTTTTGTTTTCATGTTTGTTTATGTAACTGTAAAATGAAATTCAGTTACTTTTTTCCTAAAGATTTATTTATAATTGCGTTTGGAACAATAGTAAATAGTACAATAGTACAAAAGTACAATAGTAAAGACAGTAAAATTATGCTTCATATGCTATTAAAAAATTTTTTTACATCGATTAATTTCCGTTTTGTGTGTGTATGGTTGTTTTGCGTTCTTAGAAAAACAATACCGAAAAATATTTTATCTTTTTATGGAGAATTTTTTCCTATTTGTAAACAGTTTTGTTTTCATTAGTTTGCAGCAATGACCTTACGACGGACGTACGAAGTTTGATTGTAAATCGCTCGACTGGCAGACGGACGGGCGTATGACGGACGGACGAATGACGGACGGACGCGAATGGCTATTTTAAATCCTGCCTTACACGACATGCGTCCTCCTAGTGGGAATAAAGCTTAACCAAGTCTTGAACGTTATACCAAAGGACAACGCACCAAATTCGGGCGCACTCTATTGTAATAATAATTTGCATGAGAACTATTTTTTACTAAGCGCTAGCAACACACATGTTATCTCATTGTTTAAATTCATATTAATTATAATTTAAGTATTATAATTTATGAATAAAATACAGGTAACACTCCAATTTAACGAAAAAATAACATACTTGTATGTTAACGGAGGTATAAAACGCTCGTGATACGTGGCATATTTGGGAAATAACTAAACACGTGATAAATGATGAGATTTTTCAAAGGTTTGATACAATATATGGTAATTCGGACAAACAGTTGTCTTTTTTTCCTAGCAATAATGGACTCTTCATAATGACATGATGAACATAAAATGTTTTATTGAGTCAGTAAGGGTAGGAATTGAACTCGCAAAATCCCTCTATTATATACGGCCCAATATAGTAACGTTGTTAACATACACGGATCGTTAAGTTGAAGTAATTTTTATTGCGCTTCAGACTGGAAACTCCACATATTGCTGGTGAAGACAATAACATGACAATTGGTACATCACTAAACTCGCAAATTTCTTGTCCACGAATAAAGCAGGAGAGGGTGGCATGGCGCGTAATTCGGTCTGTCCCGTTCTCTGTGTGGGAGCGTCTAGGTCCGACATTGTGCCAGCGTCGATGCAAAACCATTTATCTGCCGAGCCGCTAGCCAGCAGGCTTCCCGCCATGGCGATGTGGCCTCGATCCCCGGAAGGGTATCTCCATATGCACTTTCACGTATAGGTAGGGATAGGAAAAATTCGCGACTTCAGCGACCTGTAGGCTAGACTCCACAGTCCTGTGTATAATCAAGCCTCAGATGTTCGTTCATTGGCTGCTGCCCCGCAGAGTAGCCAGTGTTACCTCACACCTGGCAGTATGGAGTTCGCTACTTGTTTCCTTGCAAGTCTGTTATTGGTGCAGAGTCGTCCAGGGCGTGTCTAATAAACTGCGATCCAACTGCAGAGGTGACTTCTGTGTAGACGTGTTTGTCCTGAAATGAACTCGCGAAATTTTTCTATCCCTACGTATAGGAGACGTGGCGGATGTCGCCGGTGCCCAGCGGGTTTTCTCGGGGAACTCCAGTTTCCCCCCGCCCTGTCGTTCCGGCGCTGTTCCATGCTCGCTTCGCTTCACCCTCGCCGGCTCACAAGACCTCGATGTTAAGAGCTGCCCTAACCTCTCTACTCCCCTCTCCACTCCACTGACGTCACGTGTGCTTGTTTGTTGGCAACTACGTTTATATTGATCACCAATGCCATCCTGCTGGATAAAATGAAAGATTTTTAGACAGTTGTGAGGCACATATTTTACAAAGATTTATTTTTTATATACTAACGTCAACTCAAACATATTTGTCTCATCACAATGAGAGGCTTGTCTTAGCGAAAATTCCTTGTATAATTACACGCCTATATGTAAAGCATCGTAATGACAGGGATTAGAGATCAATAACAAAGAAGTTTGGCTGGAGACTTTTGTAGAGACGATGGCAAGTTAAAAGTTATGAACATCACCTTTCGCAGTGTTTGAGAGATCTGTTTGTACATGAAAATAGAGTATAATATGACAAACATTATTTAATATCAGGTAACTTTTATTTAAAATGTTAAATTTAATTTAATAATCCCACAGAAACTCGTAGATACAAAAGAGCCCAAGTCGAATTTAACCAAAAAAAACTTTACGATATTTATAAATGTCTATGATGTGCTCTTACACGTTATAAATCTGAAAATGTACGTAGTTTCCTCTGTAGCATGCATTAACTTAGTAAATTATCTTCAAAGTTGGTAACCAACCTATTCCGCAAGATCATCTATGTGTATATACTGGGTGGAACGAAAAGTAGGGCACTTTAATATTGCCTTTTCGAAGATTTATATGGTAATTTGGACAAACAGTTGCCTTTCTTTCCTCACACTAATGGACACTTCATAATGAAATTATGAACATAAGTTATGTTATTGAGTCGGCAAGGTTAGGACTCTAACCCCCAAAATCCGCCATTATATAGAGGCCACTACAGTAACACTATTAACATACACGGAGCGTTAAATTAAAATAGTTTTTATTGCGCTTCACTGGAAACTCCACATATTGCTGGTGAAGACAATAAACTGAAGATGAAGAAGACTGTTCATTCGTCTTCAGTGCGTATACTCAGCACTGACCTGCCCCACACCAACGGTGATGAACGTATTCGTCTGTATCTTAATTTTTAAAAGACAAGCCCTTTTATACGAATCAAATACTTTTAAAGGCTGTTCACGATAAAGTGAGCACTTCAGAAATGAACCTTAGAAAAAAAGTCACTGCCGCTGCTTGCATATATTTTAATGGGCGTACTGAGTGATATTCATACAGTAAATACGGTAACCATGGATGGATAGTAGTTACGTATCTTAACATTGAATACAACATGTTAGGAAACCATTTGTGATAACTTAAAATTAATTCTATCACTTTCTGTTTCGTCAATGCATCGAAGTGTAAAAATGAGCATATTTGTAGAATATTTACTTTCTTAATAATTTCACAGTTTAATTTAACCGGCGCATGAATAAAGTGATGAGGCCAATAGCAATGCTAATTTTATATAAAGCGGAGGAATAGACAACGTGTATACAAGTAGATCTTCAGCAGGGCTTTCAAGAGTTCTTATTTTACCGTAAACAGCCTATAAAAGTTTTAATTTAATATAGTCACATTATAAATTGGCTATAGAGAGTATACAAAAGAAATGGTTTAAATTAACAGCATTCTAATCTGATATCTTATCCACACTGTTTATGATAGTCTTACTGGGAGAAAAACAGTCCAATGTCGAAACACAGAGGCTGGTTTTGCGAAGCTAAGTTGATCGCTCTAAACCATAGTTAGTCTGCAGTGAAGACAGCGTACAGCTTAACTAGGGCGTTAAGTTTGAAATAAAGCAACTGCCTATGGGGCCCCTTGCACCCGACTGTAAAACGTGATTAACTCAATACAGGCACCATGAAAATGGTCAGAAAAGTGCGGTTTGTGCTGTATACGTAAGAAGAATATATATATTTTTCTATATTATAAAATATTATGCTTAAAAAATACTTTTTAAATGTAAACAATTAATTTATCGATAGTCCCCCCTTTTTTAAAACAAAATTTAAGCGAATTTTCATTCTGGATACTTCAGAAAGAAGAATTTACAATAAAATCATCTTCAAGAAAGATCGACATAATATTTACTGCGATTGCATGTAAGAAAAATCGTAATTAATACGTAGGAAATAATTTTCGTAATTGATTTTATGTGCGTCCATTTGTCGCAAACATGTATGGCTAAAACCGACGTAAATAAAGTTAATTATAAAATTGATATAATAAATTATTATTAAATTTTTTTCATACAATCATAGTAAATATTATGACGATATTTATTGAAGAAGATTTTCTTTGCAAATTCTGATTTTTGAAGCATCCAGAATGGAAATATGCTTAAATTTTGTTAAAAATACAGACTATTTTAATCGATTTTTTTTTACATTTGAAACGTATATTATAGTAAATTATTTTATAATGTTGGAAATATATATATATATATATATATATATATATATATATATATATATTCTTCTTTCATATGCAGGATAAATCGCACTTTTCTGACAATTTTTATGGTGTCGGTACTACCTTTTTATGTGTTCTTGACGTTGTACAGTCAGGTGCTGTGTTCCACAGGTAGAGCCCCGGGTATTTCACGGACTCCTTCTGTGACTACGTAAACTTGAAACACTTGTTGTTTTCTCCTTTTGCTGTGATTGGACAGCAGTTGTTTGTACACGCCCCCTTTAACTGTGAGCCAGTAATCAATAGGGGAGGAGTAGTGTCAGTGAGTTTTGAACAGTCCTGTATGAAGGCCTCATTTGATCGCAGCAACTATCGCAGGTGATAGTGTCTCGAGTGTACAGAGGACTGTAAAGCCTAGCCTGCTGCCACATCAATCCGCGAAGTACTCGGGGCCTCCATCCTTAGGCAGTTGCTTTACTTGAAGATTAAGCTGTGTTTTAGTCTCACCTGACATCCTGCCTCTGGGTCGGCGTAATATCCTGAGTTGCGCTGACTACAGCTGAAGCTGAGTCCTGCTGGCACTTCATTGTATGTCGGGTACGAGTCCTGCTGCGCCTGAAAGTAACAACACACGCTGAACAACCACTGCAAGCGTATATAGGTTGTGCGCGATTAAGTGAGCACTTTTGAAATCAGCTTTAGGAAAAACTCACTGCCTCTATAGGCTCTTCACTGAAAAATGAGAACTTTTTAAAGCCCTGCTTAACCCTTTCAGAACCCGCATTATTTTACTGTTTCAGGTGTTGCAAACACAATATTTTATTATGCGTGCTGTGCTTAAGTCGAAACAACACTCTTTTCTTTGTCACAGCCAATCAGCTGGAGACTTTATGTTCGGCTACAGTTATATGAACCAATTATTACCAAGACTAGTAAAACAATCTGTGAATAGTTTACCCTCAGGTAGAGTCATTGGTCGTTGAGTTTCGCAGTGTGCAGAGCAGACCAAAAATTTCCTACACGTACGTAATGTACACAAATGTGTACACTGGATCTGAATGGATCAAGATCTACTTGTATAGACGTTGTGTATTCCTCCGCCTTATGTAAGATTAACATTGCCATAGGCCTCATCACTTTATTCACACGTCGGTCAAGTGAAACTGTGGAATTATTAGACAAGTGCCGTAACTATTTTAAAAATCTACTCATTTTTACACTTTAATGCATTAAAAAAACAGAAAGCGGAAGTAAGAATTCTAAGTTATGACAAATGGTTACCTAACACTTTTTGTTCGACGCTTAGATATGAAACTACTTTACCATCCATCGTTACCAACTTTATCAGGTGTATGTCACTCAGTGAGTCCGTTAAAAGACATGCAGGCACGAGCAGTGACTTTTATCTAATGTTGATTCCATAAGTGCTCACTTTATCGTGAACAGCCTTTACCTGCACATATTTTACCGGGCGCATTGAGTGACAAGTATCCAGTAAAGTTGGTAACAATGGAGGCGAAAGAAGTTCCATACATTAACGTCGAATACAAAGTATTAGGTAACCATTAGTGTTAACTTAAATTATTTCTCTCGCTTTCTGTCCTTTTTAAGCATCGCAGTGTAAAAATGAGCAAATATGTACAATGTTTACTTTTATAATAATTTACCAGTTTCACTTGACTGACCCATGAATAAAGGGATGAGGACCACGGCAATGAAAATTTTAAGTAAGGCAAAATAATACACAACATATATACAAGTAGATCTTAGGCAGGGCTTTCTAAAGTGCTCATTTTACCGTGAACAGCCTATACAAGTAGTTCATTCACGTCTACTGCCAACGTTTACAAAACCCTGGTAAAGTTCTATTTTCATGATATTCATCCGTCTCCTGCTAACAAATATTATATAAGTAAAGATAATTACACCAAATCGACTATACATTGCATTTGTGCTCCCTCAGTTTAGTAATGTTTTCCATGAGAAACATTTCTTACTGAGCATTACCAACCCGCCTATTTTATCTCTGTTTTATTCATATTGATTACAAATAAAACATAATGTATTAATAAAATTCAAGCGAAAATTTAATTTAACAAAAATAAGATACTTTCATGTTAACAGAATGATAAAACGCTTGTGATAAATTATATATTTATAAAACACAAAACACGACATGCATGGGGCGATTTATCAAAGTTTAATTTAAAAAGTGCGAAGTCACAGCCAATGGGATATATTCAAGCGATTTACGGAGAACAAAGTACTTTTGAAATAATCATTTGAAAAAAAAGAAATCAGCAAACTAACGACATACATACTGCCGTACACGCGTTTAAATTTTGGCGGAAGGATACAAAATTACGAGAAAATCATATACTAAGCATGGCTTACAAAAATTCACAGTTAACCACTAACAGGTTATGAGAAAATGTACCTCAATCATAAGGAATTGCTCAGAGAATGGCATTTGCATAATATAAGTAAAATCAGTTTTAACTGAGCGCAGTATCGCAGTGCGTATCCACGATTTCGTGCGCCCCCCTCTCACCCCCCCCCCCCCCCTGCGATATTTGTACGGTAGAAAACATGCGGCTTTTTTCGCTGCTATTTTGCTATCTGTGTGATAGCTGTCTTCCGGAATGTTGTTATCTTCAATTAGCACCGTAGGGTTCACAAACACGCGCCACATCCATCCCAGAGACGTAAGTACGGCTAAATACATCATATTCCTTATTGCGAACATAGCTTTATAGCGGGTAGTTAGTGAACAAGTAGTTTTGCTTCAAATCGTTTGAAGTGATCCGGCCTTAGGTGGACGGCCTTCCTGATCACGCCTTCAAACATTGAACCAGGGCACGAGCGTGACTGCAGTAATCGCCGGGCGACAGAAGTTGCAGAAACCTCCTCCACTTGCCGGCAATCGGGGCCGACAACGCGCCCAATATAGGCCAATGTAAGACGGGGTGTGGCGTCTTTTGTCGTCGGGGCATCGCAACGAGAAGCATACGCAGATGGACGTGTCCGACCCTCCCTAACCGCATCCCAGAAACAGCCTCCGGGAACATGAATAAGGTGGGGACCTTCCAATAAGATTGCAACAGGAGTGGTGTGTGATAAATAATCCTAATAGATGTAATTAATTTAATAAATTCCATATAAGCTCCCCCGATTAATTACCACGTAATTAGTTATTGTATGATAGTTATGTTCAATAAACCCCATCATTTACTGTTGTCTCATTATTTAGCTACGCCCATAGCTCCTTTCACGTATGAAATGACGAACAGTGTTGTTTCATAACAAAATGTAGTTCTATAGCGCTCCTTGAAGTTCCGTCACAAAATTCCATTATACCATTATGCATACATCTTATTATTCGTTTGTGAAACATAACTTCACAGTCCGCACTACAGGCGAGTGAAATTTGTTTTCTCGCTAGGGTTCTGAGTTCAGGCTCGTTAAATGCTACAGAAATTTTCCCCGCAGTACGTTGGCCAAAACGATTATTTGAAACTAAGTTTTTCACACTGTAGGCTATTTCATTACTGAATGTGAGACAGGACGCAGGCAATTATATTACGAGCACTTCTATTTTAATAACATACCCGTTAATTTTTCATCCGAGGTGGTGCAACATAAAAAAAAAATCGTGGTAACGCGTGCCACAAAAAAAAATAAAAAAACTTATTTGTAACTTACACAGTGGGGCGTATAAAGAGAGTTTATACTGGGGCACTGTACAATGTCACATTGTGTCATTAGCAGCCAATGACGTAACCCATAGAAAGACAGAAAAACTATGGCTCTATATTTGCTGGTTTCTGACAGTTCGTAACATCGGCACTTATCCTGCAATAGAATTTGAATAGAGGACTATATTCAGCATCTCTTGAACGACTAAACAGTTTTATTTTGTTGCCGTCGACTTATGATGCAGTAATGTATGTAAATTACCGCGTGTTCAATTTAAAATTTTCTGTAACGCGACTTCAATCTTGTTTTGGCCACGTCTACTTTTTCGGAATAAATGTTATGAATGGAAAGGAGAAAATCGAAGCGTTTATTTCCTGACACTATTTATGAAGTCTCGTGCACATTTCAACAAGTGTCTTCAAAGTTACAAGTTAAACAACTTGTAAATTATTACAAGCTACAAACATATCGTAGCTATAAGCACTCATCTGTGCAATGTATAAGTAACAAGAAGATATTATCTTATTTATTGCGTTTTGCAATTTCTTGACGGCGTTTAGCCTATCAGAAGCCGCGAATGCTTTACTACGAGCAATGTGTTCACCAAGTACAAAACAGTTGGTAATGAAAATTTTGCTGGAAGCGCTTTAGCAAGTACGCAAACATTAATTTCTTCGGCACTGGAAATAGTAAAATAAACATTCCAACTCGCAACTGTTATGGTTATAACGTTGTGTGTAACGTTGAAGTAATTTTGCGCTGATATTAAGCAGATATCGATAAAATTATATAATGGTTTTTACATACAATTTCTTGTTTCGCTGACGTTTAAATTCCAATCTTTCTTTAAGAATAAATCTTAAGTGATTTTGATGGAAATTGGTGTATCAGCATGGTAATGTGGCAATGAATTAACTATACCATTGTAAATTATTTTCACATAAAAGTAATCTCGCTTTAAGTAGGCTTATTTTTTTTTTAAATTGCTGTTTTAAAGTAGGGAAAGTCAAACGTGCGTTACTGTAGGTAACTTGAGTGGAAGTGTCTGCCATCTGTGTCGACATCTGCAAACTAGTTGCTCTCTACTGACATTCCTTGTACGCCTGTGTGGTTAGAGTATTGCTGATACAGTTTTGTGAGGCGTGTTGCAAACGTTCAGGCGCACGCTTTTGTCAAACTATTCATCGCTAGTGATATTGAAAAAATATCGCTGTATCAAAAGGACTATATAGCGATATAAATAGTCGATATATATCACAGATGTTTGGTTGAAATCAATATATTTTTCCAGTTATCGGAAGTAAATATTTTTAAAATGCTCTACAATGTTTACTTTTGGCAACAAGTTCTTTGATACATAAAATACCGGATTCCAGTGTACCTAAAGTCGATATTTTCTTTAGATGTATCGTTTCGTAAAACTATACTTTCATAACTAGCCAATTAAATAATATCGATATTTCTTTCGATTTCAACATTCTTAATCGCTGCCATAGTTCTGTCTTCCGTTACCAATTTCTCTTCGCGATTTCTCTTAATTATCCTCTTATCATGTAGTCTTATTATACCACTTATATTGCATACAAGATCATAATTTGTGTAAATAGGAGTGTTCGTAATTTTTTTATCTCTCCCATCGGTAGCTAACTTCACATTATATTATCGGAGTGTAATGGCAGCTACTACCGCGGTCATGTTCGGCCCAATCCCAAAAACGCTGCGAATCGAGCTCAATTCTTTTTCTACGTTCCTAGGAGTACTTTTTCCAACCATAAGTTGCATTTAAGCCTCTCCCATACTACAAATATCGAACTTCTTAGATTAAGGAAAGGGGCAAATTATTAAGTAATTTATTTTATTTCAGTATCTACTGACATTTCATGCCTCATTTGGAGAACTAGTTATATATATATATAATTGTGTGTGTGTGTACATAAAATTTTAAAAGGAATTGTCTTCAGGTTTTGATATTTCACTAATTTAAAACGGAATTTGCGTGGAATATAAATACCCTGATAAACGATATGAACATTCAAAACTATTATAACACGAGTAGCGTTTTGTTTTATTTTACGACTGCGTAGTCTACTGTCCGAACTCAGTGTAGACTTCAGTGTGGATAACTTCAATTCAGCTCTAAAACGTTCAGCCAAAATTTATTGTACGACCGGCCTTGTGCAAGAGGATTTCCTTGTGAGTGGATAGTAAAATGCCGCCACATACTGTAATTAAAACATACATTTTTTTTTATTGTTTTCCATTCTTCCCCTTTATCCGAAATTCCTACCATTATTTGCTCTTCATGCTATATTTGGCGTTCCTTGTGTCTTCTTTCCCTCATACCTAATCTTTGTGGTTCTCTTGTCAGTTCTTCTCCTCCAGCTCTGTGCACACGTCCACGACATCTCGTTCGCGTCCTGCACACCCACGCTTGCTTGCGCCACCTAATCCGACATAGCAAGATCGATTTAAAGTATAAATCAAATTAAACGATAACGATTATCTTTCGTTTCTTTTAATGAAAAATTTTAGATTCGTTTTTACTTATATTAAATGTTCGTATGGTAGGCAATAATATTCTCGTAAAATTGTATTACTTAGTTATAGTTTTAAGGCGATTACTATCATCATTGAGGCTTCGTATTGTATAATGCCATCGGATTGAAAATTTTTTTCTCTTCCTTTATCCCTACATTTCAAGAAATAGTCCTTAACCATTTAAATTACACATTAATTTTTTATTTATGGTGTTGCAACAAAAGGAATTTGTAGTGTGTCGAGTACTTCAAAATACCTCAAAATTACTTACGTCACGGTGCCAATATGAAAAGCCTTCATTGGTCCAGTGTCCATATAGCAGCCGATCATAAAAGTCAGTATGCCAGGAATAGCCAGTAACACTGCTGCAGATAGCTGCTAAATCTATCGATGCTGGTATCTATCCGCACACAGCCACGACAAAGACTGCAACACGTTATTCATAAACGAATATACACACACGGGACAACACGTTAAGGGATTATTAGTGCCATGTACGGTCGTTAGGGTCTGATAACGATAGTTCGTAATTATCGTACGGTATTTCGATGTTTATATTAGCACGTGATTTATTATGCTTCCCCATTAAATATTTAATTTTTCTAAAAAAAAAATTAAAAATTTCATTTTGATTTTTACTATGAAGAATGGCTTGGTATGAACAGCATTTATCGTTTTTATTTTATTCTAATTTGCTATTCATCTAAATAAATTTTCTAAACCTATTTTTATAAACACTCGTCAGTTGCGTTTCTTTTATATAGCACGTGTCTGTATAATTTCAAAACGAGTCGTGTCTATCTAATTTCAAAACTTATTAATGTAAATCATGAAAACCAAATAAATGGTTTAATAGAAACATGTTACCCTAAATCGCTTATAACAAACCCAAGCTCTAAGATAATACTATTTTCTTCAGTATAAAAAGGACAACGTGGTTTCAAAAAGAAACTGCCAGATCTAGTCTCATATTTACAGTTTTGTAATTCAAAGAGATGTGAAATGAGTAGCATACTTAGTTTAGTGAGGCAATTACTTTTGAAACATTGTAACATTTGAAGTCAAACAATTCGGTGAAATATCTTCAAACTTGCTAGACAAGTAAGCTGCTTTACATAACTAACTGTTTGACAGAAACAAAATCATATGGAATTAGTCTAAAAGTTTAAGTTTTATGTTTTTCTGTTGGTGTGCCGTTTTATTAAGTTTATTTCTGAAGAGTTAAATTTTCTTGAAGTTTTTTTTTTCCCCCCTCACTTAACTTGTATGTTTAGTTGGAGGTGAGTGATAATATTAACTTGGTAAGAGTATTTAATTTCAAAAGATTTTCGCTGTGGTGGATTTTGCAGTAATTTTAATTGCAGTGTTTTACATATTTTTTTTTTAAAGCTGAAACTAAACGTAATGGATAATTAATGTCTTCTTAGACATTGTCAATATTTTAGGCATTGTGCCAGAGCGTTGCTCTCACTATGGTGGAATGAAAATTTCTCTACCCTAGAAGACAAAGTTCCACCGATATATTTTCATTGATAGCCAAAGGATAGATCCTTGGGTTAAAGTAGAATTTTAAGGTATAATCTGTGCACAAAACTTTTCGCTTTTCGCGGTAAATATGTTCAGAGCTAGAAAGCAAGCCTACAAATATGCTAATTCTTACTTTGTACCGTCTCTAATGAGCTCGCTGTCGACAAGACGTTTTAGCACAACTACCTACCTACCTTACTTCGTCTCTTGGAACGCAACTCAAGGAGCAGAAAGAGCAAGAATGGCAGCGAGAAAATTGGTGCGGATTGTAACATACCGTACTCGTATTTGGGGAAACTCGGATTCGATTCCCCGTTCCGATCATCCTGATTCCGGTTGGCTGTGGCTTCCCGACGTCTCTTCGGTAGAGAGCCGGTATGTTCTTCGACACAGGCCGGTTCATACGCCACTCCTGGTAGTCCAAGAAACTATTTCAGTTCCCACTGTCCCCGCTGTATACTATTCTCGGCGTTCCTGCATGGTGCTCGACGGACCACTACAAACCCCCATTCTCTTCAACGATAATTTCGTCATTGTTCTAGCAATTAGAGCAATACAACTTTACGAATTATGTGCATTTTTTATATTGAAGATTGCAGTCGCTCTTGTTTAAATTGCGTTTCCCTGAAGTCAGGCATGAACAATGGGTTCGTTACAATTCCCATGAATAACGGTGTTTTTAACATTTGTTTTGAAACCACTTCTCTTACCTGAATTATGAGAAGCAAATTCAAACAAGAATTATACAAACCTTTAACATCCTACAAAGTTTTGTATTACTTTTATTACTTAACAAATAACTAGGGATAGGAAAATTTCGCTAGTTCAAGGATTCGTTTGCTAGACTCCATAGTCGTGTGTACACTCGAGCCTCAGATGTTTGTTCATGGCTTCTGCTCCAGAGAGTATCCAGTGTTACTCCATACCTGGCAGTATGACACTCGCTACTTGTTACCTTGCAAGCGTGTGCTATTGGCTTCAATAGTCCCACCCAGGTTGCTCGTGGTCCTAATGAACTACTGATTAAACTCACCATACCGGGGCTTGTTTCATATGGCATGTTCTGCTCCAGAGAGTATCCAGTGTTACTCCATACCTGGCAGTATGACACTCGCTACTTGTTACCTTGCAAGCGTGCTATTGGCTCATAGTCGCCCAGGGCGTGTCTAATGAACTGTGATCACCCAACTGCCTGTTCATTGGCTTCTGCTCCAGAGAGTATCCAGTGTTACTCCATACCTGGCAGTATGACACTCGCTACTTGTTACCTTGCAAGCGTGCTATTGGCTCATAGTCGCCCAGGGCGTGTCTAATGAACTATGATCACCCAACTGCTTGTTCATTGGCTTCTGCTCCAGAGAGTATCCAGTGTTACTCCATACCTGGCAGTATGACACTCGCTACTTGTTACCTTGCAAGCCTGCTATTGGCTCATAGTCGCCCAGGGCGTGTCTAATGAACTGTGATCACCCAACTGCTTGTTCATTGGCTTCTGCTCCAGAAAGTATATACGGGGTTACTCCATACCTGGCAGTATGACACTCGCTACTTGTTACCTTGCAAGCGTGCCATTGGCTCAGAGTCGCCCAGGGCGTGTCTAATGAACTGCGATCACCCAACTGCAACAGTCACTTCAGTGTACACCCGTTGGACGTCTATCTTGTCCTGCAATGAATTCGGGTAGTTTTCATATCCCTACTAACAGCGCAAATTTCGCACTGTCTCTAGTCGCGAGAGAGGCTGTGGTGGCTGAGCGGTCAGCCTGTTCGCCTCCCACCAAGGCTAACCGGGTTCGATCCCCGGCCGGGTCACTCCTGGATCTTCGCACGTGGAGGATCTTGTCGGACGATGCCTCTGGTCAGCGGTTTTATCGGGGATCTCACGTTTACCCCCGTCCTTTCATTCCGGCGATGCTCCATGCTCAGCTCAATCACGTTAATCGGCTCTCAAGACCTCGCTGTTAAGGTTGAAGTAAAGCATCTGCCTATGGAGCACTGCACCCGACTATACAATGTGAAGAACTCATAAAAAAAGTAGTCCATTCACCAGAAAATTGTCAGAAAAGTGCGATTTATGCTGTACATGAAAGAAGTACGTATAAATTTTGCAAAATTATAAAATATTTTATTTAAATATATTTAAAAAATTTAAAAATATAATCGATTAAAAAAGTCTGTATTGCTAACAAAATTTAAGCGCATTTCCATTCTGCATGCTTCGGCAAGCAGAATCTTCTTCAAGAAAAATCGTGATAGTATTTACTGTGATCATGAGTAATAAAATCTTAGTAATAATCTATAATATCAATTTTATAATAAACAATCATAGTAAATATTATGATGATATTCCATAACGAAGATTATCTTGACAATTCTGCCTTCTGAAGCATCCAGAATGTAAATGCGCTTAAATTTTGTTAAAAATACAGACACTTATAAACGATTATATTTTTACATTTAAAAAGCATGTTTTAGTAAAATATTTGCTGTTGTTGCAAAATATAAACATTCTTCTTTCTTATACAGCATAAATCGCACATATCTGACAATTTCCACGGTGTCTGCACTACATTTTTATGAGTTGTTCACAGTGTATAGTTGGGTGCAGTGCTCCATAGGCAGTAAGAACCGTCCAGTTCTCTTCACTCACTCGCCCCAGCCAGGAGGCTTGTGGCGGAGATGAGTGACGTCACGATGTGCGTTTCCTCCTGGACGGGAGGGAAAAGTAGGGAACAGATGAGGGAGGAAGGTCGACACAATGGGACGAGGAAGTACGAGAGCCAGCCCCCCCTACCCCCCCCCCCCACACCGGGCGAGTCTCACGCGCGGTGTTAACAGTGACGAACATGACTGATTGTGCGGGCGAGCTGGAGGAGGAGAATACAGGACGGAAGTGTCGTGGTAAGGACCTCGTTTCCGCATTACCCGAGCTCGTGAGAAGGACCTCTTCCGGCGGAGGAAGCTTGAGCGATGGCCCACGCCACTCCCCACCCCCCTAACCTAATTTTTCAATTTTTTTTTTTTTTTTTCCCCTCTCCTCGCCAGGTTGTGAGAGGTTGGCTTGCGCGATCCTGACGATCCTGACGATCCTGCGCGGGACGCCTACAAGAACTACGCCGACGAGAAAGAGCGTCAAGCCCCTGTCACGCTGTCAAATTTCTTCCGTCAAACTGCTTCCAATAAGTTTGGTCAAATAAAGTTGGATGGTCATGACGTCATCGAAACGACATAAACGCCGCCATATTTGTCTGAAAATGTTGGATGGCTTCAGTTTCCATCAAACATTTGGAAATTGGACCGGTTATAAAATCTCTTTGAATTTTGACGGTCTCAGCCAATCAGTATCGTGCACGACAAAACTGGACGTCGAGAAACTTAAAATAACGAGCAATTGCTGGAAACGAAGTAGGTAATGGAGATAATTAATTTATTTAGAAGCTGCTTGGGCATGAATGCTATTTTAAGTGAATATTGCACATAATATTACGAACTCAGATGTATTAAATTTCATTGTGCAGGAAACATCTCTGATAAATAAAAATTATATTTTAGTAAAGAACCGAAAATAAATTATAATATTAGTTACATATCTTCCTGTAACGGACCGCATGGAAAAACAAAAGCATGTCTTACTATGAAAATATGTTTTAAATTATATTTCAAATTAGATTCTCCCAATAAACAAATTTGTTGGAGGGAAAAATTTAATGGCCGTATTTTGTCCCCGAATTTTATTGTCAAGCATAGTTGAAGGCAACAATTTTAGTGTGGCAGGGGCTTAATAGACCGTCGCAACCGAGCATGTCTGTCTAAGGCTGTCCAGTGTAAAGTGAGCACTTTTGAGGTCCTAGTTATTTTGTTCTTATCACCCATCTTTTAACCTTCCGCCACATTTTAAAATAAATATTGTCATGTGAGTATTGCACACACTGTACGAATTTCACCAGACTCGAAAGTTAACGTCAATGCGACAGTAAAATATATTTACTGGCTATTATTACAAATGACAGGGCTTCAAAAAAATGTTCGCTTTACGTGAATACCTCATACTAGTCATACTCACGCCATTTATTAGAGTGCGGCAGTGATTTAATGCCTGGCTTCGTCGCATGTGCAGAAATCCTTCGTTTACGCGTCATAATTCCCGATTCATAATAATTACTGAGCATGTACGATTACAGGCAATTACGTGTTACGAGTCGTTTAAAATTTTTGTGAGTAATTTTAATTTTGTTATCTACTTGGAAAACGTCGGGAACATATTTAGCTTATATTTTATCAATAAATTCCTTCCTTTTTGTAAAGGCAGTAAATAACACACAGTGAAAATTAGATACTGAGTATTTAAAGACCAATAAATTGTAAAAAATTTTGTAACAGAACATTTTCAAAACTACCTCTAAAAATAAAATTATGTCACAAAAACAAAGGATTCCTGCATAGTACGAGAATGCGACCTTTTAAGGCTCTGTCAGAATCGCGTTGACACTACAATAACGCGTTAAATGCTGTTCACAATAAAGTGAGCACTTCTGAAATGAACCTTAGAAAAAAGTCACTGCCCTTGCCTGCACATATTTTAATAGGCGTACTGAGTAAGATTTGCCCAGTAAAGTTGGCAACGATGAACTGAGTGTTGTTCCATATTTTAACGTCGAATAAAAGTGTTAGGTAACCATTCTGATAACTTAAATAATTTTTTTTCGTTTCTGGTTTTTTTTTAATGCATCGAAATGTAAAAACGAGCAGATTTGTAAAATATTTACTGTTCCTATAATTTCACAGTTTCACTTGACCGACGCATGAATTAAGTAACGAGGCCCACTACAGTGTTAATCTTACATACGGCGGAAGAATACACAACGTGCATACAAGTAAATCTCAAACAGGGCTTTCAAAAGTATTCATTTTAGCGTGAATAGCTTATACAAAGTCGTGAATCCGCGAAAAGTGATGGCTCTGGCTGCAATCGAAGTTTAACATTACCATGGAGCTAACGCGTTAAAGGATGGCTAACATTCAAGTCTTTGCGTTTAACGTTCAAAACCCGCCAATAATAATTCAAGACGTCACAGACAAGCGAAAACGAATGGTATTTGCATTAGGCAGTATATGGATCCACCATCGCCGTGTAATTTCAGCCTACTTTCCGAAAGAAAAAACGGCTTATGAGATCACTTTCCTGTCTGTATGACTGTGTGTGTGTGTGTGTGTGGGGTGTGTGTGGGTCTGTGCGTGTGAAATCATTCTCCCCCCCCCCCCCCCACTACCCCCCCGGCCCAAAATATATATTTTTGAACGCGTGAACCGAATTCCACCAAATTCGGTACTCATATAGTAATAAGTAAGGACAACTGACTTTTATAGTTTTCGACAACGCCGGGCACGTACTTTCAAAATGGTGGCAATTTTAAAATTTAGTGTGGAGTCATATCTCGTAAACCATTCAACCGATTGTAACCAAATTTTGTATGCAAACAGCTCAAGTTGTTATCATTAAATTCATGGGTGAATATTGTTGATGGAATGCCATTTTGAAGGATAGCGCCACACGAAACAAAATTAAACTTTTACGCTATATCTCGAAAACTACTCAACCTATTTGAGCTAAATTTGGCACGTAAGTATTACTATGATTAGCCATGTAAATATCAGTAACTATACTTAATTAGAGATTTATTTTCAAAATGGCCATTATGCAATTATTTTAGGTTTATTGGTATTACTTCCAAACGGTTTGACCAATGTCAACCAAATTTTGTAAGCTATATACTACAAGCATAATATATGCCAAACAACAGCCATTTTTGCCAACCATTTTGTAAGATAGCTCAACATGAAATAATATAGTTTTTATGTCGTATCTTGGGAAACAATCAACCGATTTCTTTCGAATTTGGCGAAGCAGATGTGCTATGGTAGGCTATATTAATTTATATGGTTTAAGTATGAAGTCTCTTATTTTTTGAATGGTGCATACACAAACAGTTTAGCTTATTGCGCTATATATACGGGACTATGCCACAGATTAAAATTTAACTTTGTATATTGTTTCTTTGACAATTATCGAATGTTGCTAATATATAAACTTTTCGCACTCCATTTATGAAGATCGTTACATGATCAAAGGAGGTTTCATGCCATATCTCGAATACCAATCAACCGATATGCACAAGGAGATACTCCTTTGCCAGATATATTTGCAAAGTAGCGTCAGGTGAGTGAAATGAACATTATATCACATTTGCGGAATAAATAGAGTAATTTCCGCAAAATTTTGGACACGGGCAAAAGGCCAAGTATAGTTACATGGTTTAAGTGGGATCAGGCAATGATTTAAAAAATGGAGGCCGCATAAGCATTTTCATAGGTTTTACACATCTATTTAACAATTAAAAAAAAAAAAAACTTTTTATGCTGACATTATTTATTACGAACATCGTGCAGAGAGCCAATTTTTAAGCAATTTTGTAAGATAGCCCCGTTTGAGGAAAATTAAGTTTTCATGCCATATCTCTGAGACCAATAAAGCGATCTACATCAAATATTTCACACAAGTAGCGTTAAGGTAGACCATGAAAACTTGCGTGTTTTATTGGCTCAGGCACTAGTTTCCAAAATGATCGCCTGCCGAGTAAATGTTTCAGGTCAGTGAACCCTAACTTTCAAAACGCTAGACTGATGACACCCGAGGTTGGTGTTCCTAATCCTATCTCCGCGATGCAGTTGGTCGCACGCTAGCTTAATTTTTACGAGTTTTGCTGAATTCGAATCCCGGGTAAGTAACTCGTGTAATCTTAGTTACTTTTGTACTGTTTCACATTTTTCTAGTTTCGCCCCTAATGACATTGCTGTGAATGTGGCGTCAATGCGTGACTACTATCTAAGCTTCGAAGAACTCCACTAAAGTTTATTTGCACCCATGTAGAGGAAAGTATGCTCATTAGTTGTCAGCAACTTCTTGCTGTTCTGTCACGTTATACGAAATCAATTAGAAAATAACGCAAAACGCATTTTAAAATGTTTTGGCGTAACCATGAAGCTTGTGGATTCCGTTTTTCTGCACAAAGGTTTCTTAAAAATGCCAACACAGTTTACAGTATTGTTATGTATACAGTTTATACCTGCTTAGCTAGATCAGAATCAATTTTGTGGATGGTTCATTTCACCTCGACGCATTTTATGTGTCTGCCAGCAAATCACCGACGTTCAATGTTGGACTAACTTAATTCTGATTGGCGCAGTTAAGTAGGATATGTCTTCTCGCGCAGACATGTGGCCAATAGCCAGAGGAAATCTGCAAGTGTCCACGTACGAGGTCGAAGTAGCCTGCGAATAATACTTTTCGCGAAAAAAAAAAAAAAATCGATCGCCCTAGCAATTAGTTAAGACGCGTGTGTAGATGCGAGGAGCAACCCGTTGTTTGAGACCTGAAAAATTCGCAGATTAATTTTGTAACAAGCTAGAGTGAAAAACACATGTGTTTATACAACTTTATCAACTGGTCCACGCTGTGTTTGACACTTCTTGGAGATCGCTGGCCCAATCGCCGCCTTCCACTATGCATTTGAATATCGGCATACTTTTACATAAGACTGTAGAGTCAAGTGTGCAAGTCACTGAACTCGCGAATTTTTCAGGTCTCTGCCCATTGTTAGAGATGATGGAAAATTGCGAACATTTTTTCAATCGACATATATCCTATAACACTGAAACTAGTTTATTTTTTCATTATTGGAGGAACAAGGTTTTGAGTCGACTAATTTGTTTGCAGACCAATCACGAACGTGCTGCATTATAGTATCAGAATCCTCATTGGCCCAGTGAACCGGGGTAGTAATTTCACAAATGCCTGACAGCCAATAAGGAAAGAAAACTGTCGGACATGTGTATAGTACGTTGAATCCTAGCGACAGCCAACTTTTCCCGCGATAAACCATCATCTATACCCATTGTCTATCGTTGTGGGAATCAATTTACTGCTGTTGGCGTGAAAATATTCTTCCGAAATCGGGAAGACACTAAACTGTCGTAGCTGCTACGTCAGAGCCTCACACTCAACACGGTATGAAACCGAGTATCGAGGACAAGTCTCGCACTGGATGTCCTCCTGGTTAACTTACTGAGAACGGATGTTGCCATTGCGAAGAGCGAACTCAACGGAAATGTATTACCGTCCTGTTGCCGCTGCGCTCGAGTGCTGAGAGTACAGTGCTCACGGCAAGGCGATCCGGGTTCGAACCCCGCCGGAGTCACACCTCGAGTCTTACATGCGAGAAACGTGAAGGGCATTGTCGTCAGACATAGGGGGTTTTCCCGGGGTTATTCCGTTTCTCCAACACTTGTATTCCAAAGAAGATGAAACCTAGGCTATCGTTCCACAGCTAGAGACAGGTATTTTCGCGAAAACATTTCAGGGTCAGCTGTACTCCAAAACACTTTAGTTCATATGCACTTTCGGGGTTCGATGAGTTTAAATATCACGTGCCTCAAGTGTCTGCCCGCGAATCATGGACGTTCAGTATCCGAGTATTTTGTTACGATCGGCCCAGTCAAATAAGAACACCTCTTCTCACGTAGACACCTGGCCAATAACAATAGGAAATTGTGGTTGTGGAAGTAGGATATTGAAGTCTAGCATGACCATAAATATTTCCGCGAAAAAAAAACTGTCCCTATTTTAGGCAAGTGGGAATCGTGTCAGACGATGCCGCCGGTCAGCAGGTTTTCTCGGGTCGTCCCATTTCCCCCGTCCCTGCGTTACGGCGTAGCACCATATTTGCCTCGCTTCACCTTCATCGGCTCTCTAGAACTCGATGTTCAGAGTCGCCCAAATTTTCCCACTTTACTCTCTACATAAATTTAAATTGGTTTGAACATTTTTAAAAAGTAGTAGTATTTACAATTTTGCATTTCACTTTGCGTCACGGAAACGTTCAAAGTTGCCTTCTGATTAACTTTAAATTTTTGATAATGATGGAACAACATTTTGGTATGCAGTACCGAATGTTTTCGGGTGTACGATAAAATATCTGCAGAACATTCGGAAAGTAGTCGGTTCTGTCATGGCGGGCGGCACATTTTCTTCAAGTATTTCCACCCCTATTTCAAGTAAAGTTTGTTCACGATAAAGTGAGCACTTTCGAAATCAACCTTAGAAAAAAAGTCGCTGACCCTGATTGCATATACTTCAACTGGCGCACTGAGTGACATTCGCCCGGTAAAGTTGGTAACGACGGATGGGAAGTAGTTCCATATATTAACGTCAATTTAAAAGTGTTCAGTAACCATCGAAAAATAATTTAAATGATTTCTTTCGCTTTCTGTTTTTTAAATGCATCGAAGTGTAAAAATTAGCAGATTTATAAATTATTTACTTTTCTAATAACTACAGGTTCACTTGACCGACGCATGAATAAAGTGATGAGGCTCAGAGCAATGTTAATTGTACATTAAGTGGAATAATACGCAACGTGCACACAAGTAGATCTTAAGCAGGGCTTTCGAAAGTGCTAATTTTAACGCGAACAGCCTACAACGACTGCAGAGTTTCTTGATATCTACTTTCGTCGAGGAAATAGAGATTATTTTTACTACTTTTACACGCGTGCTATGCTTCTGCGTGATATTTGGGGCGGCCTAATTCACGTCGCGTTGTCTCTTGATACGAATGAAATTACGGGATTAAGGCTTGTCGCACATATATACATACTTAGCTGTGCTGAGACGTGCTTGTTTCGTTCCATGGTGTATTCGACGGAACCCCCGGTTGCGCCCAAGGGCGGTAGCTAAGGACATCCGCCACGCACATAGAGCCTCTCGGTATAACGCAAACAGGATGTTCTCATCTGCACAATTGGTTGCGGGTTCGACACGACTTACGGAGCAGATGTACGAAATATTATCTTTTTTTTTTTTTAACGTTAGGCGATTACGCGTGACGATCTTCCACGAATTACACGAGTACATTAAAGCGTGATAACTAGTGACCTGCAAAATTTAACGTAAAGACAGCAGCCAATGGAGAAACGACGCCGACTCGAGTATATACAGTGCTGTGAATTCCAACTTGAGGCAAAAAAAAAAAAATAACGCGAATTTTGCATGTCTCTGGTAATAAAAAAAAAATAACTCCGGGGTCGGTTTCACGATGTGAATTAATCCCAACAGGTTAAAAAACGCTCGTTATGTAACTCAAGAATTTTCTCACTATGCAAGGAAAACTGTCACGAGTTGTAACGCCGATGGCCGAAGATATTCCTGTTGGAGCGACGCCAGGCGGATGACTGTACTTATTCCCCCCCCCCCCCCCCGAAAGCTATAGGCTTTCAACGCATGACACGACCGTAATTTACGACACCAACCTATGGAGGAGAGGAAAGTTTCAACAATTCATTTCAGTTATCATACACCAGAGATGAAATAGAGTATAGGCTGTTCACGGTAATATGAGCACTTTTGAAGCCCCTGCTGAAGACATACTTGTACGCATATTGTGTATTCTTCCGCCACATGTACAATGAACATTACCACGGGCCTGATAAGTTTATTCGTGCGTCCGTCATTTAAAAACAACTAAAAGTGAAATAACATTTTTTTAGTATTCAGATTTTTTCTAATGCTTGTAATTAAGCGCCAACCCATTGAGACCCATTTTAATATACGATTTGAGTTTATATTAACCAATTATGACCTCGAACAGTAAGACGGTTCTGGAATTACTTACCCACAGGTAGCAACGTTAGTCTCTGATCTTCGCAGTGAGGAGAGCAGACCAAACATTATCTACACGTGCGTAATGTACATAATTGTGTACACCGGGTCTGGATGGGTTAACACACGGAACTACTTTCTTTCCGCCGTTGTCAACTTTACTGGGCGCGTGAGCGTAATATAACGGTAAAGTACTGGTGAAACATTATTCAGAGAGCATTTAAAAATTACATACGCTTTGATTATTTTTAAATAACGGACTTCTCGTAAATGTCATGAAACCTACAGAGAATTTATGGAAATTTTCAGCAAATTTGCTACTAGGATTTTTGTCTGCCCGGCTTGTAAATATATATTACAAAAATAAGTGTTTATTTTTTTTATGGGCGTATTTACTAGTGTGTAAGAAAGAAATTCTAAAATTTAGAATATTTAGTTTTGGGTCGGAATTTGAATTTGAGTCGAATGTCCGTACTCTACGAATCCTACCACTTTCCTGCCATATCATATGGACAGAAATGATTATTAAGGGCTATTCACGATAAAGTGAGCACTTTTGAAATCAAACTTAGAAAAATGTCACTGCTCCTATACCTGCATATACAGTATTTTAATGGGCACACTGAATGGCATGTACCCAGTAAAGTTGGCAACGATGGATGGAAAGTAGTTCCATGTCTTAACGTCGAATTAAATGTGTTAGTTAACCAAATGCTATAACTTAAAATATTTTCTTTCGCTTTCTGTTATTTTGAATTCACTTAAGCGTAAAAATCAGCAAATTTGTAAATATCTATATTTCTATTATTTTTACAGTTTCGCTTGACTGACGCATGAATAAAGTGATGAGGCCTATAACTGTGTTAATTTTACACAACGCGAGAGAATACACAAGTGCATTCAAGTAAATCTTAAGCAGGGATTTCAAACGTGCTCAGTTTACCGTGAACAACCTATAATATTTAATTTTTAGGAAAGTAAAGCATAATATTCCTTTAAATTTTTTGAAAATATTTTATTGTTTGAGGTGTCGTTACTGTTGAAAAAGTAGGTTAAGTAATTTGAATATCGCAACTTCTGCACGAACGAAAATTTTTTCGGAATTGTTCATTCCCGAAATTCGAGAATATTGAAAAATACCGAGAAGCTCCGTACGTTGTACGCATGGAGCTCAGTTATATTTTTAATTACGGAGCACGTCTCCATACATTAACATTATATTTCCGTAAAAATTTCCGTGAATGTACGGAAATCTTCAACAGTGCGGTATAAATCATACAGGTTGTATTCGCCTATAGGCTATTAACGGTAAAACGAGCACTTTTGAAAGCCCTGTTAACATCTACTTGAATGTACGTTGTGTATTCTTCCGCCTTATAAAAATTAACATTGTCATGGGCCTCATAACTTTATTCATGCGACGGTCAAGTCAAATAGTGAGATTATTAAGAAAGCTAATATTTTACAAACCTGCTAATTTTTCACTTCGATTCATAAATAAAAACAGAATGCGAATGAAATATTTTAAGTTATCAGAAATGGATACCTAACCATATTTATTCGACGTTAAGATGCGGAACTACTTACCATACATTGTTACCAATTTACCGGGCGCATGTCACTCAAAGCGCCAGTTAAAATATATGCACGTAAGGACAGTGACTTTTTCTTAAGGATGATTTCAGATGTACTCACTTTATGTGAACAGACTTTATAAACTTGTAATCCGTGGGTTCAACAGTACTTTGGATACATATGTACGAGATAATGTTAATATTATTAGTTTAGGTTAATGGGTGTAAGTGATATTTTCCCACGATTAAGTAAGTGCATTACGCCAAAAGGTAAAGAAAAATGGGTTCGATCAAGACTGAAGTACGTGGACACGAAAGCAAAATGTATTCACGGGCCTAACTGCTATATCGCTTAACTGATGCCGTCGCTTGACGAAAGCTATTGTTAGTTGAACTCAGGAGAGTTGCAAAGTGTTTTAAAGTAAGAGATGAAATTTTTATGAAATTTGTTACAAATTCAACAAAACATAACGCTTTAAGTATACACACACACATATATGTATATATTGATATGTGTATACTTCAAGCATATATATATATATATATATATATATTATATGCTGTATAGGCTGTTGACGTTAAAGTGAGCACTTTTAAAGCCCTAGTTACTTTTATCCTTTTGGCAATTTTTTATCCCCTCACCACCTTTTAAAATAAATATTGCCATGTAAATAATAAACTCAGTGAGTATATTCCATTGCAAATGGAAGTTAAGGTAAGTGGCAAAAATTAAAAATATTTATTGACTATTATTCCGAATCAGAGGGCTTTCAAAAGTGCTCACTTTATTGTGAATAATCGCATAAACATAAATATATTTAAGTATACATACACACACATATATATAAAACAAAAAATTCAATTCACTGGAAATGTTTTTATAGCAGGTCGCATTGCGACGTAAATATTTCTGTTATATTTCGACTTCGCTGAATGCTTTCCTTACTTACATATATTTTGTTTAAAAACTAAGTTTAACATAGGTATTGAATTCACTGCAAATTGACGTCTTCATAAATAATCATACATACATAATAATGTTACAGTGACTCACCAAGTTGCGGCTTCTGAAAAGCAAAATAATTTTTAACGTGCGTGACGCCTGTCTCCTATTCATTAAGGAGAAGGAACGACTCCCAGGTTCTCAAGACAAAGTTTTGAAATGATTTGCCACTCCCACGTCATTATCACGCCGTGGGAGAGTAATTATAATTCATTACTTAACGTGCGAACTTCTCGATGTGGAGCAATTTGTAAACATCGCGTGTTTTGTAACCAAGACACGATGGGAGTGCACCTACCCCGCTATGACGCAACGTCTTACCCACATGACACATCTGAACTTGCTCTCGTTCATTCTAGCGAGAACCTCGCAAGTAATCATGAACCTGTGTGGATAGTTGCTGAGACTGCATTTGCTGCCACAATTAATTGGTTAAATGAGGTACTTCAATTTCTTACGGTTTATTTACAACCGCGAACAAGACAGCAGTGGCGTGGAGGTTAAGGCTTGGATTTCCAAGCTTCTGTCTATTATTGCCACGTTCCGAGTCTTGCAATAAGGGAAAATATTCTATGACCTATTATTTAGTTCATTCGCCACACAACCGTATAAAATAGCTTACAAATTTTAAGTTTAAAATTTGTTAGCTTTTTTTTTTAATTTTACCGATATGAATCTCTCCTGGCACCATAGTGTCAGTAGAGTAATAAAGTTGATTATTTTATCCCTACATAAATTTCAAAATTACAACTTATACCATTATTATACAAAACTATACAACCAAAGACTCTCTACAGTATGAAAATTATGTCGTTCTTAGTGTCTACGTGTAGAGCAGTAAAAAAATAATAATGAGTTGAAACGCATCCTTTTCTACACGATTAATATTAGTCACATCGAAAAATTTAGTGTAGACATTTATGCACAATTTACACTGCAACGCTCATTGCCTTACGATATTCCCTGTGGATAACTAATTCGCAAACCGTGCAACTGTTCAAATTAATGAACGATTCTTACTTCTATCGCCGAATACAAACCTTACTGGCCGTGGTAACAAGGCGCGTGCTTTTCCAGCTTGAGCAGAAAACGCATCGAAATATGTTTTATTTGTCACACCTGAAACCATAAATTACAGTATATCTGGAACGGTTAGTAGCTAGAGACCTGAAAAATTCGTGAGTCCAATGACCTGCAGGATAGACTGCACGATCTTATGTGCAAACATGCCGATATCAGTCGCACATTGGTTGCCTGCTGTCGCAGTGGAAGGCGATGATTGGCCCAGCGCTCTCCAGGAGGTATCAGACACCGCGTGGACCAATGATTGAAGTGTTATTAACACACGTGTTTTGAAGTCTAGCTTGTCCCGAAATGAATCCGCGAATTTTACAGGTTTCTAAGTACAGTCCATTCGTAGTTACTTCCAACTTCCCTGGAGTCCTGCTTAGGTTCTATTTCCAGGATATTTCTCCGCGTCATGCAAACAAAGTTTAACCTAGTCTATAGAAAATTACATTAACGGTACAACGCGCAGCATTTGTAAGCACTTACGTATAGTAACATTTTGCACAAGAACTATTTCTTACTAGGCATGACCAACACACATATTTTCTCCCTGTTTTTATTCATATTAATTATAAAGGAAATATTATAATTTATAGATGAATGTAAGTAAATGTTCATTTCAACGCTAATAATATACTTTTATTTATCGTAAGTATTAAACACATGTGAAGCCGGCAAACTTTTACCAGCGTTAAAGACAAGCTATAAGTGAGTGGCTTATTTACACCACTGTAAGGACGCCATACTCTATTGGTCTCTTTTCTCTCTTACCCTCGTCCTATTGTTCAAATCTGCATCAGACGTTCGCTATTGGTCGTATGTCAGCCAACAAAGTGAGGATTTGGCAGTCTACCAACCAAACGGTCTTTCGTAATGAGCATTATTTACAGTCCATCGTGTTCATTTTAGAAACTGTACAAAAATTATTCTTTCTATTTGCGAAAATTGTCTTTAATGCTAAGTTTCGTCGTATTTGAATCGTGCCAAAAATAACGGGACAAAGTAAATTCATTCAGGTAGGTTATGTATTTTATGGACAAACAAATATTCTTATACTAGTTTTGCACGAGCTGCACGCGGGGGCAGAATATCCAAACTGTTAAACCCTTACGATTCGCGTCATATTTAAGAAACTTCGTACATGGGTGTTTTTTTTCAAAGTTTTAAATTTTAAAAGTACGAAGAAACTCTGAATAGACTATAGTTTGGTTTTATTGCGAGTGTATAATTTTTTACATTACGACAAATCAAGGTCGCGCATCACTGCTTTATACAAATTATAATATACGAACTTCCGTATCAGCAGCACATTTAGGTTCGTAGCGATTTCCTGTTTTCACTTGACTGAGGCATGCATAAAGGCCTCAGGATCAAGACGAAGTAAATTTTACATATGGCCGAAAGGTACAAAAGGGAAGAAAAGTAAGCGTTAAGCAGTGCTTTCGAAATTGCTCACTTTACCGTGAACAGCTTATTAACGAGAGAAAAAATAATCTCCAGAAGAAGTTGCCAAGCAACGAATAACAAAACAGCGAAGACAGTTGTATATAGAAGGTTCACGGTAAAATGAGCACTTTTGGAAGCCCCGCTTAAGGCCTACTTGTATGTACGTTGTGTATTCTTCTGCCGCGTTAACATTAAAAATTACATAGGCTTCATCGCTTTATTCATACGTCGGCCAAGTCAAACTGTAGAATTATTATAAAAGTAAATGAGTTAACAAATCTGGTAAAATTTTACACTTCGAGATAAAAAAAAAAACAGAAAGCGAAAAGAATAATTTCAGTTATTATAAATGGTTACCTAGCACTTTTCATTCGACGTGTAGACATGGAACTAGTTTTCCTTACTTAATTACCAACTTTACTGGGTGTATGTAACCCAGTGCGCCAGTTAAAATATGTGCAGGTAAGAGCAGTGACTTTTTTCTTAGGTTGATGTCAAAAGGGTTCACTTTATCGTGAACAGCCATTACAGATGTACGCACGAAAATAACTTTGAACGAAAAGTACGTAAAAAACGTCCTGCAATGCGTGTATGACGTTTAGCACAACAGCGGACAGGAATTCCTGTAATAGCTCGGCTTTCTCCCGTCTCTCATTTCGTACACAAAGGACAGGTATGTAACCCCAGCGCGGGGTCAGATTACAGGGTGCGGTTTTGGACAACATGATTTGCGAACACTTGTCTCGTGGTCGCGGACGGGATTTATTGCCGGACATACCACGCGTCACAGTATCTGCTGTGGCATGGGCTCCTCTGGTCGTTATGCGTTGCGGAATTCGTCGGGGCCCTAGTTTTCTGAGCGTGGAAAATTATTTCTCGCCAAAAATGTTTCGTGTTCTGAGACACATTATCAAGCAATCTTATTAACCCTTTCAGGTGTGTGCACGTATATACTAGGGCGACGTTTATTTGGGAATTTCTTTGCTCTTGAAGACAAATCTCACACTTCTATGGTTTTATTGTTTCGCCGGACTATAAGGGAATCTAAGTAAAAAAAAAATTACAACGAGTTACCATTTCAATTCGTAAGAATAAAACTGTTCATTTTAATAATTTCTCAAATGAACACGATGGCTTGTGAAACATGTTCGATCAGGCACGACACATTGCTCGAGATAGGAAAATTTCGCGAGTTCAATGACCTGTAGGCTAGACTCCACATTACTGTGTATACTCCAGCTTCAATTGTTTGTCCGTTGGTTGCTAACCCAGAATGTGGCCTGTGTTACTCCGCAACTGGCAGTATGGGATCCGCTACTTGTTTCTTTGCAAGTCTGCTATTTGCTCAGAGTCATCCAGGGCGTGTCTAATAAACTGCGAACCAATAGCAAAGTCAACTCCAGTGCGCACATGTTTGACATCTAGCTTATCCTGAAATGAATTCGCGAAAAGTTCCTATCCCTACACATTGCTAGGCACATAGTCAACAAGCAACTCCATTGGCCGATTGACAGTCTATAATAAACGTACCAGAGTACAGTAGGCGTGTCTTGTGTGGCCAGGACCAATAGGAAGAAGGTAAGTAGTAGTCCAGAGACCAACTCAACTGGTATTGGTGTAGTGGAGAATATAGGCAGCTCACTTCAACCTTGTCTTCAGTGACAGTAAATCTCTGCCTTCCTAAAGGGTTAGTAATTGGTAGAGCTAATGATTTTTCACAAAAAAAAATACTAGTACACGATAGACGTCAATACTATCAGCACCCAATAACAGTTTGTCTATTGCCATTGGTTACTGTCTGCTAGAGAACGAGTTTTCACATTTGACCGAGCCACTGAGAATTCGGCAACATCAGCACGGCTCCTACGTGATTCATGTGCAGACAGTTAACACGTGTCAAAAAGTAATTCAGCCAATCAGGATAGGTAAACTACCCTGCAGTGATTTGAAATATGACTTGTCTTGAAATCTTTTCGCGAAATTTCACTACCCCTACGGACTGGATTTGATTTCTGTAGTGCTTTTCAGTGTTTTTTTTTTTAAATCGCGAAACTCGTAATTTTCCTTTGGAAATAACATAGACAATTCTACAGCGTCAAACACAACAACTGTTAATACTGGGTGACTAAGCCATCCCTCTTATTTCATGAACACATGAAACCTGCTAAAAATTTAGATACGTCGTATGCTTATATTTTCTCGTCCAAATAAACTAGATTTTCGAACATACGCTCCACCTTTCAGTAGAGTTAAAAGTGTGTTATGGATTTATACTGTATAAAAATACACAGATATCTATTGGTGAATATTGGTTTTATGGACGCTTTCATAGAACGTTACACAGTTAGTACCTGCCCTTTCGGTATGTAGTTGTAAAGTATTGTACCAGATAGCGAAATTATTTCAACAGCAACAATAATTATTATTTTAATACTAAACAATAATAATAATTTTAGTATGAGTTACAAGTATACTTGAATTTCGCGAACTTGTTTCGCATAATCGTGGACTTCTTAAGTCCTTTGCACACAAGGGGATCGCAGTTGTTTATTCATTTGACTGCTGCTGTGGCAAAGTTAAATTCCCCGTTCAAGTTAGTTGTACGTGATTCGTACAAAAAATATCGTCATATTTATTACTGGGTCGTCCAGGGAGGCAAGTAAATCTTATAAAGGGTATAGTCTATTCACAGCTTCTTCACACTTGTTTAGTTAAACCTTTGAAAAATCACCTCATGTAGCACTTGCTTGCTTGTTTCCCTAAATTATGTCGGGTATCTCAAGCGTTTTGTACTAGTGTTAACGTAAAAGTACCTTAATTTAGGATAAATTGAACTTTATGTTCAACACACGAGTCAACATTATTCAACCATTATTATTCACAACCACCAATAATAACAGCCCTGGGTAAGTAAACATAATCGATTACATAAATTGAATTTAATATCACTTGGAATCCTGTTTATATATGTATATATATCATATTAAATTAACCTAACGATATATATATATATATATTCATTTTCACATTCACTTTAAGCCCCCTCCAAAGTTTAAATTACAGCTACTATTCTTTACTTTGAAAACCAGAAAGTCTGCTAGAAGGCCAGTCTTCAAAGTCCGAATCACTACTCCAATTGGCATCTAATGCCTTCTCGGAATATTCCCCTAGAGGTGTTGCTGCAGCTATAGAAGATGCTAGTGGACATGCCATAGCTGACGTGCCTGAATCATCCACATCAACTTTATGTTCAATTTATAAACTAAGATATCTAATTTATATTTAAAATGAATAAAACAGGGAGAAAATGTGTGTGTTGGTAGTTCCTAGTAAGTAATAGATCTTAGATCTTGCGCAGTATATGATTACACTAAATGCTTACGAATGCGGTGCGTCGTCCCTTCGGTGTAATTTTCTACACTCGGTTAAAGTTTGTTTGCACAGGGCGGAAGTAGAAACTCTGGAAGCAGAAACTCGAGCAGGGCTTCAGAAAAGTTGGAAGTAACAGCGAATGGGCTGTATTAGATGATCGGGAGTACAGATTCGCTAACAGTTAAGACGAGCTCGAAGTGAGTCGCCTGTTTCACGACTGCACGACCGTCAATAGCGTTGCTTTCTGCATCCGTACTACTGGCTCGCGCAACATCAGACACTCTTATCGATCCGCGAAGCTCATTACTGGCCGACTCTCTGTCAATACAATGACGAGTTGAAAGCATCTCAATCAAATGTTCTTTCTTACATAGATTAATACACAATCGATCCTATTTATTTAAGTAATTTCACTTCCGAGTTGTGGAACCTTATGAAAACTGCTGCCGAAGCAATATCAGCGTAAAAAAATTTCCAGGAATAGTCCTAAATTGTAATGAAAGTTGTTAATTTGTTCACTGTATGGAAATCGCGCTATATAGCATGCTGCATATCTGTGAATGTTTAGCGTCGCTGCTATACTTCCAAATTTTCTGAAGACCTGTTAAAGTTCTACTTTCTAGATATTCCTCCGCCTCATGCGAATGAAGCGTAACCGAGTCTAAATAATTGCACCAAAGGGATTGTGCACCGCATTCTTGCGCAGACTGTACAATAATACTTTGCATAACAACTATTTCTCACTAGGCTTTACCAGCATAACTATTTGCTTAACTGTTTGATTCATATTAAGTATAAATTAATTATTAAAGGTTATAAATAAAATATAAATAAGTTTAATTTAATCAAAAATAAGGTATTTTATGTTCACAGATATATAAAAAGCGTGTGGCACATAATACATAGGTAGGGATAGGAAAATTTCGCGAGTTCAATTACCTGTACGCAGGACTCCACAATCCTGTGTACACTTGAGCAAAATATATTTGTTCATTGGCTGCTGCCCCAGTGTTACCTGACACCTGACAGTTGGGGTTCGCTACTTGTTTCCTTTCCAGTCTCCTATTGGCTTAGAGTCGTCCAGGGCGTGTCCTAATGAACTGTGATCCAATTGCAAAGGTGACTTCAGTGTACACGTATTGGACGTCTATCTTGTCCTGAACTGAACCCGCGAAATTTTCTTATCCCTATACACAGGGAAACCCGAATATCGCGAAAAGATTCCACGACCAGATGTATTTCATGACACTTTAGCTCAGACCCCCTTTCTTGATTGGGTGATGTAGGTGCTACGCGCCTTAGATGTCTACCCTCGAATAACAGAAGAAGCAATATCGGAGTAACCTAGATCTGATTCGCCAGTCAATAAAGAAAATGTCTTTCCACAAAGACACGCGGCCAATAATCAAAATAAAACCCCTGGTACTCCCGTAGGGTAGTGGAATATAGCACGCGCGAGAATCTTTTCGCGAAATTATGGTGTACCTAATCATACACAGAGGAAACAACCAAGTACGGCACACATAAGGCCAATTATCTAAGATTTTATTTAAAAAAAGCGAAGAAATCATAGATACATTTTGTATAGAGTTGGGAACTTCCTAAGCAACTGAAATTTTCATGAGATACTGTAGAACGGCTACCATGGATGCCTGGGGAAAAAAAACATAACCACTCGCTTTTTCTCACTATACGTTTACATTAATATGGTAAATATACGAATAATTTCGTAGAGTATTTATTCGGCCGTGTCTTTAAAGGATGTGGATGTCAAAATGTTACTACGCACTACATGTAACTCAGTTAAATTCAAGGAATGTAACATTACATCGGCAGCTTTCATAATGTGTCAGGGTTGCATCGAATTAATTTTCTGAATTGACGGCTGTCTAATAAGAGTCTTGGTTTACTTCTGAGCATTTGCAGTATTCAAGGCCAGTGTTTGCTACAGGCGGGTTCATGATTAAAGAATGAATAATTAAGAATTGTACTTAATGACTCGATAAGCATACGGAAAATGAACAATAAGAAAGTTTGCAGTTTATGATTGAATTAACAACTTTTAAGTCTAGCCAATCAGAATCGTAGGAGACGAAAGCAACCGACGTATTTCCAGGTTACGAGAAATCATTAACACTTTGAAGACTATGCCCGCATGTAGCTCGTGCAAAACTAGTATAAGAATATTTGTTTGCCCATAAAACACAAAACATGACCTGGATGTACTTACTTTATACGATGAAACTTAGCATTGAAGACAGTTTTCGCAATTAGAAAGAATAATTTTTCGTACAGTTTCTAAAATGAACATGACAGACTGTAAATACTGCTCATTACGAAAGACCGTTTGGTTGGTAGACTGCCGACTACGCACTTAGTTGGCTGACATACGACCAATAACGAACGTCTGATGCAGTTTCGACCAATAGGACGACGATAAGAGATAAAAGAGACCAATAGAGTATTGCGTCCTCACAGTGGTGTAAATAAGCGACTCACTTCTGGCATGTCTTTAACGCTGGAAAAGTTTGCCGACTTTTAAGTGTTAAGAATTACAGTTTTATTCTTACGAAATGAAATGTTGACTAAGTGTAATTTTTTAAATTTTACTCCGATATAGTCCAATGGTTTGGCAAAACAATAAAAGTATGAGTTTTGTCTCCAAGAGCAAAGAATTTTCCACACAAACATAGCCCCTTATATATACGTGCATACGCATCAACGGGTTAAACCGAAGAAGACAATTAGCCTGTTCATGTAATAGGCGAGTACCGGCTTTCTCAACGACTTACGCGGACACAGGAAACAACTATGGATTACGTGGAAATGAACACGTGAAACACATTTGTACGTGCCTACAAAATTATAGTCGCTGTTTACAAATACACTACACTTCGCAGACCAGTCGGTTAGTTGCAAATGCGAATCAGTGATTTAAATCAGTAGAATTGTATTACTGAACCTTCAGTTAATGAGCTGTTGTCTGCTGACGTATCAATGGAATGTACTAAGTTGTTACGGCCAGGCGTCATATCCACTGTTAATCAGTAGAAATCACTGTTTAGTCCGCGAGTACCAGCCAATAAATTGATCAGCAGAATTGTACGGATTAAAATGGAGCATTGCCAAAAGAACTGCAGCTGAATTCTCTGTTATGGAAAAGTTTTTATTTTTTTAAATTTTAGAATGTATTTGAATCATACTATTTTACATTGTCTGCTGGCACATCGTGGAGTTGCTTCTTGTGACTGAAATGCACGTATATTTGGCGGAGCTCCAAGTATTTCGCGATTGGATTTGGCTGTCGGGTAAACCGGCCAGGTTCGCATCAATAGATTGGAACTGTTTTGTACTCGGCTGAAATGTACATGCGTGCGTGCGTGCGTGCGTGCGTGCGTGTGCGTGTGTGTACACGCGCGCCAACGCTAACTGCTGGCTCGAAAGTATTCAGGTCTCATCGAGTAAACTGTGGTCCAAACGCAAAAAAAAAAAAAAAAAAAGTGATGGAAAAGACATGCGTTTAAAATACAACATCTCGCCCAATAGCAACTCAAATTTTATAGCCCATTCACGGTAAAGTGAACCCTTTTTAAGGCTCTGCAGATTTTTTTCTTTTCAGCCTATTTATATTTTTTCACCCCATATTAACACTTTGAGATCTGGGCATATTTACAGGCAATCACGACCAGCTGGAAGCGAATTGTCTATATTACACGAGCCCCACGTCTATTGGTCTGAGCATTTCCACTTACCAGCGTCCTACTGGTACAAATCCTAACACGTTTTGTTATTGGCCGGCTTCTGGCCAATGAAATGGCGAGCTGACTTTCTTTTCCAAATGCAGTGACATGTCATGGCTATCACGATATCAAGTCCATACTATTCATTTCTATAACTAAATTAAGATCAATATTTTTTTTTTTCATGAAATCTACAACTTGTGTAAGATATTGTTCATGTCACGTCGGCATAAAAACTAACAAAGCAGAGGAAACATATTCAAGCGAGTTTGGTCCTTAAAGGTGAATAAATCAGTAACTCTACCGTGTCCCGAGCTGGACTAGGGCATAGTCGTCAAAGTGTTAATATAAGTATTGCAATATGACTAGGGACACCCTAATTTCGCGAAAAGATTTCCGTACATGCTAGACTGCAATATCCTACGAGCGTACCAGCAGTTTCCCTTTGCTTATTGGCGCCGTGTGTCTGTGAGAAGATGTTTTCTTAGTTAACTGGCCAATCAAAATTAAGTGGCTCCGATACTGCATGTCTCTGATTCGTGGGCAGATACATAAGTCGCGTAACATATAGATCATCCAATCACAAACGAGTTTTATGAAATACAACTGGCCGTGAAAACTTTTCGCGGAATTCGGGTATGCCAATATATGACTAATAAACAGATAATATGGATTTCACCAATGTAAAAGCTAACGTCTGAGGCTGCAATAAAATATATTTTTTAGTGGTTAAGAGAGAAGTACTCTTGCCTTCTTGGATTTATAACATGTTTTCCCCCAATAGCTTAGTTTTTGGTCCCAATATTTAAAAACCAAGCTAATTAAAAGCATAGGGAACCTCTTTATAGTTATTTATAAATAAAATTTATTTTTCTTACATGGTTAGTTTCACATATGTACTCGTAATCAAACAGTGCCTATTACCTAATTATTAATTGTCAATCCCAAATGGGAATATACAGGTAAGGTATAATTGAAACCGTACAAATAAAAAAAGATTCGTGAAGTAGTCATTTATGTCATGTCTAGCTTTGATTTTTTTATGTCCGGTTATAAATTTTCATTACGATGATTTGTAAGAAAAATCGAATGTGGAATGGATTAATGCCTGTTTGGAAAGCGTTAAAAAGTGCTCATTTCACCGAGAATACACTACACATAGAGCCACCTGTTTTTCGCGAAAATATTTCAGGACAACGTGTACTCCAAAACACTAGAGCTCAGATCCACTTGTGTAATTGGCTGAATTTAACTGTCTGGCGTTGTAGGTGCCTGCCAGCGAATCACGGACACTCAGTGTCGGAGTTACCTAATTCTGATTGGCTCATTCAGGTAAGGAACTGTCTCCCGACAAAGACACTTGGCCAATAACCAAATGAAAACTGCACGTATGTCATATGACATTGGCCTTCGCGTGAATGTTTTCGCGAAAAACAGATGGCCCTAACTAGTCATATTCCGTACAGTGTAATTGTGTTGTATTGTATTAGAAAGGGCTTATTAACGTCCTCCGGTGTTATGCATGGAATCTAAGAGGGGACGGCTTGACCTAACCCAACCTCTCCCCTATGCCTTACCCAGGATTCAAACCCAGAACCTCCCGCACCCCAGACCGGCTGCGCAGCATATTCCGTACAGTGTAATTTTGTTGTATTGTATTAGAAAGGGCTTATTAAACGTCCTCCGGTGCTAGGCATGGAATCTAAGAGGGGACGGCTTGACCTAACCCAACCTATCTCCTATGCCTTACCCAGGATTCAAACCCAGAACCTCCCGCACCCCAGACCGGCTGCGCAGCATATTCCGTACATTTTTAGCTTAAATGAGCATGCAGTGATACAGAAGTGCTGTGTTGCCAAGTCGCACGGTCCGTAGGTTGCTGAAAGAGAGAAAAAACGGGGGGGGGGGGGGATGGTTGCAACTTGTTGCAATAATTTCTGCAGGAGAAACCCGCAATCATGACAGCGGCGGCGCGCGCAAATGTGTGAACATGGAGGTGGGTATTGTCCGCGCACGCGACTCCTCGCAATATCTGTCTGTGTGTGTGTGTGTGTGTGTGTGTGTGCGTGTGTGCGTGTGTGTATCGACGCTCGCCAAGCCCCTCTCGATCTCACGGGGTGTCCCTGCTATGAGAACAAGGCGTGTCTAGATCTCGCTGCGCCGATAACGTCAACAATCGCCGGCGGTTTACATGACGTAAGAAAACCCTTCCTTCCGCCCCAGCGGAACTGCTACATCTTCTCACTTTAAGACTGTACACGATGAAGTGAGCACTTTTTAAGGCCCTCTCAAAAGCCATTAACAACTGATAAATATATCTTATTGGAGCCTGAGGCATTAAGTTTTTAGGGTGGTGAAATGTATGCACTGTGTTTATTGGTCACATTGTAATGTTTATATTAAAAAGCAGCAGGAAGATAGAAATTGGAGGGAAGGAAAAATTTAGAAGATCCTTAAAAAGTGCTCACTTTACCGTGAACAGCGTATACCTGCGTATATTTTAATGGGCGCACTGATTGACACGCGCCCAGTCAAGTTGGTTACGATGGAGGCGAAAGTAGTTCCATATATTAACGTAAATAAAAAGTATTAAATAACCATTTGTGATAACTTAAATTATTTCTATAGCTTTCTGTTTTCTTATGTGTCGTAGTTCAAATTTATCACATTTTTTAAATATTAACTTTTCTAATAATTTCGCAGTTACACTTGACCGACGCATGAAGAAAGAGATGAGGCCCATGGCAATTATAATTTTACACGAGGCGGAAGAACACACAACGTTCATTAAAATACATCTTAAGTAGGGCTTTCAGAAGTGCCCATTTTACCGTGAACAGCCTATATCACCGAAGTCGTCCGAATGATCTTCCGAATAAAAAAAAACATGTCTTTTTTGTGCTTTAGATTATACAGGATAAGTCAAAAAGAATGAAAAAATTTCACACTGCTGCCAAAACGCAACAATATTAATAGAGGCCCGGAAATTTCGCAGATTCTTCTGAGGACAAGTTAAACAGCATTCACACGTAAATATGTGTTTGTGCTTCCACTGGACCACAGTTTATTAGACACGCCCCGAACCACTTTCAACCAATAGCTATCCTGCAAGGATAATAAGAACCGAATCCCGTGTTACCTGGTCTGGTGTTAAACTGGAGCGACAGCGGATGAATACTAACTGATGCTCGAATGCACAAAGGATTGTGGAGTCTACCTTCACCCTAAGAAATTATTCGTAAAATTACCGTATCAGTGTATGCGAATAGCGAAACGTAGGAATGGTAAAGTATTTTGTAATCCATCAATGTTACCGTTCCTACATTCACTCACGAAACAGTAAAATGGGCAGAGAAGTCCCCAACCTTGTATAGTAACGATGCTCAATCTTCCTATATTGGTAGAGACCTGCAAAATTCCTGTTATTATTTGGGGACACGCTCAACTTCAAACTCATGCACCTTTGCAATAAATTTTTCATTGGACCGTACTTTGTTTGACACTCCCTGGTTAACTCTTAGCCAATAAATAAACATTCTACATTTGTCTAGTCCAAACACATGCAGTCCAGTGAGAAAGGGAGTGAATTCACATCTATGCAGCTGCCAATAGAGAAACGATGCCGGCCCGAGTATATATAGTACTGTGAAGTTTAGCTTGATGTCAAACAATAACGTGAATTTTGCAGGTCTCTATATATTGGGTGTCCGTCACATGGTAATATTTCCATACAATGTGTAGGTTAAAAACTTCCATTACAGCCTAGGAAGTTTAAAAACGATCAATCTTAGCATTAAAGACAGTTTATGCCAATAGAAAGAATAATTTTCGTACAGTTTCTAAAATGAACACGATGGACTGTAAATACTGCTTATTACGAAAGACTGCTTGGTTGGTAGACTGCCAACTCAGGTCTTGATTGGCTGACATACGACCAATAACGAACATCTGATGTAGTTTTGACCAATAAGACGACGGTAAAAGAGAAAAGATACCATTAGAGTATGGCGTCCTTAAAGTGGTGTAAATAAGCCACTCACTTCTAGCTTGGCTTTAATGGTGGTAAAAGTTTGCCGAACTCCAAAGTGTTAACATTTTCAACCCCACATTCACAGTGTCTGCGATCTTGGGCACGTTGCAAATGTAGGATACTTAATTCCAGTTCTGTACAAATCAAGGCTTCAGTGTACAGTACACCGTAAAAAATTTTCTGGTAAACTTCCTATAAACTGTAATAAAAGTTTTCAACCTCTACACTGTATGGAAATAATACGCGAGTAAATGCAGGAACGGTAACATGGATGCATGTCAAAATACTTCACCATTCGCACTTTCTCACTAGCCATATACATCGATACGGTAATTTCACGAATAATTATTTACGGTGTATATTGAGAGTTTACCGTGTGACTAATCTGAATTGTGGAACTTGATGCACTTCAGTGACATGGTTGGAATACCAACACCCGCAAGCACCCAGCGCCTTGTTAACTGCCTGCAAGAACAATGCTGAACACACGTAGGTACAGACCATACAGACTGTTCACGGTAAAGTGAGCACTTTTGAAATCAACCTTTATACAAAGTTCATTGCCCCTGCCTGCGTATATTTTAACTGGCACTCTGAGTGACAAGCGCCCAGTAAAATTGGTAACGATGGAGGGGAACATAGTTCCATATATCATTGCAAATAAAAAGTGTTAGGTAACCATTTGAGATAACTTAAATTATTTCTATCGCTTTCTGTTTGTTTAATGCTTCGAAGTTTAAAAGTGAGCATATATGTAAAATATTCATTTCCTAATAGTTTCACATGTGAATAAAGTGGTGAGGCCCATAGCAATGTTATTTTTACATAAGGTGGGAGAGTACACAACGTGCATATAAGTAGATCATTAGGAGGGCTTTCAAAAGCGCTCATTTCATCGTGAACAGCCAATACCAATAAGTTAACAGGGCTCGAGAAAAGTCGGCTAGTAGCTAGCTGCGAACGGACTGCAGAGTTGTCGGAAGTAGAGAAATCGGGGGCTACTGTCGGCGGCCGTTAGGTTTGCCAACGAGGGTCGACCTCGACGAGACCGGTGGCGAAACAACAGGTGTTGTAGTGGAGTGACTCGCCGGCAGGGAGGGTTGTCGAAGGCGAGGTACAACCCCCCTGTTGTGTTTCCGGGCCGCTGCTCAGGACCCATCCCCCGCCTCAAGAGACTCGCACAATGTCAGCGTTGCGCCACCCGTTCTTCTTCGGCGCTCTTCTCTTCCGCTGCTCCTCTCCTCATTCGGGCAGTTAGTCCTGCCCCCCCCCCCCGACCATTTTTCTCTTTGTCTCTCACCACTCTCAGTGGCGTTTATTCCATAGATGCAAGGTGAGCAATGCTTACCCTACACATATTGCTAGGGACACCCGAATTTCGCTAAAATATTTCACGACCAGATGTATTTCATGGCACTTTAGCTCAGACTCCCTTTCTTGAATGGGCGATCCAGTATCTACGCGTTTTAAGGTGTCTGCCCGCGAATCACAGACGAACAGTATCGGAGTAACCTAGTCCAGCTCTTTCAGGGGCCGCGGTGGTGCAGCGGATAGACCACTCGCCTCCCGCCTAGGCGAACCGCATTCGATTCCCGGCCGGGGTCGCTCCCGGATTTTTCGCACGCGGGTATCGCACCTCGGACGATGCCACTGTTCGGCGGGTTTTCTCGGGGATCTCCCGTTCCTCCCGCCCTCGCATTCCGGCAATACTCCGTACTCACCTCGATTCAGCGTCATCGGCTCTCAAGACCTCGATGTTAAGAGCCTTTCAAATCTCTCCACTCTCAACATCGTACTTCGAAAAATAAAAAAAATAAAATAACTAACTGACCGCAAATGCATCAAGTTTAATACAAACACAGCCATATTTGTTGTATAGTTGGCAACAAATCAGGAAACATATTTCTCGGCGTTAAAATATTTCTGAAACAATTGTTTTAAACATGTTGTTAAGTGAAAACGATTTTATGGAAAGTACAGTGATTAATTTGCTTATTAAAAACATTATTTATGTACCTAACAATTTCATCGTGTACATTGAAGGTTATTTGCGGGTTATTGGACAATTTTGAAAGTCCTGCAGAGTATCTACTTTCTAACCCAATTTCTATTCTTCCGTTAGTTGAAAATTAACATTACTGCGGTCCCAATAACTTTATTAATGGACCGATCAACTGTAGCTATGAATTTGTTTAGAGAGTAAAAATGTCAAGTGAAAGTTATACTCTCATGTGGATAAAACAAAGTGAAAACAAATCAAGTTATACTCTCATGTGGATAAAACAAAGTGAAAACAAATCAAATAAATTGAGCGTGCACAAATTTAAACGCCGGCTATTTTTTAACATGACGTTAAGACGTGGAATTTCTTTTCCTACATTGTTACTAACTTTAAAGTTAGCATAAAACACTATTACTTTTAAAATGTATGCTCTTCCGCGGAACGATTATTTCAGTTTGGCTTTGAAAGTGTTCGATGAACCGTGAACAAGAAATAAATGGGAAATAACATAAATTTACAAAGGTAGAATTTTTTAAACAAAGGAGTATCTCTGTTTGAACTGATTTATTTAACTTATGCAGAATAAGTAGCTAACAAGTAGAACTGTTACAGAATAAAAATTACTGTACAAAGAAAATTGTATATTGATGGATATTTCAACAAGTTAACTCCATGAAATACCAGCTGCCAGTCTTACAGATTGGAAACTTACAGTAACTTCAGCCGTATTTATATTCAACTTGCTTAATAGTCTAAACTAATGTATCAGTGGATTAATATCTTGTTTATGTAGTCCGTCAGTTCTGAAGTAAGCAAAGTGCAAAATCATAAAAACACCCAATACATTGCGGAGATAATATCAGCCCCGTGACCATTTTATTTACTAAAGCTGCCAATTGTAAATACGCCCTGAGAGATGTGGACCCAATTACGGTCGATTCATAGTTATTAGAATCATTTATTTAATTTGACTTGTTTAAATGTACGGTAGGTGTCTGTCCGACCTCTATGCACTGAACTGGCAAAATTAACTATAAAAAATATTTTAAAATCAACATTTCGTTTATAAATGCACTAAAAAGAGAAAAATAATTATTGTAGTCACAGAATTTGTAGAATTTGTAATACGTGGTCGAACAGCCGTAGTAAACTGTACTACAAATTTATATTTTGTATCAATTTATGTTTACTTTATGAAGGTTTGGCGCAAATATTTAAGAGCTTTACACAAGATATCTGCTTACTACGCTTGCACAAATAATATATATGTTCTGTATTGCAAATAGTTAACAGCCTTAAGCGTGGTTTTCGCAGTGGTATTATAAAATAAACAATCAAATATTGGGACACGAAGATGAGTCATTGCGCAGATGGGCATTTGCACTTCCCTCTACTGTTATACATTTCACGAGAATGTGTTTTACGGCTACCCGGGAGACGTTATAGACTGTTCATGGTAAAGTGAGCACTTATGAGGCCCTAGTTACTTTTATCTTTCAGCCATTTTTTTTATCTTATAACCACATTTAAATAAATATTGCCATGTAAGTAATAAACACAGCGTGTGTATTCCACCGCGCACTCTAAAGTTAACGTCTAGACTAAAATTCAATGTATTTATTAACTATTATTCCAAACGAGAGAACTTTCAAAAGTGCTCACTTTACCGCGAATAGCCCATAGAAATGCATGAGTTCGATTCATTGCTTGTGCAGGAATTCTCAACATTTTTTTTTCAGGGGTCTCGGTACGTTGGTATTATCTATATTTCCTTTCGAGTAGCTGATAACAGGGAAACTACATATTGTAATGGGCAAGGATGTGAAGCATCAGGCTTCAACATTCGTCTGGAATGAGGATATACAATCCTTAAGAAAACCTACGCATATCAGAAATAGCCACGTTCCACCAGTTCACGCTTGGTATTTGGTTAGGATGAGTCGCATTCGTGGTGATGATAGCTCTTGTGCAAGCCTTCCTTTCTTCGGCTTTCCAGCACTTTAATTACCTATATTATAAAGCATGACTAGAATTATGAACGCCGGGGTTTCAATGCGTTCGAAAGTTCACTACAACGAGGATATCAATGTCTAATCCAGCCTTCTGTCCATAGTAGTACGGTAAAAAACAGTTAACTTTCTATTTAAACTTTAGTTCCACTGCAATCGGGAACCACCACAAAGGAAAAACGATGTATCTAGGCAGTATTCTCAGTAGTGAATAAAGATGATTAATTGAGCCTGAGATTCAATCTTCAAGTTATTTGTGCATCTACGAAGCGAACACAGAGTCCAATGCGCGATAATTCTTCCGACGTTATCTCACAAAAATATTTGGTACAATCGCCTTCCAAAAGCATGAAACAATGTGTTGAAATGCAATTTTTTCCTTGCAAGTACGAAATAGGCCTACTACACGCAAAGTGTTTTAAGTGTAGCTCGTTTAACAAATACGTTCTGTGTTGGTTACCTGGACACCTTGAAGCCTTTTGTCTTGTTTCCCCCCCCCCCCCCCCCCCCATTCTGCCCACAAATGTAACGTAACTGTTCTGCTTTAGAAACAATCATGTAACCCTATCCCAAAAGACAAAATAAATTTTGATAGTTGTTAGTTGATAGTAGTTCGTCGGCTATAACTCTCTGTGTACAGCACACTTTGCACTATACGAAGTTAGAATATATATAGTATAACGATTTTACTCCTAAAGAGTTCCTTTTTTTTTTTTTTGGTTCCCCCCCCCCCCCCCCCCCCCCGGGAATTTTCTCTCTGCTTTTGGGTGCTAATGGTAGCGGGTGTTGGAATTTCATTCTTCGTAAAAATATTTTTAAAAAATGTAATTTTTGTTTACGTTTCATACCCACAGATGATGGTTCTTTTCATGTCATGTACATACTACCGAGAATTTTTGGTCTTGTTAAAACATGTCCCTCTCATATTCCGGGAGCAATGTTTCCAATCTCTGACGGCTACCATAAGTGTGATATTTTTTGCCAAGTTGCCTTCAATTAAACTACTAACCCGTCATTGAAGCGCCAAGTGTATTTTGCTGCTACATCTAGGATTTAATTGCAAATTACATCTATTTTTGGGATATAAGGCCACGAAAACAAAACGATGCTAAAACCGTCCAGAAAATAAGATGCTAACGTCGAAATATGATCATGCAATATGCACTAGTCATTTCTGCAGCAGCGCCAGTTAGTAATACCTGCATATATAGACACATGCTTTTCGTCTGTTTGAAAATACTAAAACAAAATATATCAACGAAATGCTTAAACACGTCCTTATAAAAAAAATTTTACGTATGCATTTAGGCAGTGGCAAAATATTTCGGGGCCTTAAGAGATACGGGAATTTATGTCGATAGCAGGGCTTCGATTATGCATAAACACAAATGCGCATGGCCGTATTCGTTTCTGTGTGAACAGACACCCACGTGCATAAGTAGAGACCTGAAGAATTAGCGGATTCATTTTGGACAAGCTAGAATTCAAAACACGTGCGTTTATATAACTTTATCCATTTGTCCACACGGTGTATGACACCTCCAGGAGAACGGTGCCAAATTATTGCCTTCCACTGAGACAGCAGACAACCAATGTGTAGATGATAGTGGCATATTTGCATATAAGACTGTAGAGTCTAGCCTCCAGGTCATTGAACTCGCGAATTTTTCAGTTCTTTATGTGTAAGATACCCCGAAGGCCAATAAATTAGATATCTTACAAAATGGTCTTGGAAGTCAACTGAGGGCCGTCATTTCAACATTCCCCTTGCGTTGGGAAAAGTTGTCATGCACGAACAGTACTACGACCTTGGCACTTAAGGTAGTGAGCCAGCAGTTGTGGAACTCACGCAGGCCATTAGGCTCCCCGTCCGGACAATTATTTGTTCGCGCACAGGCGAGAGAAGCGTAGTGTGTGCACATGCGCGCTCTCTCTTTCCATCGGAATAAGAATGAGGCCCTTCTTAACGAGATGATTCGCATTCAATAAAAAGAGAACCCCACGCTTTCTCCTCGCTGATAAATCAGGCGGCGAAGCGACAAGCTGATTGGGAGCTCGCATGGTAGTGTTTGTTGCTCGAGGTTTCTCTTCTGCGTGTGCAGGAGCGGCGTTCGATTTGTGATCGCGTTCTCAGTGCCGTTACTACACGGCAACAACTTTTGTAAAAGTTTTTAGTTATCCGTGTTTAATTACAAACAGACAAACAACAACTTTGTATTTCTGTCACGTTCGTCGACAAGATTATCAATTGCATCAATGCAGAAAAATACATGAGGTAAGTGCTGAAAAACATTAGCATATTCAGACCAAGTGCACACAGTTGTGTAAATATTGCGAAGGAAGGTTGTTTATTAAAGATAATATACACTCAGGTCGTGTTACAAATAGTCAGGATATATACACTCGCGCACTCTCGCTCGGAAGTGACGTCAGGCGGTGCTGTTCCATATGACAAGGGGTGGGGGGTTGTAAGTGAGAGTTAGAGGCATACTCTCTGAATATTGTTTGTTTAGTTGCATTTCGATTGCCTACAATGACTACGAAAATAAAAGTGTTTGGTTACTTCAGGTGAACGAAAAAACAATCGAGCATCTTTCAAATAAACAACAAGAACACTAGTGTACATTTCGAGGGCGAGAGTGAGTGCGAGTGTGGATCCGTTCCAAACCAAGAGTACGCAGGGAGTTATGGGAGGGAGTGCAAGCGTGAGTGTGAATGCATGAGCTAGTTACTTGGATCACAGTCTCAATGCCCTAGTAATCTTCCTTGTAGTTCACTGATTCGTCAACCATGCTACTCTTATAGTCAGGGATAGGACAAACTCGCGACTTCATCTCAGGACAAGACAGATTTCAAACGCGTGTACACTGAAGTCACCTTTGCAATTGGATCAAAGCTAATTAGACACACCCTGGACGACTCCGCGCCAATAGCCGACTTGCAAGGGAACAAGAAGCGAATCCCGTACTGTCAGATGTGGGGTAACACTGGGGCAACAGCCAATGAACTAACATCTGACGTTCGACTATACATCGGATTGTGGAGTCTAGCATGCAGGTCATCGAACTCGCGAAATTTTCCTATCCCTAGCTATAGTTTATGAATGTTTCATACTTAGGCTGAACACCCAACCTTCAACTCACCGACTCGACTGTGATAACGAGAAAGTTCTGTGTCACCTTAACTTCAGCTCGGATCCTACAATTTATTGTCTAGAAACCCCTGAAACCGTAAATCAACGCTAACGTGAAAGGGTTGAAATACTGATCGCATCCTTGAAGGGTAGGCACGGTGTACTATTGTGGCGGGTGAATATCGTGATTGAGAACTGCTGCTATACGACTGAGCATCAATAATACACACCGGACTTGCATTCGTGTGTTCGTTTCGTTGCAAGTCCATCCTTATGTCAGTTTTCCCATTGTTCCCCGAAATCACTCCAACTGGCGAACGCTAGAATGGTTTCGTGACACATTATGGTAGGTAATTTCCCTACTAGTAATTTTCTAAGCTAATGAGTTCCGAATATTTTAAGCCCGCTCTAAACTAGATGCCATGTATAGTAAATAAAGAAATTTTTCATCAGGAATAGTTTCTAACAATTGACGAAATATGTCGGATCTGATGCAGATTAAAAGAGTGTACTACATTAATTTTTAATTACCTGTGATGATTTTATAAATAAGAGTATTCTGTTGAGAGAATTTCATTTATCAGGATCGCTATAGTGCAAAAATTATAATTTGTATGATGTCATAAAGATATGTAATTTTTTTTTTTAATCACACAAATTTGAGCATATTGCAAATAAAATTACTTGTACGAATTGTTATAAAATTTCCGCAGAAATACAAAAACTGTTTCCACGTGTAAGTAAAGTGATAATCGTATATCACGGTGTTAACTGTGCACAATATATGAGTAAGTAATTGACGTTTAGTTACTTTTCTCCACAACGGCCTGTACCTTGAGAAGAACAAGTGTGACCCTAGGAAGATCAAGTGCGCGAGACGAACACGATCTCGGCAAGGCTGCGTCTGTCCAGGCAGCCAAGACTCTCTGCGGACCTTCAGAAAAGCAACGAAACGTAATAGCTAGAGACACGCGAAATTCGAGTTATCCCGAGGCATCACGCTGGATTTCACCACCCTGTATACATCAGAGTCGGTGCCATTGGTTTATTGGCTTCTGCAAAAGCGAGGAGCCACAGTCCCTTTAGAATAGGCGGCGCGTGACTCGGCTATCTTTTCGTTGCTTGTTTCCGATCGGTTTAAGGCCGCCCAGGGCGTGTCAAACCAGTCGTGTTCCAGAGACAGGAGCGATACAAACGCACATGAGTTTGGAGTCTATTCTGTCTTCAAATGATAAGGCGAATTTCGCATTGTCCTAGTAATAACCGTTCAGTTATTTGCGAGTTGTTTCCGCTTACTGATGGCACGTAAGAAGTTATTAGGATCCAAAATGCTTGTCAAAATTCTTCTTTCTGTCTATACCGTGTATTTTTCGAGTGTGAGAATGACCAAAGTGGGCGACAACACGGTTATTTGTGTGTTTATATCTATAAAAATGCCGCTGCAGAATTTTTTGAACTTAATATACGGACGCGCGGTATGCTTACATCTTTATTATTACGGTATAATATGACATGGTCGTCAATTTAAGTTCTGCAGAGGGAGGTCGGCGAAATAGATGTGCGTAATTTCATTGCCATGCTCTTATGGACGTCGTCGTACGTGTCTCTGCAGCGACATTAAGCTCACCGGCCAGAGAAAGAAGAAAAATCACGTTTTAAATATTTGTACCGAACACTATAAAACTTGTAGATAATTACATTTAATGATTTTTTATACAAAATATACACCTTTGTCTTCACAGTACGGTTACATGTCAAGGTCATGGTTACATCTCATTTTTGGAAACTCGCAAAATAGATCAAATCGTTTACAAAACCTGCATCACGAAAAACTCGAAGGTGTCATGTTTAATTGATCAATATACGTGACTGTGAAAATATACTTAACAAATGGTAGGGCGAACGGAGATCACAAATGTGAAATATCAACTAAATTTAACGATTAAAAAAATTGTCTCTGTGTATTTACATGATTCCTTCCAGTCGAAAAATTGTCACATTTCTGCAAAGAGAGTTAGATTTTGTAGCCTATTCGTGTGTTCCAGAAAGAGATAAATCGTGACTTAAGAAAATATTTTTTCAAATAAAAAAGTGAAACGAATTTTTTTTTATTTGAGGTGAATTTCATGATATGCAAAGACTAGGGGTATTGATTGGCTGAATTACTTTTTAGCACGTGTTAACTGTCTGCACACGATTCACGTAGGAGTTATGCCGATGTTGTAGAATTCTGAGTGGCCTCACGTAGGAGTTATGCCGATGTTGTCGAATTCTGAGTGGCCCGGTAAAATATGAAAACGCCTTCTCAAGCATGCAGCAACCAATGACAATAGACAAACTACTTATGGGTGCGTATAGTATTGAAGTCTACCGTGTACTCATATTTTGTCGCAAAAAATCCCTAGCTCTACCAATTTGTGTGTCCCAGAAACAGATAAATGGCGATTTAAAAAACACATTTTGCAAATAAAAAGTGAAATGTAGTTTCTTTTTTATTTGAGGCAAATTTCATCATATGTAAAGACGCGTTGAACGGTGTGTGGGCATACATAAGCAGAGACAGGAAAAATTCGCGAGTTCCATTACCTGTAGGCTAGATTGCAGTCTTTTGTATAATAACGCAGATGCTGGTTGCGTGCTGCCACAACGGAAGGCAATGGTTGGGCCAGCGTTTTGTTGCGCGTCTCTTATTGGTTCAGGGTAGGTGATAAATGACGCGTGGACCAATTGCAATAGTGATCTGAACAAACGAGTTTTTGGATTCTAGCATGACCAAAGATAAATCCGCAAATTATTCAGGTCTGAAATTATATATACGTAATGAATTTTTTTCCTCAGCTCTCCATCATTCTTACAGTGGCTGGGGAGTAATAGAGAGGCGGTGAATGTAAATACACTGCTCTCTGGATAGATAGGCGGATGCTGTGGTACTCACCAGATTCGAGACGACAATGAAGGCGATGATCGTCGCCAGCAGGGTACACAGCGAGTGGGCGGAGCACAGCATCTGTAATCACATCACATTGACGTCAGTCATGACAAGCGAGTGTCAATTAAATAAGTACTCGAGTACATCAAAGAGTAATGGCCAAATTCCGTCTTCGCGTTCCAATTCTCTCTCTACACCAGCGTAACTTCATCAGAGCAAAGTAGTTTAATATGTCCATTCGGGGTTGGTCCCAAATTTTCTGAAGCCCTGCCAAAGAATACTGGATGGAAAACATAAGTGAACTGTTGGGAGAAAATAACGTAGATTGGTCACGTTTCTTAAAGTCTTGTTGAATAAGCAAAGTTTAAAACTACGGCTACAGAATTTCTTTGATCGTACGTATTAGAATTACAATTGCGTCGGTGATGACATAAAAAAATTTTCTAACTATTTTGAACTGCTAGTTCATCGATGCATTGACGCTAATAAATACATTCATATAAGTCTTAATTTCTACATGAAGCGGAAGGATACGCAATGGACATACAGAATAAACGTGCAGAAAAATAAAAAAAGATCATGAAATATTAAACCAGTCATTATAACATGTCTTAAATGTAGCGAGAACATGAAAATGTTCACATAACTTTGCTCCTTTTTTATGACTACACTTTCGTTGCCTGTTTATAACGGACGTATAAAAATAATCTTATACATATACGTCGTTAATTACGAAACAATATACAGTTGAATATGAAATATATATTTTATATTCATAAACAGTTTAATGTAAACGTCAACTATATGTACACACATATAGACCTGCAGGCACGCACATTTCAGGTGGACAGTTCATGCGAAAGACTGCCTCTTATAGGATTTACATGAACTGCGATAAAAAAATTTTCCTGTTCCAAATATGTTAACACGTGTACTCAGAGCGTTGTCCCGAAACAATGTACAGCAAAGTATTGTTTCATAACACCTCTGCTTTACCCATCACCGCATTATTCACATACCAATGAATTGACAAATTTCGGAAAATCACCTACGAGGCCGTCGCATTTAGCGCACTTTTATTCCGTGACTCTGAACTTATACGCAAGTTGAAGGTGATAAAATAAACTTACTAGAGCAACTTCTAATATTATCACATTTAAATCAACTCCTTTCTAACCACGCTGGTTTGAGTCACGTGGCTGCAGTGAAAGCAGGCATTTTGCCACGGTAATCACGGCTGATTCGCTTTTCTACAGCACCGACCGAAACACTTTTCATCTCGTGGAAAAATAATCTTACAAGTATCAGAAATATATATATATTTTTTTATGCATCGTGAAAGCAAGGGACCTAACGTGCGTGTGATATGAGATGGTTCTCACAGTTAATATGAGACTGTAGTGGTCTTTGGAATATTGATTAGAAAACTGCTTGGAGTAAAAACCATCCTCACTGCAATCGGATGTAATCGAATACACCTAATGCCTTGATGCAATTCAGAGACGATATCACATGCTTGATGTCGTTCGCGGTAAAGTGAGCCCTTTTGATAGCCGTGTGCTTAGATCCACTCGTACACACATTGTGTAGTCTTCCGCCATGTTTATAATTAACGATGATAGTAAAACTAGAAATTTTAGAAAAAATTAAATATCTCACGGAAAATATAATTCTTACGCGCATATTCATAATAGCACAGAAATGAAAAGAAATAATTTTAGTATTCACACATACTTACCTAGTGTAATTAACTCAACGACAAGATATATAACTACTTTCTCCTCCGCGTCGTTATAAACTTAACCAAACGCATCCCGGTTAGTGCGTTCGTTAAAATGTAAGCAGGCACTGGCAGCGTCGTTTCTCAAAGGTTGATTGTCGTTGTATAAGAAATTAAAAAACAAGGTCAACAATAACGTCACTTTAAAGGAATACTTTTTAAAAGTAAGTTTTGAACAAGTTCCCAACTCAAAAGTGGATACATTTTAACGGATATACACACTGATATAATCACGGTAATGTGAGCAGCGATGAAAGCAAAGTACCTAGTTACAATACTTTATACTCATTAAAAATTATAATGTACTTTTTGAATGTTGCATTTATTTTATTTCGTCCTGGATTTTCATTTACATCTTTGTAACATAAATTTATGTTGCTCCTATATTAACAGGTACACTATACTAACGCATTAATAGCGATCTGGCCCGTGAAAATGAAAATCAAATACGTAGTGGAAGGATATAAATTAGGCAGAAAAGTAGATCCTATGGCAGGCTTTCAAAATTGGTCAATTAAAAGTGAACAGCCTGTAAATGAATATTCATAGCAATAAGGTATAACCAAAATGTTCCTGCGGAATATAATGTAATAAGAACTATGAAATTATTATGCAGTATAAGTAAATTGTAAAAATATTTCTGCATTGAATTATTTTAGTGTAGACACTTCCAGAGTAATTTTCTCACCCTGAAAGTTCTTCTATAATTCGATCCCTGAGCCCGAGCTTGTTCGGCCGTCCAGAAGTATGTCTGACTTGCATTCGTCAGCCCGTGTATTCAATTTTCATCTAGTTTGCCCTGGGGGAGATTTTCGCACGCTGGTTCTCCACCACCTTTGTGCACGGTTTCTTAATATGGACGTTCTAAGCACTTCTTTTCGTGTAAAAAGACAATCTTTAGCTCAGACACATTAAAGAAGATTTTTTATGATATTTGCTGTCTTTCACATTTTTTTTCCCTTCAAAACTACGCATGCAGAAAAAAATGGATGTGCAGAAAGCGGAGGGTGGTGTTCGCACCGGCATGTCAGAAATTAAGATTAGAAGGGATTGAATTTGTTCCGCTCTCCCCATCTTCCAGCACAATGAGTTTCGCAATATTTTCAAGCACATATGACAAAACGTCGCATAATATTCTTCGCTACTGTATTATTATGAATTACGCATAGTATGTAATTGAGCCCTTACAAACAAAAACTCGAAAGAAGTATCCTTTCATGTAATCTCACAACAAGACTTATTTAAAGCGCAATGTTCGCCCCCCCCCCCCTTCCCATTTCGGTTGTTTTCATTTTTATTTCCAGAGCGTTGGAGTAAGAACTGATTCAGTACACGTGTTCTCTTTTTCTATAGGAATTCCACAATATCGCCTGACTAAAGCAATGTTAGACCGTATGCCTGGTTGGAAAATAACACAAAAGATATCATTTATAAACTAAGCAGGGCTATGCCAAGGGCTCAACCAACAGTGAACTGGCTGGATTGTGATTGTAGCGTGATCATGGCAGTGTTGATCAGAAAGAGATGCTATTGGCAAGGATCTGCAAATAATGTGTTGTTGTTGTTATGGTTCTGTATAAACCCGAGTCAGCCTCATGTGATCGCAGTAAGAAACTATTTCTAAAGCCAGTGGAAATTCTTTTGCCAAATTATCTTTGATAAAACTCTAGATAATTAATTATTTTATAACTAAATGCTCGAGTTTTTTTACTCGGCTAGCTCTTTTCAGAACAATTATATACGTCTGCTTTACAATGACAAACTCCTTTTTGGCCCAGTGAAATGGAATATGAACCATTCACGGCTACTCCACACTTTTCTGAAGCCCTGCAAAAATGTTATTTCCAGGATATTCCTCCGCCTCGTGCGAGCTAAGTTTAACTAAGCCTGGAAAATAACACCAATGGACAACGCACCGCATACGTGCTCACTCAGATATAAATAATATTTAGCATGAAAACTATTTCTTACTACGTGTTACCAACACACATGTTTTCTCACTGTTATAAATTCATATTAACTCTAAATGAAATATTATAATTTATAAATAGAATTTAAATAATAATTCAATCTCAGCAAAAAAAAAAATACTTTATATTAAAATAAGTATAGAACGCTTATGACACAGGCAGGGAATTACTAAACATGTCTTACATGGGGTAATTTTTTAAAGGTTTAATTCGAAAAGTGCGAAGGAACCACGTACAGACTACAGTTGCTTCAGCGCAGAGTACTAGAGACAGACGTGAACACGTTTATACCTAGATCGAGCTGCGCACTCCAGCAAAATGGCGTCACTGTCCAGCGACGTGTCGGAATGACGTTCGTCATCAGATCTCGGTGACGTAACTAACCAGCCCGCAGCCCAGCCAATGGGGAATCTTCTGCGACAGCCAATTGCGTGTTAGCCACAAGGCTCGTGTCAGAGCCTCCCGGAGGCAATCAGCAAATGGATACGATCACGTCAAACGAACCGCCACATCATTTCGCTTCTGTCCGCTCATCTATTCGGCGCTTTCATATGTTCATGACAACCGTTAATGAAAGAAAACTCCAACACTTCCCAAATTGATTAATTACCTTATTGTGCGTTCTGATAAGACACCAACTTCATATTATAATGTCAGGGAAATGAAATGTACTAAAAATATGGAAATTCTTTTCTGTTCTTGAACACTCTTAAGGTTTCTACACTAAGGACTATCATTAAGAGTAGTTCAAGCAACACTATTTTGAAAATTTCTTTGCCCTCAAAGACAATCTCGTTCGGCTATAGGTCAGGTGTTCTGATACTGTTTAACAGAACCGATTTTTTTTTCTTTACAAGGCCCAATAACAACAATATTTATATTATGGCTATTACTTACACATTCAGGTCTGCACATATTTACTGGTACTTAAGACAATTTAGAAGTGAGTCACCTATATCCACTACTGCAAGAACGCCGGTTCTGTTGGTGTCTGTGTTAGAACTCACCATCGTCCTATTGGTCCATACCACACCGGACCCCGCCTTGGCATTACAGCGTTCATTATTGGCCGGTCATTAACCAATGGAGACCCGAGCTGACATTGACCCAATAAAATGTCCTTTTCCTTATAAAAGGATTTACACTCAATCGTGCCCCTTTGAGTGGCTATAAAAAAAAAGAAATTATATCGTTAGCAATATCATTGTTACTGCGCTGTACTGCACATCCATGAGAGTTTTGTTCTGCACAATGAAGACATTTTCAAATTAGCTTTGCTCGAGCTACACTCGAGGACAGTCTACAAAGCGTTAATTTTTGTTTTACAGCAAATTGACACGATTGATTGTAAATACTTTTAAACAATTAAACAACATTTTATTGAGAAAAAAACAATCCCCCCTCCCCCCCTACCTTCTCGAAGGCAGATGACCAGCCAGTGACGAACGATGTAGAGTACATGAATCATGCCCGATGCGTACAGTAGTGAGTGGGTACAACGAGACTAACAGCTGTGTCCCTTTTTTTACGGGACTGCACACGATTCGGTACAGCCAGAGACGAAGTTTTTACCCACTGGAGTAGGGATGCTCTGGGATGCGCCAATTAAAACACGGTCTAATAGCAAAGTCAGCGGAAATGTATAGAGTCTGTGCAGTGGGCTCTTAACGTCGAGGTCTTGAGAGCCGACGGGGGTGAAGCGAGATAAGCACGGGAGTAGCGACGGAATGAATGAGTTGGGTGGAAGCAGGAGATCCCCGAGAAAACCCTCGACCAGCGGCACGATTACCACGTGCGGAAATACACGGAGCGACTCCGACAGGACTCGAAACCGGTTCGCCTTGGTGGGAGGCGAGCTGGTTAGCTCCCCTCCCCCCTTTCCGGTACAGTCTGTTGACGGTTTATTAAGCCCTTTTGAAATCAACCTTTGAAAAATAGAATTGCAGCTACCTGCATTAACTTTAACGGACACAATGGTTTTGTCTTAATGTTGCATTAATTTATCAATTAAACAAATTTCAAGATTTTAATAATTTCTTTTGCTCTGGTTGGTTAATGTTTAAAAGTGTAATTATTAGAAAAATATGTAAAAATACTAAGTTTTAGAATAATTGGCGGAGCTTCACGTAACCGACGCATAAATAAAGTAATGAGGCCCATGGCAATATTAAGTTTACAAAAGACGGAATAATACACAACGTGTAAATAAATAGATCTTGAGCAAGGCTTGCAAAAGAGCTCATTTGATCGTGAACAGCCTATATACTACTGCAAATGTAAGCAGGGCTTCCAGAAGTGCTGTCAGTTCGCCGCGAACAAGATATACACGTGTCACCAGGTGCGAGACTATAGCGCCGCCCCCCCGGGTTACGTACCTTGAGGTGCAGGTAGGCTGGCAGACGGTAGTCCTGTGTAGCGGAGCGCAGTGGTATGGTGTGTGTGTGTGGGGGGCGGAGGCCGGGGTTTATATCTGCCCCTACTACCGCTCTCTCTCCAGCCAGCCACTTGCCCAACAGCCGTCCGCGGCGCGCTGGGAACAACACAGCCTCCCTATCGCCCCCACCGCCACCCTCTCCCACTATGCTCCTGTCGCCATCCCGAGCTCTCTTCTTATCTGATGTGTCCGCTGTGCCTGGAGTCCTCACTTCACACCCGCGAACGTATTCTGCGCGTGTAACCTTCCTACCCCAAACCTATACAACTTTGAAAGTCATGCGGTCTTCAGCGATGAACGTGTTTTTGGTTACATCTTAATTTTCAAAAGGCATTTAGTATTGATAAAAAAACTTTACACGGTTAACTGAACAGTTTCGAAAGTGCATGGTGCATGTATATGGCAAATTCTTCCACCGCATGTAGGTAAGAGGGCCTAACGTCTCGTAGACAGCGAGGTCATTAGAGAGGATGCAAGTTGCACCCTCTCATCGAACCCGGGCCCTCCCGCATGCGAGTCCAGTGAGTTAGCAGTTGCGCCACCTCGCTCGGTCCACTACACGTGAAAATTAACAATGTCATGGGATTGGTCACATTATCCACGTGTCGGTTAAATGAAAAGTAAGACTATCATAAACTAGAATACTTCACAAATGTGTAAGTTCGTACACTTAAGAAAAAATAATGTCAGTATTCACAAAAGATCACCTAACACCCTTAATTCAACATTGAGGCGTGGAACTACTTTCCCTCCCGTTTCCAACTGAACTGGATGCAAGCCGGTCAGTGTGTCCGTTAAATTACATGTAGGCAGGGACAGTGTTATTATCAAAAAGTTGTTTTCAAAAGCGCTCATTTAACCGTGAATAGCCTATACAGATTTTAATTTAATCTATTTAATATAATTACAATTAAAACTTGTTTTAGGAAGTATACGAGTAACATCACAATCCGGATTAAACTCGGAGTGGACTTAAAGTAGGACTGGAGTGAAATAATGTAGGCTGGTACAGTCGCCAAGGTGAACTGGACTGTAAACTCCGGATAGAAAGTTTACCCTAAACGTTGCCGTTAAGAACTGTAAGAGGGACTGAAAGCAAAACATATACGACTACATTTCAAAGAAGATTTCCTAACGTATTTGCATGTGATTAAGTTGACTGTAAATGTACAGCAAGAAAAGGGAGCAGGAATAAGTGTTGTCGGGAAGCGAGAGAAGCTGAACAGTTGCTGAATATTTCCGGAAATTACCACCAAAACCATTACAATATTCAACTTTTCGTAAGTCGTTTTTTTTCTAGTCTACTCAGTCGCCAATAGGCTGCACTACGCAATTTTCAATCCGAATTCAGTCTTGTTTACAGCTCGGTCTAGTTGGAAACTTTACCTATGTACCGAAACTTTTTTTTTTTTTTTGTGACATCGCTGCTTGCGCGTAAACGCGTATCTCGGTAAACAAAAGTTCTGGAAATACGAAGTTTTGCCAGAAAGGATAAAAAAAAAAAAAAACTACTGTCGATGTGCCTATCTTTTTTCTTTTATCATGTTAAGTGTATTAATGGAGGAAATGTTAGTGAAAGTGGTCAAATATCGCATATTTAAAGCTTGCGTATGCAACTTCTTTAAGCAGTAAGAGAAAAGTGCGATTATACGCAGGCAGTTTGATCAGTGGACTTTCATCGCGTGTAATAAAATTACACTGTTACAGATCTAATTTACACAGCACAGCTTTACGACGGAAACACTGCACGCCTTGCACGTAGGAGCGATGAGGCGTTAGGCGTGCATGTCAGTGTCGCCCGTATTGCTCCCTTGCTTCTTGATCTTGGACGCGCAGCTGCGCAGTCCCCTTAAATAGCTCACTTTTGATGTTTTTAACAGCGCCGTTGCAAGAGAAACAGTTCGAGGTTAGGTCACGGAAAGTGGTTAATTTTGGCTGTTCGCATCCGCACTCTACGCCATGTACCTGCGACGGAGATATGGGCTGGGAGCACGTGCTCCAGTTCGCGCAGTAACAAACATCCCCGTCCCAGGGGCCGCGGTGGTGTAGCGGTTAGACTACTCGCCTCCCACCTAGTCGAACAGGGCTCAATTCCCGGTGGGGTCACCCCTGGATTTTCGCATGCCGGAATCGTGCCGGATGATGCCGCTGGTCGGCGGGTTTTCTCGGGGATCTCTCTTCCCCCCCCCCCCGCCCCTTCCTTCCGAAGTGGCTCAATATTCGCCTTGCCGCACGCTCATCGGCTCTCAAGACCTCGATTTAAAGAGTCGTCCAAATCTCTTCACCCACTCTTCACTCGCAGCACCAACAGTGAACTCTAGTTCTGCTTACAGAAGTGTCGACATCTCGTGGTTCTCAGTCCGGTTGGGTCATTTTTCAGAAAACGCGTGTATTGAAATGTTGTTTTATTCCCTTTTATTGTGTTTTAATGCTATTTCCGCGCATTTGAATGACGGTAATTGTGTGACATTAAACAGTTTGGGCCGAATTTAAAAAAAAATTACAAGTTAGACCGAGTTCCGAATCTAGATCATCTGCAACCGATCGCTACGCCTTAGTAATCTCAGCTAATGTGACAACGGATACCTTGTGAAAGCTTTTAAATACAGATACTGCAAATATTGGGCAACGTGTGCAAGCAAATATTTCAAGTTTTACAGCTTTACTTGTCAGTTTCTTGTTGCATTGTTTTAATAATGTGTTTATACGATTGTTAATCACCAATAGATTCGCTAACAAACACGGTTACTATCCTAATTGTAACGAAAATACAAAAAAAAAAAAGTCTCGAGCTGTATTTTCGAACGAAGGCAGTAAAATGAGTGGCCAAACAAATATACACAGTTGATTCAACAATATTTTTATTTGACGGTCTAATTTTTTTTCGGGCCTAACAGAGAGATTTTGTTTATGCAAACATATATTTTGTTAGACGAGCAAAAGTAAGTTTGTTGCTTTTCAAATTTTGTTTGCTAAACAATATATTTTGTTATGAAAACAAAAAAAATATATATTTGACCCTATGGAAACAAATATTTTGTTCGATTTTGTGTCAGCGTAGCGGGGACGTTTGCATAAGCTGCCTATCTGAAGGTCAGCCGCCGTAGGAATGACGGGCGCTCTAATGGGGTGGGTCAGCTATAAGACTGTTGAAGTGTGTGTGTGGGGGGGGGGGGGAGGGGGGTCGGAGGATCACGGGATTCTGCCCACAACCCGCGCCCTGGAGGTGCCGCCTGGTAGACACGCCGAGATCCGTGCAGACATCCCGAGGCGCATCCTACTACGGGTTGATCCCGCACTGCCATCACGTACTTTTCACCAGAGACAAGCTTCGTTTCGTTTTGTTTTGTTTTTCCACGCCACACCTGAAGCATCTATGGCCTATCTTGAAGTAAAGCAACTAACTGCCCATGGAGCACTGCACCCGACTATACAACGCGACGAACTCATAAAAAAAAGTAGCAAAAACACCATAAAAATCTTCAGAAAATTCCTACTTGTGCTGTATATGAAAGAAGAATGTATATATTTTGCAACAATATAAAAATATTTTGCTAAAACATCCTTTTTAGATATATAAAAATAGTCTATTAAAAGAGCCCGTATTATTAACAAAATTTAAGGGCATTTCCATTCTGGATGCTTGGGGAAGCAGATCCTGCAAGAAAATCTTCTCCAAGAAAGATCGTCATAATATTAACTGTGATCGTGTGTAATAAAATCATACTAATAATGTATCATCAGTTTTATAATTTACTTTCTTTGCACCAGTTTCAAACATAAATGTTTGTGACAAATGGACGCATATGCAAATAATTAAAATAATATTTCCTTCATTATTATTACAATTTTCGTACACACAATCATGGTAAACATTATGACGATATTCCATGACGAAGCTTTTCTTGTAAATTTTGCTTTCTGAAGTATCCAGAATGGAAATGCGCTTAAATTGAGTTAAAATACAAACTCATTTAATCGATGATTTTTTTAATATTTAAAAAAATATATTTTAGTAAAATATTCTATATGTTGCAAATATATACATTCTTCTTTCATATACAGCATAAATCGCCCTTTCTGACAATTTTGTGGTGCCTGTACTACTTTTGTTATGAAGAGTGAAGAGGTTTGGGCGGCTCTTAACAGCGAGGTCTTGAGAGTATTCTTAATAAGTTCTCATGTTGTACAGTCGGGTGCAGTGCTCCATAGGCATTTGCTGTACTTCAACTTAAGTTAGCGTAGAAGAAGAACGGCTCCCAACATTCTAACATGCACAGCTCATTAAAATGGTAAAATAATAACCAACATCATCATAAATGTACGTTTTATGTTGTGTATGAAGGATTTAAATAAATATTTGTAGAAGTGCAACAATATTTTGCTAGAAAATGCCTATTTTATTAATCTAAAAATCACTTAATAAGACTCAAGGTTTCTATCATTATTTAACCATATTTCCAATTTGGATACGTCAAAAAGCACATTAAAAAAAACCTTTCCGTAGAGCAGCTGGTTGGAGCGTTATCATAATGCACGAAGGGTTCTTATTTTGATTCCCGAATAAAGCATGGATTTGTGTGCCGTTTGCAGGTGTAATTTCGTTCGTGTTACGCTCCCCAGTTAGCATGCATGCATAAGGATGAGAAAATAGTAAACTGATATAAACGTATGCATGAGACATATGCTTCTGGTATTGAATGGTACGTTCATGCAGAGCGTAACCTTCCCTTTTAATGAAGCCTTTTATGAGAGCGCAATATGTCAGTGTTACGCCACTAATGAAGCACGGCTATTTTTATGTTTCTCAGTACTCCCAGGTCATATGATACTATTGTTTATGGTTTGTAGTTTTTTCCCCAACGACCGTCGTAACTTGTACTGTGTAAGTAAAGATGTCACTTGTGAGGAAGGGTAAAGACGAATCGCTTTCCGGGTGCTAAAAACGTGACGCGTCCGATTATAATTAGCGTCGTGAAAAGTGGCAGTGGCGCTTCATTCCGTGACGAGACATGACACCGTGGCAGGCGATCATTGCGAGCTGGTCAAACCTTCTTTCTCACGAGTGACATTTTAACTGGACCCTGCGTTACGATTCTCGCAGCGTGATTTGACCAGAGCTCGTTTACGCTCGCCAGCTGTCTCACAAACACTTGCCGTGAAGTCGTAATACACTGTAAAAAAAAAAAGTGTAATTTTTACCGAGAAATACTTTGTAATTTTACAAATGCTTGTAACAGTACAAAGATTTCTCTTGTAAAACTGCCCGTTTGTGAAACTACAATGGCCGTGTTTGTAATGTGCGTTAAGAAATGTTTGTAATATACGGACCCGCTTCCACGAGTTTCAGCAAAATGCCGGACACTCAACAATGTAAAACCGTGTATAGCTGTTTGTAGGGGAAACTATAGGTAGTGTAGAGCGTAGCTGCGTGCGAAAAGAAGTGTATCGCAAGTTTGAATAACTTAATATACTAAAACAACTCAAATAATCATAATGAAACGTAACTGTAGTATTCATTAACTGCAAATGTTTCCTAGCAGCACAGAAGTTTTAAATCGGCTCTCAATACCTCGTTAAGAGCCGTCCCAATCTTTTAACTGAACAACAGAACTCTCGATATGAAATAAATGTACCTATTCTTACTAACCAAATAACCTTATTTATATTTTGTAGATTCTGGCATTAATATTACGGTAAAAATAAACTTTAAGGTCGTAAGTAAACTTGGTTTAGTGGTTAATGGTGCCGGCTAAAGACAAAAGGGGTGTGGGTTCGAGTCCTTACTATGGCAAAGTACAAGGCCTTTTTTGTTTTGTAATTATATTTGAAATATTTTTTTCTTAGTTATCTGATAGTAATTTATTACAATCTTTTCTAGAAGAAAAAAAGTAATTTTATGCACACTTCTCAATAATATCAGTTGTAATACAAGACTATCATTTGTAATATTACAAATGAATATCTTGCAGATTTTATAAGAAAACTCTTTGTATATTTATAAAGGATCTCCTTGGTAACTGGGTTTTCGAGAATTCTTCTTGTAAAAGTACAAAATATTTTTAGAGTGTACATAATTTTATCAAATATTTTGTTGATACCATTCTTGTGCAACGTGCGAATTATATCTCAATAATTTTTTTTTAACTTCTATCGCCTCCTACGTTTCTTCTCTAAACTCAGTATAATCAGAATTTGTGTAAACATTTGCTTATTTTTTAAAAATAAAATGCTTCTAACCGCTTGTTTATCCATTTCATTACTTTAATTATATGCCAGAATACAAAACTTTTGCTATGATGGTTACTTCCAATTTTCGTGAAGCCTTGCTGAAGTTATACTTTCAGACTATTCCTTCGTCTCAGGCAAATAAAGATTAACCAAGGCTGTGCCCAAATTCGCCTGAAATGCATTCCTGTGCGTACTTGTCCTCGGAAGTGACATCACAAGTACTGTCCGAATTGCAAGTGAAGTTTGCACGTATGCAAGTATATGAAGATGTATACTTCTCACATGTGCCGCCATTTTGCGAAGCAATTTGTTTGTAGGTTACCATTTATAAACGACGTAATTATTTTAATTAAATTTTAGTAGGGCTACCTTACTGCTTTGTAACTTAGGATTTTGAACTGAGTAAATAATTATCGTAAGGTGCGCCATAAAGAGTGGTCTAAACAATAAATCCGCATTAGGCTTTATGTTCATAACCTACAAAAGCAACGGTTAAAACCAGCAATCAATATTGCAAACTCACGTACAATCAGCAAGACAACAAAAGTTATGTAAATCGAATTACAATATTATTTAATCCTTTATAAAGCTGGCTAATAGATGTCGCCGAAGCGACTATTTGTCCGAATTCATCAACTTTAATGCCAAGGGCAAGCAAAGTATGCAAGGATTCAAGTACACAAGTATATACCTGAATTCGGACACGGCATAAGTATAGAAATTACCACTAAATCTGTGCGCGCTCATTTTAATAGTATTTCGCGTTGAGAACTACTTTACTAGGTATTACTAACACACAAATTTTCTCTCCATTTTATTCGCATTAATTATAAATTAAATATCGTTAACAGTCGAGAAATGTAAGCAAGAGTTCAGTTTAACCAAAAGTAAAACTTTGTTATGTAAACATAAGTATAAGACGCTTGTGATACATGACATACGTTACGAAACAACGATACATGCCATATATGGGGTGACTTTTCCAACGTTTGATTTAAAAAGTGTGAAGTTGCTGTGAACAGAGTACATCATGGGTCATATTGACTCTAGGGTGAACTGCCATTACCCCATATCCATACTTAGGTGCAAGCGTTATTTAATGCGCAGTGTACAAAACACTATCTGGTATTAATAATTCAAAATACCTTTGCTAGTCTTCGGAGGCTAAAATAAATTCAAGAAAAATTTCGTGAACTTGTCAGTAAGGGGAATGTGACATTAGAATATTCGTTTTTACTTGGTGAGTCGAAGGAAAATAGAATGTACAATTCCTCTGTCTCTTACGGAAAGGTATTCTCTGCTTGAATAGTATTATTTCAATAAAAATAATAATGGCTCGATTTGTTATCATCGTGAATTATTGTTCAAATAATGCAAATTCTCTGTTTCATCAGTTATCATTAAAACTAATTATTATGCTTATTCACCAAATAACCTGAAAATATTACTATGCGGTACACAAATATGAAGTTAATGGTTTCTAAATATCTGATCCTTTATTTTTAGTAGGTTACTCTCTTTGTCCAATCCTCTTTAGATCACACCACCATGTGAGTGTCAATACCCGAAAGAATAATAAATAAACTGATTAATCTTCGTGAATCATTTGTCACAGTAACAACTAATTTTAATACTCTTTAATTCGCTCTGATTAAACCACGACTCTTTTAATGCTTACCCTCTGTTTAAAGAAAAATGCGAGTTCTTGTGGAACGAAGCTGTTATCGTTTACTGAACATGCGCTCGAGTACAGTAAAGCGGTTTGTTATGTTTTGCCTCTATAGAATATAAATTATTATTAATCAAGTATTATAAGTTAGCTTAGGAGAGTTTAAACTGAAATACCTCTTATTCACATGTTAGTGTTTATTAAAATAAATAGACCTGTTCAGTTTGTGTACTGTTTTGAAAAATAATGATGGTGAAGATAAAGTATATTTTACAGAGTATACATATATGAGTTATTCAATTTATTTACCCCTATGGTCATTAAAAATAGGCGTTTTAAATGTTTATAGACGAACAGGGACGTTTCATTTCAGTTCTTGGACATGCACTCTACTAAATCATGTGCAGACTGACGGCCATGTCGGTCCGCAGACGACGAGAGAACCCGAGAACAACCGATGTTTACCGAACTTGTACACCATTGTCAAGAGGTTAGAGGCAAATCTCGGTTATTGCACTCCACTCACTCGGTGGCGCCGTCGTCAAGGTGTCCGCTATAATGCAGGTTCGCTTCGAGTCACCGCTCGTTGCGACAAGAGAGGACGGACATCAGCAGCCAGACAGTTGGGCCCGAGCTTCACCTTGGCCCAAGAGAGAGAGAGCGCTTTGTGTCGAGAAAATGCGCGAACGTCTTGAACAGAAGTTAATCACACTTTGTGTTGCGCCACAACGGAGCCACTGCTTGCGATCCTGCATCGCAGGCAACCGTAACTTAACAGCCGTAGTTGCTTAAACATGACAAACTCTTTCCTTGGAGAAATTTGACGTGCTAACTTTAGTGCGAAAAAATCAAGGTCAACTAACTCTTAAAGCTTTGCGATCTAAAAATGTCACCTTCAGTTTTACTGATGAATATTAATTTTGATAAACGTCTATCACTTACAAACTACATTTCTCAAAATTTTGGCAATATTATTAAACATATAATGAACTATTTGTTTAGAAGACAATTAACTATATATATATATTTTTTGATACACCCATATGATAAACTTGAACAACAGTTCTGTGAACTATAATGTTGATCACTGGAAACCAAATTCTTCATAATGCTTGTTCGAAAATGTGATTTCTCTGAAGAAACGTAATAATATTTATTTTTATTTTCAGAATGTTACGACGTTTGGACTAAAATGATTCATGCGGTCAAAATGCGTCTTTGAGTTAGGAGCTAAAAAATAAGTATTGAATTACGAAAATAATCTAATGTCGGAAGTGAGATTATGGATAACTGGGCAAAGTTCTGTACCGAAAAAATTGTAGTTGTTATTAAATTGAGCTATCAAGCAGTCGCAAACTTTTAAGGAAAAACATAATTAATTAACTATTTTGTTGACAATACGTAGCATTTAGTTATATGCAATTACTTTTCGTTTCTAGTTTAATTTGTTATATTAGTATTGTTATTACAAACAGTACGTACGACTGTACTCACTTCTGTACTCACTTCACCACATTCCATGAAGTATAACCGCCAAAACCAAACGCTACGATGATTACGCACAAACGAATTGAAGGTCAAAATATTCATGCTACATTGTTCAATATTTTAATTAAATAGGAAAACCACGTTTTAAAATGTGTCTTTTATTTGTTTCAATCGTTCATTAATTATTTATGTTTCATCTGTTTTTGAAAATATTTACTTCAAAAAGGTATAACCTAGGCTCACCAAGAACGGAATTCGGGCGCCAGCTAGGCGGGCCCCTTAAGACTGGCTGTAACAAGTAACAGTAATGTTGGCTGAGACGAGGGGAAAGTGGTTATAGACCGCTGTCGAGAGTGTCATGTTTCAATAAGGGCACACTGAATTTAGTTTCTGCTCGTATGTGTTTATTTATGTGTTTTATATTTAAGTATATATTTATGTATCTAACTATGTATGTTATCATTCATGAACGTATTCATTCATATTATATGTACGTACATACAGATGCGCATGCATACATTTATGTATAAACTTATGTATTGTTATGCGCTCACCGCTTAGCATCCCACGCGAGTGAGAGAAGAAGAGGACAGAGAGAGAGAGAGAGAGAGAGAGAGAGAGAGAGAGAGAGAGAGAGTAGTTATATGATAGCGACGGCGGGAGGCAAGGCACTGGCGGGTTTCGAATTACAGACGCGCTCCGCGGACTCTGGTAGTATTGTTTTCTGCGTTCGTCTGAAGAATGATCTGGATTACTGACCTCGTTCTCTCACCGCGACTCAGGGTGCGTTGAACCTTCCAGATGGTAGGGCGAACGCTATATAAGTATGACAGGCGTGCGAGTGGAGTTGGAGTTGATGAGTGAATGAGTGGCTGAGTTCCGAGCGATAGAAGACGAGCGCCGAGTGAAGTGATTAGCGGAAGGTAAATCTGCGACTGCGAGTATTAAACAGTGAAGGACGCGGCTGGCGAGTGGGACTATTAGACTAGATGCGTGAGTAAAAGATATTATAAATTATGGCAAAAGATAGACTGGACATGTGTTCATAATGATTATGAGTTAGTTGACTGTAGCCAGAGAGAGGCATTAAATAGGACGTTATTAACATATGAAATATTCATTAAATATTGCTCTCACTGTTAAATAAAAAGAATCAAAGTGGCGACAGCTAATCTAATTATGTAAATAATAGCGAACTGAATAAATTAGAAATCAAATTTAGTTTCTTTCATTTTTTAAATTGAGACCATCATCCCTCATAAACTTATATACGCCCCTAGGTATTCCATGTAGTATCCACGCATTCATTTATGCATTAACGTATGAAACATCCTAAGCATGAATTTATGTAGGTGTTTCGATTAGAACGTCGCATCAGGAAGTAACTTTCTCTCTAAACCCGAAACAGTGAAAACTCAGTGACACACAACCAATTTTAACAATACAAATCGGTGAAAATGGCTCCACCGAGAATCAGTGGAAAATATATTTTTCTTTAAAAAGTAGTGGACAGCCAATTTCATACAGTTTATGAAATATTGTTTTATCGAATCAAGCCAAATCATTTCCGACAGTCACTTTTGAAGCAGGATACCGTGGGTTTATATATTGAGCAACGTGGTTATATTTCTTTACTTTGTTAAATTATAATCCACATACACTCTTGAAGTGTCAATTTTAACAACACTTGTAAGTAATGTTGCGGCAACCAAAAGTTGGCTTACGCTAAAAAATAAAAGGAAAAACAAAATATTTGTGTTGCTGCGACATTAAAGTAATGTACAACTAAAACCAGTTTACACTGATTTGACACTGTAAAATGGGGAATACTAGTGTGAACAGCGATAACATCGTAAAACGAAACAACTCTATTAAAATTCTAAAGCATAAAATGAGAACTAAATGTAACTTAGGTCAGCTTTCAAACCTTGAAAAGCACTTGAAGAGTTTAAAATATGCCTATACTTCTAGAAAATTATGTATTTCCGCATAAAGAAAGGGCACTACAGTATGCCGTTATATGCCGTAGAATACCGGCTATATGAAAAGCAATCAGACATGTTAAGGTAATGCGGTTGGTAGGACGTTAGATTTCATGCACTAATTTTCGTTTTGCTCACAACGCGCTGGTTCGGTTCTCTGCCATGCCTCTATTTTTTTTTCTTCGTGGGAAATATTTCTTATTTTGACATAATAATTACACTTAATTTATTATACATCGGAATGTTGTCTCGGAGCAAAGGAAATTGAATACAAAATTTTGACACAAATGTTAAGATCAATTCAACACAAATATTTGTTTTGCCGCGACGTAAACACCACCTTAATTCTGACAGTACAGTACGGAAGTGAGGTTGTTATAAAAGTACTTTACGTCACATTTACATTAAAACTTTGTAGGCTATGCTCGAGTGTAGCTCGAGGCAAAGCTAATTTGAACATTTCTTCGTTGTTCAGAACAAAACCCGCATGGATGTGCTGTATTTGTTCCGCTAGTGTTAAATATGACCTCACAAAAACACGACAGTGCAGTAACAATGATATCGCTAACGATGAAATTTCTTTTTTTTTATATATATATATAGCTACTCAAATGGACATGATTGAGAGTAAATTATTTAATACGATAAAGGACATTTGATTGGGTTAATATCAGCTCGCCTCTCCATGGGTTTATGAGCGGCCAATAATGAGCTTCATAAAGTACAGTGGTATGGACCAATAATACGATAGTGAGTTCTAACACAGGCACCAACAGAACCGGTGTTCTTGGTGTAGTGACTCACTTTTAATTTGTCGTAAGAGGCAGTACATGTGTACGGACCTCAATGTGTTAATATAATACGAGTGTATTATATTAACATCAAGTTTAGTTATTGGCGGCGCACAGATAACCAAACATTACTGCACTTGTAACATTAACACTATTGGCGAAAACACGAGACTCTTATCTGTGTGAGGTCACCGCTTAAAGAGCCATTAGGTGCAAGCACCGCGAGAACACTTCACGGCAATTGTGGCGGGCGATAGTGCACTTAATGAACGTTGCAGTATCGCCCTTATCGCTCGCGCGCTTCTCCGCCTCGAAATGTGGAATAAAACCTCCAGGTAGGCGGGAACCTTAAGGTTGAAGTAAAGCAACTGCCTATGGAGAACTGCACCCGACTATACAACCTGAAGAACTTATAAAAAAAAGTAGCATAGACGCTATGAAAATTGTCAGAAAAGTGCTTTTATAATAGAAGAATATATATATTTGGCAACGTTATAATTTTTTTACTAAAATATACTTGTTAAATGAAAAAAATTACGCGATCTATAGAGACCGCATTTTTAACAAAACTTAAGCTCATTTACATTTTGGATGCTTCGGAAAGCAGAGTTTGCAAGAAAATCTTCTTAAAAGAAAGATCGTCATAATGTTTACTATGAGTGTGTGCAATAAAATCATAGTAATGATGAATCATATGAATTTTATAATTAACTTTATTAACGCCAGTTTCAGCCGTAAATGTTTCTAACAAATGTATGTATATATAATAACTTATAAAAATTTTTTTTCCGATATATATACAAATTTGTTAACACAGAATCTTAGTAAACATTATGACGATCTTTCTTTTAAGAAGATTTTCTTGCAAACTCTGCTTTCCGAAGCATCCAAAACGGAAATTCCCTTAAATTTGGTTTAAAAATGCTGACTTTATGGATCGATAATTTTTTTCTAAATTTAAAAAAAGTATATTTTAGAAAAATTTTTCAAAGTTTTGCAAAATACACACATTCTTCTTTCATATACAGCATAAGTTGCACTTTTCTGACAATTTTAATTGCGTCTATACTACTTTTTTTGAGTTCTTTGCGTCGGGTGCAGTGCTCCTCAGACAGTTGATCTATTTCAACTTTAAGGTTTATACGCACTGACAGCCAGGGATTTTAGCGCGAGTGCTGTAGAAGTAGGCCTGAATGATTGTATGCTGGTAGGTCCTAACGCCAACTTCAAGTTGTTCGGTCATCCAGGAGAGGGGAAAGGAATCGGTCGCTGCATATATTATTTTTTAAATGGCGAGTCCCCAAATACCGCAACGCCAGCGTGAGCACCTTCTCATTTGCGTGTGCCCTGCGGCATGCTTGTCGTAGGCTGTTCACGGTAAAGTGAGCACTTTTGAGGCCCTAGTTACTTTTCCCTTTCAGCCATATTTTATCATTTAACGGCATTTAAAAACAAATGTTGCCATGAAAGTAATAAACACAGTGTGTATATTCCAACGGACTCTGAATTTAACCGTTTAAGATTATAATAAAATATATTTACTGAATATGAAACCAAATGAGAAGGCTTTTAAAAGTGCTCACTTAACCGTGAATAGCCTATAGTAGCTAAGACGGTTGGAGACTGGGATGCGTCTCAGGGCAAGCCCTACACGAGTTAGGTCCGGTTTAAATTGAAAAAGTTGGGCGCATGCATCGCGGCTGAGCAGCGTTGTCTGGTGCCATGGCTGCAATTGTAGATATAAACACACCCCGAAAGGATAAGGGTCTAAATATAAGAGCTCAAAGCGGAGAGGGCACTGGGAAAATCTGTGCAGCAGCCGCGCACGAGAAAATACTAATTCCTTTATTCGATTAAGGGCGGGATACAGTAGGGAGTATGATAGCTCGCGGAGATAGACTTTGTGAAGTTAATGAATGATGATATGAAACGTGTGGAGTCGCTGCTGGATCGCGACGAGGGTCGTGTCGCAGTAGCACGACCCTAGTATCGGGGGACAGAACTGCGCCACCCGCCCGCAGATGACAGTCATCGCCCTGGAAGCAGAAAAAAAAAAAATGTTATAGTTTCCTGGCATAAAAATAGGAGTAATTAGGAAGGGGAAGGGGGTGGTGGGGCGATGCAATCAAATGTAAATTACCTAAGTCGTTATTTCGCTTGTCGCTGCATACGTTAAGGAATGGTCCCTATATTCGCTTGGAGAGATACAAGACGTTTGGATACGGAGACTAGTGCAGCCTCCCGAATGCCACCCCATGCTGTAGGCACTGCACCACCTCTCTTCATGGAATAAGTGTATACTCCGTTTGTGGATACTTTCAACGCTTCTGAAGCCATGTCGAAGCTCTGCTTCCAGGACTTTACTCTGCCTCATTGAAACAAATATTAGAAAATTACAGCAGAGGGCCAAGGCACCGCATTCGTACGCGCCAAGTTTGACAACATATTTTGCATAAGAACTGGTTCTTACTAGGCATTAACAACATACCTATGTTCTCTGTATTTATTAATTTCTAGCTATAAATGAAATATTTTAATTTATGTGTATAATGTATGAAAAAATTCCAATTTAATAAAAAATAATGCCTTTTTATGATAACAGAAGCAACTAAACACGTCATAGATGGCGTTTTTACAAAGTTTCTATTCGAAAATTGTAATGGAAGTGGAGAGATTTGGCCCGCTCTTAACACCCGGGGTCTTCAGAGCTGATGAGGGTGAAGGGTACAGCGCCGGAATGCAAGCGCAGGGGAAGCGGGAGATCCCCGAGTAAACCCGCCGGTCAGCGGCATTGTCCGGCGCGAATCCCACTCGCGAGAGTCCGCTAGAGACGTCGCTGGGAATCGAACCCTGTTCGCCTAGGTGGGAGGCGAGTAGTCTAACCACTACACCACTGCGGCCCCCAAAAAGTGTGCAAAATCCGCGAATAGACTACAGTTAGGGCCGTCTGTTTTTCGCGAAAATAAATTATGCGCCGACTAATTTTCAACAACCTGCGTGCAGGTTTGAAATTTTTCTTTGGCTATCGGCTGCGTGTCTGTGGGCGAAGACATTTTATACTCGACTCAGAAATAAGTTACTACGACATTGGGGGTCCGTGATTGGCTTGCAGGCACCTAACACGTGTGTGAGTAAAATTTATCCAATCTCCATGTTGGTTATGAACGGACGTGATTTGGAGCACAACCAGTCGCGAAATATCTTCGCGAAAAAAAAAAACGGGTGGCCCCTGACACAGTGACGTGTGGTGAACTGTTGCAAGGTAAGCTGGCGTTACCTCTGTGCTGTACCCTGTTGCTTGCTATTTCGAGCTACCACCGCTAAAGGTAGTTCGGCATTTGACGCCGCAGGACGTGTGTAAGAGATCCCTTGGTTGTTTGTTGCGAATCTCTAAGTATACTCGGTTTTTCTAGACTCCACAGTGGTTATTGGTTCCTGTTACGCGCACTGATAAAGCACTGCAGTGACTAAGCACCAGCTTACCTTGCAACAGTTCCCCACACTCAACTGCCCTAACTATGTAGCGCATGTGGCGCCTAGGACTGTTTGATATTCAGATATATCGATAGTTATCGATATGAAAAATAACTAATCGATATATATGTAACTTCATAAAATATAGCCATATCGACTTTTAGATATTATCGAAGTTTTCGGTTTTATCGAAATTTTCTGTATTATCAATCATTTTGGTATTTTATATAATTTTATATTGACAATTTCGATACTATCGATAATTGAGATATCGATATTTCGAAAATACCGAGTAACTGTCTTGAAAAAATATTGATATTAAATTATTATGATATCGAACAGGTCTAGTGACACGGAGAACGAGGAGAGAAGACGGATGTCAATAAGAGAGCGAGCCCGAGAGAGAGTTGTGTGAGAAATGCTGCGCACCAGATACCCACGTAGCGACAAACATCAGGACAGTGGGCGGAGCTTCCCTGGGGACTAGCAGCCCACCGAGCCGCCTCATTGACGGCTGCATATAACTGCGAGATATCGCCACAGTCGTTGCTTAACCGCGTTACACGTCGCGAGTAAAGGCGATATTACATGATACCAGATTCCGCAAGAGCTTGTGCAAGGTCCGCCATAGCGGCAGGTATACGGGCTACTGTGGCACCCGTCACAGTATTTCCCGCCTTGTACGGGCTAATTTCGTACGAGGTTTGGTAATTGGACAAGTCCCATTTTTCGTGGCAGGTTCCACACCGGCTTTCGTACCTGGCCAATCACATTGCCGTTTCAGAGCGTAGGGCGCTCTTCGTGGCCGCTACTTGAAATGAGTTAATGAAGAAACCGAAAAGGGCACCTCCATCTTGATTATACACCCGTGAGGTTGAAACTCTTCCAAATAGATTTTAAATACGACAACGATAAATTATATTGGCGATGATAGCTTTTAATTACTGTTTAAACCGCTCTAAATACTTAAAATATTGCCTACTGTGAGAAAAACTTAATTAAAAAATGTGAGGTATCTAGAGTATTTTAACTCATAATCTGGTGGTACGGTGGTAAAATTGCGACGCCTGACGATAGCATGGAACTTCTGGGCGTGAGTTCGAAATTCCGCCGGACCCAATTATATTTTTTATCATTAAATTATACATGTGGATAATATCCCGGTAGATATATAAAAAAACATATTTTGCAAACCGGTCAGTAATTTTCGTCCAAATTGAAACTAACACTCTCGTATTCTAGTGACTTGACGTCATTTTCAAGAAAATGAATGAAACTATAGTCCATTCCCGATTGGAAGCGACTTATGAAAATCAACCTTTGAAAAAACACTCTAGGCAAAACATGTCAACCTGTTTTTACAATAACCTGTATTCCACAAATATATAACACTGTGGTTAACTTTAGAGTACTGTATTATTGAATAAATGAAACTTTACCTTAATATCTTCTATAACTTGTAATATTTATTTCTTTTTAAATATGAATTAATAACAGCGAGAGCAGCGACGTGTTGGCAACGGCCGGTAAGAAATAGTTCACAGTTAAAATATAATATTGACCTAGTTTTTTTAGTATACTATTTGTAAATTAGACGGTGCCTATTGAAATATTGAAATATTTAGGTAGCCCCGATGGCAACATATCTCATTTTTATAGATTAAAATAACAGCGAAAAATATAGTGAGAAGGCCGTAATGGTACGGTGTTGTTTTATCGAGCTAGAGCAAATTTGAAGCAACTGTCTGCTGGGCGAGGCTTGGCGCTCTCTCTCTCTCTCTGTCTTGTCTCTTTCACACTCGATAAGTTTCACTTCGCTTGTACGAAGTAAAATTGTACATGTTTTCAATTGTAGCATATTTCATACTTATTACAGCAAAATAATGATTTTTGAATTTGTAACTTACAACTGAAAAAGAGATTTTAATTTTGAATATTTTAAAAAATACATTTAGATATAATGGAGGGCAGAAACAAAGTGAAGTTGGCAAACGTGGCGAGCCGTGACATGGCGAGTTGCTTTGTTACCAAACGAAGCGTAAATTATTCTCACTCCGAAAAATACTTCAAAATTACATCACGTTTGTAGACTTTTTTTTAAAACCTACCTAAGCAAGTTACGATGTGATAAATATGTGTTTCTGCAGCAGTAATAAATATACTGTTACAGTGTGTTTCGTTAACCGCTGCGTGTGAAATAGCGTGGAGTGGCTGCTTGGTGACGCTGGATTTGCGTGTGTGCATGATTCCAAATATTTGCTGTGAACTGTTTTTGTGACGAAGTTATTTATTTACGCCCACGTCTGTTTATTTATCACAACGTTGTACCTTTGCCCTGGGTGTTTGAAACACAGTTGTGTAACGTGATTTACCACCAATCCCAACAAAATAACCAAGGCCAGCCCCAATAAATTTCAATAAACCTAATGCACAGTAAATAGCAATAAATATAAATATGAGTGGAATAAAAGTTACGGTGTGCATGTTCACTGCTATATTTTAAGTTTCTATAACAAAAAATGAGCGACACGAGTTGCGTGCTTGATTTTAATGTCGCTTTTTCGTTGGACTGTCTATTACTTCGTTATTCGAACTGAGGCCGTCCTTTTAAAGAAATAATCCAACACATATAAATAACAAAAAGTTATATACTGTAGTTCATTACTCCACAGTTGTAACAGTGTTTAACACAGTCGCGGCAAAATATTAACGTACATTACCTGTAATGTGCTATGCCGTGGAAAACAAATATATTAATGTAACGTAACTGTAAGAACTATCGTTAATTCAGGCATTTTTAAAACGTCATAAAGCTGACCTAAATAATGTTAAAGGCCTAAACTGTGAATATTCGTACGAAATTGTTTCTGAAATAGACCTAAGACAGAATTCTTAGAAAATCTGTAAACAGTAAACAACACATTTGACAGGTATAAAAGTAGAAGTCACATTTCAATGTTTATGTTTAGGTGTAGCGAAAGTATACGAACACATTTTCACACACAATGGCATGTAAACATTGATTTTGACTGATGCTACACGGCAATCACATAGCAATGTTTGTTTACATTTAGCGGAAGGATACGAAACGGGCCTGCAAGTAGATATTTAGCAGGGATCCGAGAAAGTTGCTGCCAATGGGGAATTGACTATAAGCAAATAATGTATGTAAAAGGCGAACAGTAATATAGCAATATTAATATGTGCTATCTGGTTTTTTTTATAGGCCTACGCAAGTTACTAACTGGTAGCAGTTTTATGTATGGGGATCATATTTACTACAAACCACACAATGCGCATCCACCGAGGGTGTCAAATGCTGTAACGGAAATTTCTGTCGTGTAATATGAATCTTCCATGGCGGCTCATATAACGGCCGGTATACCGGCTTGTATAGGCTATTCACGATCAAATGAGCACTTTTGAAAGCCCTGCTTAAGATCTACATGTATGCACGTAGTGTATTATTCCGCCTTATTAACATTAACATTGTCGTGGACCTCCTCACGTTATTCATGTGTCGCTCAAGTCAAACTGTGAAATTATTGGAAAAGTAAATACTTAACAAATCGGCTTATTTTTACACTTCGGTGCATAAAAAAAACCTGAAAGAGAATGAAATAATTTAAGTTATGACAAATGGTTGCCTAACACTTATTATTCGATGTTAAGATACGGAACTACTTCCTAGCCATCGTCACCAACTTGACTGGGCGCATGTCACTCAGGGCGCCCGTTAAACCATGTGCTGGTAGGGCCAGTGACTATTTTCTAAGGTTGATTACAAAAGTCCTCACTTTATCGTGAACAGCCTTGTAAAAGCTTGTACAAGAACCAAGTACGGCTGCAGGTATCGTGTAATATCGGCTTTAACCACAGTTTCGTCGACTTTCTTGACTCACCAACGTAGCGGGAACCCTCAAGCTGGCTCAGTGCGCGCCCAGTGCCATCAAGGTTAACTAAGCCCTTTGGAAATTAATTTTTTGAAACAATGTCGCTGCAACTACCTGCGTACATTTCAACGGGGACATTGGCTGCCATGCGCCCGGAAAAATTGGCCACGACGTGGAGGGAAAATAGTTCCATGTCTTATCCCCTTAAGAGTGGGATCCCCCTCCCCCCCGAGACCAAGGTCATGAAGCGAGGGATCGATACGGGCGACACTAACACGCTCTTCTAGCGCCTCATCGCTCCTACGCGCAAAGCGTGCAGTGTTTCCGCCGTGACGCTGTACTGTGCAAATTTGATCTGCAACAGTGGAGTTTATTACACGTGATGAAAGCCCACGCAGTAAACTACGCCCGTATCTTTGTACTTATCTCTTGCCGCTTAAGGAAATTGCGTAGGCAAGCTTTAAAAATGCTGTATTGACCATTTTCACGAATTTTTTTTCTCCAAGAATACACTTAATATGACAAAAGCAAAATTAATAGGGACACATATAATTGTTTTTTTTTTTTTTTTTGTTATCTTTTCTGACGAAAAGTCATATTTGCAGAAGAATTATTTACCGAGGTACGTGTGTTCCAGGTGTTCCAAAAGAGAATATTTTTATTCTGATATATACTTACATATTCCTTCTTTCACCTTACTTCTTGGAGCTTGTAGGAAGTATTTCTGTTTGCCTATGAATCGGCAGCAACAGATAGCATAATTATGTTAGCGGCGACCAATAGCATCAACTAGTACAACGATGCCGCCTGCTTTGGTGCAAGCTTCTGATCTTCTACAGCACTCGCCACGATTTTTACTTATTTCGCAACACGTCATACTTGAACTAGTATACTCGGGATAATAGGCCTAAGTTAAGGGGCGGCTCCAACTATTTGCAGAAATTCTTCGTTTTCGCATCATCATTTCAGATACATAGTGATCACTGACAGCGTGCGATTATAGAAACTCTACAGTTTACGGGTTGTTTAATAATCATTTTGTGGCTGATATTAATTGTGTGTTATGTGGTTATTGTAAAAAGTCGAGAACATATTTGTATTTTAATAGCTGTTCCCGCGACTTCGGTCGAGTGGACATTATGATTTGTTTGCATATTTTAAAAATAGAAATAGAAAACTGAAATAATGCGCGAATAGTGTCAATCGAAATTTGTACATAACGATTTCTATAATCAAAACAAAAAATATGTTTTAAAGTCTTAAATATTAAGAAATAGAAGTGACAAATATCTTTTTTATGTTTAGATGGAAATTAATGCAGTTCCTGTGACTTCATTCGCGTTAACTTTAGTATTCGTTTACATTTGTTTAAAATAGAAATTTCTCTTCGCTTAAGTTTTACAACCCACCATCGCTTTACTCAGGTTATATGTTTAAAATAGAAATATCGCTTCGATCCGGTTTTATGTAGTTATTAAAATATAGCCAGCCTTCGCTTCGACCATGTTTTATGGAGTTATTGAAATACATACCTATATAATTGGTTTGAAAGATTGTCACTTTTCTTATCGGAAATAGTTTTATCGTCGCGTTAGTGTTGGTTGTTTGATAATATGTTATTTTACTATGTTATTCCAAAAACTAATGTATCTCTTTCTATGATGCGTATTATATAAATGACTATTTAAAAAATATCGTTGTTTCAACAATGCTTTTGCAAAAAAAAAAACCTTTGAAACGAAAAAAAAAAATGAACAAATTAATTAACTTCATAACAGTTTGATATATCAAAATGAAATGAAGAGCAGATTTTAAATAGAAATGAACTCCATAATCTTTGAAAATTATATCAAATATGACTCAGCCGTTTCTGGACAAACATCCAGACAGACATATATAAAAACAAAATTTAAAATAGTTATTTATTCTTCAAGATCGTTTAAATAGCATTTCACGCTTAGATATTGGTATCAATTTTGAACAGACAGATACATCAGTTTTATTTATTGGTATAGATTATTAGGTTCTCAAATTTTTACAAGCAGATAACACAGAATAAATATTACGCTCAAAGATATTAAACAAATCGTAAAATGTAATTTTTATATTATCGCACATAGCCAGTGAATCGAAAATTACGACGCGAAAACGAACACTTTTGAAAGCCCTGCTTAAGAACTACTTGTATGCGCGTTGTGTATTCTTCCACTTGATGTAAAATTAACGTTGCCATGGACCTCATCACATAATTCCTGCGTGGGTCAAGCGAAACTATGAAATTTTTAGAAAAATAAATATCTTACAAATTTTCCGATTATCACACTTCGATGCATTAAAATAAAACAGAAAGCGGAACAAATTATTTAAGTTACAACAAATGTTCACCTTACACTTTTTTATTCGACGTTAAGATATGGAATTACTTTCCCTCCGTCCTTACCAACTTTTCTGAGAGCACGTCACTTAATGCGCCAGTTAAAATATATGCAGATAGGAGCAGCGACATTTTTCCAAGATTGATACCAAAAGTGCTCACTTTATCGTGAACAGCCTTTACCCGCACTTCAACTGCGTTGCAGAGAGTTTGAAATATACCATTTTCAACGAAACTAATAAACGTATTTCCAACGTGCTGGTCTACGAGAAGAACACACTTGAGACGAGGCGTGTTGATTCCTCTCAGAACGTCGCGCACATTGGAAATATATTTTCCTAGCACCCCTTTTTTTTAATAATAAAAAAAAAACAGCTTTTTTAAAGTGCTGTATCTCGAAATATACGAGTCAGATACATACAAAACCACGCAAGGGCCCTGGATTGAACCTTGTCTCACACTCCACCAGTAATAAATGGATAGGGTGGCAGCTTAAAGTCTCATAAGTAGACGTAGCGCAAAAAGAAGGCTGCACGCCAGTTCAGATCCTTGCCCTTAGTGGGGATAGCGCACTTGATATGCGCGTCAGAGTCACCCGTATCGCCTCAAGGGCCGAAAATAGCCCCAGGTACGTTGGCGCCTTAACGTTGAATTCAAAATGTTACGTTAACATTTGTGAGTTCAGAAATAATTATTTTGTCTCATGATTTTTTTTTTTTTTTTTTTTTTTTAGTTCGTATATTTTTAAGGCAAAGCAACATTTTAAGATATTTATATTTTTAGCAATTTTGCAGCTTCACACGAGAAAGTTATAGAGGCAGTGTTGGAGGACATGCGCAGGAAACGATAATAGGTCCACCGCGCCTCTGGTCTGTGTGAGTGCGAGTGATAAGAAGTGACTGCACACCGAGTTGTGCTGAGATGTGTTGAATTGTTCCACAACTATTGCATGCAACACGCCAGGCGGATCCAAGGGAGAAGCTAAAAGGCTTCAGCTCTTTCCTCGGAGCTTCATTTTACACTTGATAAAATGCCATTATTTGCGAAACTAATAATATCACACTGTTTAAAACGTAGTAATAATAAATACCCTTAGTATGGTAACACGAACTTTTATGTTATTTCGACAGCCTACAAACTAAGTACTGACATTTATATTTAAAAGTTGAAACGTACTGGTAAGCATCTACTGATATAGCACGTTCAAGGTTAATCAACTACTTTTGAGATCAACCTTTGAAAAATTCCTCTGCTTCCAACTGCATATATTTTAATGGGTACGTTGACTTGCATTGGTCAAGTAAAGTTGGTAACGACGGGGGAAAATTGAAACCCTTTCAGACCCACTTTAACTTGCGGTTTTACGTGTTGTCAACAAAACAATTTTATGATCCGTTCTGTACTAGAGTCGACACAGCACCTATCTCGTTGCCACAGCCAATGAGCTGTAGACTACATGTTCGGCTGCAGTAACATGAACCAATTACGACTTAGGCCAGTTAAGGCAGTTAGCGAATTATGTACCCACAGGTTATTGACCTTTGTAGCGTGCAGTACAGTCCAAATATTATCTACACGTGCGTAATGTACACAATTGTGTACACTGGGTCTGAATGGGTCAAACGTTTGTGAATACGGAAATTATTTCCCTTACTTCGGTTTTTTTTTTTTCCATTCATACATGTATAATAATCAGCAAATTTGTAGAATGTTAATTTTTATATTTGCCAGTTTCACTTAACTGATGCGTGAATAAAGTAATCAGGCCCATGGCGATGTTAGCTTTACATATGGCAGAAGAAAACACTATGTGGATTCAAGTAGAACTTGCGCAGGTATTTCAAAAGCGCTCAGTTCACCATGGTACATCATATAAGCGTGTGGTTTGAATGTATGCACAGTACACCACCACTCAAATTGCCTACTCCTTAATGAGTTTCTAGATCTGCCACTGGCAACACGAATTGCCACTATGTACTATGCCTCAAATGGAAATTAAAGACGCGATTTTTATAAAGCCTACAGAATGCTATGGTACTAAAGTAGGAATTAACTATCTACTAATAACACTTCTATTTAATATAATTCTTTGAAAACATAAATTGGAATAATTTTAATTGATCTATATAGACAAGGCGTTTTCTTCTCACTTCGATATTTTATTGGTTTTCTGCGTGTGTTACTTTCAGAGAGAAAAAAATTCGGCTTCTTGACACATGTCCGAAATCTAGAAATTAAACTGATGGTGTGGAAATCTGTGCCAGTACTTGAAAGGCGCCATGTGCGTGTTGACGTGACGTGAGCGTACGAATGAACTGCGAAGTGCCTTTTATTGACAAACGCATTTGCAGTTTTACAAAATTTGCAAATCATACCCGCGAATTTCTCTGCATTTATATTCTATTTTACTTGCCCGCATTTTTATGAGAACAGAAAACTTTTATAAAAATATATTGAATATCTTAATAACGTTCAGGAAAAAGGAAATGACGTAGTGAACTAAAAGTAGTAAATATATTTAAATTTAAAATTTGGGACGAATACCTTATAATGTTTGGTGTGAATTTGTAACACGTTTATTTGAGGTCGGTGTATCCAGTTATAATTCATTGGCGCTAAAAAGACTATAGTAGTGAATTTAGCTGGTAAGTTTATTATATTATGTGGTTTTCAAGCTTTTAAAAGGATTATCTAATCGTCTAAACATTTTCCTAGAGTATCTAAAGCAGAAATCTTTTTCAGTTACATCTACAGGATAAGTCCTTTAAAAGAGGTCCCGTGGGACACGTGTGTAAAACCACAGGCAGCCGATGCACTGTGCAGTTATTTGCGTATTATTGCTTTCATACAAAGTAATTCTAGAAATAAAACGTTTTCTAACAAACACATAAATTATAAATAAAAATTTTTCTGTATTTCCTTACCCTCGCTCCGTTGCACAGATGTCCCACGGGACCTCTTTTAAAGGAATAATCCTGTATAAAACTGCAAGACAAAAACGCAGAAGTTATTAATTAATTTCATATGATCACGTGAAATTCTTTTAAAGTGCTGTTAAGGACTAGTTTGCAAACTAACCTGCAATAAAATGTATGAATAGCTAAATGCCAAACTAAACTCGGATGTACATATTGATTTCGGAAGGAAGATAATTTAAACCTCCAACTAACAGAAAAACATTTTGTGCATTAAAAAAAATTAAAAAGTAGTGAAATATCCTAACACAACAAAGAGACACTAGCGGGCACGATCGACCACACATGTAACAAAAAATATTTCCGGGTACCAAGTGATTTGGTCATCAAAGTTAGTCAGCTTTATCGTGTGGCGGAGCAGTCATCAGAGTTGCTGTGCTATAGAGCGCTAAGCTCGAGCGATGGCCGCGCCAAATTTGTTCTCGAATTACACTTCAGCTGTTATCTTAGCGAAGATAGCGACTTGGGCGTGTTGCAGGGAGCGGGTCTGCACGTTTACTGGTCGGCTTTACAAGTGCACGTTCGCTAACGCTGGTCGACTTTACAAGCGCTGCCTTTCATTTCTACCGGCTTGGACCAAAGTTGTAATTGCGAATGTGATAACTAGCGTGTGTGTGTGTGTGTGTGTGTGAGAGGGTGTGGGTTTTCAACTGTGACATCAGCACGACTTGAGTAACTCGTACCGCCGTGCAAAAGGTAACACCAGACTTATATTCTGCTTGTAACATAGACTTAAAAATTTCTGTAGTAGAAGCCAACCTATTAGTCTATATTCCGACAATTTGCATTAGTGTACAATATGCTCTTGATTTCCCTGAAATTGAATCCATAAGACATGCAACTCGGATGAGCCTAAGAACTAAGCAAAATGCCAGGCGATTTGTTCCCAGTGCTGTAAATACATTTCGCCTTTATGTACTACTGCCGAATTTACGCTGTAGGCAAAAATTTCACCTAATTGTGTGAAGTTTTGTACGCAAAGAAAGTTGGCACATTTTTAGAAACAAGCGCTTACGAAAAGTTATTTTCAAGACTTGAGATACCTGTTTACAGCGTGCCTGTGTGCACGTTTAAACAATCCCGTTTGCGTTCAGCCTATCACACTTTTCTTACTTTTATCACATTTGCTCATATGTCAGTAGGTCGCGCTAAAATTGGTTATCCGACAATCTATATTTATCTATTACTGTATAGGCCGTTCACTGTAAAGTGAGCACTTTTAAAGCTCTAGTTACTTTTTTCCTTCAACCAATTTATATCTTTCCACCACTTGTTAATGCAAACCATTCCATGTGAGAAATAAACGCAGTATATACATTCACTATACCCAAAAAACCAAAAGTCCGAGGCCACAATGAAATGTATTGATTGGTTATTAAGTCTGATGAAACAGCTTCAAAAAGTGCTCACTTTACCGTGAACAACCTATAAGAATAGTTTAATCTTTCTAGTATTTAATGATTATATCAGCGAATAAATTTAAAAAAAACACTGATTAAATTTTTTTATAAATATAATTTTTTTATTGTACTTAATTTTACTGAGATTTTTAAAATATTATTATTGTATTAAGAATGAGTATTCAGAAACCATTATATTAGCATGTTTTCTGCACCTTAATATTTTTTATTCATCTTAAGAGTGTACACTTGTCAGAGATTTTCTGGAAATTATGGAAATTGAAGGTTACATTTTAACGTTTTGTTAATGAGAGGTGAGCCTCTCTCGGCTGACTGTGCGAGAAACAGCTCATAATTAGAAAACGGAAAATTTGTGAATTTGTAGGGCTCTCGCTGCTCGCTGCTGGAGGAAGGCAAGCCATGTGCCACTGCTGGCGCTATAAAAATAAAACTGATGACATCGTTCTCGAGTACCGCGCTGTTAAATACCGTTGACGCGACTTCGATTGGCGATGTGCATGCGCGGAGCAGCTCTTGGCTGACCAATGGCTGAGCGCTTAGCACACTCGCCTCCCACCAAAGCGAACCGGATTCGATCCCCGGCCGGGGTCACCGGATTTTTGCATGAGGGAATCGTGCCGCACGATTGACGGACGAAAAAACTGACGGTTGACTGACTGACGGACGGGTGACTGATAGAAGCGACCGATGGTTGTGAGCCAAGCAAGAAATATTTTTAAGTATATTTACAACATATTACTCTATAAAACACACAAAAAGTGCTTGGTAAGCTCAATGTTTATAATATTCGTAAAGTCGACAACACCTGCTTGCTTAAATTCAACCATAGTTTTACACATTCTACGCTAAGACTTTGTGCAATGTACTCTTATTTATTTATGGTGTTACAAAAATATCTTTGGATACTAGTTTCCGAATAATTCCTTGTAGAAACAGATTTTCTTTACAGTACAGTGCAAACAAAAAAAATTACACGATTCCGAGTTGAGTTAAGATGTTTTGGGCGGTGACTAATGGAGATTCTTTTCTCCGAAACCTAGCAACAGAGACTTTGTTTTGCGATTAGCAGTTGTGATTAGCGGATAACAGGAACCTTTCGGTACCACAATTAGATTGTTTTGTAAGTTTTCACAGCTCTTTATATTCCAGGAATATTCCAGATACTGTTGAGGCTTTTCTGTTCATTTCATTATCATCTCTGTTTTAGATACATGCTGATAAAAGCTGCTGTTTTCGTATATTTGTGTTTATGTACATGTACACTACACTACACTAACTCTCCTTAACAGACATTGCTTTCTATGGTACTAATATTTAGGCGGTATGAATAATCATCTGATCGTTGTCTCTGCGAGAGTTTCGGAGAAATTCAGATCCGAAAATTTGCTCATACTTTTTTTTTTTTCATAGAGTGGCTACTCTTAGCAGTGATGTTATTAAATTGGTTTGCTGTCGATCAATGATGACGCTCCCTTGCTAATAATTTATTTAATCCCGTTATGATGTGTCCATGGCCCAGCTTCGTCATACACACCTGAATATGAAGTGTTGCCTGGCAGAGAATTTGAAAGATTGTCGTTGAAAGAACTGGACTTGTTTCTGTCTGGGGTCTCATGCATGTAGTTATGTAAAATACCTTATATTCCATGTCGCGCTGTAAGAAGCCCGCGCCACAAAGATATTGGGATTTTCTACTCTCCTTGGAACTTTCCATTATCTACAACATTCCTACCAGAACCTTATCACACAGAAATTATAAGTAATCAGAAAATTTACATTATCCTTATAACGTTCCCTAATCCATTTTTATTCAGTTAATTCCATCTCTATACGTTAGCGAAAATCATTAACTGTTTTTTTCCCCTACGGCTGGTACCAAGTAAAAGTGGGAGGACCTTTTTTTTTTTTTTTTTTTTTTTTTTAAACAGATGTTTTCGCGAATACGCGTATCTCGGTAAATAAATGTTCTGCAAATACGAATTTTTGTCAGAAAAGATGAAAAACAATTTCCATGCCCCTAATATGTTTACTTTTGTCATATTAAGTGTATTCGTGGAGCAAAAAATTCGTGTCAGGCCGTGTTCTAAGGGCACGTTTTGCTAACAGAATGGTCAAATTACTCGATTTGGTCTGCAAAACAATGGCACATTTTTTTGTAATTTGTGTTTTACTTTTTGTCAAATTCGGAAGTTGCAAACTACCAAATACAAAATACCAAGCCACCGCCTGATTTAAATGTTTAAATACACACATCATGTATATTTGAATAGATGAATTAATATTTCTCATATCAAGTCGCTGAATCATTCTTGAAAGAGGTATTTTATCATGACACAATCATTGTTTAGCAGTAATCTCACATCATGATTTTTTTTTTTATCTTGCAGTGTTTAAATTTGAAACTGCCCTCAGAAAAGTTTTGAGAGTAAATAATTTTTGTTCAAAGACTTACGCATACTGATGTTTTAGTTTTGAAATCATGATATCGCATTTATGACTTATTAACAAAGTCACAGTAAACAACAAATAGCTCACTCTAAATCTGAATCAGCGAGGATTTCAATGATTCAGTCAGTCAACAGTACCTGACTGATTCAGCAGTCACTTCAATGGGGAAAAAATGCCAGATTTCCTTCACTTATTCATTCAGTGACATTTCCCACTGATTCAACAGTCATTGTTTTTTTTTTTACTAATGGATTAGTTAATCAGCACGTAAAATGGCCGCAAACAACGTATATGAAGTGAAAGTAACTACGAATAAACTAACAAATTCCAATACGAGATACTTTATAAAAAGGGTATCGTCTTTCAAAACACCATTTTAATAGGAAATATGAACAGCCAGTCTTTCATTCCGTTTCTAAGCCTTTCATCTCGTTTTCATGTTAACTCCACAACGCTCTGTTTGAACGTTCAAACTTCATATAATGTGGTACGAATTAAACCAAAAACTAAAAGCAAGGCCATACAATTTAAAACTACACCAATGTCTTCCTCCACTTTGTATTAACGTGATTTGGTAGCGCAGATGGTAAGGTAATGTCTTCAAATAAAATGGAAAGGGTGTGTGAGTTCAATCCCGTCCAACTATACGAATATTTTTTTCTTTTTTCAAATTACGGTAAATTGCACAATATAAATAGTAAACTGTCGTAACTATGTTTGTTTCACGTTCTTATTTGGCCAAAAATCAACAAAAAAAAATTTAATTCGCCACTGCAGACGGCCGTCACATATTCTATCAATGAAATTGATTCACCTCAATATTTCAATCAGTGAAATTGTTTCACTGAAACAATCAGTGGTTTTCCACTGATTCTAAGTGGAGCCATTTTCACTGATTCCAGTAACTGAATTCCATTGCGAATCAGTGGTTTTACGACTACTACTACTACTACTACCAGACTTTGAAAACATTCTAAAATAACCACGAAAACAAACGACGTAACGCAATGAGGACTCGAGTAGTCATAGAGCAAGAATGCTGGTGAGATGCATAGACAAAGGGGCGAGATGCGAGTAGAATGGCGTGACGTTATATCTGCGTGAGAACTCTAGTGCTCCTCTCATTACGTGCGGGAGAAACGAGTAGGCCTACTGAATGAATCGCTCGGATAAAAGTACTCGAATACTTTGGTTCGAGATAATAAGATGCTGTCGAGGGGCGGCAAATGCCGATTCCAGGCAAGTAATAACAAAGCAATAAAATACAAAACAATTCTTAGACGTCAACGTAATACGACGTTTACTATACTAAGTACAATTATTTATTAATATCGAATAAAAAAATATTTCAAAATTTTATTATGTAACATAAATGGATCACAAAACACACGGGGATATTTCGAAATCAGTCAAGTACCTATTACGTTTGGAAAATACAATTACGTCTACAAACATTCGAGAACAAGCATGGAACGAACGACGCAATATTTGCTTGAGAAGAGAACTCGAAGACTCGTGCGATACTTGAGTACTGATTGGTTATAGTTCGAGATGTCTCGAGAACTCCTAGGAGACGAATTTTTTCATGTGTTGAACTCGAATACGCCCATCACTATTCTAAAGGCTTATTTTCATTTCTGCCTGTTCTCTGCGTGTTCTACCCCTCCCCCTTTTTACCACCTAGTGGAGTCAATGGGAATTGTGCCACTATATGATTAAAAAAATTAGCAGAGAAATGACGAACTGTTTTGTACAAGGGCATCAAGCTAGCAACAGGCAACCAGCAAAAGAATGTTCTGTTAGTTCATTACAATAATTTTTGTTGTGGCAACAGTCCAGATATTACTGAAGGTATTCTGTTGAGGTACCTATTTGTTCTGTAGCAGGTACAAAATGCTCTGCTGTGCGAACTATATTCATAGTTGCATAGAGCATTACAGACAAAATCACAACAGACAGTTGTGTTGCAGTTACTATCTACGTTAGGAGTGGGATGGAGCTGCGAGTCCAAGGTCAAGAAGCGATGGAGCGATAGGGGCGACACTAACACGTGCGCCTAGTACCTCATCGCTCCTACGTGCAAGGCGTGCAGTGTTTCCGTCGTGACGCAGCACTGTGCAAATATAAATCTGTAACAATGGGTCTTTATTACACGCGATGAAAGTCAACAGATTAAACTACGCCCTTATGTTTGTACTTTTCTCTTGCCGCTCAAGGAAACTGCATGGGAAAGATTTAAAAATTCCCCTCCAAGAATGCACTAAATATGACAAGAGTAACAGTATAAGGGAATAGATAAAGGGTTTTTATCTTTTCTGACAAAAAGTCGCATTTGCAGAACATTTATTTGCCGAAATACGCGTATTCGCGCAAGCAACTAATTCACAGGAAATATTTGAGTCCATCCTCTTCTTAGGTGCCCACAACTGATGCGAACACTCTAGATGGGTTGTTGGTACAGAACTTTGGTTTCTACTACCGTATTTATTCCAGTGTAGAAGTGAACGTGTGTGTTTCGTCTGGAACAGTGGCAGTACATTACTTAGATGAGAATACTATGCTGACACTATATATTTCCACAGTATTCCACTGTATCTTGGTAAACTATGCGTGTGGAATGTTGTCTGCGGTTAGTCAGTGTGCTGTAAAGCTTTCTACGGATCAGCCGTGCGTGGACATGTTACCTGCAGATAAGTGTTGTGCGAGACTGCTGCCTGCTGGTAGCCTAAAGCCTAGAACACACGGACATATTTCTTGTACAAGAAAGTGAAAATAAAGGTGAACAAAAATTGAACAGTAAATTTCGTCCTAGCTAGTATGCACGGAATTGTGTGATCCATGCACACGACATCCAGCTAACGAGCAAGAAAGCACATGGTTGATGCCAAATATGTATGATTTGGAAGCAGGTTTTGGAGTTGTTGGGGTAATCTGTGCATTATCAATAGCACCTACCATGAAAAAGAATAGAATATTTAGTCCAATCAGACATATATCAAGTACTGAATATATACAAATGTAGAAAATGTAAACTCAATCACAGAAAAAAGACAAACCTCTCTATTTTTTTAAATTCATACAGAGAATTATTTACGATTCTGGGACCAATAAACATTTCATCGCATTAGAAACATTAACATATCTGCTTATTGCCAGCATCAACAAAATATGTTTTGTTTACATTCGACTTGTACAATAAAAATGGTGAAAAATAGGAACGTCCCTATATGGCACTAGCTAGTATACAAGCTCTTGTGTGTTCTAGTAACTAGCATACTTGGCGGCCGTTCACACGGTGCAAGTCGGGTGTACAGGAACGTGCTCACTTTCTTGTACAAGAAAGACTCCCGTATGTACTAGGCTTAAGTCGTTTGTGGAAATGTCTGCAATTTTATTGACAGCAAAAGAGGACTATGCATGCTGTTTGTGTTGTGCAATGGCTCACTATTCGCGGGAATGTTATCGGAAATCTTGCTTCGCTGGACAGAAAGCGGAAGGTGACATTCCGTGTACAAGATGTGTTGAAAAATAATATTTGACACTAGGCCCATATTCCGTCATATCTCCAATTTACAAAATGTGCAGATAAGTTGTTCCGTAAACCTGGACCCACAACAACCTGTCGCACCCGTCAGTCGCCCATCCGGCGGTCACGTGATCTTCAACCAATTGCAGCAGGGCTACTTTTTTCCTAACCGCCCATCCGTCAAATATTTACCAAACTGTAACTTTCGACCGATGGACGGATGAGCCACCGTCTTCTGACGACATTCCTTAGTACTAGGACCGGGGGGGGGGGGGGGGGCACTTTTGATCTATCGGACTAACGCATCGATATAAAATTAATTGAAAGGGTTAATCATAGAGGGTTAATTTTTAATCCGATCAATTTTTTAAATGCGATCTTAATCCGATTAAATCGTGTGTTTGATCAAAGGAATTTGATCAAATAAATTTAATGAAAAAATTTGATCAGATTTCTTCGATGAATTTTTTTTTAATTTTGTGTATGGGTCTTGGCTTGAATTGTATTTATTTTTATTAAAATACTAGTTAAATATGTTATTTTGCGTTTCTCTTCTTTTTCACCCGACATCATTGTGTTGTATCTTGAAGAGCTGTAATTTGTGTGTGTGTGTGTGTATGTAAAATGAAGTATTTAAAATGTTTGCTGGAAAATATTAGCTGGTTTCTGTTGGGTGTAGTCGTAGATTCAAGCCAAGGAGGAACAGAGGTCATTTTGTACCTGCCTCTGTAAAGGTATTCGGGGCTCCCTTTAAATGTATCCCCCTGGGATGTCACAAAAGTTGGCCAGCAGGATGCCGTGTCTCCTACACCTACCTTCAATTTAAGCAGCTGGAGTGGACGAAGACTTTAACCAGCTGCCTCGTCCCTTTGCAAAACTTATTCATTCCAGCACATGTTTCTTTCATTTAAGATACTTAGCCTGTTACCACCAATGCTAAGTTATTATTGAAAAAAGTTAGTGACATGAGGTATTAAAAAAATTACAAGATACATACTATTCCTTTTTAACATTTTACTATGAAGTAGTCTTTTCAAAAATGATCCTTAAACCTAAGTATTTACAATATCACACAAAAAATATCCACTTTACAACAAACAATTCATTATTCTCAAATTTATTGTACAAATTAATCACTTTAGGATAAAAACAAGGTTAGTTGACAAAAATCATTATTTTGTCATCAAACAATCATTATTTATACACCCTAAAACACAACCTAACAGATTTATATACAAAAAAACGAACCACAACAAACATTGTGTTTACACATTTTCACATTTATATACAAAAAGCTAGAACAACTATTTAACAAATATAGAGTTTACACATTTTACTATTAAGAAAAAACATTATTTTGTCATCAAATCAAGTTAATATTTACACACACTAAAACACAATTGAAGAGATTTATGTACAACAAACAATCTCCTAAATTATAAAACAATTTTCAGAGCATTATGGTTGATGTCTCTTTCCAAATTATTTACAATCTCTTGAGGGGTTTAAAAAAGACTCTTACTGTGGAGATTTCTTTTGTAGGAGTCATATCCTGTATTTTTTATCAGACACTCACAACACCAGAGGACTGCTTACAACACATTCACATTCAAGTTTCCACTGTGAATTTCTTATTTTTTGACAAGGTGTAAAGATATTGGAGATAGTACTAATCTTGTTAGATAAACAGATGGCAGCATGATTGAATGGTGGGGCGATTTGTAGTTAGTGTAGTCAGCTGCGATTATGATTGTAGACATCTGTAGTCAGCTGCGATGATGTTTGTAGACAGCTGTAGTTAGCTGCGATGAGTGTGGAACAGGAGGTGCGTGTGGTGGTGGCAGATGGACGTCCTTGGCGGTGTGTGGTGCTGGGAGGTCTATAAATTTATTGTGGGGCTGAAATTAATATATGGAGGAAAATTAAAAAAATTGCTCAGGTATTCGATAGTGCCCCCAAGGTAAGGTTGATATTCCTAGTGCCGCAATGTACCGCTTGTCATCCATACCTGACAATGCTACCTTTGTTTCACGTTCGGTGTAGACTTGATGAGCATGCAAACGGAACTGGTATTGGGTCCCCATTACCCTTGTGCAATTTTTGAGGCAATCTCGATAATCCTCGTACCTTAGTGATTGCAATACATTGGGTTTTACACCCTTTGCCTTACGAATACATTGCTCATACGCAACATTGTATGTGTAAAGCTTAGGACATAAACTCACAAAGTGTGTGATTATGCACCCAGCATATTCATCTTTCATTACCCCTATACTGCCTTTTTCTTGTGAGGGAATCCTTGCGGGTTATCGAGCGCATAGTTGGATGTATCAAACTGCACCTTTAAATCTGGGATAATTACATTATAGATATTGTCACAAGCATCAGAATAGATTAGGGAATCGGTGTCACAATAGAGGAGGTGCAAAGCCAGTGGAAGAAATTTTGTACGCATGTACTGATAGTGAAATTCGTACAGAGTTAATTTTAAAAGGTCAAGAATGGCAACATTTTTGTACAAAGATTTGTTGAATGTAACAGAGCTCTTTGACATCTCAATAAGGACCACGTTTTCACAGATAACTGTCGTGCCTTGAATGTCGGACATCCTATCGGCTCTGCAGTCCCATAGATCGTGTCATGCCTCGAAACAAGTCTGATATCCCTTTCCTGGCCGACATTCTGCGAGGTTTTTCCATAAATGGAATTATTCATCAACTTAAAAAAACGATTTTTCTAATGCATTAACAGCCTGGGCACATTTCCCAACGTTAAACTCGAAGCACGGAGCAAAACATGCCTTCTGCTCAAAGCGTAAACACAATGAACAGAGTCAAGTTTGGCACCATACACCAAGTACTGCCTCAGTGTTTCCCTGTGTATGACATATTTCTTACGCGCCACAAGTGTTAACAGAAGTTTCTCATGTGAGCCTTTTAAGGTACGCCATTTTCTGGGCCCAATGGCAATTCAGATATATGACGCTCCTCTGGAAAAGACAGGTCAACTTCCGCGAAAAAACAAGTGTCTCCGTCATTCACCATGATTGCAAAATCACATGAAGAGAACATGTCAGCCTCAGCCCACTCGAACTTACCAATTGGAAGCTTGGATTGCATTGTATGACTGTACAGCCCATTGATATCGAAATAGCATATATATTTCAATGCCACACTGGGGTTGTAGTCCTCACCAGTGTAAACATTGTTGGCTTCTGCATGCCTTTTTGAAACCTGGGTAATGCCACCCCTTACCCCGCATTCTACAAAAAGATAAATGTTAGGATCAGTCAACAGCTCTAGAAGCGAGTGTGTCTTTGACGATAAAGTGTCTCATGAAAGAGACGGAGCTGTGATGTACATGGCGGGGTCAAGACCATAATGAGCCAAACATATGGTCCTGAAATTCTCGAAAACATCAGCCAGCAAACAAGTATTCACACATAAGTAATGAATGGCTTACTGCAGCAAGTTTATGCAGTTGAATGCCTCCTATACAGTTTGGGCATTAGTGTAATCCTCATCGCTAATGCCTTCGCCTCTCATCACATTATGAAATGCGTCCTTTGGTGGGAATGACTTGCACATCAGACTGCCTGGTGACTTAAAAAATTCATAAGGAAAAACTCCCTTTTGTTTTGCCAATTCGAACTTGGTGTTGTCTGGAAACATCGAGCGGATGATACTCAATTGCACAGGTATTAAATTACCTGCCAAAGTTTCCATAGAGGCGCTTATAAATTCTAATGAATCAATAAATCATAACTTGAAATATTACACCAAGCCATTGCAATCAACCCCACTGGGAATCCGTTTTGTGATACATTTGTATTTTTCAAGGATCATTCCAATCACTTGAATTTTTCCAGGTTTTTCAATTACCACGGATTTGTCGTGTAATGTTATGTGACGTTCAGCCAAGGGCTTTATAAGAAAGTGAGCAGCATAATTCTGCAGGTTATGGAAAACAGCGACAAGTTGTCATTTGGGCAGTCTGAAATTTAAGTTGCACTTATTATGTGCGAAGCCTCTGATTTCGCCCATCAGATGGCCTTGGTCGACCACAAAATCATCTGTGCCCAGCAGTTCTTTACAAATGGAGAACTTTTCTGAGCCACCAACCTAGCTTCATCAGCAGGGTTTTTTTTTTTGCTTCATCAGAACAATGGCGCTGTAAATTCCTACAACCCACTTTGTAAGTTCAACTAATTTATCAACTAATTGTTACACACAATCAGTACCCACAAACTCGAAATACTGAGATAAAGCCAGATTGTATGAACAACCATCATAATGCTACAAACATATGGAACATGTTGGTTGATGGTAGTTATATTACTTGTTTCATCATTATTCAAACAAGTGGACATGGGTTTCAGGCAACTTTCTACGTCGCAATAAGCGACGAAACCCTATCTCTGCTGTTTACTGTAATCTTCAAATTCCAAGTACTTGTCGTTCCGAGTAGGGGAAAGTACTGCAAACAGATTTTTGTTGCTGGCAAATAATATTGTGACTTGCTAGTTTCTCCTCAGTTTGGAAATACTGAAGACGACAATCGCAAATCAGTTTTCTGCACTTCTTCTTACTCAGCTGATTACCAACCAGATTTGGCAAATTTCTAATACAGACAAAATGGAAATGAGCAGCATTTTCACTTGTGCGAATTGCGAAAATATTCACATGTTTGTCATGGCATACATGAGAAATACACATGGGTACTACAAGCCCACCTTTTTCGCAAGTTTCATCAATTATCTTGCTATCTTTGTCTACCACACAGTAGACATTGAGAGAAATAGAATTGTTCTCCTCAAACTTTCGAATATCCTGTATGATTACAGGTGTCGACAGACCTTCGATATTCAAAACCTCGTGAGGTTTTGGATATGAAGTAGTTCTCTCGGAATGTCATGTGACAGGAAACTAAGGTGCTATAATGGCATAGTGTAAGCACAGTCCCTCTGGGCCGTCTACATCGACACAAGCAAGACAATTGGAAATAAATTTGGGCAGTTTACTGTGTGCAGCACCGACAGCGAATGGCCGATATTGGCTCACATATACATCCAGGTACATCAACATTTGCATACTCCAGCTAGAACCATGCACACTAAACTCTCAAGTCAGTTTGTCAGATAAGGAACGATATCTTCATCATAGATTAAACGCACATCAGATGAATGGAGGACAGAGAGTGCTTTGCTTTGAAAAAAAATAAATCTCTGTAATGCCTTCCTCCACGGTGAGGGATTTCAAGTACATATCCACTACAGAAACAGATAATTTAATTGGCCGGAATGATGCAAGCTTAATAAAGGGGCTATACATCTCTGGAAAAAATGAGAAAAAACAGCATCAGATTCCAATTGAACATTATGTATCCATGCATCATTTACTTCCCGTGAACACCGTAGCCAATTGCTGGTATGTCAGGTCTGAGGCTTGGGAATCAGAAAAGGAATTATTTTCCGGCTCCCTTGGCAAAATGTATCTAATCGAATCGAATGTCGGTTGCAAAATGGCTGGAGCCCTCTCCGAATCACAAGAATCTTCTGAGTCTGATAGAAATAAGTCGTCATTCAAAACATCAACCTTCTCATATTTGGGGGAAGCGGACATGTTTTGACCTTTCACTGTAAACGATCACTCCGTAAGCGAATCCGTGCTCAAATCGCTTAAGTAGAGATTGCCCTCCAATAGATTAACTCGTGTCTGCTTAGGCGAAAGGACACTGTCTCGACAGCTTGTTTATCTTTCTGTTTGCGATTCCTAATCGGAATCACTTATGTAAATATCTTCAAGCAAGATGTCAATACTGGATTGCTTATGCTCACCCATGTTCACCTAACTAAATACTTTCTTTAGTTTCCTCGATATAAAAATTGCAATACCACAATAAATTAAATTGAATTGACCCCCTTGTTCTGAAAAAAAAAAAGAAAATGCTCTTAATAACTTACACACACATATACAAAATAAATGAAAACATAATTTTACTATCAACATCCTAGACAAAAGGACAAAGAGATTTTCTAAATTTTAAATTTTATGTTTGTTGGTGAAATATAGGAGCAAGAGCTGTGACAAAAAATTTAGCATGTTCAAAATACTTTAAACATGGACAAGCGGCAGTTAGTTACCAGGCGAGGAGAAACGAAACCCAGTAGAAAATAGATGGACCAAGGTCTCGTCCACCCGACAGGCCGCGTGCACGGTGAGGGTGAACTGTGAATGACACAAATGTGGAACAAACCAGGCTGGTCCACACGCGGAGCTGACTAGTACAATAAGCTGCCGCTAGCATTTGGGGGTGCGCCACCATACAGTATCTCTTCCCCTCCCATGCCCGCCCAACCACCCCCCGCCCCAACTCGACATTCTCCCATTCCTCTCCAACGACTCATTGTGTAGACCCTGCAGGCATCTCTGCATAGTGCTGAGGGATGGGAAAAGGAGAAACTTGACACCTCCCCTCGAGCCCCGCACGACATCCTACCCCTTCTCCACTGACATGCACAGCCTGTGGGCTCGCATGCACACGAGCAGGAGGGAGACTGGGCACTTCCCCTCCTGCTCTATCCCTCCACCATGCCTCTCCAATGCAAAATTTCAACTCAAGTATCCCGCCTCCAGTATAGAATTGTCCGTGCTTTGCGACCTGTCTCTCCCTTGTCTTCTTTCAAAAGATTTTTTTTCTACCCAGATGCATGGCTTTCGTTTAGAATATAACAGTAAAATTTAAATTCATGCAATTAAATTTCAGTTTAAGTCCAGTTTAGATGTAATTTTTTTTGTGAGAAAAAACTTTAAATTTTAAAATGCCCTATTTTTAGATTTTTGAATCTTACACCATAAAAAACATTTATTAAATATTATATAGTGAAATCACTTACACAGTTAAAAACTTTTAAGTAGTGATACATAACCAAACATTTATTAATTTAACACCGTTAAAATTAAAGTCATTTTACACCATCAAAAAATTCAAATTAGTTCACTGCCAATACATTGTAATGAATTTTCGAAAATAAGTTTAATAATGAGAGCCTTAGCAAGGGGAATTACTCTGTTACACTCAAAGGTTTTAAAAGATTTGTCTAAAATTCAAACATTTGACACTATAAAACTAAACATGCTATATACTTTATAACTGCACAAACCTAATTACACACTTAAGTAATTTAACACTCTTACAACTATACAAACCTATATACTCGTATTTTAGAAGTAAAATTTTCTGAAAAATAAAAAATACTTGAAACATCTCTTTCTCTCTCTCTCTCTCTCTCTCTCTCTCTCTGTCATACACTCTCACTCACACCATCCTAAGCAAAATTTCTCAAAGTTCTTAGCAATACATTCTAGATGATTTTCACATACTTAGCGAATATTTGAACAGTGAAAAGAGGAGTAGGTATGTGTTATTGAAACAACCTTATTCCACATAGTGCAACATGCTACTACTGGTGGTTCACCTGTCCTCTCAACTCTGCTAAATAAACTCAAACTTACATAAATAATTTCATCTGGAATTAAATTTTATCACATTTCCCCTGCATTCACACGTTCAGTCAATCACACACTCTCCCTAAAAACACCCAATTATAGCCAAAACCCATCCTTAAACATCCACCCTTAAAAACCATTAAACACCCTTAAAATCATAATATACTTAACTTAAATATTCTTAAGTGTGAAACCATTTCATTCAATTTGATAAAACATATACTGTTTCCAAACACTTGTTTTACAATTTTAAAGATCAATTGTTCAATTTGATAAAAATTGCTGCTATGTTTTAACAATTTTGTTAAAAGTTTAACGAAATTCATACAATTTACTCAAACTTTAAAGAAAATGCGAAAAATTTTAAACGAAATACTTAAAACACTAACTTTTTTTATATTTATAATTATTTGCTTCCTTAAACTGTTGTAGTGAATATAGTGTCTGTTGAAGGAGACCCAAACCCAGGTCAGTACCCCGGCAGCCTAGTAAGAGGTCGAGCAATCGCAGTTCTAAGCTAGTTCTGCAGATAACTTCTCTGGCAGGCAAGGAGGGTTCCTTTCACCATCGCAGCAGTGGCTAGGAACCAATGGGCGAGCGGGCCCCTTGGTTGCAAAGCCCTGCTGTGGAATAGATATGCATAAGTAAGCTGCAAGAGGGCGGCCGATGCCCTGGACCTAGGCACCCTAGTACCATGGACTGGTTCACAGGCTATCCGAGCACGAGAGGGTGGGAGATGTTATCTCCATGAAGTCACAGGAGCACTTGAGCTCCATAGATGGGAAGTGCTATTTATACCCTCACCACCCTGCCTTGTCGCAAAAATTAAAATAACGCTATTTGCTTGAAATGGATATAAAATAGACAAATGGCATGTTTTAAGATGTTTTAGTAAAATTTTAATGTATTTCGAAGCAAATTAAAAGTATTTAACACTATTTTTTTTTAAATTTAGCATAGATGTGGTGTATTTTAGCTTTTATATCTGAATTTAACTGAATCCTACTTTTTGCTATCATTTATTTCTAATTTTATATTATTAATTTATTTATCCTTTTAGTTAATATGGCTAATGATTACTGACTTACAAATGAGCTAATATCATACAAAACCTCGCCTGGAATAGTAACCAGAATCTTTATATTACAATCATATCTACCCAGCATTGAAAGTGAGAAATTAGATTACAATTGTACATGATCTAAGCGAGATTTGAATCCAGTTTATATGAACCATGTCTTAGCTGGGAATCGAACACACAAATTGTATATTACAATTTACCATGCCTTATCCGGGATTCGAACCCAGAGCCGCCAACTAATGCCTAATCAGATAACTCTATGGAGGCAGGCAACATTTAGCAAGTCATTTTACATATTTATAATTTTTTCAGCAGATATTTCTTTTTGTTAGATTCAAATATATTGTTAGTTGAATAGTATTTTTGGTGAACTAATTGTCTGATTTATTTTTTCTTTGCAAGACTCTTTCTTGTTAATGCAACAGACTTTTAATAGAAGATTCTGAGAATCTCTCTCTCTCTCTTTTTCGTTCTCTCTGTTGGAGACAAATTAATTTCTTTTCCCTCTCTCTGGGGAGAATTTTTTTTTTTTTTTTTTACTAAAACAAGTTCACTTTTAATAAGGACAGGTTAAATAAATGTTAAGAAATATTTTCATTTTAAAACATTAATTTATTTACAAAATATATACAAACACTACCTGTTAAAAAATAAGCATATATATACATATATATGTGTGTGTATGTGTTAAACTACATAGTGTTCCAAAACACACAGGGTAGTACAGATTGCTCCAAAACATACACAAGTAACTACCGGATGATATGAAACATTTTAACACTACCAAGTAGAATTGGTTCCAAACATTTCCATGCTAAACAATCACAAGTGAATTCACAAAATATTTACAACATTTTTTAACACTAGCAAATACAGGATGGCACACAAATCATTAAAAAAATTCAGGTAGATCCAAAACGTTATGTATATCAATTACACCTTGCTACAAAACAACTACAGGATAACACAAAACAATTAAAACTGGCAAAATAAATACATAATTTTTCTTTAAAACAAATTTTTTATATACTGTTAGCAACTTCTGTGAACAAAGTTTTCATCCATTTTCATAAAATTGGATCCTGATCCCCTTCTTGACCTCTGCTTTCATGGAGTGAGCATTTCTCACACCCTGGTTTTAATCTATCTGTACACAAACATCATTAAAAGTAGGGACATGTAAAACAATACTTTCAACCAATTCGTGATATGAATCAACATATCGAGAGTACACATCTTCAGTTCTAGACTGAAGAGGTGTGTTTGCAGTCATATGAAACACTGGACATTTCTTATTGTCACCACACTTGAGTCCGTGACTCTTTTTGTCTCCTAGAGGAAAGCAAATTACTTTAAATTGAAAAACATTGTTCACAGGTTTATTAAATTCCCGCAAAAATCTGTTGCACCATAGGGTATAAGTTACATTGGACTTTCCTTGTTTGAGACTGACATAATGATTTGTAGGATTAAAATATGTAATGTTGCTACTATGACATCCAACACTCGACTGAGAAGATTTGGCAAGGAACAATGTATGTATATTGATAAATTCACTCTCTAAATTTACATGTTGAAATGTGTTTTAGGGATAAATTTTATTTTTGTTAATTTTATTGCTCGATGTATGTAACATTTCGATTAATTACACCCTGTATGAGACATGTAACCAAACTTGTTTTTGCTATAATGATATATAGTATGAAGATTATTATCACTTTCTTCGAAATACTGATAAGGCAATACAGTGTCTGTATTATAAACAAGATGTTTCAAGTGTTTTTCTTTCTCACAATATGAAGATACAATGTGTTCGCCCTCAAGTGTACACTTATGATCTACTCTGTGCAGTGTGTACTATTTTACAAAACATTCAGAACTATTGCAGTTAGTTAAAGTGGTACCACAAGTATTTGGTTTACTACATGCTGTAAAAGCTTGAGAGAAATATGTACATTTGAAATGAATGCCTGACACACATTTCCTTAACTAAAAAATGTATGTTACAGAATGCAAACCTCTAGTAAAAATGCATGCTTGTATTTCATTGGGATCATTATTCTGAATTAGCCACTTCACACACATATACATTACACATCGATGGAAAAACTAATCCTCCTTGTCCGAAAATTATGTTGTGGACGTCCCCATCGCAGGTCTCCTTCCATGGAATGGTGATTCCTTGGTGAGGTCAGGTGAGCTGGTAGTCGATTACTCCATGTCCCCATTCTCTTCAATCTCATCGCTAAGACTGGCAATCATGAAATCTTCTAATGTTGAAGGCAAGTCACTGTTGGAGCGAAGATATCTCATAGCACAATCATTGAATACTATTCCTTCACCAAAGTGAATGCTGAGACTGTTGTCTAAAGTGTAGCACTAATGTGCTATATTGTTGCAGACTAACTTGTAGAATACCACCATACTGTTTAAAAAACACTTTTCTCTATCCAATTTGTAGGACCGGTTATATGTCTGTAGGGTTGAAGATCCTAGCCGTGACTGACGATTTTATATTAGGCACAATACTTTATATAGTATGCCAGATGTTCTTGCTTTGAAAAACATATATTGAAACATTCCACAGGGAGAAGTTAATTGTTGGTCACCAATGTATGTATAATATTGCTTGTTGCATTGTTCTGTCCAAACTGTAGAAAGAGAACAGCAACTACACTCCTTCTGCATAATGTATTTGATTTTCTTGTAAGACTTGCGTTTGGTGATGCATCCACTGCGAGCTTCAAATTCTAGTTTACCTTCGTTACAAGGTAGCTTGCTGTATCTGTAGTGGACTATCTTCATCTTCAATTCGAAACCACACTCGCTTGAATCCTGGAGTAACACTAGCATACTGAAGTGATGAGTTGAACCTCTCCATCGTAACTGAAGCTCTGGCGTATGAAGATCTTTTTATATAGACAGATGTCCTTCCAGTTAAAATTAGTTCTTCACTGACAATTTTGTTAGATCAAATTTACAGACACAAATAATGCTGTTCCAATCCTCACAGTCTCACATTCCACATGGCACTCATAGAAGTGCACTACTGCCTTGTATTTGTGTGATGTGTTCCTTATTATTACATGTTACAGTCCATATGTTTGTGGTGGTGTCGTAAAACAATCTAATTAATTTATATCTTATTTGATGTCAACTTAGTTCTTTGGTTATTTCTATACTGCATTTTTTAAAACATTGGTCCCAAGAAGAACAGAGCATTTCGCTGTCAGGCTGCATATTAAAAACAGTACAGTCTTCTTCTTCATCACTCACCACTCGTTCCGCATACAGGCCCTTCTCCGAAACTTTTTGCGAAATTCCAATGCTCATTTCTATTACACATCTGTGTTTTAAAGTATATGTTGCCTAGAGACTGGAACCATACTTTCTTGTGTCCTCGAAAAATATTGAAGTACATCTTCTCTGGGTCGAATTTATCCATTTTTTCGAAATCTTATGCTACCTAGAACAAACAATTTATTCGAAAAATTAATATCTCTACACATGGGTAGGATATTGTTAAAAATATTCTCTTAATGCTTCGCTTTTACATTGTGAGCAGAATGTTTTCTCTTCACAGTGATTTGTATTATAGCGTTTGACTATTGAATTAATACTCGAACAGTCATGGTATCTTCTGATATTTATTACTTCTACATTTGTTAAAGTTTTTGAAACTTCCTTCTGCTATTTTTACAAGTATGTATATGGGATAGTCTTCGAGTAAAGCATCATTTATATATTGAAAACTTTTTTTGTAAGCTATGTCACCAGAGTCCCATTTCAGGTTATGTATCTGGTAAGTCTGTTCCCGAAACATAATTTTAACTTCAGGTTTTAAACTGTACCAAGGCTGGGAGACTTAAAGTATAGTACCTTAGAGTCATTAGCATCGGTTGCATAATAAATGGCAAGCTCCTTAATTACAAAGGAGTTGTCTTGATAGTTTTCGAAGCCCTGAGCGTAGTACATCACTTTTATGTTATTTATTTATACACTATTTACAAAAAAAGTACCTCTCTCTTAAATGAAATTTTATGAGATGACAGTGCTCGCCTCGGAATCTACTTCATCGACTCCAGAATCGTCAATTACTATATTGGGAATAATTATAGCTTCAAGTAGCTGTTCCAGTCTGCATGAAATACAATCCCTCTGCATATGCTGTATGTTCCCATCATTAGCAAAAGCAGGCATACCATAAGGACAGTCTTCACATGGCAAATAGGACACAATATCCTTATCAGCTTTTAAATGTTCAGCCAGAAACTGATACACTAATTTTATTTAGTGACCCACAAAACAAATTATAAATTTTTTGGCAACACTCGCAGTTGGGAACACTCAAGACTCAACAAAGTTTTCACCTTCCCATAAGCTAAAATTGCATTGAATGTTTCAATGCATTCAGGGTCAAAATTGTCTCACCAGTGACCTTGATGCATTGTACCTGATGCAGAGATGCAATGACTTGTAGATTCTATGTTGATGATGATCTAGATGTAGCGAAGTTTTAGTAGACATTGTAGACATCTGGCATCGTTCTCGGTGTGGATGCCTGGAGCTGTAGTAGACATGATGGACGCCAGTTGTTGTGGATGCCTGGCATCGTTCTCTGTGTGGACGACTGGAGCTGTAGTAGACGTGATGGACGCCTGTTGTAGTGGACGCCTGGCGTCGTTCACATTATCAATGCTTGCTGTTAATGTCGATACTTCCCGGATGCCTGTAATAGAAGCCTGGCATTGTTATCTGTGCTACTGCAATGCTAACATATGCATATGCACACAAAGTGATCTTAGCAGATGCTGAGTTAAGACTGAGAAAAAATTAATTTATCCCTCCTTATATACTGTAAGGATTCAAAATTGCTGCTACTTTTCCTTAAATTTATAAGAATTGGTATATTTTACTAAAAAAGTAAGAATAACATAAAATATCGCTATATTCCAACTACGAATAACATGATTTCCACCTTTTTTTAACATACTTTTTCGATAAATTCATGTCGGAAACTGTTAAAATATTAAATAAATTTAACTATATACATTTTATGTTACATGGAATATATTTTGCCATTGGAAAGATTTTTGTTAGACATAAAAAGAGAGGGAACACGTTGGTTGAGTGCTTAGCATGCTCACCTCCCCGGGTGGGTTGCAATATAAAAACAAAATATTAACAACGTGTGGATGTCGTGTTAGATGTTGCTATTGATATAGGGGTTTTATCTGACATTTTTCTCGTTTCTGTAGTCACATGCGATCCATTCCAGCGCTTCTCCCTTCTCGCCTTGTTACCCCTCATCGGCTCTCGAGATCTCGTTAAAAGAGATGGGTAATTCTCTTCCAATATTTTCTCTCTCCTATAAAAATTAATATACATCGAATTGATAGTAAAAAAACATTTCTTAATATGTGAAATATCTTGTTTGAATACTTGTAAAAAAACTGTTCTGTTTTAACGAGTGAATAAAGTAAGTCTTGTATTTCTGTATGTTTTTTTATTTACAAGTTTCCTGGAATATTGTTAAAAGTTGAAGTTTGAATTTTTAAAAAAACTGGGGCTTATATTGGGAACATTATTTCAGGGAGTTGTAATTTTTTTCATTTCACTACTCATATAGTCAACCTGTTGCATAAGGTTGAAACGACAGCGAGTCAGGCGAAATCTCTCGGGGTACACATTCAGAGAGCTACGGGCCAGCGATCCGAAGCAGGTAAGGCAACACTAGAAAAACATGTTCTGAATACTGCAGCGGGGGAGGGGTGCATAGCTGTGAAACAGATACTGTAGGGGCGCCAACTCACGAAAAAATACGAAAAAGCTTTCTCAGAGCTAAAGCTGGGGTGTGTAAAACAGGTTTTTGCGAACACCAGGCTCGATCGACAGCGGAGCTATTTAGAAAACTAGAATTTCAAGGCAAGTCACCTTCGATTCTAGGGGTTCTTGAACTCGGAACATGTTCCTCTGGGCAAGGGGTGGACGGTAGGGAATGCCTACAGGCGAGCAGGGGGAGGGGGTGGCTGTAAGGAAACAGTACTCCGATCTGAACCCAACTAGGCAGTTGTCGCCATCTCTAGTCAGTTTCGAAAAATGACAGTTTGCGAGAAGATGGATGAATAACCCCCCAGGGCTCACAGACACAGCTAGGGGGAGGGGGTATAGGGGGTGGCTAGAATCCTGGACTCGGGCTGGTTCTGAGGGGTGGAGGTGGGAGGGGGTGGCTATAAGCAGGCAGCCCCCGATCTGAATGCAACTAGGCAGTTGATGCCATCTTGTTACATTGCCAAAAAATTGACAATCGAGAGCAGCCTGGGGTAGCAGCTGGGTGAGGGGAGGCAGATGGGAGGGGTGGCTACAAGCAGGTAGGTCCTCGATCTGAAGCTCTCTGGACACTCGGCGCCATCTTTATTTGGTCATCAACTCTTGGACTAGACAGATATTTACCTCACCAGCTCTCTATCTCTCTCGTGTCATCACCACACCTCTAGAAACTTGGCAAATTTATGAGGTTACGATCGCGAGTAACCGCAACTACAGACTAGCGACCATCACACCTACCTTCATCTCTAGTGCTAGCAGCGATTTTCGTTAATCGATATTATTTGCTGTGGGGTTCAGATCTCGTTCACAGTATTTGTAAACTATAGTGTAAAATATATTTTTTTAATTTATCGGAAAATATAAATTTTCGTGTGTTAAGTCAATATTGCGATAAGATTTTCAAATCACATTTCTGAGCTCGGTCTACGATTTGTGTTAACAAATTCAATGAATTTCATAAACATTCAAATAAATTTCCCTTCATTTACGAGTTTTATCGTAATTTAAACACAGTTGCCTATTGGACATGCTACACGTATCTACTCACAGCTCGACATAAGTGCTACTCATTAATACATCTAATGGACTTATTCTAATATAATTTCAGGTATGTGATTGTGTCTGGTTTAAATCGTATTCAGAGTTTTTTTGCCGTAAGATATCATTCACCAGGCTGTATTGTATCAGGTACATGTAATTTGTATGTGTAAACTTGTTAATGTGTTTAGGAAGACTGTCGTTTAGTTAAAGTAATTTATAAGAAATTTTGTAGCAGATCGTTAATTCCACACTCTCGTAAATTGTGTTATACTTCTCTCTCGTTTAAATTATATTTCTAAGCTCAACACTCACGTGACATTTAATTCCATACTGGAGTAATTCCACTTATTATTCTCTTAGTCTTTTGAAATTTGCTATTATATGCATGCAATTTATTCATACATAGAACACTCTTATATTCTCTCTTGCGTTAAATATATTCGTAAAAATCGCATATCTACTACCACCATCCCTTCAAAAACATCAAAATTAGAAGAAAAAAAAATACACTAAGCACACTCTTGCACTCAACTCAACACCTATATAACATATTGCAACCCACTACTCTGGCCAGTGGCATCCAGGACACCATACCGTCAACATTGTACAGAGCTCCTGCTACCCCCTCCCCCATCCAAAAATAAAGAAAATAAAGTATACCCAAACACAAAAAAAAATCATCAAATAAATTTGATGAAACTATTTCATCAAATTTATTTGATCAAATATCTTTGATCAATCATACCCGATTAATCGGATTAAGAATTAACACCATCGGATTAAAATGTTTTAATCGGATTAATATAGGATTAAAATGTAACACTTTTTTGATTAATTGTTTTGATTAATTTGACAAACAAGGTTAAGCCAGTTAATCAAAAGTGGGGTGGAACCCCCCCCCCCCCACCCGGCACTGCTCCTTCCTTAGACGTGACTTTGAAATAAAATGCAAGGTGGCCCATTTGTGTTTATTTATATTTGGTAGTAAATTAAGGAATTAAAAATCTTAAATATATATATATATATATATATATACATATTCTTATCACGTGAAAATATTATTTCCCCAAACATTTCTCTCTTTAATATTGCTGGGAGAAGAAGGTAAATTAAGCAAACACACCACACTGGTTATGTGCGACCCACACTCGCGGTGAGGGGAGCTGAAGAGACACTGAGATGTCAACAAAACGACCTACGCCAGAAATATGGACGGAGGGGGCAGCAATATATATAGAGCCGCTGGACGCGCGCTCACCCCCACTCTACGACCCACTCTCAGACTCTTCGGCCAATTGTCGGCTTGTGTGGAGCCGACTACAACACACGACTTCCGATTTGCCACCAACGCGAGGCGTCGCTGGACCGCAGTCTTCCCATGTCAGGAGACGTGCTCGGTCAGCACCACATCTCCACTAATCGACATCGGGACGGAGGAGCTCCGTTCGATTTGTATCGAATTCAGTTGTATTATAAATTTCATGTAAGTGGGGTAAATTTTGACAGTTCTAGAAAAGTAGCACGGCCACAACGTATCCTTCCATCGCAGCTGTTTTGCCACTGAAGCAAAAGACGTTTGTAAACGAATGTTTTCAGTCCAATGCACACTTGCACTTTCCTCATTCCTCGTGTTCCCTGTCATCGCAAGCACCGAAAGTCTGACCGACGTTAGCTAACTTCCGTCCAGTAATTAATGAATTATATTATAGCTAGGTTGGAATTCAACCCCATTATATTTTTTGATTACAAAGTTAAATTAGTCGGGGTTCTGTTTATCTTATTTTTAAGGAAAAAGGAAAAAGTTTTTGAGGGGGGTTTTATGTAGTTTAACGTCTTTCGTGAGACAGCATTATTTTGATGTGCGTACGAGTGTGTGATATTTTGAGTTGCATATTTTTTCGATAAAGTGGTAGAACCTTTTGCTCATATGGTAATATCTTTTAAATTATTTAACTTCGAAAATTTTAACTTAAATGAAAAAACAAAACACGATACATACGTTGTTGTTTGTATTATATATATATATATATATATATATATATATATATATATATATATATATACAAACACATATACACACACACTTTGACCCCGAAGTTAACCTTACACTCGTTGAATTTACGATACAGACAAATAAACAAATATTATTCACCCGCTACAAAAGTGTGAAAAGTGCGGCTTTCTCAGGCCGCGCATTGCAGAATCATTCAACAAAATCAACACTACGCACGTTTCCTGAAACCGAAAAACTTAAAACCCACACACGTAAATTATATTCGTGTCACTTGATTGCGGACTGCGGTAAGGAAAATGGCGGAGCGATCAGTTTTAACGAAACGGTAATCATGTGTCGATTAATGTTACATTTCACTCAAGTAAACGCACTACAACGGTACCTACAACCAACTATGCTTGAAAACTGCAAATATATAAATAATTAACCACCAATTAAATATTCCGGCAACACCAACAAGATATTCGTATATTAAACACGATTATAAAAAGGCACACACACAACGGCTTCACTGAGCTGGAAACTTGAAACATAAACATGGCTAGCCATTGACTGGAAACGTTTACTATACGTATGTGTCGACATACTCTGTCATAAATGCTAAACGCTTTTTAAAGTCCAGTCACTAATAGCCAAGAAAATTTAATATTGCTTTAGAAACATAGTTTAAACCATAAATGTTGTAAGTATAGTTAAGATTTTAACTAACAACTTTTAATTCCCCGTACTATTTTCTTCCAAAGCCATCATCAAAATAGCCAACTTAACAACACGGATCCCGCAGCAGTTCATAAGCTGATACAATACTTTACGAACGAAAGCATTTTCTGTTTACATTGTGTGTAGGTTGGTGACATTGTCTGTCAGATTTTACCCACTTATATGAAATGGACGAAAGATGTCCATTCAGTAGGGTGCAAGATTGAGTAGCTAGGGAAGTTACGAAGTTAGGCTAAGGATATATTTGAGAGATCAGCCTAATTATTGGAAGTAAACGCAGATCCAGTAAATAATCAATATTTTTAATATAACCCATTGTGAAGAATTAATATAAAATAAATAGCTTATTTTTGTAATAGTTTGTGTTCCTAATTTCTATTAAATAGTACGTCACCCACAGTTAGTCATTGTGATTTTAGCATTCAGTATAAGTGCAGAGTTGGAGAAAGAAAATTAATAGTAAAGTAAAGTGTTGCTCATTGGAGTAGAAGCAAGGGCAAGTTTGGTGGCCTTAGGTCAGCCAGGCTTGGTGGAGTCACCAGCCTTATATTTTTCGAAGTTCATGTTAACCTGCCATAACTTGGAAAGCAGTAGTAAGTATTGAGGGCTGACTAGGCACACGTAACAATATGTATTCCCAAACAAAATACATCTCCATCTAAAAAAGATCACGATGTTATGTTGTCACACTGAAATTTTGCCGCACAGAAAGATCGACGGACGACGGATTGTTGTGAGACCACTTGTGTAAAGGCTGTTCGCGATAAAGTGAGCACTTATGAAATCAAGCTTAGAAAAAAGTCACTGCTCCTACCTGCATATACTTAAACAGCCGCGCTGAGTGACATGCGCCCAGTAAGTTGGTAATGATGGAGGGGAAAGTAGTTCCATATCTCAACATCGAATAAAAAGTGTTAGGCAACAATTTTTGATCACTTAAATTATTTATTTTGTGTTCTGTTTATTCTTTAATACGTCGAAGTGTAAAAATGAGCAGATTTAATGGATATCTACTTTTCAAATAATCTCACAGTTTCACTCGACCGAGGAATGAATAAAGTGACGAGGCCCATGACAATGTTATTCATACATAACGCGGAAGATTACGAAACGTGCATACAAGTAGATTTTAGGCAGTGTGTCAAAAGTTTCTCATTTGACCGTGAATAGCCTATAGACGAACATCTGTATATATCGTATACGTCATTGTATTCCCTACCAATCTCACGCTCTAACTTCGTGCGGTCTTCAGCACACATTGTACTCCCTACCAATCTCACGCTCTAACTTCGTGCGGTCTTCAGCACACATTGTACTCCCTACCAATCTCACGCTCTAACTTCGTGCGGTCTTCAGCACACATTGTTGCTGCGCTGAAGCGAATAGCGGTCGGGAATGTCCTGCAAGTTAGGTTAAACAGCTACATAAGATATTTAAAATTGCAATTAATTAGTGTAGGCGTGTGTTGGGAAGAAGCGCGTATTTGTATTGTTTTCAGTATGGTTCAGCTACGTTACGTACACAGCTTGCGTTAAGATATTTAAGTATGCAAATTATGGTTAAGGGGGGGGGGGGGGAAGAGTTTATTTACATGCTGTAAAATATCCATTTCAACCAACAGCGTAATAGGCGCACGATTTTTGTTGTTTCGTGCGGCCTTACGCACTCAAGAATGTATGAAAAAATGTACAGTAACATCGAGCGAGTTTCCTAGCAGCCGCATTAGTGAAGGTAACGGAACACGATATGTTAGCTTTCAAAGGGCGATTGAATATTTGTTTTTTACCGTGGGGGTGTTTGGGACCAGAAAGCACTAAGATTTCTTACGTCGTTCTGATTTATGATTTCACTAAAATTTTCCTTGATAGCGCTTCTATCATTTACGCTAAAAAATATTCCCGTGTGACTTCTCTTCATTACTGCTGCGTATGTTGAAGAATGTGGTCCATATTCGCCACAGAGCGAGGAACAACTCACGCGAAAGGAAAATTAAATTCCCTATCAAAATGCGTTACTTCCCTGGACTCGTTAAACCAGAAAGTAGCACTCGCGTTCGTCAACTGTAAAAGGCACAAAAGTAAAAGAAAACTCGTTTTTGCCATATCACAAACTCTACGACAATTTGTAGAGTTATTAATTTTTTACCAAGTAGAGTTGCCTATATAATTGCCTTACAAAAGAACTTAAGATAGGTCTACTAGCTTGTGCCAACGTAGCCATCGCAGCAGGCCACTTGAAGACAGTTTGTTTGCTAATCCAAAATGTGGGGAAAAAAAAAAAAAATCGTAGTTGAAGTGCGGCAAAAATAGTTTACAGCATACCATCAGTCAGATTTCCGTATTTTGCACATTTATAACATATCATTAAATACACATGTTACTCTTTTTCGTGTGCGAGTGATTTTTCAGAGAACAGTAATGCAATAAGTTGAATTCAATGTATTATTTTAGTCTTACACGAACATAAAAATGTAATTTATATCGAAAGTGGAAGACAGTATGGGCCCTTACAGTTGTATATAATCTGTTCACGGTAAAGTGAGCAGTTTTGCAGCCCTATTTGCTTTTTTCTTTCAGCCTTTTCTTATATTTGAACAAACTTCTTTGAATAGATATTGCCATGGAAGTAATAAACACAAAGTGTCTATTCCACAGCACTAGAAAGTTAACGTCTATGGCAAAAATATAATGTAATCTTTTACTATTATTCCAAATGAGAGGGAATTAAAAAGTGGCCACTTTACCGTGAATAGCCCGTATAAATGTCTAATGGTTGTTATGAAAAGATCCAGGGCACAGCAATAAGAAATCTTTGCTACGAATGTTATAGATAAATACGCATGTCAAATAAAATTACACCCCCCCCCCCCCTTTTTCATTCTATTAGAACATAAAAGGCGTTTTTCCTATATGTTGTCAAAAATTGGCAGACTTCTTGATAGAGAAATATTTATCTTCAGCTGAGACACTTTGGTTGATAGTTCAGTCGAGTAGTTTTGCCTATCTTAAACTAGATGGATGTTGCGGATTTGTTTGTTTTCTCGAATGAATAAAATTTGTACAGAATTTTTATATGTTGATTTGTTATCAAATCTTTCAATTATTTTTCATTTTGACTTACACGCTTCATTGTGAAGAATGAAACAATATTAAGTTCGTCCAAATTTAAATTATTAAAAGTTAATAATACACAAAATAAATTCACACCATACTTGAAAAAGTCGGTGAACTCCCAACTATTTATTTACGGATTCAGTGCTCATAAACCTTTTTTCGGGGGACTGGGCTGATACACTCGTTCTGACGTCATCACAATGGGGTGACGTTCTATTGTGTACAGACAACGAGGAATCCCATATAAAACTGTAATAGTGAAACAAACTGGGGGTATCAGGAAGCGTCTCTTATTGTCTCAGAGTAGTTTTTTTTTTTCTAGTTTGTACGCGTTCTTTTTGTGCATGAATCTTGGATTCGTGTAGAAATATTTACGGCTGACAGCGTGGAAAGTGTGGAACAATATTCTGCAATCTCGCGTTAAAGATAAAAGTGTCATGCACTACAACACAACTGTAAATTTTTCTGTAATAACTGAAGGGTCTGATAACCCAGGTGCCAGTTTCCTCACTCTTATTAGATACTGAGATGTTTTTAGTGTAGCGATAAAACGAATTACTGACAAGTAACGAATGCATAAGCCATCAGCGTCTGGCTAAAGTGTGCATATGTTGTCATAATGATTTTGAATTTGCATATATCAGAGAACAATTTTCTGGGAAGCTCCAGTGGTCTTGGAAACTTCTTCAAGCAAAGAATTACTTAATTGTAAATACAATCGTTGCATTCGAAATTCTCTCGCCAAAATCGAAATAGGATTTTATGAGAATCTTTTACTCAGCTCGCCTATGCCTGCATATATTCTTCTTTAGATCAGGCACTGAATCAAACAAACGCCGTATTTTATCCTGGGACAAATCAGCCTACAGTTGCAGATTATGCTCCAAATCACTAACACATCGATAGTGAGGTAGCTGGTGTACAATCATGGCACCACAAATGTTCGGTTGGACATAAATCAGACAACTAGGCAGACCGTGGAAACGTTGAACTATTATGAAAGCTCTATTTTGTGTCCTGCCAAAAAAAAAACTTGTTTTTATAGGGCAGAAAATATATTTAGTTGCCAAAAACAAATACTGTTGCAATTTCTCAATAGTCAGTAGGCTGAACCAGGTTTACTAAGGTATGAAGATCTTACCTAATTAAAAGAGTTAATTATAATTTGTTAAATTTAGCTACATTTACTACAAACAAAATTTTCTCGACCCAAATTCTCACAATAAATAATCACAAGCTGTTTACATTTAATGAATTAAATCAATACAATTTTCAATTACCTCACATAACTTAATGTAATTAAATAATTAAAAATCGGTCCCAATATAAAGTGTACCAAATCATATTCAATAATTTAATAAGTCATATTTCTATATTTGATAGTTCCAATATTTATAATAAAATCCTTATCACATGTTCATCCAGTCCCACCTCAGTTTAGTCCATGTCCCACCAGTCCGCAATATCCTAGAGTTCTCCGAGCACCCTCATGCACAGTAGCCTTCACTCGTCAGGTTTCACGTCCTCTCGTCCACTCACACCACAAACACCTCGTCCGCCGTCGTCTCTCAATCTCCGGCCATCCTCCATGCCCATCGCCGACGTCTTTCGCTGCCCCGCGAGTGGCTCTGTTACCGCACTCAGCCAATTGGCTTCCAAAAAGAGACTGCCGACCCTCGGGTTGCTGTAATATTTATAGGGTCGTAGGCTGTCGCCCAGAAATTTCTCTAAGTGCTTCATTGCGCCGAGGGTTCTAGTTCCCAGAATATTCTTGCGCATCCTCTAATCTTGTCGGCTTCTCTAGCAGGGATGAGGAGGGGCCTTGATGCCAGTCAGGAGCGGGGCGATGTGACGGAGCAGACCGCTGGGGTGGGGGGAAGATGAGGGTCGAGGGGGGTTTAGTCCTCCCACAACACCAACCTGCGCGTAACGGCAGCTGGTGCGCGAGGTGAGAGGTCACGTGCATAACACTGCCTCCTCCTTAAGTCTGTTCATCCTGAACAGACTCTCCAACACTTGGATCTTCGTACAGCACCAGTCGGTCGATGTGGATAACCTTAGACTTCGCCTGGGAGCTCTGTCGAGACAAATCTGGTAGACCACATCATTTATCAATTTAAGGATCCTGTACATTTCTTCCCAACATTTTTGTAGCTTCGAAAAATATCCCTTCTTCCATTGAGGGTTTTACAATCACACCAGCTGTCCTTGAAAATTCTCTTCAGGCATTCTGTCACTATTAATTTTAAGGGATCTCCAGGCAAACCGATGAATGTTGGTAACAATTGATGTAGTTTAATTGCATATTCCGGGATGGCTGCTTCTTCTTCCACTGTACATCGGAACAGAGAGGCGGAGCTCTCTCCCAAACAGCACCCTTGAAGGTGTTACCCTTTTATACTTGTGGACTACTGAAAGATATATCAAGATAAATAAGGGTAACTTGTAGTCCCAATCTTTTAGGTAGTCTACGACGAAGATCGCCAGATACTGTTCCAGGGTTGGATTTAGTCTCTCGACCATTCCATCCGACTGATAGTGTAATGCTTTGGTACGAGTTTTCTTCATTCCAAATATCCTTATTAACTCTTGGAAGACAGCTGCTTCAAATTTTCGCCCTTGATCAGACTGAAGCTCAAGTGGTACTCCAAACTTGGAGAAAACATGCTCTATAAGTGCATCAGCTACCACGCTAGGTTTGGCACTGGCATGACTGCGGGACACTTTGTAAAATAGTCTTATGCTACTAGGAGGCACCGATTTTCCCTCTCAATGACTGGCAGTGGTCCGAGAATGACCACTGTCGTCCTCTCAAATGGGGCCTCAACTTCATATTTTCTGAAGGGCGCCTCGTCCCTTACCCGTCTGCCCATTCCTCGTGGCACAGGCATAACACAGACAGCACCACTTTTCAACATACTCCTGGTAATGCAGCTAATTGAATCTCATTCGAACTCTGTGGAGGGTCTTATTTACACCGAAGTGAACACCTACTGTTGTGTTGTGCAGTTCTCTTAGCGCTTCTGGAATTCGGCACTCTGGTAGGACCAATTGTAAGTGAATTTTTCCCCCATAATTAATTTCCCAATTCCTGTAAAGCACAATGTTATTTAAAACAAGGGAATTCCACTCGGCCCAGTATGCCTTAACTGACATGCCTGAACTGGATATCTCCTCCCATCTTGGTCTACACCCGGATGCTTTCCATTCCAGTATTTTATGCAGGGTGGGGTCACTTAGTTGATCGTTTCAAATAACCTTATCGTTCCATGTAGGTGACCCATCGCCAGATACAGGGCCTAGAATGCTTGTCCTTTTCCACGATACACCACCCTTTTCCTCCTGGTGTTCACAATGATGACATAATTGTTCGCATGGTCTCCTGAAAAGTACATTCGCACTGCTGTGAAGGCGTCCAGCACTGTGATGTATTTCAAAGTCATATTCTTGCAGGCGCTGTATCAACCGAGCTATTAGAACTCCATGGTTCTTGAAATTTGGTAGCCAGAATAATGAAGCATGATCAGATCTTAAGATGAAGTGTCTACCATAAAGATATGATGAAAATGCGCAATTGCATTCACCCTGGGCAGAAACTCCCTGCGTGTCACACAGTAATTCCTTCCAGGCTTGTGTAGCACTTTATTGTAGTATTCCAGTGGCCTTTACTTTCCACCCTGAATCTGAGATACAGCCCCGATGCCTACATCACTAGTACCAGTAGCCAGCAGGAAGATTGTTTTAAAAACAACAATCAGTTATTGCCCTTTATTTTAGGGCTAGGCTGTGCTATAGGCTGAACTTTTCCATGTGAATAAGTTACGGCAGTCATATTTAAACACGTCCAATTAAATGGTTATCAAAGTGAACGTATTCCCGTGGTTACAAATCTGTAAATGTTAAAAGTGTTACCATTACGTAACTTCGTCGAATAACGCCAGGCGGGCAATAACGCCATTTCAAATCGTACACATAGTTTCCAGCAAGACCTGTGGGTGGTGTGGTATGTATCTTTCCTGAAACGAAGTTCATTGTTCCCTCGCCACTCCCCGTTGTTGTCGTCAACTTTTGGTCAGCAGTTTCGTTTCAAGGACTTCACGAGTATGTTCTGAGTGCGCGTGGGAGGAAATAAGACATCAAACATTTTCAATACCATTTTAGGTAAGATCATTAATTTTTACAAAGCAACTTCCGCATGATAAGTGTTATATGTCAGCGTATCCAGCACTTAAAACGGTATATTTTTATGTGGTAAAACAATGTTTTTGTGGCATGTTAGGATATTCAGTTGAGGTTAGAAAAGAAAATGTCGTTTCGGGAAATATCGCCATGTGCATGGCGGTCAATAACGCCACGTTTTGTTTCTCTTATAACGAGGTCTAAAACCAATAGTATTTAGGGCCTACGGTTAAAGGTATTTCGTGATAATCGTTTGTAACTTAATTTTTGGTGTTATAAAAATAAAATAATAATTACTAAATTTATATCGAATGAAACAATGCACGATGTGGTGAATGTTTAGCAAACTGGTCTATTGGTAGCAGTTTTAATTTAAATTTGGCTTTGTGCCATTAATAAGTTTACAGAGAGGGTAACACATTGCTGCAATGGGGAAAAAGTGCCAACCTATAAGAGCAAAATGGAAAACAGAAGATCTACAGAACGCAATAAAAAATGTAAAATCATGATTGTCTATGGCAGCAGCTTCAAGGCACTTGGGCGTAATGCGGTCTTAAGTGCTGATATAGAGAAAGAATAAAAAATAAGGGTGAATAGATTGCAGAAATTAGGTTTTGGATTGACTAGGAATCAGATTTGCTCATTTGCTTTCCAGATATGCAACGAGAAAGGAATTCCCCATCCTTTCTCAACAACAAAGCGGGTAAAGACTGGTTTGATGGCTTCCTGAGAAAAAATAATGATATTGTGCCAAGAAAAGCTGAGAATCTTAGCTATGGCGGGCTCATGAGGTTCAATAAGAAAATTGTTAGTGTTCACTTTGATTCGTTTGGGAAAACTCTAGACAAAATGAATCTTCACAGTCAGCCCCACCTTATTTACAATGTCGATGAGAGTGAATTACAGTTGACCTACAATTGTTCGCAGCTAATTCTAACTGAAAAAAGGTTGTAAATGTGTACATGCAGTAACTCGTGGAGATATAGGCAAATCTGTAACTGCTGTGGCTTGCACTATCGCTACTGGCACAAACTGGATTCCGCGTATGATATTGTTTAAAGGAAAGTATCTAAAAAAAGAATTCGGCGATGACCTTCCGAATGGATGTGTTTTTGCTATGACCCCTAAATGGTATAATACGAAAGAGGAATTTTTTAACTTCTTGCGTCACTTTAATTCGCACCAAATACCGGGAAAAACTTAGCTCATATTTGATGGTCACCGCAGTCATTTAGATAACAGCGTGCTTAACATAACTGAAAGCTTAAGGATACAGTTATTCTGTTTGCCTGCACATTGCAGCCATGAATTACAACCCCTAGACAAGAGTTTCGTTAAGTCTTTTAAAGTTTATTGTATTTCGGCAGTGAACAAACTCCGGAGGAAAAATCCAGGAAGACCACTAGGGAAATTACAGTTGGGAAATCGGTTTACTGAAGCCTGGACACAAGCAGCTACCCCTAATAATGTAATATCTGGATTTAGAGATACAGAAATATTCCCATTCAATCCACAAGTAATCCTCGAGACAGATTTTGCTCCTAGCGATGTCTCAGATCGCACACCACTACAAGCTAGGCCTACAAGTTCTTCTGCAACTTCTTGTACTTTGTGGAGATATCCACAATACCAGCAACTCTTACAGCACCGTCAACCAGCGACAACACTCCAACTACATCAACATCATCAGCGACTGTGCATAGTCTGATTTCAACGCCTAAAATTATTCCGAAACACCCAGAAAACTCACTATTCCTTAAATGTGACAGCTACTTTGGTGACTCGCCAATTGCTTTCCAAGGGTGTTCAAGGGACTGCCGACCAGCCATGTACTGAGCCTATGCATAAACGTGGAGTTACAATTCCTAATAATAATAATGACATGCACTGTGGGGACTGTGGCCGAAACTACTACGACAAGTCTATGAACACTCCGTGGATCCAGTGTTTGGACTGTAAAGTGTGGTACCACTTAATTTGCGGTAAGGGAAACATTTCAAAATGTGCTTTGTGTACCTTGTGTGACGATGGGTGTACTCTGCTCTCTGAAAGCAGCAGCAGTGACTAGAATGCTCTAACACCTAATTACGCTTGCAAATATTTTGGGTTTAGAAGTTACATGGGCTATAATAATTTTATGTCTTCCTTTTTTGACTTCGGAAAGACTTTTAAGTCATTCAATTTCGTCTGCTTTTGTTTCACTAGTATTATATTATTATAAAATTACTTCTTTAGTACATGACTTCCCGAAATGTAACTAAAGCATTTAATTTTGTCTATAGGCTGATTTGGGTAGCTCTGAGTTATTGCTCAGTTTCATAATATTGTCTACAAACTTTATTGTCGAACTTTTTATGTTGGTGTAATTTAAACCCAAACCAAACCAGCCTAAAAAAATTAGTTCTAGTATTGTTAAAGCTATTATTAAGGAGTTATGGTTAAAATGATTTGCCACCTAAATATTAATCTAGGTAGAATATTTAATTATGCGATGACACATTTTTATATTTCTTTCATTGTCTTTTTAACCTAGCTAAACTATTTTAAAATTAGGCCAATTTCTGTTTTTTTTTTTTAAATATCTAAGTGAATTAAAAAAGTTTGATTGGATTGTTGTAAGAAAATTTTAAAAACTTAATTGCGAATTAAGTTTTTTCTTTTAGCCATGTCTGTCTATTTTAAAGCCATTGAGATTTTAAGTCTTCTAATTGTTTTCTTAGATATTTTCTACTATTTTTGTCAACATATATAATGTTTTTTATTGATAATCGTGTTTGTAAACGCTTTTAAGAATAATGAATGTGTTGCAAACAGTGCATTTTTAAGTTTTGGTATTTTTCTTTTAAAAAACTAGGCATGGCGATATTCCCCGCCATATCTGGTAATAATGCTATTTTACAACACAACAGAAAAACTTAAAAATGTTTTTTATAATTTGTATATTTTTGAAAAAGTTTATATGTATTGTGTTCCCAAATGATACAGCTACCTCCTGAAAAAGAATTCACAACTTTATTGTTATAATTGTAAAATTAATTGTTATAATTGTGAATTCGTGGCGTTATTGTACGAACTTACCCTATATCCAATTATTGTGCTGGAAACTATGACTGGAAGTACTTCATCCAACTTTGTCAAGGCCACATTTACACAAAAAGTTTTTTTTGTAAAATTTTTAATAACCTGAAAATTGTGGGAAAATTAAGACTTATAGACTGTACCAAACACAGTGAACAAATGCATACTAATGGGTTACTGATTACCATCTTGTAGTTTGGGTTTTCTCTTTAACCGGCACAAAGTAGTTTTTATTTAAAGGCGATGTTGTTAAAGTTAGCTGAGGCACGTCTAAATTCACTTAACATGTACACTCTAAAATATAAATTATGGAAACCGCTCCAAATCAGCGAATTCGGCTGCAGAAAACTGCTCCATTTTTATAAAATTCTGCTGGTCATTTCAATTGCTGGTATTCACTGATCAAGCGCTGTTTACACTGATTCCTAGTGAATTTAGTTAAACCTCAGTGCATCCCGCTGATTCGTTAGTATACAGCAGCTCATTGACCGGATGTTTAGTAGAATAATTGTACTGATTAACAATGCATAATTTGAGAGAAAAACCCATATCCTTCCTTTCGCACGAGGGAATCGTGCTGGACGACGCCATTGGTCGGCAGGTTTTTCTCGGGGATCTCCCGTTTCCCCCACCCTTTCATTCCGGCGCCACTTCATATTCACTTCAATCACCCTCATCGGCTCTCAAGACCTCAATGTCAACAGCGGCCCAAATCTCTTCACTCACACTCACTCAGGTTAAACAGCCTTATAATTGTTTGCATATTAATTTGGTCATCACTTAATATAGACTGTGATTATAACTATGTTATAAAGATTCGGCATTGGTTCCAAAGTGGAGACATATTGCATGTAATCATAGGCGTGCGGAGGGAAAAGGAGCGAGGGGGTGGGGGGGGGATGCCGGTTTCATATTTACTAATTAACGGGAGCAGCTGATTCGCCCATGACGCGAACATGAAAAAAACGTGCAGAATTGCACGTAATGTGGCTGAGGAGGGGGACCAGTTCTCACGAGAACTGCAGTTGCCGGCGAGTTTCAGAGGCCTGCCCACACGCGCACCAAGTATTCATGAACTTTGCGGTGTGGGAAACGCGAGCATTAAGTAAGATCTGTAGGCGTGTGCGTGTTAACTACTTTATTAAGACATACGTGACACTTTTTATTTATTCTCGCGAAATGTGAAGCAAACGCGAAAACAAACTGTAATTTTCTGCAGTTGGTTCCTGCTTTCAGGCCATGCCTGCGATTTTACAAATGAGGATGCATGAGCCTTATTCTGGATTGCACGCTCACACGTTTTCAACAAACCATAAATTTTCCCCGAGCACATCACAGGATAATTTTCAATTTGTACCGAGAGGATAAAATCGTGTACGCTTAAAATTTTTTTTAAAAATATTAAATAATTATATAGGTTGGGGCGTAAGTCATGGCAACTATGTCGTAGTGTAAGAATACCGGCGCGTGTGGATCACGTGAAAGGGACACATGACAGGACAAGGTAAGCACTACGTGTATGGACAATAAAGAACACGGCAGCGATTATACACGTGCTCGCTGGTATATTTTCCTACCCACCTCGCGACGATCCGGTACGGCAGGGCATCATTCCCAACACCTTCTAACCAATCCCCTGCGACATTCTCTGGCAGTTCTCCAACATTTGGAATGACGCATGCCCCCAACCCCCGTATATTCGAGTAATAACCGATTCGTAACATTAACACAATCTGGTCGCAGAAATCTGCAGTTGTTTCCCTCGAACTTCATTTGCCCGAAGACTCCGGAGATTGATTTGGCCGACCACGTCGCCCCATGTAAGGATTCGTCACGACCGTGGCGATAAGCCCCTGAAGCAAGGTCATCGTTTTCGATTTGAAAATTTCAATGAAACTGAAGTCCAAAAGCTTTCTCACTCTCTGAATAATCCGAACAGCGACTGATTTCATTCATAGACCAAGGGCTACGAGTTGATTCGAAAACCGCTTGGTTACACACTCAACTTGTAATAATAATCGGTATCAAGGGAAGGTAAACTGGCTACCCCAGAACACAAATGTTACCACACAATCATGCGGTGTCACCTAGGTGAATTCGTATTTCTTCCAAGTCTTATCTAAAGGCGCCACTTGGCAGTGAGTTAGAAAGAGTAACAAACTATTCACTGCCATAAACATCTACGCTGAGATCTGCTAGGTTTCAGAACAAAACGAGGAAATAATTATCATAGTCTTGGAAACATCAGTTGCGCGATTCCCGATTCGTGCTGAATTTTTCTGTAAAGGCTGTCCACCATACAGTGAGCACTTTTGAAATCAACATTAGAAAAAAGTTACTGCTCCTACTTACATATTATTTAACAGGCGCACTGAGTCGCATGCGCCCAGTAAAGTTGGTAACGATGGGGTGAAATGTAGTTCTATGTCTTAACGTCTAATTAAAAATTGTTTGATAAACATTTGCGAAAAATTAAATAATTTATTATGCTTTCTGTCTTTATGAAGCATCTAAGTGTATGAACTAGCAGATTTGTGAAATATTAACTTTTCTAATAATTTCACAGTTTCACTTGATGGACGCACGGAAAATTTGATGAGCTTAAGGCAGTGTTAATTCTACATAAGGCGGAAGATGTCATGTCAATAAAGATTACGTATTAAGTCGTAACTCAGTTTTTATTTTCATTTATACACGAACTGAAGTATAAATAAAATTGCTTGCATGGTTCATGTGTGTGGTATAACACCATTACGAAAAGTGTTAAGAGCTCACTTTGGCGCGAACGGTCTATAGTACCCTTACATCTAAGCTCGACAGTTCAACTCGAAGTGTTTTGTCATGATGTGGTTTCTCACCGAACTGCCTCCATTGGCGATTCGTGCTAGTAATGGTAAGTAACCCAATTTGGAATACTTGGTGGCTGGCAGACACAACACCGACCAGGCACCTAACTGATTGGTGGATACATGTGTAAGTGTGCTTTCTAGCAATTGACCTCTCAATGTTTCGCGCCATGTCATGCGGTATGCTCGCCATTGTGGCGTACACAACTAACATTTGTTTGATAATATTTCACATTGTGATCACAAACATGATTCGCCAACATTCTATATATATATTTTTATAAATCGTTGTCATTCCCACCCACAACTACAAAATAAGCAAAATATATACCAATTTGGTACTTGCGTTATCTTGGACTGTCTTACATACGAAACATTCAAGCATATAAATATTTACTAAATGAATGTTTCTTTAAAAATTACCTTCCTTGCGGGATAAGTTATTACAGTTTCTAAGTTTGAGTCCAAATTGGTTGACCAAAAATCGAGAATTTAACCGGTGGAAGACCGTATTCAGTGCCTGTACGAAATAGGTACACAAATAGAGATAGAGAATGGCATTTTCTTTATAACACATCTACCAACATCTGATTTGAAGTCCCCGCCCTTTGACCTCATACCTACCAAAATCGTAGAGGTTATAGTGACGTAAAGGATTGGGAGAGTGGAGGTACGTTTTAAATATCAGTAATATGATATGCAGTCAAATGAAAAGTTACTGAGCCAGAGTTCCAAAATGTCGTAGAGGAAGGTCCATCCTGATTCACTAAAGTTCTATTTCGCAGAGGTTATTTAAAAATATTTAATCATTTACCACCAATTTGTTCTACTTTCTAACCCTTTTTTCTCCTTTTATTAAGTCTGGTAGTGCAAGTCAGAAAATTAATAAATTCACAATAACAATTTAATTTGTAATGTTGTGAGTACTATAAAAAATTACTTTGGCGCAAAGGAATGGGGGATAGGAGCGGAGGAACTGCCCGCCATCATGTTGGAATTTCCCTTTTTTCCCTTTTTTCCCTTTTTTCCCCCTCAAAATTTCCACGTTTTCCTCAAAAAGAACTAAATGTCCCTAAAAATTTATATGTTCAGTAAAAAAAGTCCCCTTTTCTCTTAAAAAATGCCCATATTCCCAGGCAGATCAGTGACCCTGGGTAGAGCAGTGAGACGGATCAGCGACCCAGGGTCAAGGATCAACTACTCTGGTGACCGGGATCAGAGACCCCAGGGGCAGAAGAGTGGTGCCAGGATCTTTGCCCTTGATCTTTGACATGTAACCCAAAAAATCCAAAAAAGTAAAAAAAAAAAAAAAAAAAAAAAAAAAAAAAAATCGACAAAATTCCAAATTAATAATTTTAATCCCAAAATAATATTATTAAAAGTATAAAAAATATTTCAAAAATATTTATAAACATATTTTAAAAATTGTTGTAAATGTATCAACAACAATGTCTTAAAAATTATTTATAAAACTTTTAAAAATTCACTAAGAAATGTATTATTAAAAATGTATTAAAAATCATTTTTAAAATCTTAAAAATATTATTATTAAAAATTAATTAAATAATTATTAAAAACCGTTTAAAAATGTATTAAAATGAACTTTCCAGAGGTCACCCCTCACCCACACACATCCAACATCTTGGTAGGTGCAAAGGGCGACCATCTTGATAGATGGCCACCATGTTGGTAGGCGACCGCCATCGTGGTAGATATCACCTGTCCGCCATATTGGATGCAAGTAACCATGACCTCAAACCCATGACCTTGTATGACCTTGAAAACCAAAACTCGAGAAAAAATACATAAAAGTCAACAAGCATAATTCATTACAAACTACCACTGCCATACTGGATGTAGGTACCATCGTCCTTGACCCCATGACCTTGAATGATCTTGAAATCCAAATCTCGAGAAGAAATACATAAAAGTTAACAAGCATATTACAAATATCTGCTACCACCATATTAAATGCAAAGCCGACAGTGACCCCTTGATATTAAATTACGTTGAAAACAAAAACTAGAGAAAATACATAAAAGTCAGCAACCACATTACACTACTACCTACTACTACCATATTATATATAGACCACCTTGATTGACATTATGACCTTGAATGACCTTGAAAATATAAACTAGGAATAAAATATATTAAAGTCATCAAGCATATTACATTACAGACTACTGCCATAATATAAGGTGCAGACGACCTTAACCTTGACCCCATAACCATGAATGACCTTGAAAACCAAAACTCGATAAAAACACAAAAGTCTACAAGCACACTACAGTACTAACAACTACCACCATAATAGCTGCAGACTATGTTGACCTTAACCCCATGATCTCGAATGACCTTGAAAAAACACTTAATAAAATACATAAAAGTCAGCAAGCATAATACATTACGCACTACGACCGCTATATTGGATGCAGGTAACCTCAACCTTGACCCCATTACATTGAATGACCTTGAAAAAAAAAATTTCGACAAGAAATACATAAAAGTCAACAAGCATATTACATTACTAACTACTATAACCATATTAGATGTAGGTGAAATTAACCTTGACCTCATGACTTTGAATGACCTTGAATACGAAAACAAATAAAATGCATTAAAGTCAACAAAAATATTACATTACTAACAACTACTGTCTATTAGATGCATGTGACCTGAACCGTAGCCCCATCACCTTGAATGACTTTAAAAACAAAAACTAGAGAAAATATATATAAAATTCAGCAAGCGTATTACATTACAAACTACTATCATCATTTTAGATACAGACAACCTTGACCTTGGCTCCATAACCTTGAATAACATTGGAAACAAAAATTCGAGAAAAAACGAATCTTGTATGTATAGTTGTATGCTCTTTTCAAGCCACTGGAGTTGTCGCTGCCAAATTTATGTCTTTAGCTGCAACTTGTGACCTCGAACAAGGCGATTTGGCCATTAAACCTTATGTCTTCTGGTTGGCACATTTACCTGCAATTTTTTATATGTTGATTTTATAGCTGCCATAGTCATATGTATCACTCGTGATATCGAACAAGGCGATATATATGGACTACCATACCACAAGTCTTCATTATTCTTTGTATAAACCTGTTACTGATGCCAGAATTGTTGGCAATCCTATCAGCTACTTTGTTGATCGGTATGTCTTAACACTCATACCTATTTAGCCTCGCGGTCATAGCACCTACTTATACTTTTTTACTTCTTCCCTTTCTCTTCTATAAATAGCCTTTATATATTCCTAAATATTCACTGACATCTATTGAAAACTAAATCTGCAGTTAAACTGCATGTGATGGGGTAATGTTTCTAGGTCGGATGCTACAAAGCCAGAGCCGCGTACGTAGTTGTTTCACCTCTCCCCAACAAACCCCCGCACCCACGTTCAGACAAGTGCCACAACGTCTGGCGCAGACAGTAGCTTGCGTCTTGAACGCTGACCCGGACCTGGTCGAGCGAGCGTATACATGTCTGCTCCGTAACTAGGCCAAACAATACTATAGGGCATTTGGAAAGCTTTCAGTCATTCTCGTACAAATATCCCTGCAACTGGGCCTGCAGTGTCGTCTCATTCCGAAATATTTTCCGCGCCTAAATATTAGAGATAATTTACCTGCATTATGTTCAGTTCATGACATAGCAAAGTCATGTCTTCGGCTATTCTTTTAAGCTGGTTTCTTCAGCTACATTGTTTTTATTCCTTTTAATAAAATATTCTTTAATGTAAGCGCTTTTAGGCAGACATAACCGTTTAAAGCGTAGCGCTAATATTAACATACGTAAAAACACTTGGCTTTAGCATGTTAGAACAAATTTGTTGTTACAACGTCATTGCGTATGTAAGACATAACAACTATAATCCGATAGTGAACGTTAAGCATTCCTGGGGCCGTGGTGGTGTAGTGGTTAGACAACTCTCCTCCCACCATGGAGAACCGGGTTCGATTCCCGACGAAGTCACCTTCGGATTTTCGCATGTGGGAATCGTGCAGGACGATGCCGCTGGTCGGTGGGTTTTCTCATTGATCTCCAATTTCCCCCACTCTTGCATTCCAGCGCTGCTCTATACTCATCTCGCCTTACCCTCAAGGGCTCTCAAGACCTTCTCCGCCCAAATCTCTTCAGTCGCTCATTAAGCATTCCGCCTACGAGGACGTATTTGTTCAGAAGGGCGAGACGCTGAGGACGACCCAGGCACGCGCATCGCATGCATCATCGTCTCTATGTGCAAGGCACTGAACAAGTGTGCAGTCTTTCCTTCAAAACGTACCTCTGAGACAACTTTAAAATTAAGCCTATTTCATAAGATATTTGCTACATTTTCTTATTACCAAACAATAAAGTAAATATATATTTAGATTTTATTTTCTTGTCGTGCATTTACGTCGTAATCCTATATTCATAAACTGAGCTTTCGCCCATGCACGAAAACGGCAATGCCGAATATCTATTTACATTTGGACGGCTTCGTTTGGCGTGATCGGTGTGCATGTGAACTGAACCAGGCTTTAGTGTGAAATCATCCAACGGAAACCTTGGAGTGAGTGTAGAGATTTGGGCGGCTCTTAACAGCGAGGTCTTGAGAGCCGATGAGGGTGATTGAGGTGAGTATGGAGTGGCGCCGGAATGAAGGGGTGGAGGAAACGGGAGGTCCACGAGAAAACCCGCCGACCAACGACATCGTCCGGCACGATTCCCACTTGCGAAAATCCGGTGACCCGGCCGGGGATTAAACCAGGTTCGCCTTGGTGGGAGGCAGGGAAACCTTTGAAAGTGATTTTAGTAACGAGTACAGATAATCGTGCCGTTAGTATTTTCTACCCGTTGCAGCGCCCGTCCGTATCCTTCGCATTACTGAAGGACGAGGGAGCTCAACAGGGCCACGATGCCTGGCGCGAGCAGTAGTGCGAGTTGCAAGCAATGACAGCCAACTGCACACAGCCAGGTGGACTATGAAGCAGTTGAATGGGGAAACCACCTGACTGCCTGTTCGTTTTGTCTCGGCCTTCTTAAAAAAAAGCCTACTTGGCTTATTTATTCAAATAAATTAGCGCTTACGAAATAAAATTGACTTCATTTTTTGTTAGGGAAAAAATATCTTTGGAAAGCAAGGTTAGGGTGCAAACATGTTGAGATTGTTTTTAATAATGTATTATTCCTAGTTACACTTATCGGTTAGATGAACAAAAACATAGTTTGACTAAATGTAATACACTACAAATACATTATATTATTTTCTATATAATTTCTCATGTCATATGTTTTCTCTTTTGCATGTTTGTTATTTGTTTTTATTTGCTTACCAAACATTTAATTGTGGGGCTGGAAGTATTAACACTGACACGAGAACTGAAGCCTCTGTGTTACATATCACAAGATTAACTGAAGCTGAGTATTTGAAAGTTTCATAAGAAAAAAAGTTTCCCCACAAAGACTCAAAGTTCTGAACATAATCATAATTCAGTCGGCAAGGTGGAACATGAGAGGGAAATTTGAAGGCACGTACAGAACCAGTATTTCACGTCATATATAAGTGGCATCTGCAATTAATGATATTCGTTGTCCACAAAATTAACATTAGCTGAGAACAGAGATGAAACATATATGTAATTCTTTAAACGATCAATGTTGATGTGAAATACTGTATGTAGGTGAAACACAGCTGTAAGTTAACAACACTGTCATGAGAGGGACGTAAGCGGCGGTTAACAACTAAGATCTTCAGAGCTGATAGTGACGAAGAGAGGTACAGATGGAGCAGCGACAGAAAACTGAGTATCGAGAGTACCCCGACACTACCCATTGGCCAACAGCAACGCCCGCCACGTTTCCTACACATGAAAATCCGGATGCGATTCCTATTTATCGTGGTGCGAGGGGAGTAGTCTGATAGTTACAACACCACACCTCCTACAAGCGATTAAATACTTTAAAAATACACATCCCCCCCTTTTTTTTTGGCGAGCTGGTATTCCCAGAGGAATAATTTTTCCTATCCTATTGTAAAAGCGACAAGAGAAACGTTAGGCTCCATATTAAAGTTATTTAACTTGTATTTCAGTGCTTTGTTAAGTCAGCAAGAAAGGCAAATAATCTTGCTTGCTTGAATACCTCTATGTCACATGTTGTAATGTAATTTTATGTCAAATGTTTGAACGCAGATAGTGCATACTGATCTAGTTGGAATTTTGGGCTGACATGCATGTTTAAAATGTTTTAATTTCACTTACAGAGCACGAAAGCGTATAAATGGCCGTGGGATTGCCTAGTATAGCCATGGTAGTCAAATGTACAGAATTCTCCTGAGCATAACTGCGAGGAGGTGGTTTCAGGTCCTAAATGCATGCAGCAGCGAAACAAACCCTGCAGCTCACATCATTGGGTTTGGGCTATACAGTATCGTAGAAGGTCGCAGACAGTTCCTTCAAACCCCGCTCTCCAGTTTCCTAGAGGGCTGTGCTTTGTAAAAGTTATCGTATAAAGCGAAGAAAATATGCACATTTTGTACGAGTAATTGAACTAGAGTATACATTTTTTTAAATCTGGCTCTTGAACTTGTCAACGCTGTCAGAAAACAAGTGAAATGGTCTTGAACCTCTTAGTTTTTCAATATATTTAATTGTAAACTGGTTGCCGGTCAAAATATTTAATCTAGTTTTTAACAAACAGCTATCATATATTTTTCTGCATGGAAATTGTATAGGGCATAAATGAATAGAATAAAACGTTCTACAAAAACTGTTTTAATTCATTGAGTCGATATTTTAATGATTGAGAATATTTACACAATTGAACACTAAGAGTCAGTATATTTGCGCATATGAGTACCCAATTTATCAACGATAAAAATAAAGGTAAGCTGAATTGCTTTGATAATACCTGTATTATTTTATGTTAAACCACATTTAACGTACCAATATAGGTCCAGAAACTATTTATTCCAGTTATTTCGTAATATATAAAATGTTTTGTTTAAAACACTCATAAAGTCTCATTTCATTCGATTGTTTATTAACAACATGCTGTGTTATTTGTATCAAATTTCTGATAACTTTCATAAGTACATGTGCAATATTTAAAAAGTGTCTGACCCCCCCCCCTTTTTTTTTTATCGTTCCTTCGTTACACGGCTCTGTGGTTATAGAATAGTAATCAAAACGTTCATGCCGTCGCCATGTTAAAAATAAGTGACCGACCCACGTAAAACATATAAGTTTATTTGGTCAGCTTAATGAATTTTGTTTGCCAAATTAGGTAGTAACAGGTTTATTGTTTTCCGACATTTGACACAACATGTTTTCTTGTTGTAGCGGTACCTGACAATACTGCAGACAAAAGAGACAATGTACCAGCATGTTTAGTACTTGTAGGTGATGCGTTCAACACATCAAGTTTGGTTGAAATTGGCCAAAAAACAGTATTCTACATGCTGTATACCAAATGAACCTAAAATATTTATATAGTCACCATGTCAAAATTAAGTTTCTTACACAGTTAAATTGCATACATTATCATGGCATACATAGTATTAGATACAGTATACAAAGATTGCTTGAAATTGGTCACACCATTTCACAGATACAGAATAGTTATCAAAATGTCTATATTGCCACCAATTAAAACTAAATGCCTGAACCAATTAGTTCATATCAGCATACTTCTTGTTTATCGACTTTGGTTGCAATGGATAGATTGTTTTCCGTGTTACGATACAATAACTTTATTTTTTCACGGGCGCGCTATATTACAAAATGATGAATGCAAATTGTTATTTATTAGCATATTTACAGTAATGCCCTTAGTCGATACTTTCTTCATATCAAATGTCGAATTATATATTATATATATATATATATATATTATATATATATATATATATATATATATATATATATATATATAGACACACACACATACCGAATTTAAAAACAAATATTTGTACGACGCCGTTGTGAAAATACAATAAGTGCCACATTAATCTTAGTTGTATATGGCACCATTGCCTATTATAGGCCTAAAAGGTTGCCTGCAAAATGTGGTAAGAATCTATTGTGTAATTTCCGAGATATGATGTTAAAAGCTCATTGTTTTCACGATGACGAACCAATAAGAACGTACCTTCCTAGATTAAAGACATACGCGATTAACTGTGAAAGTACACGATTTGGTTTTACCTGGTAAAATAATTCCCCAGATATGAAATGGCGCCCTACTGTATTAAAATAACAACCCTTTCGAAACCAAGCAAATTGCTTTGCAGAACATTGTAAATATCAGATGTCCTTACTAAGTTCAATATGTGCACCGAATTTGGTGAAATATGGTTCACAGGATCGAATGTTATTATGAGGGGACATACAGTACATCACAGACAGACATTTGCATGATTATATAAGCTCATTTTTGCAAGAAAAGTAGCTTAACATTGAATTGGAAGTGAAAGTGAATTTAATGTTTCAAGTTAATCAATAAATTACGGAGGGATTATAATTTATTTAGAATTATTAAACAACTGTTAGCAGCCACATTAATTTTCGAAATAAACTGTTTACGACCGCAAATAAATGTCTCATAAGAAAAAATAAATAAACGGTTTAAATATTATAAGCTGTGTATAAAGTTTCCTTTTTTTTCCTTCCTTTTTGTTGTTGTCGTTGTTAATGTTTAAATGGATTCAGAAAGTGTTTCGTGGCGTACCCTGTTAGGTTTCCTTGCATTTTTTCGTGGTTTCACAGAATTCTTTGTGGATGTCATTATTTTCGTTTTTCCTTCAATAATATAGCTTTATGATATGCACTTAAGATTATGTTGGTTTAACGATGCAATGAGGTAGGCTACCGTTTAAACAAAAACGTTCAGTTTGACTCCATGCTACATACACTACCGCAGAAGAAAACAATGAGAATAATAAGTCTGGCAAAAATTCTCTAAACTCAAATCCTCACAATAAATTGAAATCACTTACTGTGCACAATTGACATCAATTAAAATAATTTATAATTTGGACAAAGAAATCAATAAAATAAAATAATTAAAGATCAGTCCCAATAGGCAGTGTCTCGACCTATTCAATTATTTGATAATTTATGTTTCCATATTTGACAGTTGGAATATTTACAATAAAATTAGTATTACGCTTCCATTCAGCCCCACCTCAGTTCAGTCCATGTTCCGCCAGTCGCAGTGTTCTAGAGTCCTCCAAGCGCCCTCACGCGCAGTAGGCTTCACTTGTCGGTATCAAACCCTCTCGTCCATTCAAGCCACGAACACCTCACTCGCCGTCGTCCCGCAATCCCCAGTCGTCGTCCACACTTTATTTCGCTCGCGCACACTCGCCAGGCGGCCTCCGTCAAAGACTGCCGGCTGCTGGGTTGCGGCAGTATATATATTGTCTTAGGCCGCCACCTAGAATCTTCCCCAACTCGTGTGATGCGTCGCGGAGGCTGAGGCGCCAGCCAGTCTCACCAGACCATTCTTGCATCGTCGCTAAACGTATCGGAAACTCTGGCAGGCGAGAGGAGGTCTGTGACGCCAGCAAGTCTCGCCGCTGTCTGCATTCACGGGATTCCCAGAAAAAGAGCAGATAGCTGCAAGCGCATATCGTTCCAGGAAGAGAGGAGGGCGAGTTGGGTCTCCGATTACGGCGCGGGGCAGCGGAATCGACGCCAGCTGCAGCACGTAACAAAATATTACTTAAACTGTAACTTAGAAATTATCTCCAATGAAATAAGCTGCTTTTTGTTAACTTAAAATAAGTTCTTATAACCACTGACAGTGTTCTGGTTGACCTATTGGCTGCCCACTGTGGCGCAGTCGGTTAAGTGCTGAGCGTGAGTAGTTCCGGTTTTGAATCCCAGGTAGAGCAAGGGTGTGATTTATGCTTGTCCGTAGTCGAACTTTCATGGGAAATGTCACTTCCAATAGGAAAAATATGAGAAAAAAAGTTGTCACGGAATTAAAATCATTAGTGCTGTAAATCTGGAATTGCATGTGAATTTTATGCTACTTTTACACGTAAAACCTTGAAAACTAGCAACTAAAAGTGACTTTTCTTGTAATAAATTAACTAACCTACTAAGTGGACTTGCAATATATAGATATTTAACATTACAGTCAAGATTGTATTTCAGTCAAATTTGTAAATAGAAAATCTAAATTAATATAACACATACTTTCAAACATATATTTATTTATACCACAAACATAATACAAAGATTATTATCTTTTGTATTAGATTTAAATAAATACGTTCCAACTAGAAATCAAATCTACTACTTCTTGAGCAAATACATGTGGCCTTAACTTCAACACCAACAAACTAATTTACTTATTACTGTAGCCTAACGATATCGTTAGTTTCGAATCTGTTTGTGTAATAATTTGACAGGCATATAATGTTAAACAGTTAGTATTTTAGTTTTTAATGAATTTCAAATAGGATTACACATTTGCACAATCTTTGTTTCGCTATCGAGAAAATATTTTTTATTAATGAACATTGCATTTGGAATAACATTTACTGGCATAAATTATAGTCAAACGTATATTACGGCCTGTTAAGTTAGTACAAATAACTGTATCATAAATGCTATAGAAACATTCTTATGTTTGTTACACCGTCTGCTGAAGCCAGAGCATTATTTGTATAAACATATTTACAGGTGGCATTAAGTTTACACGTGAATCGAATCGGAATTCCAGAAAAAATACATAAACCGACAAGATACTTAACACCTTTTTATATAAACTCGAAATGTTTACTGCGATTTTCGTGAGCTTTTTATTTGAACACCTACTCGTATGTAGACCACGATTGGGTGGAATTTATGAGGTAGATGAACATTATGCTGTAGATTGAAATATTATTATTTTATTTCTTGTTTTATAAACACTGTGTGTATGCATTCTTTATACTGCGGGTCAGTCCACTAAGAGTAAAAACGCTCATTTTCGCGACTTTGTGCAAATAAAGATATAAAACATTTTCTATACTTTCAAAATAAAAGCACTGGCCTGAAATTACTGTTATGTTATACTTTGATAAACTGTACGTATACATTAATTCACGTGGAATTGCACCGAGTGTTAAAAACTAAGTAGTATTCTAGTTGTATATTTTTATATGTGGTTTTATATAAATAAAATGGCCAAGTGCAAATTTTTAACACTGAGGATAAATTTCCTGTACCTCTACGAACGTCTTGCGTCCTATATTGCCTTACATATACCTACCTGAGCCCAATGTAACTGATGTTTGTGGAATAGCCGATAGTACGGCCAGACCTACGTGCGCATCTCTTCCACCTTGTTGTTTCTTTTAACACGCTCCGCCCGCTCAGACATGCACAGACGTCTGCCGGCTACAGTAGATAATATGAAACCTACGCAAGGATTTGATTTGGCAGGGTAGAAATTGGCCCGGTTAGATAGGACGTTTCCATGCAGACAGCAGTTAGTTGCTAGAGAAACATTCTTGATGTGCGCATACAATAATTACACCTGCAACATGCGCCGATTGTTTAATTAATGTTTAGTGCCCTTATTTACTGATTAATATAACCATATATTCCGCTAAAGTGTGATATTCGATTTTCGCAAATACGCACGACAGCAGGAAATTCATTTCTGTGTATCGTTAATAAATACCAAATATTATTACTACTTAATGTCTTACATAAAATAGGGTATATTTTAATTGTTAACATATGAATTATGCATTTCTGTTTTACAGTTATCTGCAATTATAGTCGTTTCACATACGTTTACTGTTTCATTGTGTGAAACATCGGATGTTGCTTACATACCTCGAGACAAACTATATTGCACAACGCTGTAGCTCAGCTCACCTTTATGATTGGTTTACTTTTTGCTAAGTGTTACTTGCTTGCATGACACGCGAATGTTTAGTGAAGAGCTCATGTGAGGTAATTCCGTTAAAATATTTCAGGACAAGCTATATTTCACAACACTGTCGCTTAGCACTCATTTACGACTGGTTTTCTTTCAGCCGGCTGCTTGCATGACTCGCGAACGTTTAGTGTGGCGCTCATGTGAGGTAATTCCGCTAAAATATTTCGGGACAAGCTATGTTGCACATCACTGTATCTCAGCTCGCCTCTATAATTGGTTGTTTATTCCCCTAAGTGTCACGTGTTTGCGCGTGAGACACGGACTTCCGGTGAGGAGTTTATGCGAGATATTCTGTTTTTGCATTAACTTAATAAATCGCAGGACGAGTTGCTTCATCCAATTAAATGCGTTATATTCACTTGAAGAAACTGATCTCAGAATGATGCTCAAATAGAAGATAAAGAGATTCTTGGCCCAGTTAAAACGCTTAACGATTGGTTAGATAGTTATGTGAAAGCTGGTTGCCTAAGAGCCAAATCCATACGTCTTGTCAAAAGCCGAAGATAGCCGAAGGGGACTTTAAACTTTTTCCGTCGCTCATTTATTCTGACGGGAAGTGTACATATATTGAGCAGGACTACAGACAAGGCTCTGTTTAAAGAAATAACAATTACAATCGCACAGTAATATTGATCTACAATAATACAAAAATATGTTTCATAAACCGCATTACCAATCATAAATATAAATGTGCATATCCTATAAAGTACCCGAGAGGAAAATTACATATCGAATCTCAGTTCATTAAAATAAATAAACAGATCTCTAATAAGCACTCACAAATAATGAAAATCTAATGCAGCAACACATTATTTAATTAGGATAAAATCCGAAAACTACTGGCAACTGAAAAGTCTATAAGAATGGGAGAGGTGAACAGTAGTATATTAAAGGGGAGTCTGGCACACTGCAACCTGCAATACGCAAGCACACATTCTAGCGGCAGATGTGGGAATCAAAGATGGACCAGTAGATGTCAAACGAGATTTAAGGAAAAACCCCCTCCGGGAATGGAATGAAAGAGAGATAACGAAGGAAGAGAGAGAGAGAGAACGAAGGAAGAGAAAAAGAGAGAACGAAGGAAGAGAGAGCACGAGAGGAAGAGAGAGAACGAGAGGAAGAGAAAAAAAAAATGTAATGTAAAAGAAAGAAAACTTGGGACGACACCGAGGAAACGCTCGACGATGTCGGAGACGAATGCAAGAGCAGGAAGAGACAACGTACTGGCTGACAAGATGGCCAACTAAATACCAACTGACAAGATGGCCGCTAAGGTACAGACTGACAAGATGACCGCCTGTATACTGGCTGACAAGATGGTCGCCGTCAGCCCCGCTGCAGGCTGCAGAGTGCCAGACTCCCCTTTACTATACTAATGTGAACAATTTTAAGGATATAATATCTACTGAGGGCTTGGAAGTGTTTGGGTTCCCAGGTCGGGAGGGTGGTCACCAGTATCAGCTGCTGGCAGCTGGGCCGGCCGGACCAAGTGTAGGCATCTAGAGAGGCAGGCCGCCAGACCTCGTGGTGCTCGCAGTAAAACTGGACTCATAACCACCACCCCCCCCCCCCCCCCCCCGTCATTCGCCCGTCCATCAGTCAGCCGCCCGCCCGTCTGTGTTTTCAACCGTCTGCTGTCAGCGATTCACAGCAATCCGTCACTAAAGGACTATCGCATATCTTGGCGCAGCCTAAGGTTCACGCAAATTGCTCATTTTCAAGCAACAATTTTTCAATCTCTTCTTCAAACACTATTCATCTCGCCAATCTCACCCTCAAAGTCAAGATAATTTGACAAAATCTGCGTTCTCAATTAAGCGCACTTTTTTAAAAAAATATACTTTGTTCACTCTTTGATCAGTGGTGCATTTTCAGGGTGAAAGAGGCTAAATTTAGGTCAAAAAGGGTAAATATTTACTTTTAATTTGAAAGCCAAATCAATTAGTCAAAAATAATACAACAAGAAAAGTATGAAAATTCTTGGAATTTCATAAAAAATATGATGATTTATCTTGAAAATGAGTCTTAAGAACCACACACAAGGAGTGAACACAAGTTGAAAATTGATTTTGATTTTGACCTTAAATATAACTGATTTTGAGTTGCCATTTGAAAAATTTGACTGGGATTTAGAAGATTACTTGAATTTAGCTTGAAATAGGTTGAGTTTTAGTTAAATTATTGAGTTGCGCCAAGATCTGCAATAGTCCTCTATTTCCGTCGCCGCCAATCCCTCTGCACGGTAACATTTCAGTGTGACAACTTAACATCGTGTTCTTTCTTTAGTTGGAGGTATATTTTGGTTGGAAATTTATTTTAAAGCGAGAAACTTACCACCAAAGACACATAAACACATGTCCACCGCCTTGCATTTATTTAAAAGTGCGTATTCGCTTCCACGGAATGTCGTAGGAAGGCGGTGGCCAATTCGTCCATCCGTCGAAACGTAAAGTTTGAGAAATATTTGATAAATAGTTGCCCTGCGATTGATGGTAGACCACGTGACCGCCGGACGGCCCGGTGATTGACGAATGAGACGGATGGTTGTGAGTCACCTTAAATGGCTGATCAAGCCCCGCCGTCTTGGATTTGGACTGTTTTCGCCATAAGTTCCATTAAAAAATTTTCAGCGGAATTTTTTGCATGACGTAAATAATAGTTTCTAATACTTACCAAAAGGCGCATAGACTAGCGACTGCCGGCAAGCTATAAGAAAATTCTTCTCGCGGCGGTTACAGAAATGATTCTGACAAGAGTAATCTAGCAATACATATTTTATAACATGGGCAAAGAAATGCCCTATGCCTAGAGACGTGCAACATTCGCGTTATTATTTGAAGACAGACTAGACTACAAACACTTGTGTTTCTGCATTACGTTTGTCGTTGGACTACTGTTTGTCCGGCCACTCCCTGGATGACTTTGGACCAATAGGAAACTACTAACAAGAAACTGGCCCAACCACCTCCAACCAAGTGAATGGGGAAGATGGACCCTCACTGCTGCGTAAGACATAATACAAACGAAGACGTCTCCAGTATGTATAGGACAGTGAATTCTAGCGTGACTCCAAAAAAATAACGCCAAATTTGTAGGTCCCTATCTATGCCTAGAGTGACGGGTATTTAAGGAATTCATTCGGAGGCGAGGTATATTCCAATTATTTGTTATTATTTTCTCCTACTATTGTGATTGGAGAGCAGTTGTTTAGACACGCTCCGTTTAACTGACGGCAAGTAACAAGCAGGAAGCAGTAGTATGAGTGAGTGCATAAGAGTCCTGTACAGAGGCTTTACTTGATCACAGCAACCAATAAGCAAACGATAATGTCTCGAATGTATGGAGGGCCGTCCAGTCTAGCTTGCTGCCAACTCAATCCGCCAAATACTCGAGGCTCTGTTAGAGCCCCGAGTATTTATGCGGCAACACGCCAGGCTTTACAGTCCTCTGTACACTCGAGACATTATCATCTGCTTATTGGTTGCTGCGATCAAGTGAGGCCTTCGTACAGGACTGTTATGCACTCACTCAACTACTTCTCCCTGCTTATTACTGGCTCACAGTTAAACGGGGCGTGTGCAAACAATTGTTGCCCATTCACAGCAGCAAGAGACGATAACACGTGTTTGAAGTCTACCTCGTGACAGAAGGAATTCGCGTAATAGTCGGGGCTTTATGCCTTGTCGACGCCCAAAATAAAATGCCTGTGTTGCAAGAGACGGCGAGAATTTGGCAAATCCAAGATGGCGGGGAATGATAACTCTTGAATGATGCGCGCGTGGGCGAAGTGCGCAAGAGCGAGGTGGTCTGGCATGTGTGTGCAAGGTGTTGTCAGTGGTTAACAGGAGCGACGTAGAGGCGCCGGCGCACTTCCGGCGAGGGCTGACTGTTTGTTGTGCGGTGGGCGGAGACGCGGTCTGCTGACCGCCAGCACAATGCCGCAGCATCCTCCTGCCAGCCTCCTGGACCACACAGCATGTTTCGGCTACCGCTCGTGTACATGCGTAGCATAACATTACATAATAACATACAGATATCATTCCTCCAGTCTTCAGCTGGTCGCCATCACTGGACTCTGTGATAATAACCCTTATTGTTTGTGCGCTCAGCTTCGTGGAGTTTTGGCGAAGTGTGGTCCACTATCTACCAGCCGGCGCTGAATACCCCTAAGGTAATCTGATGTTATAAAGGTCTCAATGATATTAGTTGTGCGATGTCTGAAACATAGAGACTACGGTGCGATCTTCCAACCACTGCCCGCACGAGTCCTTTCCCACGTGATCAGATGCCAAGGAACCCCCCTTGACACGGCTCGGAGTTACCCCATGATACTCCTTCTTTTTCATGACACTTGTGGGTATTCCTGAGGCCCGGTTTATCGGAAAAGATGGGCGCCAAAACCCCGCGTAAGACCAGCCCACATCATTTCCGGCTCACCAAGCCGCTTGTCCATTACCATTAAGTCTTTGGGTCCTTCACTAAGGCAGGTGTAGTAGGCGAATTTTACCCAGGCCATTATTACCCGCCTGAATGCCTGAGTGGCGGTACATGTCAAAGCAGCTTGGCGGTCTGCTGACAACCGCGACAACATATAAAACTGTTTGCGACCATCGGCTCACCACAATACATTAGGTTGACACTAATGTCCGAGAGCATTATCCTCGTCACTTTCTCGCCAGACAGTGTCCCTTGGTAGAATAACAATTTAAGGAACAAGCGTAGCCACCTCGTAAATAAAATTACGGTTCAAGCGTAGCCAAAAATTACGCACCGATCGAGAGTCCTCAGCGCCAGCAGAGGAGTTAATAACAAAAATGGTAATTCAAGGCACGCCGGCTGTTTTTTTTTTTGGGGGGCGGTAACCAGGAAGCGGTCACGCATCAACGAAGCCTTGAGTTTCCCTAGAACTGATTTTCAAGCGTAGTAATCTCGTGTTCTGTGTAATTAGTAGAGTGGAATAGTACTACTTTCCGAGAAAAATATTTATTTTTCTGGAAAGCCCCTATTCTAAACACCCCTTTTCTTTCCCTATGGCACCCCAATGTGTCAACATCTCATCAATGGTATAATGATGTACTTAATACGTTCTTTTCCTGTCTAGTTCGGTCAGCCCCCTTGGAATTAGAAAAAGGGCTTATTACCCCCCCCGGGGTGTTATACCTGAAGGCTTACCAAGGGATGACTTACAAATTAACTTATGACCGAACTTAAACTAACCCCCATGCCTTATCTAGGATCAAATCCAGAACCTCCTCCCGCACCATAGACCAGCTGCGCCACGGGAGGTCGGCTTCATTTATCTCGACACCGACAGGAATTCTAAAATGCCATCTCTCTCAAAACTGACGATGACGAAACTAACAACTCCCCTAAAACATCATCTCTCTTAAAACTGAAGGGGCCGCGGTGGCTGAGCGGCTAGACTGCTCGCCTCCCACGAGGACGAACCGGGCTCAATCACCGGCTGGCCACTCCCGGATTTTCTCAAGTGGAAATAGCGCCGGACGAGACCGCTGGTCGGCGGGATTTTTCTTGACGATTTTCAGTTTCCCCGGCCCTTTCATTCCGGCGCTGCTCCATACTTCAATCACCCTTATCGGCTCTCAAGACCTCGCTGTCAAGAGCCGCCCAAATCTCTTTATACACTTCATTCACGTAAACATCTGTGAATGCCGAAATGAACAGTCTTTATATGGTTGTCTCATCTGTTTTATACAAATACAATAATCATTTAGTCAGACTTAAAAATTATACACAGCTTTATTCTGAAGTGATTTCATCCCGATAGCACGACACCATGTTTTTTTCTTCTAAAGGTGCGCCCCTAACTGGCAACTATGTTCCAAGTACTTTGTATTTCAGAGAACGGTCGCTGCTAGAGCTGGTTTACCAGTTGACTCGGTGAATGCCACACCTACAGTAAACACGGCAATGAGCTGTCAGTTTATCGTTTATGTTTACCCCGCGTGAGTTCTGAGAAGCCTTATACGCCGGCAGACACTGCAAACAACAGATATGAGCAACTGGCGTTATCACACCCGGAGGGGGCAAACGCCTCGCAATTCCGGGTGCAGCGCCAGGGATTCGCAATCCCAGGGAACGACAACATGCATTGCACATTCGCACGTATGCCATCACTTTCCGAGCGAGTTATTGCAAAACCTTGACTGGCTTAACACTTATGCAAAAAAGGCGAAGCCCTACGCGAAAACTATATTTTTTTTTTGTATTTAATTGAGCACATCTGAAATCCCACGCGTAGGATCTAGTTTTAAGAAGGAAGTGAATTCTTCCGCCGTATTTAAAACTAACGTTGTGTGCGCGGTAACTTGGCATTAGCGATAAAGTGAGCAATTTTGAAAGCCCTGCTTATGATACACTTGCATACAAAATGTGTTCTCTTCCGCCTCGTGTAATATCAACATTGTCGTGGATCGGCCTGATCCCATTAGTCATTTGTCGGTCAAGTAAAATGTGAAACCGTTAGGGAAGTAAATATTTTCCAATATGCATACTGAGATTATATGTATTACAAAATCAGGAAACAAGAAATAATTTCAGTAATTCCTTTACTTCAGCGTTATGGCATGGGATTGCTTTCTGACTGTTGTAGTTACCAACTTTACTGGACACATGCCACTCAGCGCGCCCTTTAAAATTTATGCAGATAAGGACAGTGACCTTTTTCCGAGGTTGATATCAAAAGTGCTCACGTAACCGTGAATAACCTACAGACCTGTTTACGCAACGTTGCCCACTAAACCGTACACTTTCACGCGAAAATCAACTCCTTTCAGACTGGGAGATTTTCCTCAGAGAAATAATTAGGATTTTCCAGGGTTTTAGATAGCTGTGATATCCCGCAGAAAACGTTTTAATGATTGGCAGTTTAAAAACCTCAAGTCACTTGCCTATCTCAAATGACGTAATTATGTGTGCCATTCACTCATTAAATCAATTAGCGATCCACTCATGATGAATACCGTTAGGTGCGTACAGTATGCATTTATGTACAGTAGTATTTATATAGGCTGTTCACGGTAAAATGAACACTTTTGAAAGCCCTGCTTAAGATATACTTGTATACACGTTGTGTATTCTTCCGCCTTATGTAAAATTAACATTGGCATGAAGTCCCTGGTTTGAACTGTACCTTTGCAGTCGCTGAAGTGGGTGAAATGCATAAACCGCGTAATTTTCAGGGATATTTTCTGTTCTCTCAGCACACCCCTGCCACGAGATTCTTTGGAGACAATAATTTTTCTGTAGTTGCTATCACCCCAGTCTTTGAAATCAATAATATCACCTGAATCAGGCAACACAACAAGAAAGCGATTGTTATTAGCGGATGGCAGGGTCAATGCAGCCATCTCTTTTACAGTGTATATTCTGTCATGTCGTTTCAGTGTCCTCTTGACCACTGCAAAATCCCTGTCACATGGGAGGAAGGAATGCCCTCTCACTGGAAAGTGCTGATGTATCGTTTTAAACATTCGTGTCGAGACAAGGGAATATGACAACCGTAGGAGTGTGTGATTTTTATTTTGAGCTCCAAACCCATCCCAAAAAAATGTGCAAGTGTTCATTGTCTCTATACTGTCGGTCCCCTGCAGATATTGCAGCAGAAAGGTGCACACCTCATTTGGACCCTTGGTTGCTACACCCTCATGGTACATATAAAATACAACGCTATCTTCTTTGAGATTGTGAACGCAAAATACATTCACAGTCAACTGGTGGAGATAGAAAGTGTCTTGAATAGGTATGGTGGGCAGTTTTAAATTCATCATGTAGTCAATACATATGCCTCCTACACTCTCGTTTAATTTTGCCAAGGCACTTACTGCATCAATTTTACTAAAGGATTTTTTAGAATGGCGAAGATGGATCATTTTTTCTCCAGAATGCACTCGTTTTGCTATGTCAATCAGGAACCTACTTTGTATCTTTACCGAAAGTTCTTCACATGTAGAGCAGGTGTCGACCCGGGGACGACCAAAAGAAAGAGAGAAGTCCTCATTGAAGACTTTCAAGTAAAACTTGTAGCTAACATTGGCGTCTGGGTGGGAGGCCTTAAATAATCTGTACATTAGTAACACATTAAGTCGTTCACTTAGGTAGTGGTATTCACGTGTACTGTAGCGCGCAATATTGACTGGAAAGGATGAAATATTCTCCTTGACTGCATTAACTGCACAGTCAGGTTTTGTGTTAACTGGGGTACATTTTCCTCGCCTATCCATTGGTTTTTTTCCCATCTATCGGTAACGTTGTTAGTCTTCGAATACGCTCACTTGTGATTGCATGAATATTCATAAATGCAAGTTTACATACCTGCGTCTTGCCAGAGGATGTCGATATGTCATACACAAATGATGCCTTTCGTGATGGCTTCAAAGATTCTTCTGCAGATTTCCGTCTCCTTTTTTGTTTCGCTTCAGATGCAGTGATTAGTGCTTGTAAATAAACGTCTTGTTCGTCTTTTGTTCACATTTGTAGGAAGTTAGCAAACACCTGTTCTCTCTGCTGTGTTGTAAGTCTGTCATAGCATTTCCGACGACACCTGAAACAGAAAACAATCCACCATGTGCATTTTTAGGTAATGGAGGCTGTGCACTGTTACACTTTATTATAATGTTTATGTCAGTGTACTTTATTGACAACAATCATACGAAAAACGCTACTTACTTGCAGTCGACGCAGGTTTCAATTCAGCACGTTCCTTTCCTGCATCGTTTGTATGTGAGGATCCATTGATTCGTGCTTTTTTAATAACCTCCGATTTATACTGTGCAATGTTGGTCACACCTTTCCGTCGTTTCTTGCTTGTTTCCCGTATTGTTTCAGCAACATTACACACATCCATTTTACAGACAAATGATTCCAAACCACTTCATAAAGTACACCACATCACATACATTCACAGAATAAACAAGCCAGCTGTTGTGATGCCATAGAGCAACGAATGTTTTAATACAAGCCACAGAGGAATATGTGCAGAAGCGACTACCTGTTTCTTAGAGAAACAACACAAGTCAGTGAAATGTGTATACTAGAGAAACAACACAAGTCAGTGACTTAATGGTGTTTCTCAAATAAACTCAAAGTTTGGTACCTTGCTATACATTACACACAACCTCCGACATGTTTCTATATTACAATGTGTTAATTTATCTCTGTAGAAAATGAAAACACCCAAACCTCATTTTGGTGGTAAATTGACTTATGTTGTTTCTCAAATGACCGATTCAGATAATATTGGGGGCTATAGTTCTCAGCCTACTTCACAGAGAAGATTTGCCTTATAGACTGTTCACGAAAAAGTGAGCACTTTTTAAGGCCCTCCCACAACGCATTAACCGCTTATAAATATATCTTATTACTGCCTCAGGCATTAAATTTTAATGGTGGTGAAATGTATACACTGTGTTTATTGGTCACATTGCAATGTTTATATTAAAAAGCAGCAGGAAGATGGAAATTGGATGAAAGGAAAAATTTATAAGGGCCTTAAAAAGTGCTCACTTTACCATGAACGGCCTATACATTCCGATACTTCGAAAAGAAAGCAGCGTTACCTCTAGAAATGACGCATATAAAATCATTGGTCATCTTCGTGTGTTTTTATTTCTCGCATCACCTCCACCCCATTGTGGCTGTGGTGAACCGTCACGGCGATTAGAACCTAACTTTGCAAATTTTATCTTTGTTACTCGGTGTCGCGCCCATTAACAACGTTAATTTACAACCATTGATTTCTTTCGTGATCGATAACCCAGTAAGTAAAAAATAATTCAACTATCCCAAAACTATTTAACACAAGGCAAAACCAAACTTCGAAATTGCCGGAAGTAAATCAACTGTCTAAAACCACAAATTAAACGAAACTGTAAATTTTTTTTAAGTCGCTGGATTGATATCGTGATTTTCCAAGCTTCTAGTTATGTTTTCAGCCAGCCAAGAATCGTAGTTCCACGTCTTAACAACTCATTAAAAGCATAGTGTGAAAATTTGCCTGCACGAACATTACTATTTAGAAATATATGAATTGTCCTAAGCAGATACGAAAAGTGATTGTTATATCAATATCTTATTTTCTGTCAAAATCATACTCTTTCACTAGATCGACGTGTGATCACGATGGTGCCATGTGGTTGTCAGTGAGGGTTTTACGTATCTTTTGCCCTCACGAGAAAATTTGTAACTCCAAAAATTTGTATTTTACCGAAGAGAGAACTAATATAAATACATTTATTTTGAAGGAAATGTGATTTTGTTTGAAAAAGTGGTTATTTATAATGTAGATACGTATGCTCCATAGCCCAGAATTGAAGATATGTTCGCATGAAAAATACGACGTGGATGTACGAAATTTTTCGCTATTTGAAACCTCGTAGTGGAGTTACTAGGTTTCGTATTTTGTTTGTAGATTGTTTGTTAACATTCCTGGAGATAACGATGTTCAGTTGCCGATCAGTTGAAATTTTTGTATTATAATAACGTAATAAAGCTACAAATAACCAAAAATGGTGTGAGTGAGTGAGTGAACAGATTTGGGTGGCTCTTAACAGCGAGGTCTTGAGAGCCGATGTGGGTGAGGCGAGGTCAGTATGGAGCAGCGCCGGAATGAATGGGTGGGTGAAACGCGAAATCCCCGAGAAAACCCGCCGACCAGCGGCATCGTCCATCACGATTCCCAAATACGAAAATCAAGGAGCGACTCCACCGGGAATTGAATCCGGTTCGCCTAGGCGGGAGGCGAGTAGTCTAACCTCTACACCACCGCGACCCCACCAAACACGGAGTTACGCGGTCCTCTGATCTAATATCTAACTGTGCAAGACGGTTTTCAAAACTATTATTTATGTTTCGTTGAGTCAAAAATTTCGATAAACCCTGTGAAAACTCATTTATGAGGAATAGCAGGTATACGCAGTTCACGATAAAATGAGCACTTTAGAAAGACCTGCTCAAGATCTACTTGTATGCACGTTGTGTATTCTTCCACCTTATGTAAAATTCACATTGCCATGGGTCTCATTACTTTATTAACGCGTCGGCCAAGTATGGATCTGTGAAATTATTAAAAAAGTAAACATTTTATAAATCTGCAAATTTTTACACACTTAGGGGTTAAAAATAATAGAAAGCGTAAGAAATAATTTAAATGATCACAAATGGTTTCCTCTATTCGATATTAACACATGGAATTACTTTCCATCCATCGTTACCAACTTTGCCGGGTGCATGTCACTCAATGCGCCAGTTATAATATATGCAGGCAGGGGGCAGTGAAATTTTTCTAAGGTTGATTTCAAAAGTGTTGACTTTATCGTGAACATCCTTTAAATATACTGTTCTCGTGTACCATTCCCCCTACTTCTTCCTGCTTATTTCTGGCTGAAGAGTTGAACAGGATGTGTTAAAATGAAGTGGATTTTTATAAGGCAGTTGAAAGAGATGATTTAAAAACGTCGTTGGTGTGCGACGGTTGGGAGGACAGCCCGCTGGGCCCGGCCGCGCACCTGCCCTGCTGGAACTGTGTAAAACTGTGCCCCCTCCTTTGTAAGAGGTGGAGCCGAACAGCCTGCAACAGGCCGTGACCGGCCATTGTGTGTCAGTCGACACCTGCCGCCTCCAGTGGCTGTCTACAACACCTGTACACGGCACCCCGGCCGCTACCGCACCGCCATACACGCTGATGTACAGTAACGACGCGTCTCTGGCCGTGCGCGCTCTCATTCCGTGGCCAACACTTCCCGCGCACCCGTGCTGCGGCCTGCTGACCGACAAACCAATCCTTGCTTTCCTATTTCACATGTGTGTTGCCTTTCAGCTTGTAGACATTGCACAAACCATTTATCATGTTTCACAGTTTTCGACTCAGATTGTGTGAAGGTACAATCTTGCGAAGACCCCGCAACTGAGACGAGTATAGAATAATTATTTAATTGATAAGTGTATTTGACGATGAAAATGAGTGGTTTCCACCACAACCTTCAGATTCGCGAATGATAAAGCCAGAGTAGCAATGGTAGAGTTGGAATCAATATTAGAAGTGATTACGTATGCACAGGATTTTGTGAGAACTCGATTTGGGAAACACGCTTTGCCGAAACTAGCCACCAAAACAAACTGAGACCAAATCACAAATTTTCGGAGAGGACATCTCGGTTTAACACGCGTAGCAGCTTTTAACCACAATTCTTGATACTCAAATTAAACAGACAGTCTTATTCCTCATGAAAATAACTGCTTCAGTATTATTAAATAAAGTTCAAACGAGCAACTCACGATAGTGACTACTGTATACTCTCACACAATAATAATCAAAAACAAAAAAACAATCAACATGCAGTCCATGTCCATCGAATATCATCTCCAAACAAGGCCACCAGATGTGGCACCGCACACAGGGCGTACGAGACGACCCCGACGACTACGATCAGACACGGCGGTGTGACACGACAGATCACGTGACCAATGAGCTACAGCTATCACTATAGACTGTTCACTGCAAAGTGAGCATTTTTTGAGGTCCTAGTTACTTTTTTCCCATCAGCCATTTTTCATCCTTTAAACGCATTAAAAAAAAAAAAAAATATTGTCATGCAAGTAACAAACACAGCGTGTATATTCCACCGCACTCGAAAGTTCACGTCCAAGGCTAAAATAAAATATATTCATTGACTGTTACTACAAACGAGAGGGCTTGCAAAAGCGCTCACTTTACCACGAACAGACTATTATTAGTGATAACGGGTTATCGCGGGAAAAGTCGACTGCGAGGATTCAGCGTACTGTAGACATGTCCGACAGTTTTCTTTCCTTATTGGCTGTCATTCGTGTATGAAGTTACTACCCCATTTCACCGAGCCAATGAGTATTCTGATACTATAAGGCAGAACGTTCGTGAGTCGTATGCAGAGAGCTTAGCCGAGTCCAAAGCGTCTACAACCAATCATAAAAGAATAAACTTATTAGTGTGTTATAGAAGATATGTTGGCACAAATATTTTCTGAGATTTTCCATTATCTCTACCTATAATTAACGTATTTTCCTTGGATGGTTAGTCTACGATCAGTGTCTAACGTGCATATTTCTTAGATTTTTTTTGTGTATCGTAACTTTATAGGCGAACCATTTAATGAAGAGTCAAGAAATCTCTGCGGTGTCTTTGGCGAAATGGAAATTGACGAAACCGATTACTTGTGTACGATTTAGAAATTTTCTCGAAATATGCAAAATTGAAAGTCCAGTAAATCCGTTAATTAAAAATGTTCTAAATTATTTTCGCACTTACACTCTAAGAAATTATTCAGAAATTTTCCATACCTGTGTATATGCTTAGTGAAAACGCAGGAATGGTAATATTTTTCCCTATAAATTCATTGTAGCGTTCCTACATTTTTTTCAGGAAACAGTCAAATTCGTAGGGATGTTTCCAACTTCGTATAATAGCGCTGCTAAACATTCCTATAGGCTATTCATGGTAAAGTGAGCACTTTTTAAGCCCCTTCCAAAATTTTCCTTTCAGCCAATTTTTATCTTTCCGCCACTTTTTAATATCAACATTGCCATGTGATTCATAAATATGGTGTATACTTTCACCACTCTCAAAAGTTAATGTCTCAGTCTGCAATTAAACGTACTTATTAGTCGCTAATGCCTGGTGGAAGGGCCTTAAAAAGTGCTCACTTTACCGTGAACGGCCTATATGTCTGCAGTTTGATGTGTGGTATTATTACCATACAGTGTATATGTTAAAAACTTCCATTACAGTTTAGGAAGTTTACGAGAAAAATTTTTACAGGTTATATTGCACTCTTTTTGGACTAGTGGTTAATATATCGCAATGCTGAATATAAAGGAACTAATTTCGGATGTTTGAACAACTTTGAGAATGTCTGCACTTGTAACTTGTTGTCTCAATTGTGTATTTCAGGCGAGGTGACTTTTGTCAAGATAACCAGGTGATGTTTTCGGAATGCAAACATTCTTTTACTGCGGCCTGATAAGATAGCAGGCTGGAGGACTGCCTCAATGCGTCATCAACTGCACATGGCTGCTTTCCGTAATTTGTCCTTGATCCACTCACACTGCGGAGTGCACGCCGTCCAAGTTCAGGCAATAATACACATTAAAATTTTGGGTTTGTCTGTGTTGGGGACACGGCCGTTCGTTTTGCGTGGATACGTCTCCGTTGACGCGCTCGGACGCCTTGATGTTTTATTTTACGTTCCCGGCACCGCTTCACTCGATCATATGGGGTTTTATGGGTATCACTGGATTTACTTTTAGATGCTCTTTTCAACCGCACACGATTTATGTATTTCCGCTTGGCTTTTTGACGAGTATAAACCGAAATTGTGTTAAGTTTTCTCAATTTTTTACATTAATCACACAGAACTTCACCATAACCACGCCATGCACAAATGTTTTTATACGCAATCGATTGATCTTGATGAGAACTGTCGATTGAAACTTAAACGAGTGCCGTAGCTTCTCCTAGTCAAAATTTATACTACGCGGAAGTTATGAGACGCGGCGAAACGAACTCAAAATTGCGGCCACTCCTCCCCCCCCCCCCTCTACCTCGTGTGATACTTCGCAGCCCTCACTCAACGTAACATATTATTTGATCCTTTGGAAATCGAGTGGTGTAATTGAATTTTGACTGTAGACGATATATTCGGAGCTGCAATGCCAAAATGTATCCCCGAATTTGTTATCATCGGATTTTCTGGATTGCCTCCTACTATGGTCGCAAATTGAAAGACGCATTCAAGTCAATAAATCGTTCTAATGACTGGGTTTTCATGAGGGGGGGGGAGGGGTGCGGTTTTTTTTATATCTGTAGAGCATCGAGTTTGACTGCAGGTGTTTGCCAGTGCTGCCAAGAATAATGGATAGCGTAAGTAAACTGTGCAATGGAGGTTGTTCTCGCAAACTCTGATAAGATCGGCGTTGCTGTTGATAACGTCATAGTTTCCAGAAAATTCGAGAGGCTATAATTAGAGGTACGTGAATTTGGCGAGTTGACTGATAGCAGCCGAGACGTCAGTCCTTCACACATTCAGGCCACAACTGCATGACCCGAGATGATGCGAGCCGACAGGTACGCCGATACGTAGCATAGAGTAAAGGTGAGGTAAAGTGTATCCGCGGTTGGTTCACACTTTTTGAAAAGCACGCCATATGTGATGTATTTGGTTATTTACTAAATATGCCATGTATCACAAGCGTTCTATACCTGCCTTACCATAAATGTATTCTATTTCTAGTTAAATAGAAGCTTTAATTATGTTTTATTTATGAATTATATTTTTCAATTATAATAAATATTAATAAAAAACACGAGAAAACATGTGTTAGTTCTAATAGAAAATTCGGTGCGTTGTCCTACGGTGTTATTTTCTAGACTTAGTTAATCTTATTTTGCACGAGGCGGAGGAATAGACTAGAAGTAGAACTTTAGCAGGGCTTCAGAAAAGTGGGAAGTAACCGTGAATGTGTTATATATAGACTGCTTATTCGTCTTCTGCGCACGTACCCAACACTGACCTATCCCAAATGAACACAGCTGTCAAAGTCACACGGTCAACAGTGATGAACGTGTTCGTTTGTATCTTAATTTTCAAAATACAAGCACTTTTATATGAATGAAATACTTTCACGAATTTGAATTTAATGAAACTGCATTCCAAAGGCTGCTGTGCAGTTGGAATTCACACCCTACCCCGTATTCTCTCTACGGAAGTAGGGATGTTGATATCGGAAAAAATTTGCAATATTGTTCATATTGGTTAGTTAATATCGATTAAAGATAAATCGGAATCCGATATTTGATGTATTAAAGGACACGACAAATGTAAAATTTTCTCGGAATATCACATATTCAGGACACGATACATTGTAAAAAGATGTGGCGCCTGTTTTTTGGCACATGTTGCCAAAGAAAACATAGAAATGTTTGAATTCAATTTTTATATTCCAAAGAGGGCTTAGTAAAAAATCATTCTAAAAAGATTCATTTCCGATACCTGGAAAAATATATTAATATCGATAAGATATCTTTGAAATATATAGGCCATTAATATCGGTATATTGTTGAGATATCGTAATTTCGAGATATCGATATTTTTTCAACATCCTTATCCGGAAGTGAGTTTAGTCTACTTCTCCTGCAGGTTGGGAAGATCGATGTTAAAAGTTTGGCAACCCAAAGTTTTCGTCGCTAGGTAAACTCCAGTGTCGGCAACGTACGTACCACATGCTCTCTACTTTCTACGTTATAAATAATAACAAACATAAATCAAATAAAAATTAACTTCGTAACTAAGTAAAATTTTATCTCCTATCATTCACGTAGAGTCAAATTTTAACTAAAAGTAACGTTTTGGAACAATGCACAACTAGCAGCGGAAATTGTTCCTATCCGCGTTTCCACCTCTAGCGGTGAATGTTCTGGTGTAAACCGATGCACGCCGGTTGAGAGAATTTCTGAACATCAAGTTGTCTATATATTTTTTGTTACGAATGCAAAATGAATAAGTTTATTCGTGCAAAATAATTTTATAATACAGAAAATCCATATAAAACACTGTGGTAACGCATTTCCTAATTAGCATGCTCTTTATTTATAAATTAAAAAGTTAGTCTCACATCTTTCTGAGAAGTTTGTATACATTTAATTACAGAACATTTTTCCGTTGCAATTAAACGTGGCCATTTGCATTTATTTGGCTTTGCTGTTCACAAGTGCTTTATTTATTTACATGCTAGCTGTTACCCTCGGCTCCAACCACGTGCAAAACATAAAAAAACCGACCACCAACCAGCGCCTACTCAAATGGGGTTGGTTGCATAATTTATATATTCCCTTAGAAATTGTTTGTTTTTACGGGATGAAAAGTACTCTATGTGCTAATCCAGAATATAATCTACACCCCCCCCCCCCTTCTGACAAATTTCATCCAAATTCGTCCAACCGTTACGACGTGATTGAGTAACAAACAAACATACCAACTTTAGCATTTATAACGCTATTAAGATGTGCTTGCGTCATGCGAGGTTGTGTTAGAAAATTCATCAGTAGAGTCACGAGTATTTCCGAATTCATTCGGAGACGAGGTAAACTCCGAACACTTGTTCTTTCCTCCTACTGTTGTGATTGGACGACAGTTGTTTAGACACACCCCGTTTAGCTGTGAGCCAGTAACAAGCAGGAAGCAGTAGTGTGAGCGAGTGTCTAACAGTCCTGTACAGAGCACTGACTTGATCACGGCAACCAATAAGCAAACGATAATGTCTCGAGTGTACAGAGTGCTGTCCAGTCTAGCTTGCTGCCAACTCGATCCGCGAAATACTCGGGGCTCTATACATAACTTGATCACGTCCACCGAAGTTTCAGGCCGGATGAACAGGCGGGTTCATGAATTCAACTGAACTCGACCAAGACATTAGTTTCCGAACGTCCGCTGTACGGCGGGAGCTGCACTGGGGAATTCCCGAAAATGCGGGATGCCAAGCTCCCCCATAAGTAGAGACTTGAAGAATTCGCGTATACATTTTGAGACAAGCTAGAATTAAAACACGTGTATTTGTAAAACTTTAGCCATTGGTACACACAGTGTTTGACACCTCATGGATATAGACTTGCAAAATTCGCGTTATCATTTGGCATCAAGCTAAACTGCACAGTACTATATATACTCGGGCCGGCTTCGTTTCTCTATTGGCTTGTGCATAAATGTGAAGCCACCCTGTTTGTGACTGGACTGCATGTGTTTGGACTAGACAAATGTAGAATGTTTATTTATTGGCTAAGAGTTACCCAGGACGTGTTAAACAAAGTATGGTCCAGGGACAAATTTTTTGCAAAGGTACATGTGTTTGAAGTTGAACGTGTCCGCAAATAATAACGTGAATTTTGCAGGTCTCTACTCATGAAGAACGCTAACCAATTCCTCGCCTTTCACTGTGACAGCAAACTGAGAAAAAAGGTTTTGTTGAATCAAACAAGATTTGTTTGGTAGTACCAAATTATTTGTTTGTATAGGGTAACGAAATATTTTGTTGCTGAAACGAAATTATTTTGTTGGTCTCATTTGGTTGCCCCAAACGTAAGATTTGGTTGGTGCAACGAATATTTGTTTGGCTACACGTACATTAAGCAGTTTGGGCAGATATAAAAATAATTTTACAAGTTCTACCGAGTTTCGAACATAAATCACCTGCGTCCGAGCGCTACGGCTTAGTAATCTCGGCTCATGAGACAACTAATGATGCCGGAAAGCTTTTGAAAAGATACACTACAAATATTGGGCAACATGTGCAAACAAATATTTCAAGTTTTACAGCTTCACTTGTCAGTTTCTTGTTGCATTATTTTATTTATTTGTTTATAAGATTGTTAAGCATCAATATATAAACTAACAAACACGGTTACTATTCTAACTGTCGCAAAAATTACAAGCAAACTCCCGAGCAGTATTTTCGACCGAAGGCAGTCAAATGAGTGGCTAAACAAATATATGCAGTTGATTCAAAAATATTTAGTTGATAGTATAATTTTTTTGGTCAAACACAGAGTTTTTGTTTATTCAAAAGAAATTTTGTTAGACGAACAAAAGTAATTTGATTGCTTTTCAAATTTCGTTTGCTCAACAATAGATTACAGGATGATTCGCAATTAGACCGACAAACTTCGGGAGGCGATTCTTCATGAAAAAGTAAAAGGAAAACTTATGTGACACTTAATACTTAAACCAAATATTAATTAAGGGAGGTATGTGCCCATAAAAAAGAAGTTTCAAACCGTAATTGTGCAAAATAACGGTTAACGAAGTAAAATTCAATTACAACTCTCAGAACATTATTGTATGTTATCGGGAAATTCAACGTAGAGCTGATATTTTCCACAAATACTGCTTAAAATGTATTTTTTTTTTTCAAGGGCCCGTACCTTCCTTAATGATTGGTTTTCTCTCAGGGCAGACGACCAATGAGTGCAGTTAATGTCGGCATGTTTGTACGTAGATGAGACTGGATGGCGGGGTGATGGATCCAGGTGAAGGATGCGTGTGGCTGTTGCAGGAGGCGAGGAGGCGCCATGGAGGGCCAGCAGGATGAAGAGTACGGGTTCGTGCGGCGCGACACGGACGTGCTGAAGCGCGCGATGGAGGACGACGGCTCGCGCTCGACCGGAAGCGGAGGGCGGCCGGCGGAACCGGAAGCCGGCGAACCCGCGGCTTCCGGCGGCAAGGGTGAGCGACAACGCCTGCCCACAGTCGCCCCCGCGGAGCCGGACAGAGCAGCAGGCAAGCTTCCCGGCCTGTTCAAGAGGATGTCCGTGTCTGGAGGGTCCAGCCCGCAGTCGTCCGCGACCAAGGGCGACGAACTGCCGCAGAGCTTCCAGGTAACTACGCCCTTATACAGAATGTATCTACATTCGACCGACAAAGTCGAGTGGGGATATTCGCGGGTGGCTCTTAACCCTTTGAGGAGTATGAACGTATCTATGTATGTATGTATGTATGTATGTATGTATGTATGTATGTATGTATGTATATATATATATATATATATATATATATATATATATATATATATATACACATACGAAGCTATGTTTATGTGGAAAATTCTTTGCTCTTGGAGACAAAACTCACACTTTTATTGTTTTACCAATCCAGTGGACTATATCGAAGTAAAATTTAAAAAATTACACTTAGTCAACATTTCATTTCGTAACAATAAAACTGTTATTTTTAATTTTATCTGAAGTGAACACGATGGATTGTAAACCATGATGTTAACTACGTCGTGACAAATTAATTGGCACACAGTCAACGCGCGACTTCATTGGCCGGCGGCCAGCCAATAATAAACGTTGCAGGGCACAGTAGCATGCCCGGTGAAGCCAGGACCAATAAGACGATGGTATGTTAAAATACACTGACCAACACAATTGATATTGCTGAAGTGATGAATATAAGCAGCTCACTTCAATCTTGTCCTCAGTACCAGTAAATTTGTGAAATCCTTAAAGGGTTAAGGTTTGAAGTCAAGCAATTGCCTATTGTTATAAATAAAAATATGGACATTGTCATTTTATTTATAAACTAGGGGGTTTAGGGGTCTTAGCTATAGATGGTAGAGCTTAACTGTAATTGAGGGGTTTTATTCATGATGTGAGACAAATACATTACAACACTGTACGAGTTACTGTAACGGAGATCTACTTTAATTAATATTTACGTTATTATTATAATTTAAGTTAAGTACACCGCACGCCATAATCCTTTATATCTACGTTGGACAGTACCCATCCGAATTTCGATGCCGGAGGCTGTATCTAGTAGTACGAATAGCGTTGGATGGCGGACACACCCATGTTGTGATCTTCCCAGGCTACTGGTTGGATGTGGAAAACGTTGGGCCCTGCCTTACAGTGGCCTATATCGGTGCGTCGTTTAGGCATCCATGTCCCCGATCGCTGGCTTAAGGAGAGATTTTTTTGCAAGCGGCCTCGCCCGGTGGTTGCTGCAATAAGTTGTCGTAATTCCTGGCGTCCTGGTTTTACATTGAAGGTGTGAGGCCGGTTTCAGAGTTGTATGCATTCTTAAGGTCCCTTCATTACACTACAGAGCACTGCACCGGACTATACAACGTGAAGAACTAATATCAAGTAGTACAGACACCATAAAAATTGCCAGGAAGTGCGATTTATGCTGTATATGAAAGACGAATGTATGTATTTTGCAACATGATAAAATATTTTACTGAAATATACTTTTTAAATGTAAAAAATTAATTGATCTTTAGAGTCCGCATTTCTAACAAAATTTAAGTGCATTCCCATTTTGGATGCTTCGAAAAGCAGAATTTACAAGAAAATCGTCTTTAGGAAAGATCGCTATAATGTTTACTGGGATCAAGTATAATTAAAATCATAGTATCAATGTACCATACCAATTTTATAATTAACTTTATTTACGTCAGCTTCAGCCATAAATGTTTGTGACAAATGGGTGCACATAAAATCAATTATAAAAATTACTTTCTCTATTAATATTGCAATTTTATTATAGGCTGTTCGCTGTAAAGTGAGCACTATTCAAGGCCCTCCCGGCAGGCATTAACAACTAATAAATGTATTCTATTGTAGCCTCGGGTGTTAACTTTTGGGGGAGGTAAAATGTATACATTCTGTTTATTAGTTATATGGCAATTTTTATATTAAAAAGTAGCGGAAAGATATAAATTGGCAGCGGGGAAAAATTTAGCAGGGACTTAAAAAGTGCTCACTTTAACGTGAATAGCCTATACACACAATCATAGTAAACATTATGACGATATTCTCTGATGAAGATTTTCTTTCAAATTCTGCTTTCTGAAGCATCCAGAATGGAAATATGCTTTAATTTGGTTAAAAATACAGACTCTTTTAATCGATTAATTAATTAATTAAAAAAGTATATTTTATAATGTTGCAATATATATGTACATTCTTCTTCCATATACAGCATAAATAGCACTTTTCTAACAATTTCTGTGAGTTGTTCACATTGTGTAGTCGGGTGCAGTGTTCATGCAGTTGCTTGACGTCAACGTTAATATCGGGAAATGAAAGGGCGGGGAAACGGGAGATCCCCGAGAACATCCGCCGACAGCGGCATCGTCTGGCACCATCCCCGCATGCGAAACTCCGGGAGCGGCCTCGCCGGGACGGAACCCGGCTCGCCTAAGGTGGGAGGCGAGTAGTCTAACCACTACACCACCGCGGCCCCTCGACTGACTAACTTTGGTTGCAGGTTTATCACGCAGAAAGACGCTGAAACCAACGGTCTGTGGTTTAAAGTGAACCCCAAGGGCGGTACATATATTTTAAGTTCGACGTGAAATACTACGGTAGTTCATTACAAATACTGGAGAAAATATTTCTGATGGAACACTGAGTTTCTGGATAATAGGAAACGGAACAAAATATCTCTAAACCTTTCCCATTGGACTGTATGTTCTGTTGTGTACAGAGGAGACCATATAAACCACTTCGAATGCAACGTCCCAGATAAAGGACACTGTGACTGAAATGGTTAAATCCCCGTTCGAGATCTACTTGTCTGCACATTGTGTTTATTTCCACCACGACCAAAATTAACATAACTATTTGGGTGATCACTTTATTCATGAGTCGGTCAAGCAAATCTGTGGAATCATTATATAAAAGTAAATATTTTCCAAATATACTAATTCCTACACTTTACTGCTTTTAAAAACAGAATGAAATTAGATCATTTTAGTATCAACAAATCCTTCCTAACACATTTAATTAAAGGTAGAAACAGGAACTCCTTTTTCTCTGTCATTGCCAAATTTAGTGAGCGTATTCTAGCAAGGGGTTCTGTTACAATATATGCAGGTAGCGGCAATGTGATGTTTTTCAAAAGTGTTCAATTATCCGTTAATATTCTATAAGGGATGCATTCACAGTTACTTCTAACTTTTCTGAAGATCTGCTGAAGTTCTACTTTCAGACTATTCCTCCGCCTCATTCAAACAAAGCTTAACTACGTCTATAAGATTACGTCAAAGCCATAGCGCATCGTGTTTATGCGCACACAGTGTAATAATATTTTGCAAAAACAGTTTCTTACTCGGAATTACCAATATACCTATTTTCTCATCATATTCATTCATATCAATTACAAACTTAATATTATAATTCATAAGTAAATATATGTAAAAATTTAATTGAATCAAAAATAAATTTTATTTCATGGTATCAGACGTATAAACCGCATGTAATACATGACATATTCAGGAAACAACCAGACATGTTATTCATGGGTCGAAATTCCTGGGGATGATGATTGGGGAGGGGAGGGGAAGAGGTAGCGCATGCCATCCGACTCTCGTTTGCAATATTTCAACAAAAGCGTCACTTCGCCATGTGGAATTTTTTTAATTGTTCATATTACCACTGCATAAGTCTGATATCCAAACCCCCGACTGACCGGAACTCCTCGTGCAACCGACCTGCGCCAGGGAGGTCACTTGTAGATTTACAGTTATAGTTCTGTGTCATGCGCCTTTTCCATAGTTTCTTTCGTCTGTTGTAAGCCCCTGACATTATGAACGTTGTGTGATGTGAGAATATCTTGAGTTATGTACATGCATGCTGAACAAGAAAATATATTTTTAGCCTAGTCTTTCAGAAGGAAAGAAATGCTCTTATGGTCACTTTACTGTCTATGTGCCCATGTGTTACTGTCGCAGCCCTTCAATATTTGAACATGTCAACCAAATTTCATCAGACTCGGTACTTAAATATATCCATTGATTTGTAAGGACACCTGACATTTGTAGTTTTCAAATATGCCAGGTACTTATTTTCAAAATGACCACCATTTTATATATTTGTGTGATATATCTCGGGAACCATTCTACCGATTCAAACCAAATTTAGTATGCGGGCAGAACATCAAGTAAGCATTAAATCCTGAGTTCGACATTTTTAGAAAATAACATAAATAAATCTAGATTTTTTATTTTATCAAGAAAACGATCAAAGCAATTCTCATCAAATTCGCCATGTAAGTAATACTATGATAGAACAGGTAAAGGTAAGTAATTTAATTGAAATTCATCAGGCGTTTATTCTCAAAATTGGAGCCATACAAATATTTTAGGGTTACTTGGTATATCTACTATCATATTTAATCAATTTTGACCAAATTTTGTTTGCCGTTTTGTGTGTTAGGAGTTATGAATTTCTTTTTATGTGATCAACATAGACTGCACAAACGCATGAATCATGCATGGTACAAGATGAAAAAGGCAGTTTATAATCGTCCACGACCTCCAGAACAATTCCGGATCTCTTAAGAGCTGCCCATATGGAATGGGACCTTCGTCCGGGAAGATGACAGCAACATACACACTACAAGCATGCCACGGCGTGTTATAGGCTATTATAGGCTCAATTTAAAGTGAGCACTTTTGATAGCCCTCCCATCTGGAATAATACTCAATAAAAATATTTTATTTTCACCTTAAACGTTAACTTCCGAGTGCGGTGGAATATACACATTGGGTTTATTACATACATGGCAATATTTATTTAAAAATGTTTTTGAAGGGTGAAGAAATGGCTAAAAGAAAAAAGTAACTAGGGCCTCAAAAGTGCTCACTTTACTGCGAACAGCCCATAGAGACTTATACAATACACATCGAGGCCATACACAGTATTAAGCTGCCTTGGGGAAGAAAGAAACATTGTCTAGTCAGAGACACCATTATGTAAATTTTGTTGTTCGTGTGTATTTGTCCGTGACTTTGGAAATTTATTTGTTGGAAACGCTGTGAATATCACGTTTTGTATCGGTGCAGTTGGTGACATACAATTGCTATGCCCACATTGTAAAATATTTTTTAAATTTTTACCGAGAAACTCTTTGGAATTTCACAAATGCTTGTAACAGTACAAAGATTTCTCTTGTAAATCTACTCGTTTGTAAAACTACAAGGCCCGTGTTTGTAATATACCTTAAGAAATGTTTGTAATATACGGACCCGCTTCCACGAGTTTCAGCAAAATGCCGGACACTCAACAATGTAAAACCGTGTATAGCTGTTTGTGGGAAAACTATAGGTGGTGTAGAGCGTAGCTGCGTGCGAAAAGAAGTGTATCGCAAGTGTGAATAACTTAATATACTAAAACAACTCAAATAATCATAATGAAACGTAACTGTAGTATTCATTAACTGCAAATGTTTCCTAGCAGCACAGAAGTTTTAAATCGGCTCTCAATACCTCGTTAAGAGCCGTTCAAATCTTTTAACTCAAGAACAGACCTCTTAGAATGAAATATCTAAATGTAACCATCCATTCGTACTAACCAAATAACTTCATTTATATTTTGTAGGTCCTAGCATTGATATTACTGTAAAAAATAAGACGTATACGCGTAAGTCAAGTTGGTCTTGTGGTAAATGGCGTGGGTTTTAGTCCCTGTCATGGCATAGTGTAATTTTTTCTTGGTATATTTTATTTGAAATAATTTTTTTAGTTATTATCTGTTATTAATTTATCACATTTGTTTCTAGAAGACCAAAAAAGTAATTTTATGTACACTTATCATTAATATCAGTGGTAATACAAGGCTATCATTTGTAATATTATAAATAAATGTCTTGCAAATTTTACAAAAACAAACTCTTTGTATATTTACAAAAGATCTCCTTGGCAACTGGGTTTCCAAGAATTTTTCTTGTAAAAGTACAAACAATTTTTAGAATGTAGGTTACACATACTTAGGGACTAGTGTTTTTTGCGAAAATATTTCAAGACCAGTTGTACTCCATAACACTTTAGTTCATATGCACTTTCGTGTTTGGATGATTTTAAATGTCTCGTGCCTCAAGTATCTGTCCGCGAATCATGGACGTTTAGTAACGCAGTACTTTATTCTGATTGGCCCTGTCAAATTAGAACATGCCTTCTGACGTAGACACGCGGCCAATAACCAAAGGAAGTTGTGGTTGTGGACGTTGGATATTGAAGTCTAGCATGGCCATAAATATTTTTGTGAAATTTCACTAGCCCTACATATGCCCCATACGTTTGTGCATTCTGTTTGTACATTGCAAGTTTGTTGTGAGGTGTTTAGTTGATGTTGTTGTTGTTGTTGTTGTGGGCAGGTGAAGTACCTGGGTTCGCAAGACGCCCGCGGCCTGTGGGGCATCAAGCACACTCGCCGTCCCGTCGACACGCTGGTGGAGGCCGCCAAGAACATGCCCTCGGGTGTGGTGCTGCCCCTCGTAAGGCTGACGGTGACACGGGACGGGGTGACCAGGGGCCCGCTCTCCGGGGGACAAGGGTCCTCCCGCATGTACTCCATCGACACCATCTCCTACGGCGTGCAGGACCTCGTCTACACTAGGGTCTTCTCCATGATCATCGTTCGCGAGTCCTCCAACAAGCACAACGACACGGTAACTACACACTGTTCTGGTTCGTCCTAAGATGACTGATACCAGAAAAGAAGTTAGTCATTGGCTGACGTAACTAGAAAGAGCTAATTACCATATAAGGCAAGATACACTATGTAGTGAATAACCAATACCAATACATTAAATAGTTCGACAGTTAACTCTTCCACAAGTCTCCCTTAAATCTCTCGTTCCTGTACTACTAATTATGTTGACCTCCAGGATACTGACTCTCCCAAAGCTCTAGCAACTAACTCTACCTCCTAACATCGTCGCCTAACGGGACAGTCCCTGCCTGCGTCCAAGTCAGGCTCTCTCTTACCACTGTTTAACGGTGAGCAGTATCTCGTATCGGAGTCGAACGCTTGGGTCCCCCGTCTCAGTGTGGCTCCGTCGTGATGACCTTCAGCTGGCGTCGACCCTGGACGCCTCGTGACACACTCGCGGCGAAAATGGCTGATCGGTCTGGAGCTGGCATGTCAATGGGTCGGTTGGGGGGGGGGGGGGGAGACGCACGGCCTCTTATATACGGCAACCAACCTTGCCCTGGACCCCGCCATGGCGCCTCGCATCGCCGGGGAACTACTCCACCTCGGCTCCCGGAAGAGCCCACAACAACACGCTGGCACGCCATAAGTCATGGCACACGGGTTCAGTATCGTGTTGGTTCTCCTTCGGTCCGGCCAAGTGCAGCAACTCGTTGTGAAAACGATTACACTATTGCTGAGATTTAGGCCTGTGCCATCTATTAAATCTCCCTGCTAATCGTAGGTGCAGGATCTTGGGCTCGAATGGGCCTCACCCCCTCAAGCATCCTATAAAATCTCTACGGGGTTCCTTTTAGGTAAAATTTAAAGTAAAAATTACCTTGCAGATAAAAACAACGCCGCAAGTGAACTAATCGTTTGATTTTAAAGCGGAGAGTTTTGGGCGGCTCTTAACACCGAGATCTTGAACGCCGATGAGGGTGAAGTGAGGTGGGTATGGAGCAGTGGCGGAATGCGAGAGCGGGTGGAACGGGAGATCCCGAGAAGACCCGCAGACCAACGGCATCGTCCTGCACGATTCCCACGTGTGAAAATCCGGGAATCGAATCTGGTTTGTCTAGGTGAGAGGCGAGTAGTATGACCACGACACCACCGAGGATCCGTCTGATTTCAAATAACTTGGAACATGCCACGCCTAAAACTCACTCAATAAACACTCTGGCCGAAATCAAACTTTGTGCGGAAATAATTCTTTTAATTTGTATCAAAAAAGGTTTTTAAAATCTCATATTTCCGCTTGAAAATAAACCTTATTTTTTTAAATTACTTCGTATTTCCGACAAGTTAGCATCGATAAAGGCTGTTCACGGAAAAGTGATCACTTTAAAAATGAACCTTACAGAAAAGTCACTGCCCCTTTATTCGTATATTTTAATTGGTGCATAACTTAACGTCAAATAAAAATTGTTAAGTAACCTTTTAAAATGTCATACAATGATTGATTTCGCTTTATGTTCTTTTTAATGCACCGAAATGTAAAATTAGCAGATTAGTCAAGTACACCATTTTCTAAAAATTTTACCGTTTCACTTGACTAACGCACGAATAAAGTGATGAGGCACACGGCAATGTCAATTTTACATAAGGCGGAGGAATACACAACGTGCATACAAGTAGATCTTAAGCAGGGCTTTCAAAAGTGCTCATTTTACCGTGAACGAAGCCATAAAATATCTTCGAAACATAGAAAAAAAAAAAAGTGCTTCTTGAAGAGGTGTAATGGCGTGCGCTGCACACAGTCGCACGAAGGAGAGCCACTCGCGTGTGGGAGGTATCACTCGCTGTTAAGAGGAGTGTGTACCTGCGCGTCCAAGGTCAAGCAGCGAGGGAGCGATACGGGCGACACTAACACGCACGCCTAGCGCCTCATCGCTCCTGCGCGCAAGGCGTGCAGTGTTTCCGTCCTGGCGCTCTACTGTGCTAATTAGAACTGCAACGGTGGCGCTTTATTACACGCCATCAAAGCCCACAGATTATGCTACCGCCCGAATGCTTGCACTTTTCTCTTGCTGCTTAAGGAAACTGCATAGGCAAGCTTTAAAAATGCGATACTTGACCATTTTCACTAATTCTTTTCTCCATGAATTTAATTAGTACGTTGAAAGTAAAAACACAGAGGCATAGATAATTTTTTTTCTAGCAAAATGTTGTATTTAGAGAAAATATATTTACCGAGACACACGGATACGTGCAAACTACGATTTCACAAAAAAAAAAAAAAATGTCCCGATGCACCCCTCTCTTAAAAGCTGTTCACGGTAAAGTGAGTACTTTCGAAATCAATAGTAGAAAACATGTCTCTATCCTTACCTAAATATATATTATAGCGGGCATGCTGAGTGACATGTGCAAAGTGAAGTTAGTAATTAGAGAGGGAGAACAGTTCAATGTTTTGTGGTTTTCTTATAAGTGTCATGTAAACATTTGTCAATACTAAACCGTTTTTTTTCTTTCTCTCTTTTTAATGAATATAAGTGCAATAATTTTCAAATATGCAAAATATTTATTCCTCTAATAATTTCACCGTTTCACCAGACCGAGCGCATGAATAAAGCGATCAGGCCCATGAAGAGATACTAATTTTATATGTGGTGGTAGAATACACGTAGTAGATGCCAGTATAGGATATACACGTAGTAGATGCAGTATAGGATATACACGTAGTAGATGCCAGTATATGATATTCACGATAAAATGAGAAATTTTGAAAGTCCTGCCTAAGATATACTTGTATGCACGTTCTGCATTCTTCCGACTTATGAAAGATTAACATTGTCGTGGGCGTCATCATTTTATTCATGCTTCGGTCAAATTAAACTGTGAAATTGTTAGAAAAACTAACATTTTACAACTCCGCTGAATTTTACACTGTGGCGCATAAAAAAAAAAAAAAAAGAAGACAGAAAGCGACAGAAATAATTTAAGTTAACATAAATTATTGCCTAACATTTTTTATTTGGCGTTCAGTTACGGAACTACTTTCCCATCCATCGTTACCAACTTAACTGGGCGCATGTCACTCAGGGCGCCCGTTATAATATACGTATGTAACAGCAGTGACTTTTATCTAAGGTTGATTTTGAAAGCGCTTACTTTATCGTGAACATCATTTAACAATAAATTATGTGGTCTCATAAACATCTGCTGTCAGTGACATAATGTGTCAATTTTTATTGGTCCTTGTATTAGTCTATTCGCACTTCATTCGTCACACTTTTTGAATACAACTTTTGAAGAATTACCACATGTATTATGTGTTTGGTTGTTTCCTAAATATGTAGTGTATTACAAGTGTTTTATACTTCTGTAAGCATACTCGTATCTTATTGACTTTTTGTTAATTAAATTTTTTTATAGTATTTTTATTTATTCATTATAAGTAAAAAGATTATGGGAAGTCTGGCGCAAGGGAATGAAGAGTTGGATTCGGATTCGACTGGCCGCCATCTTGTTACGTCACTCACCCGCCATCTTTTTTTCCTCAAAATTTTCCTTTTTTCCTTCAAAATCGACCAAAATAAACTAAAATTTTCCCTTCTTCCCGGAGCAGGCAAGAGGGATTAGCGACCCCAGGTGGCAGCGATCAGTGAGCCAGGGTCAGGAGAGCAGGACCTATGACATTTGACTTTAACCCAAAAAATCCAAAACATTAAAAAAATTCCGAAAAAACACAAAATTCGCAAAAACTTTATTGTTAAAATTAATATTAAAAAATTATTAAAAACTATTAAAAATCACTGAAAATTATTTTAAAAATATTTAAAAACTCGTAATTTTTTTTTAACTTACATTTCCCAGCACTGCCATTAGTCAAATTCGTTCCATCCCCAGCAGACGACTGACTCCATCGCACCCCTCCCCTCACCCATACTCACTCCGCCATCTTGATTTTTTCATTCGTCATTTGTTTGCATGCTATTGGAGGCAGACATCTTTGTTTATACGTTACGGGATGCTGCCATATTTGTTTCTTTTGTTCGTCATTTGTTTATATGTTACTGAAGGCCACCATCTTTGTGTATTTGTTACTGGAGGTGGCCGTATTTGTTTTTTTCGTACATAATTTGTTTATATATGTTACTGGAGGCTGCCATGTTGGAAGGCAGCCATTTTCTAGGTACAGTCCTCCGTGATTATTTAATTGTCATTTGTTTTATACACTATATACCAAAAAGTAATTGGGCATCCATTAAGATAGGTAATTCAGTATGTCTGTTGACTTGTGTTTCACGACCTTCGGCGTAGGTCCGCTGGTGTTTGTCCGTGGTAGCATGAACACAGAGGCTTATTGTAACATTCTGGATGATGAAATGCTCCCAACATTGTGGAGTTTTTACGGAACTGACCCGTGTTACTTCCAGGATGACAATGCCAGGTGCCATGTTTCAAGAGCTACTATGCAGTGGTACCCCGACAACAATGTTCGCCAATTGGACTGGCCCGCCCAGAGCCCTGACCTCAACCCTATAGAATATCTTTGGGACGAACTGGATCGCCGGGTGAGGGCTCGTCAGGCGCGGCCAAAATCCATTGCTCAACTCATGGAATGGTTGCAAGAGGAATGGCGACGAATCTCTGCGGATGTCCTGCAAACACACGCAGAGAGCATGCGAGACAGGGTGGCAGTTATAGCCGCAAGAGGCGGCCCTACGAGATTCTAACGGGGTGACAACCACCGAGCAAACATTGTGGACAGGTGCTCAATTACTTTTTGGTAGATAGTGTTGTTTGTGCCTCACCTTCGTGCGATAACCATATAATATATCATATGTTTACATCACCTATCTACCACCAAGGGACAGCCATATTTGTTTGTGTGTTTAAAGTATCGGTTAGATATGTGGTGCAGCTCGCCAAATTGCAGGTTATTCCTATCACATTGACTGGCGAAATATTTACAGGTTGCGACGACACACGTGTTTTACCAGCTTCATAGATGCGTGGTTCAAACCCCAGCATCGGTCCCCTAGTATCCGGTTTCGTAAAGTCGATATCTTCGTTGCATCTGATAATACTCTTCAGAGTATTGGGATTCTCGCATAGTTCGAATTCAGTGTCGGGGGGGGGGGGGCAGCGAATCTTCAATGTACCTTGCAATGTCGTCTATTTCATAAGAGCCAATGGGCAGCGAAACTTCATGGGAAACATTACCACTTCTTATGAGGTACACCTTTCAATTTTTTTCGTCAATGTTCGGTATCGCATTGTAAGTTTGAAAATCGACAAGGCATATCCTCCATTCCCCCTCCAGATCGAGTGGCGGAAATGTACCGCACGCAGCTCGGAGCTACGACCCATCAAGTTAAACGTTATCGATATGACTGATGGTTTCCTTGCGGTGTATAGCTTTTTTATACACGTACGAGTGGACGAGAAAGTGAAGGCACAAATGTCCACAGTTCCACGCGTTAGGCAATTGCTCCGTTTCATAATTGTAAGTCAGTTTACAACTTTTCACGTACTTAACGCAGTTCAGGAGGACGCAAATTCCCAAAAGTATCATAATAGTCTACGTGTGTACCCTTTTTCACATTGGCTACCCAGTGCATGCCGGGCCCTGCTATGGTATCCAAATGAATTTCGGCGCATTCTTCTCTCTTGGGTTTAGCGGGAAACTATCTCTCATAAACACTCCACGAAAATGAGGTATCTTCAATTTGCGTGGAAACAGTTCCAAATCCACATTCGTGAGTGCTCGTTTCGGTAGAGATTTCATTATTGTTTCTTTCTGCTGCGTCGCTTTTTGAACACTTCCGCCTCCTACAGGGTATGGCCTTAGGCAGAGTCCTTGCCCGTTTCTTTTATCCATGGCGATAGCTTCCATACTTGCATCGTGTCTTTGTGCCTAGGGCAATTGCTTCCGTTCGTTCGATGCTGTGTTGACAGCTCGGGCGATACCACTCGTGGATCCGATTAGTCCTCCAAGGGCTGCGAGTTCATGCAAAAGCAATGGAAAAAATCCGCGTGTAGATATTTTCTTATACTTGCCGGCTTTATTATTTTTGTAACTACTTTTATTTTCACGAGTGCCTTTCTTTTGCTCTTATCACCCATGCCCATTTTCACTTTGGCATTTATCAGGTTGGAAACACCCCCCGCTGCTATTTTTTTTTCACCGAGTCCAGCATTGGTTGATTCTCATATTTTGTCCACCTTCTGTGCAAGTATCTTGTCTGCCCATTGTCTGGCTTGCAGATCCCTGTGCTGGGAATAGGCGATGTCGTGTTGCTTGCACGCCTCGTCCAGGATGTTTATGTCTGTCTCATTGCGTGACGCCCCTTTAGTCAACTTGGTAACTGGCCCGCAGAACCTGTATCCGGGATCTGCAGCTCGAACGGTAGCTTTTTGATCAGCGTATCGACGACCCCAGTTCCAGCTACGGTCTTACCTCTTCGAGACATCATGGTGAACTGACAGAGAAAAAGTATAAATACGCTCCTTTTATACATTTTATTTTCAGTATCAGTCTAGATTCAGATGAGTACAGATGTATCACATACTCCGTACAATATGAAATTTCGGTGCGAATCCTGTCAGAAGCTGTTTTCTTGGAGTGATACTTTAAAGAGACATACTAAAATTTGCAGATTTGGTTCTCCGCCACAACCACCACCACCAGAATACTGCAGTGGTAATATACGTATTATCAAGCAAGATGTTACTCTACCCATACGTATCAAGCAAGATGTTACTCTACCCATACGCATTCACGCCGAAGATGACGATATCCCCCACGAATCGTGGCATGGAAGCCTATTTCCGGGACCATCAAATTGCGAGAAAACGTGCGCCCTACTGAGCCTGCTGGATGAAGAGAACAGTCACTGGTTCGAGAATGTATACCTTTACTCAAAATCGCTCCAGCAACCGAAATACCTACGATTGGCACGAGTACTGGAGGCTGTGGAAGGCATGGGTTATTTCCCATATAGTGATAATGAAGATGTACCTCCGAACGAAGCACTACGGAACTCGATATTTGTCTTCGACGACATTGCCTGAGAGAAACAAACTTGTATTCAAGAGTAATAGCATGGGAAGGCATGCATGCAGGGACTGTGCGTACCTCGGTCAGACGTATTCTCGCGTACCCAAACAGGTGCTTCGCGATAATGCTAATGTGTTGGTGCTGTTTCGCATGGACGACACGAATTTGCGACATGTTTATGACGATCATGAAAATACGGACATGATGCTGTCAGATCTCAAACATATGTGTTCCTTGTACTGGAAAGACAAGTTCGGATTTTTGACGATCGTAAAGGACTGGCCCCTAAATAATGGGAGGCACAGGCGCGGGTTCGAACAGTTCATTGTCAGCCGTCGAGAATGAGTTACAGCATATCGAAATTCGGGCAGAGTAGCCTCAAGATACGCCATCATAAAGACAACGATGGCGGTTGTCTCGTACCAGGAGATGATGGAACTTGTGATGCTGGTAGAAGAATAATTCGAAACGTTGGTTAACCCGAACAATCTGGGGATGTTGCAACTGAACATTTCGTCCTCGAAACTGGTAATGACATCATCTTGGAACTGCGCAGAATGTTGGCTGAAAAAAACGCATTCTTTCGAAACTACCTGTCCGAGCTCGGAGCGAAGATGGAGCATGTGAAGATGGAGATCGTCCGCGATATGGTGGCCATAGATGAGCACGTGACGAGTGTTAAAAGGCAAATTATCGACTGATTGAATGTAGCATCTACACATAATTAAGAGAATCTGAAAAACTTGGAAGGATATATGACACATACGTTCGATAACTCGATTTCCCAGCTCGCCACGAAAACAGTAATTCAAAATTACAGCGAACATATGAGCAATATCGAAAGTATGTTGATTGAGACTCACGACTAAACCTTTAACAGAGAGCGACAGTTAGAATTTTTATTCGGTATGATGGCAGACATTGCTAGCGAACTACATCACGTGATTCAGTCTGTCCGCTCAAAGTATTTGCTCGCCAAGAGAGCCAAAATTCCATGCGACCATATAAATGAAGAAATTTTTGAGCCCATTACTCATCGCCCCGATGTACTCAGGGAGAGATATAGCTGTAAAGTCCGAAATTGACAATACCGCTAAGCCTTTGAAGAGCTAAAGCTTTATGCATTTGTAATTTCACGCCCTTTTTAATGACAATATACCAGTACATTCGTGTTTTTTTTTACAGTTAGATTGTACAACCTATTGAGTGAATCAGAAAAATATGTACTACGTGTTTTCATACAACATTAGCGTGGTTGTAAAACACACACAGGCTTAGGATTTTAGTGCCTTGCATTAGTGTATATTTACACATACTTTTGCATGGGTAAATTTACACCTTTTCAAATGTCAATATACTTGTACATTTGTGTTTTTTATAGTAAGATTGTACTATCTTTTGAATAAAATAGAACAATATATACTTTTACACCGATGTACATGTTTCAATACAACATTGGCGTAGTTATAAAAAAAAACACCGATTTAGGTTTTAATACTTCACGTTCGTGGATTTTTGCATGTACTAACAAATTTGTAAATTTACACCCCTATTGTTGTTAATATACCAATACATTTGTGTTTTTTTATAATATCAATGTATTATGTTATGAATAAAGTTGTACATTGCTGTAAATTTACCCGTACTGTACTTGTTTCTACGAATTACACACAGAAAACGTAAAATCACCAAAAGGTTGTACGTGTATTTTTAACCTTTTTTTTTTACAGTGTATGCATGCAGGGGCAGTGATTTATTTTTGAGGATTAATTCTAACGTGCTCACTTTATCGTGAACAGCCTTTAACACGTTTCCTCCAGTGAGACGTTGGTCTACTGTTGTTTCCCTGTACTTGCAACATGGGGCCACAGGGGCGTAGAGCTGGAGTCACAATATCCCGACGAACCCGATACGACAATCCCGAAGCGACGAAATCTGAGTAGCAGCTAGTGAAAAGCAAGATTACTGTGACATCAGTCCGACAAAATCGCAGCCCCAGCAGTCCGACTAAAGTAGATTCAATTTCCACTTTCCGCTGATGTCGGACTTGTCGGGGTGCGCAAAAAATGCCAATACAAAATTAGAAAACAAAATTTCGTGCTTATTTACACCACTGTAGTAAATAATAAACTAACTTGCCGCCAAAATAATCTTCCAGTTCGTTTTTAAATACTTTTTAAATCTGGTGTAAATTTAGATATTGTCAAAAGCAAAACTATTATTCTCTTTACTGTTAGTTTTAAAAAGTAAATATTGGATATTATAAGGATAATTTGCCGTTTTAGAATTTTTCAACAGCCAATTAGCACACTTGTCGTGCAGATTTCGTCGGGGTATTGTGAACACTGAATAATATACAATATGAAATTCTGGCCTTGTCTCAACTCGAAAGTGTGCTCACTCAGACTCGCCCCCCTCACTCTGGTGCACTCTAGCTCACTATAGCGAATTGAGACTTGTGCCCTCTGTAAGCCTTTGGCATTATTTCTCTGACAGAAAAAGTAATAAATAATGAAAAAAATTTAATATTGCTGGCTTTTCACTTTCCTCGAATAAATTTACAGTATTTTAACAAAAAATAGATAACTTGTTTAAATTTGTTACAATTTTGCATGATTAAAAAACATTATTGCTATGAAAAAATTACAGTATTTAATAATAAGCACACAATTAACCCAAATGAAACGTTAACATAACATCATAATTTATGTTCCATATCAAACGGAATTTTGCTATTTTTACACACTTCACAATCACAATGATTAAGTTAAGCGAATAAAATGTAAATCTCAAAGGGGTTTATAAACAAAAAAAAAACATATGTCTGGATATTTGTGGTTAGACTTGAAAACAACATGTCTGCCAAAGAGGGTGCGAGAGTGAGCACCAAGTATACATCGCCGTTTACTCTCCCTCTCGCGCTTTCTCCTCGGGGTTGGAACAGCAGAGAGAACTCTCTGTGACATCAAGAGTGAGCGAGATAGTACTCTCTCGGCGAATTGGGACACAGCCTTCGTCGGCCTCTGACGTCAAGTTGGTCTGTCGGAGCTGCGATGGCAAACTCTATCCCCCCCGATTTTGTTATCATCGGATTTTCTGGATTGCCTCACACTATGGTTGCAAATTTAAAGACGTATTCACGTCAAAAAGAAAAGACGGAGTGGAAGAGTGATGTTGTGTGTGTGTGTGGTTGTATTGCGCAGGGGCGACACCCGTTCGAGTGCCACGCCTTCGTGTGCGACAGCCGGGCCGCTGCTAGGAGACTCACGTACGCTCTGGCCGCCGCCTTCAACGAGTACAGCAAGGTGGTGAGGGCTGGATCCTTGCGCAAGAAGTTCGCCATTGACCTGAGAACCCCGGAGGAGATCGAGGCCGAGCTCAACTCCGCGCTGCCAGAGGCTGACTCCGAGGCGTGAACCAACCTTCCTTCCTCTCCGACCCGCGGCGACGCTTCTATAGATAGAGCCTCGAGTAGAGACCTGAAAAATTCACGAGTTCAGTGACACGAAGACTAGACTCTGCATTCTTATCTACGAACATGCCAATATCATCTACACATTGGTAGGGCCACCTGTTTTTCGCGAAAAGTTTCACACGAAAACTAGACTCCAATGTCCTGTGGCAAACGTGCAGTTTTCGTTTGGTTATTGGCCACGGTTCTTTGCTGGGAGACAGTCCCTTACCTGATTGGGCCAATCAGAATTAAGTAACTTCGAACACTGAGTGTCCGTGATTCACTGGCAGGCACCTACAACGCGTTACAGTTAAACACAGCCAATTACAAACGTGGATCTGAGCTCTAGTGTTTTGGAACACGTGTTGTCCTGAAATATTTTCACGAAAAAAAGGTCGCTCTTCACATTGGTTGTCTGCTGTCACAGTGGAAGCCAACAATTTGGCGCCGTTCTCCAGGGAGTGTCAAACACCGTGTGGACCAATGGCTAAAGTTAAATATACACACATGTTTTGAATTATAGCTTGTCCCAAAATGATTCCGCGAATTCTTCAGGTCTCTAGCCCCAAGTGTTTCGCGTATTGTTGTTTCAGCAGGCCGGGCTTTACACTCCTTTACACACCCGGGGACACTATCGTCTGCTTATTGGTTGCTGTGATAAAATGTGCACTTCGTGCAGAATTATTCAAAGCTCAGTCACACTACTGCTTCCTGCTCGTTACTGGCTCGCAATCAAACGGGTCGTGTCTAAATGCCGTCCAATCACAACAGCGGGAGAAAATAACAAGTGTTTGTAGTCTACCTCGCGTCTGAATGAATTCGCGAAATACTCGTGGCTCTATCTATAGACTGTTCACGGTGAAGTGAAGTCCCTCCTCAATTTTACTCTTCAATCAATTTGTGTCTTTCCACCACTTGTTGGTTTAAAACTTGTTATGTAAAGGCTGGTCACGATTAAGTGAGCGCTTTTGAAATCAACCTTAGAAAAGTCACTATCACTACCTGCATATATTTTAAAGGGCGAACCGAGTGACATGCGCCCAGTAACGTTGGTAACGACGAATGGAAAGTAGTTCATGTCTTAATGTCGAATGGAAAGTGCCAGGCAACATTTGTGATAACTTAAATTATTACTAGAGGCTGTTCACGGTATAATGAGCACTTTTGAAAGCTCTCCTTAGGAAATAATTGTATGCACGTTGTTTATTCCTCCGCCCTATGGTGTAGATATAACATTGCCATGGCCTTCATCACATTATTCATGCGTCGGTCAAATTAAACTGTGGAATTATTAATGAAGTAAATGGGTACTTTACAAATCTGCTAATTTTTACGCTTCGATGCATAAAAAAACAGGAAGCAAAAGAAAATTATTTTAACTATCACAAACGGTTTCCTTACACTTTTTATTCGATCTTAATATATGCAACTACTTTCTATCCATCGTTACCAGCTTTACATGGCACATGTCACTCAACGCGCCCATTAAAATACGTGGATGCAGGGTCAGTGACTTTTTTTTTAAGGTAAATTTCTAAAGTGCTTACTTTATCGTGAACAGCCATTAGAGTATCGTATCATCTCACGTAATAAACTGGGAGCAGGCCAGACTTCACAATACACAATTTAATCGAGAAGAGCTAATTTGCTCACCGGCTGCTGCTGTTGCTGCTACAGACAGAGATCGTCTTCATGTCCGGTTTCTCACGTGGAATCAACCCACCCGAGTGTTGAGTGTATGCCGTTGCTTCGGACTCATCTAGAGCGCACCTGGTGAGACCATAGACTAAAGACGAGGTAGGCTAATCTCGCTGGCTGCGAACAACCAATCTCCGTGTCCCAACACTGAACTGATTTCCTGCCAACACGTCTAGCGAAAATGGCATGGTTTGGATTTTAGTTAAGAAATTTGATTTGTAAACAATTGCTTAGAGATGTTTTTATACTTCCCCTAACCAGTTTGTAATGCTTTTTGATTAAATTCAAAATTATAAAGGTATTTTATTAATATAAAAGCGCTTGTCATTTAAATATTAAGATGTAAACAAACACGTTCATCACATTTGACCATGTAACTTTGACAGTTGTGTAGGATTGAGATAGGTCAATGTAGGGTACATGCGCAGATCTTTAGTCTATTATGAAACAGCCTTATGAGATCACCTTCATGTGTACACGACACATGTGAAACTAACATACACTTCTCGTGGCACCTGACATGTCACCAGATAAAATATGTAAAGGGCAGGGCCTGTGCTTATTCCCCGCTGAATGAACCGTATAAAGAAGGAGCGAAGCCGCTGCTAAGTTTTTCTGTGGAAATTATGGTTACCGAAAGCCAAGAAAATTAATTTTCTTTTCGCTATTTAAGCTGGCTTCGCGCCCGACCGAACGTAGCACTGTAATCGCTCCTGCATGCTCGTGGCACCATTATGCGGCAAGACAAGGAGCCACCACAAGACATCGCTACTTCTGTTTATGACAGAGTGAGGCCGTCAGGCATGATGACCCTCCACCTTTGCAAATCCCAAAAATACTTGTGTTTGACTGTCTTATCAAAGTGAGCAGCTACGCCTGTTTATAGTTATTAGCAGGTCCTGAGAAATTTCGCGTATTTATTTCGGCGCAATTAAGCTCAGAAATTCGCTTAACTTTCCACTACCGAAGCTGATCACGAAAGAGCAACCAAGGGTAAAAAAAAGTTGGACCAAAAATTACGATATATGTAAAAATTGGAAACAAACTTACAGCAAAAAAATTATCACGCTAAACGAATATGCAAAAAAATAAAAATGCTAAATTCACGCAGAATTAGAGACAACTTTTCCATCATGCAAAATAAACACAGTAAAAGATGACAAGAGTCCTCAACTACCCATAACACAGCTATTAATTTGGTTACAAATACCTTGGTTGTCAGCTAATCAAATCATATATGCAAAATCCGAGACAATTCAACATTAACAAAAAATTTATATACAGAATACAGAGATTATAAATTAGGAACCGACATATTTAGATCAAGAACAATGATCCAGTCGAAAAAAAAAACAACACAAAGAACTCCAAATTAAACAAGAATCGGTACATCTAATTATAGGCCCTTCACGGCAAAATGAGCACATTTGAAAGCCCTGCTTAAGATCTACTTGTATGCCCATTGTGTATTTTTCCGCCTTATGTAATATTAACATTGCAATGGGCCTCGTCGCTTTATTCATGCGTCGGTCAGGAGAAATTGTGAAATTATGGAAAAGAAAATACTTTGTAAATCTGGTAATTTTTATACTTCGATGCATTAAAATAAACAGAAAGCGAAATAAATAATTTAATTAATAAAAAATAGCTACCTTACACTTTTAATTCGACCTGAAAATATGGAACTACTTTCCATCTATCGGTACTATCTTACTGGGCACATGTCACTCAATAGCGCCCGTTAAAATCTGTGAAGTTAGTAGCAGTGACATTTTTCTAAGGTTGATTTCAAAAGTGCTCACTTTATCGTGAACAGCCTTTAACAAGCTTTCCTTTATATATGTACAGGAGTGACTTTCACGAAGTAGGCCCTGTTCTACGAGTGAGATAAAAGAAACACGTGTGTCAAAATAAAATTATTTGTTTTGTTCTGGCGCACTGAAAATACATCTGTTTACATGGTCTACTGTATTAATAATCGTTTGCCAAAATTTGGTTGAAATTGGTTGAATGAATAAAAGTAGAGCTATCTTACAAACTGGTGGAAAAAAGTCTCTTTGTGTAGACACCTTTGGTGGCTGTAATACAGGCTACGGCTAGTATACAAATTTTGGTTGAAATTGGTTACATAATTTAATAGATTTAGCGTGGTTATCGAAAGGTGTCTGTGGCAGCCAGTTTAAAAATATATATCTGATATACTAAAAACATATTATTTTATATGGTGTACTGTAGTATTTCTTGTTTGGCAAATTTGGTAGGAGTCGGTTTATTGTTTCCTTAAATACGATACAAATAGTAACGGTATTTAATAGTTGCCTGGTTGAAAATAAAATATCATACATTTAAGTCGTTAGCGGTATCATGCCCTACCATAGTATTAAGTAATTATCTGCGAAATTTGGCTGGAACATATTGGGTATTCTCCGAGATATGATGGAAAAGCTTAATTTTTCAAATGCAGGGCCTAGTACAATCTTTTGAAATGGCGTACATAAATGATACACCTCCCTTGATTAAATATTTATACGATGAACTGTCAACATACAGAATATTGTTCTCCTTGGCTACATGGTTCCCGACATATGAAATTACGCCCTAAAATAAAATGTCCAACCTTTTGAAAATAAGCACACGGTCTTGTAGAAAACGATAAAAGTCGGGTGTACCTACTAAGTAATAGACGTGTAACGAGTTTGGTGAATTTCGGTTCCCGGGTTTGAAAGTTATATTACGCAGGACATACATCCCAAACAGACACTGGATGATTGCATAAGCCTATCTCTCCAAGGAAAGTAGGCTAAAAACGACTCGTGTGAGCAGTACACAGAAAAAATAAAACAGTTAGCAAATGAAACGTGAAACAAAACGGCATGGCAATTCATAAACAGACATCAGCTCCCGTCTTCGTGCGATGTTAAAGGACAAATACCAGAGACTTGAAGTTGAGTTTGATTGTGGAGTCTAGCCTACATGCCATTAAAACAGAAAATTTTTCGGACAGAAGCCGGAGATATCTTTTGTCGGGTAGGAAACTGCACTAACAATCAGAAATAAAAATCCAATCAAAGTTCTTGGAAAGTATTCATATGATTGGTTTTATGCTCAGATTTCCTTTTGATAATTCATAAATGTTAATTTATTGCATTATTAAAATCGCCAGTTATCAACAAAAAACAAATATAAGCACTGCAACAATATTAAATTCATGATTGTTACACATTTGGTCAATTATGTGGTTAGTTTACCATTCTACGCTGTGTTAATATGTATTTCTGACAAAAAAATAAGTGTTTTTTTTATGTTGAATTCCACTTAACAGTGTGAATAGTTCTGTAATTAAAAAAAAATTACATTAAGTGAAGGGTATGAAATTTATTGAAACGATGTTAGCGAATATGAGAGTCTTGATGATAATGTTTCTCTATTTGTTCTAGGTACGGCCCTATTTTTGTGACATGGGTAAAAATTATATAATGTGTTTACTGTGCTTACAATTACTTGCTCAATTAAGTGATTGACATGGTCAGCTATTTACTTTAATGATCAAGTATACGTTCTAAGATATTAGTTGGAACACATGTTACCTTGCCTCAAGACTGCAGTATATTTACAGTCGCATCATTTCATTCCAGGCGAGACTTAACTTGAGGGAAAAAAACCCACCAAGTTAATTTCTGTTGTCTTCTGCTTTATAGAGGACGTCGTCTTTGTGAAATTTACTATGTTGTAAATGTATGTACGCTAAATAAAACGACGCAAGTTAGGCTGCAAATAGCATACTATTAATGTGGGGAGTTTATAAAACACTTATAATTAGAGACCTGCCAAACTTGCGTTATTTTTTTTGCGTCAAGTTGAAATTCACAGTACTGTATTTATTTGAGTTGGCGTTGTTTCTCCATTGGCTGCTGTCTGGACGTTAAGCCACTCCCATTCTGAGTGAACTGCACGTGATTGGGACACGCGGCTGTGGAACGTTCATTTATTGGAGCAGAGTTACCAGAGGCGTGTCAAATAAAGACTGGTCCAATGGCAATCGTTTTGCAAAGGAAAAGTCTTTAAGTTTAACATGTCCTCAAATAATATCGCGAATTTTGCAGGTCCCTAGGTATAATAGAATACGAGGGCGGATCAAACAGTAAAGGGTTGCGGGTATAGCCCATGTACGAGCGACATTTACAGTATTGAAGACACACTCAAACCCTTAACTTATTATCCCGCGTATTCTCGTTCACGTATGGCGTGTTGCAAAATAAGTAAAAATCGTGGCGAGTGACTGTACAAGGTCAGAAGCCAACACCGTCACGGACTGTGTCTTTTTACTACTTGATGCTATTGGTCGCCGCTAGAACACACCATAACTATATTATCGGTTTCTGCCACTTCGTAGGCCAATAGAAATCCTTTCTATAAGCTCCAACAAGTTAGTTTATTATTACAAGGAGTTCGCAAGTACATGTCAGACGAACATCATTATCTTTTGCAACACCTGGAACTAAAAATTAACGTGTAAGTTAATTGGTTTAGTACTTCTTTCTGCATAGTCTCCCAGACGATTCAAACACCGACTCCAGCACGACAGGAGCTTGAAGATTTCCTGTCAGTAGAAATCAGGAACTTTGTGCTGCAACCAACTTCGGTCGGTTTCGCCGGGCACCAAAATCGCCTTTCATCACGACGCGTCTTTGGTAGCTGAAACTGGTTCAATCCCTGGCCGGGCCGCTCCCCGATTTCCGTATGTGGGGATCGTGGCGGACGATGCCTTGATTTGCGGTTTTCTCGAGGGTCTCCGCCCGCCCTTACATTCCGACTCTGCTCCTCGCACGGATCGCTTCATCCACATCAGCTCTCAAGACCTGGACGTCAAGAGGCGTCCAGATCTCTCCGCACTAAACTCTCCAGTAGCTGGAGTTAATAAAGGACGGGACCAACTAGAAACTTTGAATAGGATGTTCCGCATCTTTCGGGTGAAAGGACTGCGTAACATTCTGTGTTCGCATGTGCAGTGCGAGTGAGGTCTGGCGACAGAGTATAGGCTGTTCACGGTTGAATGAGTGCTTTCGAAACATTACTTTTGAAAAATGTTACTGCCCTATAGACTATTCACGGTAAAGTGAGCACTTTTGAAAGCCCTGCTTAAGATCCTACTTACATGTACGTTGTGTAGTTTTCCGCCTTATTTATAATTAACATTGTAATGGGCGTCATCACTTTATTCGTGCATCGGTCAAGTGAAACTGTTAAATTACTATAAACGTAAATATTTTACGGATCTGCTCATTTTTACGCTACGAAAAAAAAAAAACCTGTAAGTGAAAGAAATGATTAAAGTAGTCACAAATGGTTACCTAACACCCTTTATTCGGCGTTAAGATTGGAATTACTTTCCCTCCATCGTTACCAACTTTACTAGTCGCATGCATTAAGTGCACCCGTTAAAATATTACGCATGTAGTATAAAAGGCCACTATCCCTAGCTACATATATTTTAACGGCTCACTGGGTAACACGCGCCCAGTAAATTTGGTAACGATGGATGAAAGTAGTTCCATATCTTAATATAGAATAAAAAGTCCCAGGTAACCATTTGTGATAACTTGAATTATTCATTTCACTTAATCTATTTTTTAATGCATCGGAAGTGTAAAGATGAGCAGATTTGTAAAATATTCACTTGTCTTATAATTTCACAGCTTTACTTCACCGACGCATGAATAAAGTGAAGAGGTCTACGGCAGTGTTAATTTGACATGAGGCGGAGGGATACGCAATGAACATATTAGTAGATCTCAAGCAGGGCTTTCAAAAGTGTCCATTTTACCGTGAACAGCTTTTATGACCGTGGAGTCCAGCGTACAGGTAATTTAAAACGCGAAATTTCCTTGCCCCTTGCAATGCGCCTATAAGTAGATCTTAAGCAGGACGTTTAAATGTACTCACTTTTACAATGAACTGCTTATACCCTCGAGTGTGCAGCGGTGAGATGGCTGCTTGTTCGGTGAACTCCAGTCCCACACACTCCGGCAAAATGGCGCCACTGGCGAGCAGCATGTGGAAACGTCGTTCGACAATCAGCGCCTGCCAACTGGCTTGCCGGCCGCGGCAGCCCGGCCAATAGGAAACCGTCTGTAGTACGCAGTAACCAATCAAGCACGAGCTCCCGGACCCTTACGGGGCCAATCAAAGAACGGGCGGGCCCAAAAAAAGCAAAGCAGCCGCTACGCCATTCCGCCGCTGTGTATTTTCTACTCTGTGCTCTGGAATTATCGTGAAGGAGAGTTAACACCTCTGGATTGTATTGTCGGAACTTGATGCTTTGTAACGAGTGCACAGTACACACGTGAAAACTTAAATCCCCAAGCATGCAAGGAACTATTACCGCGGGAAAACTTACGTACTGATCCACCCTCGTATTTCATAATCGACTTTATAAAATTATATTTTTAAAACTTGTGTGAGTGTGTAGTTTTGTAGTTCGTCAGATATGCAGGTTTTTGCACCAACTAACGTACGAAGGTACAAACCCGTTCGTATTCTTTAATCAAGGTCATATTTTTTTTTTCTCAAGGATTGCTTATAAAGACGCAATCCAGCCCAATACCAGGGTCTTTTATGAAGTTTGACAGTTATTCCTTCCAATTTGAGTGTATATACAAAAGTGTAAATACATGCGTGTGCTGTAAATTAGGGTTGTATACAAAATACGTCTAAGAGGAACTATGGTTGCGTACATTTTAGGAATTTGAAAAATATTGCTTCCTATTGCACTAGTATCTCGCAAATGTTAGGTGTACAGAAATAAGGTGACACTGCTTTATTGCTTTGTTATTTTTTAAAGTAAAAATTTGCACATAGTATTTATGTATTTATTCTTCTACCACTGTTTGCGAACTGGGTAATTTGCGTTTAACTAAACATATGTGTTAAGAAATTTATTTGTATTGTATTATATATGTGTGTGATATTATATATAACCTGGTTCACTGTAACTGAACTAGATCCACCTGTAAATATACGTGTGATGTGTGTTAATCTATGCATTGTCATTTATATTTTATTTTCCACAAATCCAATGCAGTTAACTATCGCATTAATGTTTAAAATTGAAAGGAAATACTGGAATACATTTTAGCATTACCCTAATGGTTATAACTTAAAAATTACTTTTCGTGACATAAGGGGAAATATTATGAGCAATGTAAGCATTCTAAACGCTGACATTATTGCTACCGTAAGTAAGCTCTCACAATTGAAGCCAATATGACAATATAAGAATTTGGGTGGCATATCCTTGTATCGTATTGGCTGTTCAGGCTAAAAAAATGTTGAAGCTGACATGAAAGTGTTAATAGTAACCCTGGAGTAGCCGCGTGCCTTCGTGAAATAGGCTGTTCACGATGCAGTGAGCTCTTTTGAAATCAACCTTGGAAGGAAGTGACTGCTCCTATCTGTATATATTTAACGGACGCACTGAGTGACACGAGCCCTGTAAAATTGATAACGATGGAGAGGAAAGTAGTTCCATATATTAACGTCGAATAAAAAGGGCGTGGTGATCATTTGTGATAACTTAAATTATTCCTTTGGCTTCCTGTTTTTTTTTTAATTCGTCGAAGTGTAAAAATTAGCAGATTTTCAAGATAATAACTTTTATAATAATTTTACAGTTTCACATGACAGACCAATGAAGAAAGCGATAAGGTCCATGGCAATGATAATTTTACATAAGGCGGAAGAACACACAACGTGCATACAAATAGATATCAAGCAGGGCTACCAAAAGTGCTAATATTACCGCTAACAACATCCTGCACGTTGGTCGCGTGATTGACATGTGTTACCCAGAATGACATCAAATATTCAAACATTCAGATCAACTAATACAATAAATAAATAACTATAGTGTTGTGAGTGCAGCTAGGGCGAGGCGGCATCCTCCTAATGACGGGCTTTCAAGCTGGGATCTAAGTAGGGACCGGAGCTGGAATGCAAGGGTGGTGGAAACGGGAGAAGCCCGAGAAAATCCGCCACGCGAAAATCCGGGAGTGAACCCGCTGGGTATCGAATCGGACCGCAGTGTTGGGAGGCGAGTAGTCTAACCACTAGGCCACCTCTGACCCTGTACATTTATAAGAGCGAAATATAAACATGCGAAAATTTACAATCAAATTAAATACTGAAACAAATATACTTTGAAAGCAATTTGCACAAACATTCGTCAAATGAACAGACTGCGGGATACCAAGGACACATTCACGTCACCTTAACTGGAAATTGGTCGCTGTCGTTCTATGTTGAATTTGTGGTTTCATCATATGCCTTGCCAAACTTTCCAGGAAGTCGTTTCTTCTTACTTTATTTTGTGAATTTTCCCCTTGCAATATGCTGAATGCCTTTATGGCAGAAATATTTAGCAAATTGAAGAAGACCACCATTGACCACCTGAGCGTGTTTCTAGAAAAATCATACCTTGGTTGAGTTGGTCTAGTACACTGAGAGAGAATCGAACACGATATTTGTATAGGGCGATATATATATATATATATATATATATATATATATATATAAGAGAGAGAGAGAGAGAGAGAGAGAGAGAGAGAGAGAGAGAGAGAGAGAGAGAGAGAGAGAGAGAGAGAGAGATGAGGAGAGAGAGAGAGAGAGATGCCCTAAGAAAATATATTGCAAGAAAATCGAACAAAATATTTGTTTTTATAGGGCCAAATATATATTTAGTTGCCCCAAAAATTATATTGTTGAGCAAACAAAATTTGAAAAGCAACAAAATTACTTCTGTTCGTCTAACAAAACATTTTTTTCAATAAACAAAAATCTACGTATTTTACCAAAAATAAATATATATTGTTGAAACAACTGTACGATATATATTTGTTTGGCCACTCATTTGACTGCCTTCGTTCGTAAATACAGCTCGAGAGTTTGCTTGTATTTTTTGTGACAATTAGGATAGTAACCGTGTTTGTTTAGTGCATCTATTGATGCTTAATATCGTAGGCTATAAACACCTTAACAAAACAATGCAGCAAGAAACTGATAAGTATAGCAGTAAAACATGAAATACTTGTTTGCACACGTAGCCCAATATTTGTAGTATATCTAATTAAAAGCTTTCCGGTATCGTTAGTCGTGACAATAGTCGAGGTTACTAAGGCACCGGACACACTCGGACACAGGTGGTCAAGGGTCGAACTCGTAAAACTTTTTTATATCGACCCAAACGGTTTAGCGTACGTGTAGTCAAGCAAATCTTAGTTGCACCAAACCAAATTGTACAGTTTGGGGCAACCAAGTGGGAACAACAAAATGATTTGGTTTCAGCAACAAGATATTTCATTGCTCCTATGCAAACAAATAAGTTCGTTGCATCAAACAAATTCTGTTTGATTCAACAAAACCTTTTTCTCACTGTAAGTCCACGCCAATTTTCGTTATATTAAATAAGGTAACAATTTATGTTTTTTTTTTTTTTTCAGTTAGCATGTTACTTAATCTAATTTGTCATCATGATGCAATAATAACGCAATGACGACGACTTGAATTTTTTGGACGGTATATGACTAACGTCATGTTTTCTTGGAAACCAAATAGTGATGAATTAACGACACATTATTTATTTGGTAAGAACTCTTTGCAAATTTCCCTTTTGTTCTTTCATAGAGTACATACATACCTAAGCCCCATAGTTTCTGAAAGTATTGTGACCGATGGGACGCTACTAAACCAATGGTCTCCGGTTACATTTGTGTGGGATCCTTTGACAGGTTCAGCCTCTCTAACCACTGTCCATGGCTGAATTACTTTGTCGGAACGGTTACTCTGACTGAATCCCGACATAAGTTTCCAAATTGAAAGTGTAGGACATTTTCACATCGATCGCGTATATAGCTGGTTTTTTTTTTTTGGTAGATACTGTCTAAACCGGCATTTTACCACTGAATACTAGAAATTTTCAATCCAACTGCTGCTAGTTTGTCAATTTCCTTTCGAGAAGTTCTGTCGCGCACGTTATCAAAACTGAGGCACCTTAGAAGGAATCCTAACCTTTGATCAGTCATGGTGAAATAACACGATTCTAATCCGTTTCCCTTTGAGGTGTCCCGTAATTTGTGAATATTAGGTTGTGAAAATTTGCAACATATTATTACGTGTCGCTGGCCCATCCCGCGCGAGCGAGCGAAGATGAGGGAAGAGAGTCGTTATATGATAACGGCATCAGCGCGAGCGGAGGTGGCCGCGTATCAGTTACAAAAAAAGCGAGCCGACGCGAAAATCTCTTTTGCAGCGCACACTTCTGACCCTGGTTGTATTAATTTCTGCGTTTATCTGAAGAATGCTCTGGATTTATGACCTCATTTCTCTCAGCGCAACTCGGGGTGCGTTGAACCTTCCAGATGGTCAGGAGAACAGTATAAATATTGCGACAGGGCCGGGAGGGAGTTGAAACTGATGAGTGAATGAGTGGCTGAGCTCCAAGCGACAGAAGAACGTGTGGCGAGAGAAGTGACCAGCAGAAGGGAAGTCTGCGGCTGTAGTCAGGTAATGGAAATAATACGATACGAGATATTTCTGACATGTTAACCACTAAAACTTAACATTAGCAAGTAAGAAATTAAAGTAAGATGCTACCAAATAACGTAACTCACATTTAATGCTTATCATTTCATACATTTGACTCACTCAAAATATACATTACGTACAAGAATACACAAACGGTAAACCACACGCAATAAATGCCAACCAAATTACCATACCGTTTAATTTGACTAGAAAAGGGGCAATATTTTAACACTAACAAATATTTCACCATTCAAAATGAAGTTAAAAATAATAATGATATGCAATGTCTTGAGATAGGAGGGCCCCTGCCCGGCCAATAAAAGCCTCCCAACTCACAGTGAGAGAGGCAATAAAAATTGTATGTGATGAAATGAAGTGAACTAAAAAAGACAACAGAAGAATGAATATCAAAAGAAAATACTCCGCCACAGTACATTAAAGCTAAAGCACATAGATTTACGTAGAAAAGTTTTTATATATATATATATATATATATTATATATATATATATATATATATATAAGAGGAAAGTATTACGATAAAGCTTAATGCCAGGGTTCATGTACTACATATAATATCAATATCAAAATCTGAAAAAGAGGCTCACTTATAAAAAAAAGAGTAACTGGTCCGAAAGTCAACGAGTCTAGTGTTAAAAAACAGGTACAATCAAGGGCAACACACACTAATAACCATTCAAACATCGTTAATATGCACAAACTTTCCAACAAGAATTCGATAAAAAAAATGACAAGTGAAATCCAGACAGCATGCCGTGAAGCAAAAAACAGCGACCAAAAATACGATTTAAAAGTTAAGCCAACTACACAGAAGCTCCTTAAAATCACTAAACCCTAGCCTGCAGACATCATATTAAAAACTGTCAGACATTACTAAAAGGTCAAACACTGCACCCGTGATTATGCGACGGCACCAATCAGCGGAGTGCACAGGGTTCAGACAATTAAAAAAATCTAAAGTACAAAAGTATCGAATACACATGTGCTAGGGAAGGGGAGGGATAATACATAAAGTTTGAAGGAAAGTATGAGAGATGGGGAAACGAAAGAGTGCGTCACCGTACGGCGAGAGTTGAATCTGCGTAGACAGCGCCGAAGTAGAGACCAATCGAAGGTAGCGCAGGATGGCGCACACTCTTTTAACACTTTAAACTACCATGGAGAGAGTCTTGTATTTTGAATAAGAAAGTTAGCTATCGTGCTGACATTGTGTACTGTATTCCAATATTACATGCAGCGAGATACTATATCTGCGTGATTGTCTAACTAATTGTAAACAAGATTGACGGAGCTGCAATGTAGTAATGAAACTGAAGCACACCGCGGAAGAAAAGGAACCGTAGTCCTCGGACTTGGAAGAGAAATGTTTCAAAACAAGCACGACCAAAAGGTCATGATCAAGTTGATTACAAGGGAAACTTGTACCTGCTAAGACGACAGGATCTTATTTCAGGTGATTCGTATGTGCATTATGTGTTAGTGGCTTATTTTTCACATGTTTAATTTAGAGTTTATTGTATCTGTTAAATGCTTTGGTTTGTGTCTTCAGATGTAAACTCTTGAAGTGTTTGAAGGAATCTGTGCAGATGAACAGGGAGATATTTTACTAAGACTACATAACTTGACCAGCAAAAGTGAACAAGCTATTTACATACAGCCACTGATAGATGGACATGATGTCCAGCGACGTTGACCCCGGAAGGTGATGTGGCACGGAACGTTGACAGACTTTTCAAGCACCATGTAATTGTGGTAAGTAAAAGGGAGGTATGTTACAAAGCATTTCTTGCTCTTCTAGCTGCCACTGACAAATGATTGAAACGATTGCGAAAGCTGGCTATATTGAGGCCGAATCCATGCGAGAACAGAGGGAAAAATCCCAATGCAAATACTTTGCCTCCAGATACCAGACGAAAGATGAGAGAACACATTGATAGTTACCCAGCAAGAGAAAGTCACTATTGTGGAAAAGTAATTGTGTATCTAAAGGCCACGCTTAATGCAAAGCTAATGCACATAAGTTCCTAGAGAAACATCCACTGTCAAAAGAAGGTTACCAGGCGTTTAATACATTTTTCAATGCTAACTACTCCCTTCCAGTTGGACGCCCCCAAATAGATACACGCTGCATGTGTAAAGAGTAAAAAGTTTAAAGATGTGCATCAGGTGAGCTAATTGTAGACGAGATAAGGGCGGGCAAATAAAAAAAAAAAACTACTTTAGGAGACATGCATGAATAATCATACCCACATATTATCTCTGTCAATATATTTTATGCAAAATATTCAGCTACCAGATATTCCTGTAGAAGATTTATTTGTGGCAGATGACAAACGTATTCTACATTCATGAAAATAAAATAAATAAAGTGAGAATATTCATTTATCACGAAGTTGTTGTCAATAAAGTATGTATCAAAGTATGTTCATTATTGCATAACTACTTGCAAGACATTACTTCTGAAATTACAGAGCTGCATTCGTTTGCTGACAGTAATGCAGGGCAGAATAAAAATCACATCCCGAGACGGCTGATCGCAATATTAACAGACACAGACCGATTTACAAACATTAAGCAGTACTTTCCTGTCAGAGGACATTTGTTTTTACCCTGAGAGAGGGATTTTGCTGACTTAAAATGCACCCTTAGGAAACGTGGTCGATTGTACTCTATACACAAAGTCACTAACTTGATCGTAACTTAGTAGCACAACTGGAATTGTTGAGCAGTGTGAAGTCCAGACAAAGAATGTTTCTAATTAGTATAAGGATTGGTGACCTGTATACAAAAGAAACTGTGTATCAGAAGAAACTGCACTGAGGATAGCACCATTAGACCAGAAAGTTTATTTTGGAATGAGCACAATAATACATTTTTCATATAATATCCAATTCATTTACTCTCGGGAGCTACTATAGAAAGCACTCCTGCCATGGACACAGTGATGAGAGGTAACTCGCAGATAGTACGCCAGACTCACGAAGAGTGTCTGAGATTCTTGAGCGTCACATGGGCACACCCAACCCTCACTCACTGTGTGTTCTCGGAGAAGCTACTCACAGCAAGAACACTGAACCCCAGCAGTTAAATAGTTCTAGCAGCTAAGAGGTGGTAACTGAATGGCTATACGATCATGGGCACATGAAGACACCTTGCGTTTAATCGATGTGGACGAAGTTGGGATTATTTCGAGGAATGGTGTGTCTGCACTACGTGTTATTTACAATATTATACGTTTAGATTTCTCAAGAGGCACAAAAGAGCAGGAAGAAGAAAGTGGACGTGTGGGTGGGGATTCGTCCTGCAAAAGGCTCCATTTGTATGTTTTGCAATTCAACTTACCATCCACACAGGCAAAGTAAATCCCTTCGAATTTGGGAAACTACTTTTGAATCATTGCTTTCATATGTATTTAGTTTTGTCGAGGTTAATACATTAGAATGCATAAAGTTAGCATTGTAATAAATGCCTCCTTCAAACTTCAAATTGAAAAAATTAAGTTATTGAGGGAAATATGCTAGTGTGAATTCGGATATTTTAGGCCTTGTGTAAGGAGCAACTGAAATGAAATTAATGCACCAAATTGGTGAATACGGAAATGATTATTACGGCCCCACGTGGGGTTACCTCTGCAATGACTTTAGTGTATATTGTGGTATGTGTGGTTAGTAGGGAGTAGTTGTTAATGAACCAAGTTGTCGTACAGGTAACTTGTATATCATAGCGAACATTATAGTTAAACTTGTAGTACAATGATCACATTAACAAGATATCAGTAACTATCATTGCCATAATGATAATAAAACATATATACCAGTACTGAACCAACTACAAACCAAAAAAAGCAGTTCAATTATTGAGGAGCGTATAATTATTGCATATAAAAGTTTGGTGAAGAAACATAAGCAATCAATGTTCAGATATAAGAATACAAGCAGCGCAGTGCTCAGTTTTAAAACACTCAACTTAGAATATAATTATAAATACAGTTGACATCTGGCGGCGTAAGTTGGTCTTTACAAACTATAAACAGTATTATTCAATGCCCAATAAACAAAAATGTATCTCTTGGTTCTACTCCATTAATTAGCATATAACTTTTCTTGCCTCGGCTGCTCAGATTTATAAAATATTTAGGTAGAAGCATTAGATCTGTATTTCTGAAGGAAGCGTTGGCAAATTTTACGAGGATGGCTTTATAGAAATAGTTATGCAGAATTCTTGAACAATAAATTGAAGAAATCATATAATATCGGGCTGCTGCCATCTGCAACTTATCCCAGTCTTTTTCTTATCTGTAATTGTAGTTATTATGAAGCAAGAAGTTTTTTTAGTTCATGATATCAACTGAGCAAATCGGCTCTCCTGGCATTCTTCTTTTATACCACTCGCACACCGGCGACATAAAATAATGTCCTAGAATTAAATCTTGCCTATAGGATTTACTTTCAATAACAATTTTTCAGTATATTTACGATGAGCTTCAGGATCCAATATGCCGACTTAAAAGTTCCAAGAACAAAGATAAGTTTTAAACACAGTTCAGTTTGAATTTACCATAGCACAATAGACGAAACACTTCCAAAAATTCCCTTACTAAGTATTACATATTTTACTATGCTGCCAACTATCGATCAATATTTACATTTAAATGAATTTCTTTTACAATCTGTTTAACACTGCTATCTTAAAAGCTGCATTAAAACTTATTTAACTGTTCTGATTGTATTCCTATCTGTGGTCCGACTCAACTATAAAACTGAAACAAATTAAAATAATAAGCAGCATAATATATGGCAGTTAACAATTTGCTCCATGTCCATTCCACATATAGGTTTTTTTTTTTAAACAGACATCTTGATTAATTTTGTCAATTAAAAGCAAGTGTTCATTATTAATTCCCTTAATTGTCACGTTGTAAGTTGAAAGGTGGAACTCTGTTCATTGGGGGCGATGGTTTGCAGCGCTCGTATAACCTCGGCTTCCCTCGGGCGTTGTCGGTTCACTAACCTCCCAAACTGCTTACTGTAGCTCGGTCAGCTGCTGCGATGGCGTAATGTAGTCGATAGCTTCTTTATCCTTGCCACTAGTGGCTGTTGTGTCAGGGTAAGGCCAGTCCTCAAGCTGAAGAACTAATTAATTTATTTGACATTTGTACTGCCATTAATCCTAGTTGGCACAGTCTGAGCATAAACTTCAAACATTTGTTAGGCATCAAACCAAACTCGTTGCACAGGTAATCCGAGCGGCAAGTTGTTATGCCACTATAAACTCTTTCGTGTGCTAAACGAGTTGTTACGATTATCCTGATGGGCTATCGTACAAGTTATTGGGGGTGCGTAACTCAGGAATGGTAGGCGACACAGTATCATTTCACTACGTCATTAGTTTAATATAATTACTCATGTCATTTGCAATACGTTAAATACATCACTTTACAATATGTTACTTAAGTTAAAACCGGTCGAGTTCAATATAATAATTACTAAACTACTGAATTACACTATCTACCAAAAAGTAATTGGACAACCGTGAAGATACATAATTCAGTACGTCCGTTGACTTGTATTTCACGGTCTTCGGCGTAGGATCGCTGGTGTTTGTCCGTGGTAGCATGAACACAGAGGCCTATTGTAACATTCTGGATAGTGAAATGCTCCCAACATTGTGGCGTTTCTACGGAATGGACCCGTGTTACTACCAGGTTGACAATGCCAGGTGCCATGTTTCAATGGCTACTATGCAGTGGTACGCCGACAACAATGTTCGCCGATTGGACTGGCCGCGCAGAGCCCCGACCTCAACCCTATAGAACATCTTTGGGACGAATTGGATCGTCGGGTGAGTGCTCGTCAGGCGCGGCCAAAATCCATTGCTCAACTCATGGAATGGTTGCAAGAGGAATGGCGACGAATCCCCGTGGATGTCCTGCAAACACTTGTAGAGAGCATGCGAGACAGGGTGGCTGCTGTTATAGCCGCAAGAGGTGGTCCTACGATATTCTAACGGGGTGACAACCACCGAGTAAAAATTGTGGACAGGTGTCCAATTACTTTTTGGTTGATAGTGTACTTAAATTTTAGCTACGCCATTTTCTAAAGTCTTTGATACATACATAATCCGCTGGAATGATATCACCTTGTTTGTTGCCGAAGGCTGCGTCACATCTCGACTACGGCGGTCCATGGTACGCCCTGCTTTGTTCCATCTCGGCGGGTTGGTGGCTGGTGCAGGAAGACTGTGCTTCTTGGCCCTGCCATAGCGGCGCTTAAGTATTCCCGCACTGTTTACTAACTATGCTGCTTTTTTCCGAAAGTCTCGCTGTTCGTGGCCTCGCCCTGAAGACTATCGTTTGTCGCCTCTGCGTGGGGCGTGTCTCTGGCAAGCGTTAAATATATTGCTTGCCTAGACCGTAACATCGTATTTAATTTACGTGTATTAAGTGTGAGGCATGAGAAATTCAACCTGGTATAAGTTCCTCGGGGAAAAAGCACCGAAATACATAGAGGGGTGACTTGCATATCACACGCAAAATGTCGCTGGAAAACTCACAATGTTCCACAATTTCACTTTCACAGTCTTTAAAATGACACTTAAATGCTCACAATGTCCAACAATATCACTTTTAGAGTCTTTAAAATGGCACCGAGAAACTCACATGGTCCAAAACTATCACGCTCACAGTATTTAATATCCCACATAAAACGGTGCTCCCGAAGTCAACATAATTAAATCTTAAGAATAAAATCAGCTACATTAGAATACAATATATTTTCAGAAAATACTTTACATAAATTCATACGTGGAAGTTGTATCATCACACAAACAACGATGTCGAAATGAAGATAACACACACATGATTAATAATTAATACATTGGAAATCATATCTATAGACAACTACACCAAATATAAAACAAAATAATACTAAGGTTTAGTAGGAAAGAAAGACATGTGAAAGAAAGAACTATTATCTCAACGACGACTAATAATAGAACATCTTACATGAACTTCTTCAAAACCTCATGAAATGAATTGTTCTGAGAGCAAGATGTTTTGTGGTTAAAAAAAGATACTGCAGTCACAAGTCCAGTACAGCTCAGTTTATGGTAACCTAAATGTAGGTATTTAAAGAGAATCTAGGTAAACTCAGTGAGTACCATACTGAAGTGTGTAGGCTAGGTTATAATACTTTTTCAAGGCAAGCTCAGCTCTTTGTCCTCTAGGTAGGTTAAATATAAAATTTCACTCCTTAGATAGCTTACGTAATACAATATACCTGGTATTCTTCTTTCTTTTGCGCACATATCTTGCAAACGGTTTATTCTCAGCTGCCAGTAACCATATATTTCCAGTGTACTTGGGGAAGGGTCCTTACAAAGGAATGGAATAGATTGTTCCGGCTGCGACATAATAAATCTGCCAAAACAAACATCTCTGGGCTACTACTTAATTACAAAAAAATTCATAATTCCACATATTAAATAAAGAAAATCGCTGGTAGATAGAAATAGTTCCTCCGATGCCAGGGATCAGCGATTGGGTCAGAGGCACCTCGCTGCCATCCTGTATTATGTAACCATATTGTAATGTTTCATCGCCATCATCTTGGATTACACCATCGCTGCTATTTTGTTTTCGCCGAAATCTTGTTTCCTGAGTACTTATCTTTCTTTCATGCTCTGTCATTCCATCTTAATCATCTGCTATTAACAGGAGCCGCTAGAACCACCATCTTGGATTTCATTTTTTATTCACCTTCATTTCACCTCATGCTCGGTCATTCCTTTTCACCTTAGTCACCTTTCTTTCATGCGCTATCACTCCACCTTGTTTCTCAATTTGTTCTGTCGCCTGCTCGACCCCTATGACATCACCATCTAATGATTTATAGAATTTTCCAGGGTATTGCATTCATTCTCTTTCATTCCTTTTTATCTTAGTCGCATTCGCTCAACCCTGCCATCTTGGCATCGTGCTCTGTCATTTCACATTGATTTTGTAGCCTGCTGAGTACACTCGAACTACCATCTTTAATTACTTCGCTTTTATTGAACATCCATTCCACTCATCAAACAAACCATCACATAGAATATATGTTTTTCACCACTTTTCTTCCATCTTATCTAGTAACTTATTCATAGTGTGTGTGTTTGTGCGGATCTTGTTACGAATGTTGCATCTGTTGCCATTTATATAAAAGTTATGATAGGGTTAATTTATTAGAATAGAAACATATTTCTTTTTAAATTTTATTCACACTCATTCTCAAGTTCAAGATAAAAAAAATTGTTGCAGTCTCTTTACTTGAGATCATTCTATAATCTGTTCACATGCAGTTCAAGACAGTCTATGCTAGCAAATATCCAACCAGAAGCCTTGGTAATATGTTGTTTTCCTCAACAACGAAGATCTTCTTTCAAGGCCTCAATAACCTCTGGAAAGTCATGAACATTGTAGAATGATTCATTCGCTGTCTTAAATTCTCGCTCTCTGATTGCTTCATCCAAAGGTTGAGGCTTTTTGTAGGTACACCCCAGTGCAACATTATATTTTATTAGACCTTCTTCTACTTCTTCTGTTAAATGGTTGATTAATCTTTGCTTAACATGGTCGAAGTATGTACATATGTCTTTCGTACCTACACAGTTGTTTACAACCACATAAACTTTCAAAATACCCTTGAATGTTTATTGTTTCAGATAGAATCCATTCGATGTGGTTTAGTCAACAGCTAGTACAAGTCGTTTCTTAGCTGCTAAAACTTTGCCTTTACATTTCTTGCTATCTATCTTCAGCTTATAGCCATACTTTAACAGGTGTTTGCAATGTACGCAACCCTGAATAGCATAGGAAGGTCCCTCCACACAAGTAGTTCTTTCATGCCTCCTTGCACTTTGGCTGTAGGCAAATATCTCGTCACAGTAAAAGCAATGAAGCATTGACGATGTCATTGATGGCAGCACTGTTGTAGGTGTACCATCCTAAGAAGTCGATGGTGCTATCGGTATCATGCCTGAAGAAGTCTATGGTGACTTGATGCTGCTGCTTGTGTTCACACTGAAGAAATCGATGGTGTTGGGGCAACCTCAGAGGATGCCACTGTCGCTGGACTGGCGTCCTATGTCTCCATAATATATTCCACTTGCTTTCAAAAGTTGAGGCGAAGTGTCATTCACGACTATCACTGCAAAACTAAACTTCCATACTGGAACACCGCTACATATATACACTCGCGCAGCTACCATACCAGCTGCCTGTAACTCATGCATGCCACCTGCTCTACCAACCAATGCCAGACGAAATATACTCGTCGTCCACTAACACTCAAGCCTACCTCAACAATTCAGTCCACAATGACCATACAAAAAATTTACTTACTGGTCATACTATCTGCTCTACTGGTTAACACCAGCCAAATATACTAAACACTATACCACCATACCAACCATTACCATCCATTATAATCAAAATCATATCACCCAACACCCCATCTCTTACAACCAAAGAATAATCCAGTCATACTGATCTACCATACAACCCAGTAATCCAAGCTCATAATCCATCACAACTCAAGTGTAAGCAACTATACAGCTAAGAACCGCCCATAACCTAATATCCTTTCTATTTACTCTACCGACAGACACCACTTATAACTAATAACCATACCACCCACTATAACTCAGGTATATCATAACCATTCGTCCACACAGATCATACAAAGTAAACATACAGCCCATACCAGTGACACAGTCAACTTCTTTTCACAGCTAACACTAGCGACTGACAAGAGTCAAAATACATGACTGCCCATACCAAACATTTTAACTCAAGCATTTCTTAGCATTACAGGATTCACAGACACACCTATCCTGTCCACACCATTTGACATACACCAACAATCACAATACAGATATACTGGGAAACATATCACCCAACATACCAAATATACCATTCATAATAACCTAAGCTTACCAAGTAAATTTACAGACCAGGCTAACCCACAACACTAACATTCTTACCATCGGTCAAACTATCCCTATGGTGCGGCTGTAACGAACTTCCTTTGGAAGCATGTTTACCTTGATGTGTTTGGCCCTTTGCCTAGGACAACAGCAGGGCATACTTCCATTTTGGTAGCTGTAGATAGTTACAGCAAATTTTTGTTTTTCTTATCATCGCGGCCAATCAAATCTGATGAAATATGTAAGGTTTTGAGCCAGTGTATTTTTACAATATTTGGGTCGCCCGTTCATCTGGTTACCGACAATACTACATATTTTGTTTCCAAATATTAAGAACTTAGCATTTGCATGGGGAATAAAGATGGTAAAGACTAACCCTTATCATCGATGCTACTAAAAAGGTGCTTGCAGAGATTTTCTCCAGTAGGAGATTGTTCCATTCTTTGAATCATGCATGGGGTTTACATGAATTTTGCTGGGATGCTGTTAATAGAAAACAAGACATGGAAGAAGTGTGGGATTAGGCTACACGGAATATTCGGAAGTATCATACGAAGCTTGCCTCTTGTTATGATGAGGCTAGGGGTACATTTTCTTTCAAGTTTGGCGATAAGGTGTTCCTATAACCACATTTCCTGAGCAATAAAGCGGCACCGTTTAGTGAAAAATTAGCGCCTAAGTATGTGGGACCTTTTGTTATTAGGAGATTCTTTACGCATGTTACGGTGTTGTTGGAAGACGTTAAGAACCCCAGTAGTTTTAATAAGGCCCATTTGTCCCAGTTTAAATTAAGTTTACTTGTTTGAAATGTTGTATCTGAAAGGCTGGACAAGGATTTCCTTGTATTTAAGGGATTTGTGATAATATTTGTAATAATGTTAATGTGTTTCTTATGATCCATTATGTTTATTTGGGTTTGTTTTTATAAGTGTTTTTAGTTCTTGTTTAGACCCCAGGAGCAGTCTCTTGATTTATGATCATATTAATCCCAGTGTTTCAATTTTATTTAGTTTGTGAAATGTTATGTTGTATGTTTTTTTTATGTCCATTCTATCTAGTAGATTAGGGATATATAAGGATAAAGTTGTCCTCAGGAGACTGGTTTCGTCATAATCTTCCCTTGTGAGGGGATCAAGGGTATAAATATCTGCACATAATGCTGAGAAAGGATCCGGGCGAGGAGATGGTTGGGGGTCCGGCCAAGACTGGCCATTTAGACTGGATTCCTGACTGCTAGGATTTTCACCTGAGGTTTTCTTTCGTGGGTGGAGAATGAGACCGGTCGTCTGATTTCTACGAAAATTTCCGCCTGCCCCAGCGAACCTGTCCGAGATACCTATGCAACTCTATGTTCTTGATGCACCAAGAAAACTACGCATTTATTGACCGACATAATATCGTCGCCTAATTTTGCAAGAATTCTAAAAACTTTGCTGAAGAATAAGTAGTTTCTTACATTAAACTGCTCGCTGATGCGACGTTGCATCAATCGATACGCGACATAACAACGGACAATCAAGTGCGCCTTGAGGTAGGTCGGCGACGCGAGTGCCCGAAGCGCGGCCGTATGTCACCTTGGTTCTCAGCAGACAGCTGGCATGACGAAGTTTCCTGGAGACTCCGCCATAAGGCGCCATTGTCACCTTGCAGCGATGAAGGAGCGCTACATTAAAAAAAACACGCCAACACATGCGTGTGATTTCTTAGAATAAAACTGAATTCTCGAAATTACCATGGTTCCTATTGGCAGAAATTAAAAATTATGTCATTTTACTGTGTACATGTGTAGGGGGCTGGGTACAGATACGCCTGGGACCGGATGCTCTTGAAGAATCGGCTCCTGGGGACCAGCTAAGATAAGTATTTATATTATGTTACTAAGTACCTTCAGGTCAGGAATTAAAAGATGAAACTTTGTGTATCCATGTTGGTAGCAAAAATATTTAAAGTTGAAATTGCCAGAAATGCTGGAACGTATAGGTATTTATTTTTAATGTTTGTCTTTTAAAAGGCAGTTTGATATTATTTATTTTAAAATATAATGTTTGTCAGCCATTGTAAAATAAAAAATGTTAAGTCACATAACATTGCCTGCTGAAAGAAAAACATATAAAGTTAAGTTAAATGATAGCGAGAAAAAAATTATTAATGTAAATTAAATCAAGTTCATTACATGGAATTATGTAATGTTTTAACTTATATGCATTTCCGGAGAGATAATGTTAATATAAAGTTGTTTTATATTGCGGTATCTTGTCAGCCTTAAGAGGATATCAAAGTTTCTTGCCAAGAAATGTTTGTAGACATTTTACCTTGTGTGTCAAAGCCAATGAATAGACAGAAATGCAAGTTTTAATGTTTTCAAAGAAAAGTAAATTATAGAAAGACGTTTGCCTGAAAAGTCAATTTTTTGGAATGATCTTCAGTGTTTTATGGTTATAAAGACAACGTTTTGTGTTGCATCAAAAAGTATTATATTCATAATCATTGTGTTTGTACCAAGTATTTAGCCCATATATAGATGGGCCTGGTAGTGTAACGTTTTTACAAGGGTTTTGTACTGTATTATTTTTTGAATACTTTTCAAATACAGAGATGTGCTGAACGACTCATGGTTTCTGTGTAATATTTACAAACAAACGCTACGAAATCTCTAATCTTCTGCTGTTAAGACGCAGTTCTTGTGTTTTTGTGAGTTCAAACTCTGTGTCCTCCTGCAAGCGCTACATGACGTAACAGCTTTCTGAAACACTAATATTATTTTTCGCTTGTAACGGAGGTTAATTGAAAAGAGTCTAATTGTAGGTGGAAATGTTTTTTTACTGTAATTTGTTACACGAATGGCAAGAAAGGAAGATGTGCGCTGGTGTGGATAGGTGAGTAGTGGTACTAGTTTCAGTGGGTTAACGCCGACAGCAGTGGTATGGAAGGTAGAGGTAGAGGCTCATGGCGAGTCCTCAGACAGCACCTCGCTGTGCTTCTCGCGGTGGTCCATCAGCTGCTGCAGCTCCTGGATGTGATTATGGCACGTCTGCAGTTTCACCTTCAGCATATCGTTGCTCTTCTTGGTGTCGATGACGCTGAGTCTGAGGTTGTCGGCCTGCAGCTTCACCTCATCATGGTGCAGCACGATCTTGTGCTCGAGGTCGCCGATGCGAGCCTCCACGTCCACTAGCTCGGTCTCCGGGCCGCACACCAAGGAGCCGGTGATGCGGCCGTGGAGGTGCAGCAGCAGCGACACGGCGGCAACGTTCATGCCATCGCGGACCGCCTTCTGCAGCGCCGGCGAGCGCCGGATGTCGGCCGTCGGCGCGCACTCCATGCCCGCAATAGCCGCGGCGAACACCTGCTTGCACTCATTTAGGAAGATCTCGTAGGTGCGGTAGATGGCCCAGTCCTTGGCGCGCTCCTCCAGGTCCTCGAATTTGTTCTCGAGCATGCTGAGTGCGTGCTCGAGCCGCGAGATGAAGCGCCGGAACTCGGAGCCGTTGTGCTTGAGGTCGTGGTGCACCAGCGCCGTATACTCCTTGTGAGCCGCGATATGTTCATCCATACGCTGCACCTGCCACACACCGCAGACACACCACACTCCCAATTTTACTTACATCTTTCCTGAAGCCCTGCTAATGTTCTACTTTCAGAATATTCCTCCGCCTCAGAATGTAAACCAAACTAGAAAATTACACCTAAGCGACAATACACTGCATTGGTGCGCACTACATTTAATAATATTTTACATCAGAACTATTTCTTACTAGGTTGTACCAACACACGTATTTTCGCTCTGTTTTTATTGATCTAATTGTAAAATAATTATAGTACCTTATTAAAGTTATAAAACAAGTAAAAGTTCAATTTAAATAAAAATTACTTATAAGATAATAAAAGAATAAAATGCATGTGATACATGTGATATATAGGAAACAACCTGAGCGGCCGGCACCATTGTCGTTCGCTAAGATTTTTTCGCCGGCGCTCCTAATTGCAGAGACTGCTCGGTGTATTTTCGCTTCCCCCTTCCTTCTTCTTGTCCATGCATTCTCCTCGATTCCTCACCCCTGCTATGTCACTAGGTTCTGAGAGTCTTTACAAGGCCGTGCAGAGTGTTTTCTTGCCCTTGTCTGCTGGTCAACAACTTTGGTCACCATTTTCTTCCGTTATTAAAACCCTCAGCCATTACGTACTGCACGACACACGTCCACTTGGCGAACATCGATCGCCTTCGGCGAGTTTTAATTTTCTACACGACGCAGTTCTGGTTGAACTCCAGATGCCGGTGCAGTTTGACAACCTTCGATGTCGTATCAAAGGTAAGTTGTGGTATTTGCAAAATAATGGATTTTCAACTGGATTTTGAGCTAAGGTGCTAAGTTTTTGGTGCATCGAACTTTGGGTCTGTCAAAATTTTATGTTTCAGGCAACGGTCAAAATTGTATTTTGCATTAAAAGTAGTTTGGGCCGTTGCCCCTTTCGATGGCATCTGCTTTCTTGGATGTTGTATCATGAGAATTGTGTCACCACGACTTGCTTGTTTGTGTTTCTGACATTCAATAATTTTTGCTGGTTATTTTTAGGTTTTTATGTGGTTGTTCATTTTTTTGATCATTTTATTGCAGTGAAGGCTGTATTGAGCTCACCTGGTTGCTCTTCACTGCTTGTGCTGGCGCATAGCTAATTGTAATGCTCCGTTTTAAATCGTTTAGATATGCTAGGAATATTTTGACGGAGTTCTGGAAGAGCCAATGTAGCTAAATTGAATATGATGCTGTCTCAGGTTTTTTAATGTGTTGCTATCATGCAGTTTCTTTCTTTGTTACAAGACTGTTTTATAATTAATTTTCTATAAATAAGTAATAGGATTTGGAGCATTGACATGCCTGGGATTGGGCAAGCGGAACTGGAGACTGGGAAGCCGCCATGTTGTTACATCACCATCCGCCATCTTTGACCCATATGACCTTAACCTTTGACCCTTGACCTGGATATTGACCCCAGTAATCTCTGACAACAAAACACGAAATATTGCAAAAAAAATCTCAGAAACTTATAAAAAATTTATTACAAAAAGTTAGTATATTATTGTAAAAAAATAAAATATAAAAAACAATTATTGAAAAATTATAATATACATCATTATTAAAATGATCAAAAAATCATTAAAAAATAATTTAAAAATTCTGTTCCCCTCGGATCCATTTAGCTTAACAATTCTCTTTTTCCCTAAAAATTTATCTTTTTTCCTTTAAAATTTCCCTTTTTCTTTAACAAATTTTAAAAAATTACAAAAATTATAAAAACATATATAAAAATTCTTTAAAAAAAATTAAATTTCCGGGGTTTCCCCCCTCCCCCCAGCGCAACCAGCAGATAACTGACTCCCTCAACACCACTACCCTACCTATACTCAATCTAACATATGCAGCTACATCTGTTTTTCGTACATTATTTGTTTATATGTCACTGGAGGCGGCCATATTTGTTTTTTCATTCGTAATTTTTTAATATGTGTTACTGGAAGCAGCCATGATGATAGTTGCCACCACCATGTTGGATTTTTCGTTTGGCAATTATTCGAATTCAACCATGTTTGTTGACTGATTCTCATTAGCATTCGAATCCACCATGTTGGATGCAGACTTCTCTGACCTAGACCCCATAACCTTGAATGACCTTGAAAATAGAAACCCTAGAAGAATCCATAAATCTAAGCAAGCATATAGCATTACGGACTACTACCACCATGTTAGATGCAGGTAACCACGACCTTGACCCGATAACCTTGAATGACTTTGAAAACAAAAACCCGAGAAAAATCTATAAAATCAGCAAGCATATCATTTTACTGATTACTACATTAATTTATCGATTTCACGGCCAAGCGAGCTGTCAGCAGTTGTCATTATAGACATAAAAAACATGCAACTTTAAATCCTAATAAAAAGAATTTACAATCAGTGGTATAACTACATGCTTGATGCAGGAGTTTGACTACATGATTAATTTCTTAAATATATTAAATAGATATATATATATAATTAAAATATGTATGGCTGATAAAAGGATACAATGCACAAAAATAAACCAAAAACCATTATATTATCATAATAGTTTATTATTATTTTGTAATTACATTTTCAGAAGAAAGTAATTCATCACATCATCTGATATAACCCTGATTCTTAAGTTCTCTTATGATCGAAACCACCTCTTTCATGGTCGAGTAATCCCCACATTGTTGCTTATCGAGCAAATATCTAAGTCTGTGTACAATATTGTTGAGATCTTCGGTAAACTTATAGTCAGAATACTCGATGTATTCTGCCTTTTTCCCATCACTTTTACGAGGAAACTCATTGGTGAAACGTGAGAGAATATAGAGGGCATCATCATCTTCAACACTATCACTGTCGTCATAGTCGCCAATAATGCTGTCTTCATGATTGGCTTCACTTCCGGCTTCACCCTCAATACAAAGATTACTTTTCTCTGTAGCATCAGCTGTATGTTCATCAGTATTTAAAGCTGATACTCGTTTATTTTGAAGTTTTTCAATTTCATGCGAACGTCTTGCAAGTGTACATTCCTCACAAACCGACTTAATCATTCCATATTTAGCTTTAAATATCTGGTCATAATCGTCTGCCGAAACTGTACCCATCGATGTATAACGAGGTATTGGTGATATCACACTTGCTGGCGCCGAGTAGACGAACCATCTCAGCAGACAGCGATGAACAGATCGTACCCATGCCTGTGCCTTCTCTTATGTAGCAAACAATCCTTAACGATCGTCAAAAATCCATATTTCTATTTCCGCCACAAAGGAACACACATCATTGAAATCTGATAGTCATGTCTGTATTAACATGATCAGCTTACATATCAACATGATCATCTTACATGTGACGCAAATTCGGATCGTCCATGCGAAACAGAACGAACATGTTTGCGTTGTCATAGAGCATCTGTATGGTTATGCGCGAATAAGTCTGGCCGAAGTACATGCAATCCACATGCATGTGTCTTCCCATGCAAAGGTATTCTTGAATGCAAGTTTGCTTCTCGCAGGCAATGTCATCGAAGACAAATATCGAGTTTGACAGTGCTTCGCTCGGAGGTACGACGGCTTCGTTATCACTGCATGGGAAATAACTCATGCCTTCCACGGCTTGCAGTACTCACACCAGTCGCTGGTATTTCGGTGACTGGAGCGATTTTGAATAAACGTACACGTTCTCGAACCAAAAAGGCCATTCGGTTCTTCCAGCGGGCTCAGTAGTCTTGCCACAATGTGATGATCCTGTGATGATGATGCACCTCACTGTATTCGGAAATAGGCTTCCATGTCGCGATTCGTGGAAAATATCTTCATCTTCAGCATGAATGCATATGGATAGAGTAAATTCTTGCTTAATAATACGTATGTTACTACTATTATCTTGCGGATGTGGAGGCGGAAGCAGAGTCAGAGGCGAATGTAGTTGCAGAGAACCAGTGCTTCATGTTTCAGATTGTCTCTTCAAAGTAATACTCCGTGTAAACTGCCTGTGGCAGAAACCACATTTAAATGCCGCATTCGAAGTTTTCATCTTGCAGGTCGTTATTTTTTGTCATAGTAAATTCCGCCATGCTGTAAATGCTTTACCGCAGAAGCAACACAACATATGTAGTTTAGAATGATACTGAAACGAATGTGTATAAAAGAGACATATTTATACTTTGGTGAAAACTCGCTCGCAGAATCGACAATGGCGACAACCAGTTAGCGATGATGCAGGTCGCAGCTCCATGATCGTTGAGGTCACAGGCAAGCCTTCGTATTCGCAATTCATCTTCGCGATATGGGAGCAATCTGAGAAAACCCGAATGCTCGTTTGCCCCAGAACAACAGAATCGGGAGGTGATTCCTAGGATCAACACCAGCAATAATGTTCCTACAAAGATATTATGTCGTACAGCGCGTTGTTATTAAGTTACAGGATGCTGGATGCTCGAAGTGTCTGCCATGAGCAGCAATGCTAGTGTGGCTACGTCCTGTTGCTTCGTTTACAACTCACTACACTCGTGGGACTGTGTCCTCTCTCCTGTACTGTGCACATCACACTGATAACGTAAATGTACAAAAATACCATGTGTGTGGGGGAAACTAATTTCAGCTATGGTGTACAATTTCAAAATCTATTTTAACTCTTGTGTCGTAATTAATACGTAGGGTGGTTCATGCGTCTCTGAAACCAAACGTAACAACCCTGTAAGTATAGTCCGTTTATGGTTGCTTCAAATTTCCTGAAGCCCTGCTGAAATTCTACTTCAAGGATATTCCTCCGCCTCATGCAAATTAAGCTTAACTAAGCCTAGAAAATTACACCAAAGGGACAATTTACCTCATTCGTGCACACTTAGTGAAACACTATGTAAGAACTATTTCTTACTAGGCATTATCAACACACTTATTTTCTCCCTGTAAATATTCATATTAATTATAAACTAAATATTACTATTTATAAATACAGTATAAGTAAAATTTCAATTTCACAAAAAAATATGTTAACATAAGTCTGAAACGCCTGTAATGAATGGCATCTTTAGGAAACAATCAAACACTACATACATGTAGAGATTTTCAACAGTTTGATCAAAAAAGTGTGAAGAAACTGCGAATGCACTATAGCGGTAGTGATACATGTTACCACAGTGTGAAACGCATATAACTCAATAACAAAGCTATATGTTCATAGGAACATTTTTGCTTGTTTTGATTCCAGGAATCACCTCCTAAACAATTGTTAACATAAATCCTGTATAAACATTCATCATTATATTGTTCTAATTGTAAGACTGGTTTTCGGTTACTCTGTTATAATTGAATCTATTGCAACAACGGAATTCTCTATGATTTACTTACATATCTGTTGCAATCTATTAACCTAGCGTCGTAATTGAAATATTTTGTGCATAGTTCTCATTCCCTATTTTGGGTTTTCTGTAACTCACAACAGTTCTGCAACGGTATGACGTAGGGAGGGGTATCTTTGGCCAGTGTGGAGAGTATTCGATGTAAGTTTTACTAAAATTACATTTCACTTAAAATGGCGTTGAAATTTCGAAGCGGAAGATATTGCAAACAAGCATCATACATTACAAAGCAGTGGCAAAGCAACATTTTTTTTATCTTAGGAGGGAACACATACTGTAGGTGCCCTTGGAAATAATTTATTACATGCTGCATAAATATAACTCAGAAGCAAATATGCATATTACTATTAGAAATATATTGCAGCAAATCATTAGAGATTGCATAAAATTTATTAATGTATTTCAGTGAGCAAAACTTGTTTGGCTGCCTAAAAGTAATCGCACAGTGGCACAATTTACTCAATTTTATGGAGCGACAATGTATACTCTGCACCACATAACGCCACCGTAAACAGGGTTACCAACAGATGACAGAAAACGTTTTTGATTGGTAGCTGGTCGAAGTGTCTATATCGAGGACCCCAGCTCGCCTAAGGAGAAACAGCATGCGTAGTGTAGAGATTGGCGTTATATTACACAAGTAACATATTCCATTCTTTATACCGTTATTTTTTAACGTCTTGGAATGCCTCAACACCTGACTCCTGCACATGCATAAAAGTTATTATTTTTTTTTTTTTGGTTCGTCTAGCTTTGTTTACTTTTGTTCCTAACGTAAGCTCGTATATCAAAACTACATTTTAAACAAATTAATACTTCGAAGCCGACATTTTCTATCAGGGAAGCTTCTTTTTATTGAAAAAAAATTTAATCATAAACATGTGCACACATATGCATTTTAATATTATTTATACTTACATTACTGTAAATAACAGTTTCCCACCAACAACACAGATTGCTATGCTCTGATTGGTCGCAGCCACGAAAGCGAGTGTGCGCATGCGTAAAGTTCCTATTTGGAACGTCTTGGTTTGCAACAGTAATCGTTGTTTTCTGGAATGTCGGGACAGACGAGAAATGTTCTACAGTAACCTGTTACAAAAATAACGTGTTCGTGGAACGTGTTACTTGTTTGGAACTGGAACGATGGAACATGTTACACGGAAGTAACTGTTCGGCCCATCCCTAGTGTAGTATACCTGGGCGGCGATCTGCTCGCGGTCCGCCTTCTCCAGCTCGACGAGGGTGTGGCAGCCATCCTGGAAGATGGCGAGGCGACGATGCAGCTCCTTGACCTCGTCCCGCATCTGCACGACGAGCATGTTCCTGACCCGGTGCATCACGTGCCGCGCCTTGACGCGCTGCAGCAGCAGCAGCTGGTCGTCCTGCTGCCGGTTCTTGGGGTCGAGCTCGTCGAGCGAGCGCACCGACTCGCCCAGGTATGTCGACGCCAGCTTCTCCGCCTGCATCAACAGCACCTTCATCGCGTCCTCCAGCATCTGTGTAGTATCGGGGGGTGACAACAGTTTTTAGTTGCTTTATGTGATACATTGTTGCTGTTGAAGATTTATGTTTTTGTTAGAAAGGTTTATTTTCTAGAATATGCAAGTAACTGCACGTTGCATTCGGCTACCTGTGGTTGTTTGCTAGACAAATCGATTGGTTTCTAAAGTCCCTGTCACACTATCAAATTTTTGCCTTCAACTATATTCGGCAACGAAGTTGGGGGACAAAATACGGCCATCAAATTTTTCCTTCCAACTAATTTGATCAAATAGTCTGAAATGTGTTTGAAAATGTGTCACTCTGTCAAATTTTTTTATTGGGAGAATCTAATTTGAAATATTATTAGAAATTATTTCATAGTGAGATAGTGCTTTTGTTTCTCCATGCGGTCCATTACAAGAAGAAATGTAAGTAATATTGTAATTTATTTTCGTTTCTCTACTTAATTAGTCTTTTATTTATAAGATATATTTCCTGTACAATGAAATAAATGCCTCTGAGTTCCTAATATTATTTGTAATATTCACTTAAAATAGCATGCAGCTGCTACATAAATTAATTGTCTTCATAACTTACTTCGTTTCCATCAATATTGTTCTTTATTTTAAGTTTTCTGTCATCCATTTTTGTCGTGCACGATTCTGATTGGCTGAGACCGTCAAAAATCAAATAAATTTTAGAATCGGTCCAATTTTCAAATGTTTGATGGAAACTGAAGCCATCCAATTTTCTCAGACAAAAATGACGGCATTGTGACGTTTCGATGACATTATAACTGTCTAAATTTATTTGACTAAACTTATTGGAAGCAGTTTGACGAAAAAATTTGACCATGTGACAGGGGCTTAAAGTGAATAATTTGAGCTGTATTGCATGAGTAATGTTAACAGTCACACATCTTTAGTTTTATGATCTTCTTACATTCGTTTGGCCTTTTAACCATAAACGATTTTTTAATTACGGAAAGCACAATAGTGATTATTATGCTTGTTAAATATAAACTTAAATAATATGTAACGCCCTGATTTTCACGTCAGTTGTTTACATATTTTATTAATATATTTAATATTTATTATTTCACACTATAATGTATGTTTGTTTCCACATCTAGGTACTGGTTATTACATGTGACACATATGTGCAATATGTTTCTTTGTAAGTAATTTGGGTAGCTGTATCTCTGTCAAGGATTGTTCTTATTTTTCTTTTCAATTATTATAATGTTTTCTTTCTCATACTAGGAAGTTGTACATAGAATGTATCATGGCAACTTAAGATTGTTTAAGGTTTAGTATTTTAATTAGTTAGAACGTTTTCATTAATTTTTGTAATTATAACTTAATGTTATTTCTTTTGGTCTCATTATGTGAATAATTCTGTTTCTTAAAATTTATAGTTTTCAGCCAGGAGAGCGCCCTTTGAACAGTCACTGATCATTGTAAATAAAGTTTAAATTTCTAGGAGATAGAAGCCAACGTCCGTATCATGAATGAATGTATGTTGTCTATTGTGAAAATAACAAGTAACTGTTTTTAATGTTAACTACCTACTGCAGAAATGAATGTAATTGTGTTTTTTTTTTGGGGGTTTTGAGTGATCTACTTTTGCAAGAACGTCTGGATCTTTGCACCTCCTGTATCAGATAAGAGCTATTCATGTATGCTATACACAGACAAAGTGAGATGTCTCACATATTTAATCTAGAACACGAAGACTTTATATGTGAGTTCATGTTGAATGCAGTACCAGCATTTCATTTTAAGTTATGCCTGCGGCAAACCCAAGAGATGGTTTCGCATCTACTGAGCAAGACACACATAGAATTTAAATTTTTTTAGTTTGAATATTAGGTACAGCCACTTTGTATGCTGTGGCATACATTATTCTAGTATGATCCCATTGCTTTCTAGGTGTCTACTTGTATGCTAGTTATTCCCCTTCCCAGCCAGTCAGCAGGCCGGGCACTAATATTTCAAATGTGAACATACTGGTACTATCTGTGTCTTATGCCAAAGATGAAATTATTCCTAATTTAACAGAAGTGACACTCTTGGAATAGTTGAATCTATATGGGGCTTAATAACTTAAGAGCCCAAGGTTTTTTCAACAAAATGGCGAACATTCGTGGGGCAATTACCACCACGTTTCAGTCATATACATTATATAACAAATTTATAATGTTTTAATTTGTTGCGTAAAAATCCATGGAACATAAATGATAATACCGTACCTTTTTTTTATACATAAGTCTTCCGTTACTAACATCATTTTCCATACATTAATAGTCCAGTACGCGTACTCGGAAACATAATAAATGCAGTCTTCAGGAATAAAAGATAATCTTCGCAGGCCTATGTTTTTTGGATGTACTTATAATACTTGACTGCATTTGTAGCCCTGCCAATTGCGGAATGTTTGCCATTTGCTAGTTGTTTTAGCCTACCATTTACAAATATTCGGGTAGCACTTTAGGTATGTTTGTGGATATTAACTGACGCATTCTTTCATCTATTCTGCTAGAGAAACTTGTGTGCCTTATGTTTTGGCCATGTGTATAACAGAAGGTAGCAGAAATTGGGTATCGTATAGTGACGGCTCTAACAACATTATCCATGTACGACTGAAATACGTATGTCTTAACGCGCAATTGTCATCATCGCATTTCCGCAAGGGTAGACTCGGCGAACGGGTGCTTGCGTGGATTTTCTGCGTCGTTACTGTCTCCATATGGTCGATTTTAAGCTTGGTGTCAATTCCATTTGTCCATAAAATTGAATGGTGGCACCCCATCTTTCCACGTCCGAAGAGAGATAATTCCACCATAAGAGCTGGGAAAGTAGTGCTCATGTTTTGCTTCTACGAGAATGACCTATTGATTTTTGACTGGCTGGACACAGACATTATGACCACTGCAACCACGTACTCGAATACGTAACAAAAAATGCGAAACGGCCATCAAGAGTAAGCGACGTCGATATTTAAATGCACGACTTCGCATGCCCGTATATGGCGAGAGTGCATCAACATTTGCTGGGGTGCTAACCCTGTTCCGAGAACTACCCTCTTACAGCCCTGACCTGTTATATTGCGACTTCCGTATATTATATGGGGACACTAAGAAAACAAATAAAGGGTCCCCGTTTTCCTAACAGGTCTCGGGACGTTCTTTGCCCAAGGTAACAACAGAATAGTGACACGATGGAACACTTGCATCAAATGACACAGCGAAAATGCGTAGCGTATGCGTGGATGATATATTACACCTCCTTTTCCCATCTATATTTACATATTCCAACAAACAATTTATTATATAAAATACTTTCGTTTAGGTAGTGTAGGACGTATGGCGTAACTCTGATTTCAAGGGAATTACACAAAAGCATTTATGATGCATATTAATTCGCAGTAGTTAGACATAATATGGACCCACTGTCTAGTGTGGGCTGTTTTGGTTTATATCAGCAAGCCCGCGAGTCTTTCAAATGCGAGGTTTTTTGTTATTTGAGATAATCAGTTTAAAAATTACTAATAAAATATATGTATTTCCTTTAAGCACAGCACATCTGCCCACACACCGGAGGGAGAGGTAATACACCCGCAATTCTTAGTAACTTATATGATTAAGTAAATTTTCTTTCATTTCATTTATTCGTACAAACCAAAGAGATAATAAATTGTCTCTCTGCTATTAAGTTTGATGTTTTAAAACCTAATGTAGTTTGGAGCACTACCTACATTCAAAGGGGTGTATCTTTTTTGTTCAAAGGGGTGTATCTTTTTTGGGTGTTTGATAAATCCAAACTTCGAGCATATTAATACACTGTGATAAAAATTGCCACACCGAGAATAAGTGCAAGTGAAATCTGTCCTCTAACAGGCAAAAGGCTTAATGACAAAACTGATTACATCCAAAACAAATGGACCTTTTATTCGGACAAAATTGTAGCATTGGCATGTTCCTTAAGTTCAATTAGCACCATCCAAAGCATCCACTGTAAGAAATGTTTACGGTAAACTTCCTAACATGTAATAGAAGTTTAACCTATACGTAGTATGGGCGAGTATACAAACACATAAGTGTTTAGCACGGCTACTACGTGGATTTGATAATGAAAGTACCCATTTGGCTGTTTCATATATCTGTTTAATAGCACTTCCATGTGTTTATAAGGAAACACTTCATCATAACAGTTTTCGTATCATTCCTAAACACTGGTGTGGTATTTCTTAAGGTGTTGAATCATACTATTTATACGACCCTACATGGGGTCATAGATCTCCAATCCTGAAAAGTCTCGAGATCGATCTGGCCAAATAAGGTTATCGATAGCACGAAGGTATTTATTGTAACTATGTGCAGTACATGGGTGGCCATTATTATTATGGGAAGAGCCTGTGGAGTCGCCCCTCAAAGGAAAGCATACGATGGCGAAACATATCCTGATCAATACCAGGGAAGACTGAAAATAAGAGGGAACTGGTGTTGTGTCCCTCAACAATGAAGTCTGGATCTATGTGCGGTCTGTCACCCTTCCATAACGGAGTACAATTATCAACCGTGTCCAGACAAAATGTGGATTTGTAATTCGATATAACTACAAACGAAGTCACCATCATTGGTGTGTCAAATAATGGCGGCATGACGGATGCCGATAAAACAAATCACCTGCAATTCGGCTGGCAGTAGTGCAAGCAAAAACAGAGTCCACTAAAGATGCAGTTGCATGTCTCTGGATGGCGGAAAGTGACATTTTTGGTTAATTTTGCGCCTGTCGTCATATTAAAACTTTCTTTCTTGTGGTGGTAAGTTTGGACCCCTGTGAACCTTGTACACCCTCATAATCACACAGTTCCTGACAAAGTCTCATAGTTTGGACTCGACACTCCACGTGGCGGGCAATAAACTTTACGACCACCTTGCCTCTCGTAATCAAACAGTTCACCCCCTCTCAAACTTTGCAAGTAGTTCACGTGTGTTTCTAATGCATCACCGAGACATTCTGGCAACTCACTCACGTTCACTACATACGCACACTGACAATATCTCACACATCTTTGTCCTACGATCAGCCATATCACCAAAGTTGTAATTGGGCTGGTATAATTTCTTGGGGACCAATTACAGCCAAAATGAAGTAAGCTGCAGTATCACCCTTGATGATTCTGTATACCAGCATTTGCCACTTTTGGGAATAATCTCATCTGGGTGCGGCAATTTTTATCAGAATGAGTTATATTGGCCTTGTATATTACGATGCGAATAGCTTAAATATGTTTGTCCATGTTTCTACTCAAATATACCCTGCTGCAATAACTTATATAATAATCCTGTATATTTTTCCTATTCAGGTTATCGTTTGAGTGTTCTCACTGTGCAAATTAAAGATGTAAAGAGCGATGTTGAACAAGACAAAATCATTTATTCTATTGCGATTATGTACTCGTATCGCCTGAAGAAATAAAGCCACATTAACTTCAGTTTCGAAAATATATTTGTTGTCAGATTTAATAAAATCGAACAAACTTAAGAAATAGCGGCTATATTATATATAATTTGAGAGATATTACATATATTTATATAATATTTATTCTGCAAGAAAACATTTTTTGTGAAGATTATTATGCTATTTGGTTTTTAGGTTACTATTCCTAACTTACAATTTTTCTTTTGTGAATACAGTCACAAGGAAACAAACGTTTCATACTGAAGCTTTTAATGATTCTGTAACGAAAATCCATTTTTTTTTACATGAATTCAGATTGTAATTTGAGAAATGTTTAAAAGTCATTAGATTAGAGAATTCCTGTCATTTCTTGCAACTTCACTTAATTACAAAACCGAGAAATTTCCCGATAGAAAGTTATACAAACTTAGCATAGCCTGATATGTTAACTACCGTCTACAATCTGGAATATCACAAGTTTTGAAGTTGGCAACAGGAGTGTATGGAACGCTGTAAGGCGTGTGAAGCGGTAGTGTTGGCTACAATGGGTGGGGTGACCTACCTGCAGTTCCGGGTGGCTCGGGTCTTCGTGAGACACAGCGACGGCCAGCCGCGTCAGGGTCGACCGCATCAGCTCTACAGCACCACGCACTGCGCCCACCAGCTCGACCTGCAACATGTCGTCATGATCTGCACCACCCTAGTCTAAGTTAACACTTTCCTGCGAGAAAACGCCGGGGCGTTACCCCCAGTCTACAGATGGCAGTACCTTTGTTCGGTGATGCATTTAATTTACCTTGAATTTACGATATAAACATAATGGAATCTGACATATTAATTTCTCTTCTCTCTGTTAAAACTATTTTTCTGGCACGATGGCCTAAGTATAACTAAATCAAATTCATAATAGATAACTTCAAAGATGTATAAAACAGTAACTGCCCCTGTATGGATATATTTTATTGGGTGCACTGAGTGGAATTCGCCCAGTAAAGATGGTAACTATAGATGGAAAGTAGTTCCATATATTAACGTCGAAAAAAAAGTGTTAGGTAACCATTTATGATAGTTTAAAGTTATTTATTTCGCTTTCTGTTTTTTTTTTAACGTATAGAAGTGTAAAATGAGCAGATTTACAAAGTATTTGTTTTCTTAATAATTTCAGTGTTTCTTTTGACTGACCCATAAACATAGTGATGAGGCCCATGGAAATGTCAATTTTACATAAGGCGGAAGAATACACAACGTCTATACAAGTAGATCTTAAGCAGGGCTGTCAAAAGTGCTCATTTTACCGTGAAATATAATATAATATAATATAATAGTGCAGTACTTATTGTGGCCAAATATATTGCCCTGCCATCTCTCGCCACTAAGTTCATTTTCGCACAATTATTACACATGTTCGTATAGAGCTGTCCGGCTATTAGTCTCTAGTGTATTTGCTCTGAGCATGCACAACTCCCCACTAGGGTGAACATCAAAACAATTCCATGATGATCTAAGGATATCTTCGCAAAGTTCTGCGCGGGGTCAGAGGCGTAGTTCGTGTTCAGAAATCAGGCCATCTTCTCCTACTGCGATAAAGAGGGTTCGAATTCCCTGCGCAGCTGACAAACTGGTTTTCTCACGCGGGGAACGTAGATCACGTTAAGAGTTGTGAGGCTAGTTTTCTATGGGAACTCTCTTTCACATTCACAATTCCATTCCGTAGTTGCTTCATCTCTGAATTCGTTTCAATGCAACTAGATATTACGCGAGTGACCGAGTTATACTCATCGTTATTTAAAAAATACGAGTTTTTGTAAAACAGAACGCAAAAAACTTTCATGTCACTAATTTATTCTCTGCTTTATTCTACAGTATTTCCCTGATTATAAACTCCATTTATATCCGCCACATGTACGACAGAGAGGTGAAACTGGCGCCAAAATGTTGGAAAGCTAACCAAGTCTTTTGTTCCAGGTTTCAGTAACATGGCAGTTGCAGTGTCCAAGAAACCGGAAATGTTCACAAATTAGGAAAAAGCTCAGAGTGTCCTCTGTTACTACGAGATCCGGTCACCAATGACAGTGCAGAGTAACTTTGAGACAACGTATGGAAAGAGGCCACCCGATGTCAAAGGCAATGTGTCGTGGTATGACATGTTTAAGAACGCAGGATTTGTTGCTGACTTCCCAAGAACTCTGGCCGACCATCAACTTTAGCTGAAAGGGTGGAAGCTGCGAGGCAGTACTTTGTTCTAAATCCCAAGAAATAAGTGCGCAGGGCCTCACATAAATTATAGACGTCAAAATGTTCTTTTCATAATATCTTACACAAACGTTTATTGTTTTGTGCATACAAAGTGCAAAATGTTCAGGCTTTGTTGCCCAATGATGCTACTCATCGGTATTACTTTGCAGTTGGGATATCATGCATTGAGGGAGATAATGTATATCTCAAAGGTGTTGCCTTTTCTGAAGAGGCGAACTTTCATGTCAGTTGTGTAGTTAACCGGCATGACGTGCGTATTCGGGGTTCAGGGCCCCTGGTGAGGAGTCGGTGTGTACCAGAGGCAGCCCTATAGGTGAATGTTTGGTGCGCGCTTATGCTTGACAAAATTATAGGACGAAGCTTTTCCGCTGGGAGCACCATAATATCTCCAGTGTATCTTGTCGCGTTGCAAATGTTTGCTTTTACTCATTTGCTAGAGTACGACCAAGATGACATTTCTCAACAAGATGGTGCACCGATTCATTGTGGTATCGAGGTACGTGCCTATCTTGATACGACTTTTCCCTGGAAGATGAATCGGCCGTGATGGCCCAGCTGCTTGGCCTCCACGCTCTCCTGACGTAGCCCAACTAAATATTTTTTCCTATGGGGTTATTTCAAAGACGATGTCTACAGAACTCTTGTATCAGATCTTGCAACTCTGCAAAAACGGATACCCACAGTCATTGCATCGATTCCTCCTGTGATGTTAGCTAATGTATACACAGAAATTAAATATCGACTATATGTGCTACGTGCCACCAAGAGTCGTTACGTGGAGACTAACTGATGGGTTTTCCTGTTGCAACTTAAATCTTGGTTAGTTTGCTAACATTTTAACATCTTGTTTCGCATCTATATCTTACTTGTAGCAGATATAAATAAAGTTTGTAATCTGGAGGAGACATTTTGGACATTCTGAATAACTAAGGCTGCTACCCATCCTAGCATCCAAACACTGAACACAGCGTCAGTACAAATAGTTTTATTTAAAACAAATCTTGATAATTTTTTTTTTTTTTTTAGGAATTGAATTTTTAAAAACTGTTCGCTTCCGAAGGTCTCCGTTTTCTATTCCCGCCTGTAATGTAAATTTTTATAAGAAGAAATTTTTTAAACGGGCGATCACACAGTCACCTTCAGCTTACATTCGGCACATGATAACAGTGCAAGGGCGTGAAACATAACTTCGCTAGTCGCATGTGAAAAGACTACACGCCAGGTCATTGCCTTGGGCATAGGGACGACGAGGCATTTGATGTCTGCGACTTGGTCGCCCTTAGCGTTCTTGGGAGTCTAGGTCTCGCACATGCAGTATACTTATGGTAAACAGCGTAAGTGAAACTACGACTTATGAACTGTAACTCCGGCTGTAGCTGCTACAATTTCATACTTAATTTTACGGATAGAAGAACCACTTTGTTTTTTATTGCCGCTACTTGCACTTAGAGGACAGGCTAAGAGCGCTGCCACTAAAACTACGAAAATAATTACAGTGTTTGGTGTCGCCTTGTATTTGCCAAATACTAACGTGTGTTCTGGCATATAAAAGTGCAGCTGATCGGATCATCATTTGTTCATTTTTCCTATAATTAGGGCTTTTATTTTGAGTTTCTTTGGACTTTTCCTAAGCAAGTAAGCTTTGAAATCTATTTCGTCCTTTTCTGCATGAAAACTTATAAGCATATAATGATCGTGTGTAGGCGCGATCGTGTTTTCCCAGAGAGTTGCAGATGAAAATTCCATTGTAGCAAAAGTTCTATATTTAAGCAGAGCGTTATTGATAGCGTATATCAGGCATTAGGCAAGGTTGGCAAGAATACTCTGTGAATAGCGTTATTTGGAATGTATAGCATCTATAATAGGCCCACCTATCGCGCACCGCCCTTTCTAAAGTCCATCCACGAGAACCTATAAGTTTTCTGAAGACCTGCTAAAATTTTAATTCTGGGATATTCTCCCGCCTTATGCAAACAAAGCTTAACTTTAACACCAGCCGGAAGATTCACAGCATTCGTGCTTGCTCAGTGTAATACTACTTTACATAAGAACTATTTATTACTAGGCATTATCAACACACTTGTTTTCTCACTCTTGTTACATACTCATATCAATTACACATGAAATACTATAACATATGAGTAAAAGTTCAGTTAGACCAAATATAAGGTACTTTAATATTAATACAATTTTAATTATATATGATTACAGAGTACTCGCTTATGTTATAACCTTCTTTAATATCATTTGTAAATTACGTTTTATTAGATGAGTTAACAGTTTAATCAGTGGTTATTTTAATAGTTTATTGATGTAGAGGTCATGTGTGAGTAATTTTAATTTGTTTCTAGAAAGATATTCATTATTAGTATGTTGTTTGTAATTTTTCATTTCTTCTCTAGAGGGTAGTCAGTATTAAATGTTTACTAAACAAAATTACGAAATATAATTATCCTGGTTGTCCCTCGTCTCGCCAGTGTTGTTTGGCGGAGAGATGTGTCAGGATCAGACGACAGCCAATCGGAGGACCGGAGACAACATAAGTAAGACAGATGTAAAATAGATATAATTTTTTCTTCTGAAGAATTATCATCACCTCCAACGAAGGCCGTGTGTCGTACAATACGAAAGTTTCAATGATGTAAGATTTAATACAGTTGCTGTAGTACTTTTGAGAGATGAACAAATTTTAACTGAAAAATAATGAGCATTAATTATATTTGCTTAGAGAAAAAAAAATTATAAATGTATAGTTTTGATGATAAAGAAGAAGCACGAGTAAAATAAAATTTAGATAAGATTTAAATCGTAATAATATGATTTATACAACTGATTACTTGGGTATTTATTTAAAATATTACAAATGACACCCAACGTATTAATGGCAGAGTTGTGAACTATATGAAATCTAACAAGTATAAAACTTTTGTCCTACATGTTATGTTTAGGAAACCATCAAACGCGTCGTACACGGGGTGATTTTTAAAATTTTTGATTAAAAAAAGTGCAAAGAAACCGCCAATAAGCTATACATAGATTTGCAAAACAAACGAAAACATTCCTCGTACACTGTAAAAAATTTGCTATAACCTACAGAGTAGTTTTCTTCCCTCAGACGTGGGGGAAGTTTTCGTCGGATTTTTTTTACAGTATGATGCACAGTGTGTTTCGCATCTCTCATCGCCTCCACACTACAGTGAATGTGGATAAAATTTACACAGTATGAATTTTGCTGTTGTTAAAACATATATATATACCTTACCTTTTTTTCAGCAGGAATGCACTTTTTCAGGTCCGTATCTGAAATCGCTCTACAAGGCCGCCTGAGAAACGAGTGATCAGAAAGATAGTTGGCTTTTAGTATTTCGTGAATGTAAGAGACTCCTGCAGAAAATGGGTTAGAACGTATTTATTCATGGTGTTTATGGTCGTTCAGCGTCAGCAAGCGTGGTGGCTAGCCTTGTACAGTCCGCGTGATCCCCAGGCTGTTTATCAGAACAAACGTCATTGCCTTGTGGTCATACAAGGAGCCTCGAACGGGACCAATGCCAACAGGCACCCTCGTGGACAACTTGCAAAACGATTGTCGACGCAATCTGCCTGGAAATATCTCGCATATCAAGAACATCACAGACTCATCGAAATGTGTAGTATGTAGGGGTAGGGAAATTTCGATTAAGATTTCGAGACAAGTTATATTTCAAAAACACTGTAGGGTCGTTTACCTAGCTCGATTGGATTAATTTTTTTTTACACGTGTCAACTGTCTGCACACGAATCACGTAGGGGCGGTAATGATATTGCCGAATTCTGAGTGGCTCGGTAAAATACGAAAACGCTTTCTCAAGCAACCAATTGTAATAGACTAACTGTTGTTGTATGTTTATAGTATTGATTGAAGTATACCGTGTACTCATATTTTTTCATTAAAATACATTTGTTCTAGTAATATATTAGCCATCTAGATGGTTTCGTCTTAGTTTGGTACATTTCCTACCAGCTTAATATAAATTATATATATATATATGTATATATATATATATGTGTGCGTGTGTGTATTTCTTCTAAATATTCTACAATGATCCTGACAGAAACAGATATTTCGAAGAATGAAAACATTACTTCAGCCACGGCATTTTTGAAAACTTTTAAACCCACAGGGTGATCAGGGAGGGAGGGAGGGAGGCAGAGAGAGAGAGAGAAAGAGAGAGAGAGTGTATGAGTTTACATGACTGGTCTGAGAAAGATGATGTTTTATGACTGATTTGACATACACTTTGTAAAAGTTTTCTTGTCGTCTTCCCGTTTCATATTATTTACTAATTGCTCATATTCCCCAGTTTCTCCTTATTTATCTTCTGCATTTATTAAGCTGGCTACGAAAAGCGTCAATTCATTCTAGATGTAATGAAGACACCTATGTGCAGATTGTTTCTGCACGTATGTGAATGTCATAATAATTTGGCTTTGTGCATGCTACTCCATCGCTTAGTAAAAAAACATTTGATAACATTTGTGATGACATCGCAATAATTGTGTGTTTTGTCATCTCGACCTCTAGTTGACGTCAGAGGAGAACTCTGGGAACGAGACAGTACATAATTATTTCAAGATAACAAGATTTAAAAAGTGGAGATATTTTAATATTTCAACTGCCTGGTATTTAAAAAAGAACGCGGTCTCAGTTTACGTATGAAACTTAAAAACTGGCTTATTTATTTTCATTAATGATTCAGACTACGTTCTTTCAGGCCAACCTCAATTCCGTCTTGTGAATCCCACAAAGAGGTGAAGGCGATAAGGCTCCTAAAGTGGTAAACAATGTAGCTTATGAGATTACGAATGTGCAACAGGTCAGGATGAAGGAAGCAAGAACATTTAAATGAATATATGAATAATACAACATATAGAATTACATTAAATTAATTTGAATGAATTTGTAACATTTACAGTGACACCACATCACTTTAAGGGCCGGAACATGAAATGCGATCCCAACTTTCATAACGCTGCTCTTATGGTAACTGTTTATATTGAGATATGCGACAAATATGTCCTAAATTACTCTGAAATATTTCTTTGACTTCGATCAATAAGTAAAAATCACAACAAAATAGCTGTTATATTAATATGTACTATAGACTATTCACGGTAAAGTGAGCACTTTTGGACGCCCTCTCATCTGGAGTAACAGTCAATAAATATATTGTATTTTAGCCTTAGACATTAACTTTCATGTGCGGCGGAATACGCCCACTGTATGTATTGCTTACATGGCAATATTTATTTTAAAAAGATGGTTAAAGATTAAAAAATGTCCGAAAGGAAAAAAGTAACTAGGGTGTCAAAAGTGCTCACTTTACTGTGAACAGCTTACAATTTGGTATCTCAACATTTATATATATATAGGCCTATAATATCAATTTAATAGATTTTGAAGATACATGTTGCTCTTTGTAACGGAACGACCTTTTCGAGTCACTTATTTCCTTCAATCCAAACGACGCCATGGCGTCACGCGAAGGACTGTACTTACGCATTTATTCGTGCGGGAGGAATTCTGCGTCGCCATCTTTAGCCAGGAACATGCAACAGAAAATAAAAAGAATATAACATTATAAAAAAACTATCCAGGAAAAACATGCATGGAATCTTAAATAAGATTTGGAAACACAAACCACACTTCATATACAGCATTTCATATAACTTCAGTAAATTTCGACAGACTACCAACCTACAGAGCATGTAAACAGTAAACACTTAAATTTTGTATAGTATGGTTTCATCTGATGTTGGTTTGCTGGGTGTAGGTTATAATGTTGGAGATACTTGCGATGACTTCGAAGAAAAAAATTCTACTGCGCATTTCAAATTAAAATTTAAAATTTAACTGATAATTACAACATTTATTATTTTATTTTTTGCTCTTAGAGTATTGTTCAATTTTTTTTCAAGCTGCAGGGTATTTCATTAATTGTGGTTCGTTGTAGTCGCCTTTTTAGAACAGTCTCCTCAGTGAAATGAAATATCAACACATGTCTGCCACTTCGTAAAATGGTTGGTTGTTTACTTTATCAGTGGTTTATATTAACCAACCATGAAGCGCGACGCTAGCGACAACGAAATTATGTTTCCAAGTTTAAATTTGTTTAGGTATTTCAAGAAACAGTTCAAGTGTTTTGTTAATTTCACAAGTCAGCAGATAAATTATTTCGTATCAGTGGCCGAAGAAAGTGATGTTAGTGATGACGAAAGTGATTTTATTAGAAACCATATCACAAGATACCCAGACCAAATTGGTACTACAACTTAGGTGAAAATTGGCCATTAACACAATATAAAAATGTTTATCACAAACCGTTTCATACCCAAATCACAGAATTCATCTTAAACATTCAAAATTTAATCCGAACTCTTAATTACGATATATATATAGTGATTACAATTCATCTCAGCATGTATAGACTCCTTAGGTTTAAGTTAGGTTAGTTTTTTGTTTGTATCTTGATTTCAAACTACTAAAATTTTTGGCACAAATGTTAAGAAGCTAGTGTGAAACCTTTATGTTTGTTTGTAACACTTAAACGTTTTGGCCCAAAATTAAAATAAGTAAATAACGTTTCTAATAATTAGACAAGTGCTCAGGCGAATCACCACCTTCCCGGATACGGGTTCCCGAGTTCAGGACCTCCTAAAATTTCCAAGGTGACCCCCCTCCCCCCCAAATAGTACATAATCTTTCAAAATTGTTAACCTATCTATTCCTGTAGTAATGTTCACTTGAGAGTGGTTTCTAGAATTATTTTCCTTATTATTATTACTATAATTTTCGAAAGTAAATTAATAAATGTTCTTCTTGAGCCGTCACTAACAATTCATCAAATATCATTTTAAACAATAAGCTAATCTCGTATATTGATGTCGCCCGACTCATGAAGACATCAATATTACTCACACACACACAAGAAAAAATATACTAAAGGAACAACACCCACACTGTACAACATCGTACACAAAAAATTACACTGACACAGACACAGACATCAAACACACGACGGACACCTCACAAGAAAACGACAACAGCCGTCGGCCACTCTGTCTCCAGAGAGGATGGCGTGGAGAGGGTTCAAGGGTGTAGGCAGAGGAATTCTAACTTTTGACATTTTAAAATCATAACGTAACCTTTTCTTTTAAACCCTAAAAAAAAAAAAAAAAAAATAATTTTAAGCCTCTGTAGTTTTAAAATGTAACCTGTTATTTATTTTTATAATGTGACAAATTTTATGTTTCGACCATTTTTCAAATTTTTTTTTAAATTCAAACAATTAAGACCAGTTAAGGCCTTCAGCTGGGTACTGGTGCCATTTTGATATATTTTGTTCTGTGCTTAAATAATGTCTTTCGAAACTATTTTCAAAATATTTGAAATGCATGTGGACTTTAAAAAAAAAAAACTCTTTCTTATTCCCCAGTTCATTAAAAAAAATCGATGATTTTACGTTTGAAGTTAAATGTACTGAAATTGTTTACATTCGTGCATTCTCACATCGTTATAAACGGATACATAATTTATCGCGTTTTGCTCTTGCCAAATGTTTCGACATGCACGTGGCCTAAATAAAGACATTTCTTATTGTATTTCATTAGGTCTATGTAAAAAATTCAATTGCTTTTATAGGCGAGTTAAACTTCACTGAAAATTTTCGATGTGTATTTCTCGCATCGGCACAAACACACATTTATATCGGTCTGTTTCTTTGGATGAAGTTACAACGTTCTAGCTAGTTAGAGTAGTTTGAATTTTATTTCCGTACGAGCGAAATTTCCCATTGCATCATCAAAACAATGGACAGTTCAAATTGCTATTCATAAGAAGAGACGCCAAGACAATCCCGTCTCATGAAATACGATAAATTAGAGTTCCCCGCCCCCCAAGTTTATTAAACTAACAGAACCCGTATTACAATATAACTTGGTTATAAAAAAAACATAGAACAGGTTGGAATGGCAACCTGATAATATAGTAGCTTGAGCAATGGAATAATTTGTTAGTATTTCAGTGCATTCCATTGGATTCGTAGAATTCGTTTCCAAACATTATTTTCAACCCTGACAGAACAGTTGTGGTGGATGGATACACTGTGGCCGCACTACTGTTCGAGAACTGTCAAAATTTATTAAAGTTATATGAACTGGAGAATACTGAAATAAACATATGGTATAAAATTGAAATAGTAAAAGTGATTCAATATAGTGAAACGACTACTAGTAAGTTAAAGGCGGTGTAGAAAATTACGTACAGCCATTGAATATCACAATAAAAGGAGTATCTGGCAGCCTAGCGAACGTATTGCTCATGCGCAAGTACAAAATCTACGATGAAAAATACGTACAGTCACTGAATATCACAGTAAAAGGAGTATCTGGCAGCCTAGCGAACGTATTGCTCATGCGCAAGTATAAAATCTACGATGAAAAATACGTACAGCCACTGAATATCACAATAAAAGGAGTATCTGGCAGCCTAGCGAACGTATTGCTCATGCGCAAGTACAAAATCTACGATGAAAAATACGTACAGCCACTGAATATCACAATAAAAGGAGTATATGGCAGCCTAGCGAACGTATTGCTCATGCGCAAGTACAAAATCTACGATGAAAAATACGTACAGTCACTGAATATCACAGTAAAAGGAGTATCTGGCAGCCTAGCGAACGTATTGCTCATGCGCAAGTACAAAATCTACGATGAAAAATTGCGCAGGTTCTTTCTGTAGAGTACAGAATTACCAACTATGTCATGATAGCGGTCATTAGTACGGCCTTACTACTAACCCTATACATTAAGTAAGGAACTGAGTAAGATATTACTGTAACTTACAGTATGGAACGGGCTGTAGAGCTAATTTCTTACTGAAATTTGACTCCAAGCTATAATTTGATACTGCAGTTGTATTATAATTTCACTTACCTTAAGAAAAATGTACTTGCTTATCGATTCGAAATAACAAATTCAAATACAATTAGGACAATTTCACGATCGATACAAAATTAAGTTTACTTGAGTTACTGATTTTGCTTAGCAACACTCATGATCTCGGTAAATTGTTGCTAGATAGGTATAGAGTTGTGTAACTGTTGAAACAAGAGGACTCTGATTCAGTTCAGGAACACTTTTGAGAAGGCAACATGAAATAGGTGAAAGGTATCGCAACCTAAGTTAAGAAGTCGTATGGCATGTTTTAAATTACTTACCATATAATGTGGATGTGTGCGACGAGTGAAGTGCAAAACATTGCAAGTTGGTGTAGTACCACGAGTGGTCTGCCGACCGACCAGTCAGAGACTCTGTTGCACGGTTGGTCATCACTGTAGTGAGTTGGTTCTCAAAACGCGAAGTTTGGCAACACTTTGTGGTGTGAATTATTAATTTGGATATTTTTTGTATCTTTTATAGAATATATATAATATAATTTGTTATTATAGTTGGTTACAATATAAATAGCTGTCATGTGTACTGTCTATTTTCTGTACAGTATATCTTTACGATAATGTAATAATTTATGCTTATTTGCATATGGTTTGAATGTGACAGTCGATACTCTGTGTGATCTTGGAATATTGTTCGAGTAGCCATCGTTTGGAGCGTGGCTGTTTCGTGTTAACTTTTGCGGTAGGGCGTGGTCCAAGCAGAAGGTCGTCGCTAGGCTGTGGCGCGAATCGTGTGTGCGGGAGTCAGCTGTTTACCCAGTGTGCTGCGGACAGTCGGCGAAATGCGCCCGCCAGCTGGTGTTTGTCGTAGACAGGGTGCTTGAGAGCGGTGTTAGCAGGACTTGTAAGGTGGTTAAGTATGAGTTACTCATTCCTGGTCTGCGTATAGAAGTTTATGCCTGGGATATATGCTTTGCTTTTTCATTTGCATGCATGGCACACGTTTCGGTTACAAGCAGGATAATCCCAAGATTTCTTAAAGCAACTACACATAAAACTGTGATTGTCTGTATAGATGACTGTAGCGGGAGTGAAGCACTTAGCCCATGCCTGTCAGAATACCGTGTCCCACCTGTGCCGCAAACCAAACGACGACTTTTAATGTGTTTAATGTGTTTAATGTGTTTTCACTTGAATATAATTTTATTAAGTGTTTACAGCATTTTGGCACATGTGTGTAACTCTTTTAAATTTGGTTGTGCCGATATTTGATGGTTGGAGAATTAAGACTCGTGCCTATATTTTATATCAGTGCCAATTAATATGTGTACAAGTGAAGCTTCAATGAGACACAATAAAAGAACAGTAAACATATATAATGGCATCTCTGTAGGCATCGTCGAATCATCTTTTCATACTTCCTTTCAATATAATCGAAAGATTAATGTAATGAGTTTTTTTATGAGAAAGAATGTGCCTTAAACGTTAAATATTTACCGGATAATATGCATTGGGCTTTACGGCAATAAACCTATTTGAATACTAGAACTCGTGTACCCTGAGTTGTAGTTGATGTTAAGTAGGGCTGCTTGAGAGTGAGGTAGCATTGTCAGACCTGAGCCCTGGAGGTTACAGAGTCTTTCAATCGTGCACCATTTTGCTGAGGTTTTTGCCCTTTTATGACCAATGCAGCTTTATATAATAACTTTTTGAATTTCCATCATGACATCCTGGGGGTACCGAATGGATAAACTCGTCTTGCTAGCTTCTCTGAGCGCTTCAAATGTAATGGCAGAGGAGTCGGAAGGCATACATGATTTAGGTAAAAAAAAATGGTTACCTTTTTACGAAGCAGTGGTAAGGGTAGTCACAAGTCGAGTGGGAATGAAGGTAACCTGTTAGCAAGGCAAATGGGGAACCTTAGAATTGCACGAAACTTGGTCCATTCTTCCCTAAACATTGTGGATAATTGAAAGTACTTCAATATAGAGAACATTTTACACTTTTGTTTACAACTGGATAAATTTCAAAGAATGAAAATATTTCAAAATTATACTTGTATAAAGCAATCAGTAATAAGTAAATGCAGTGGTATTGTTTTAGACATGATATTTTATTTTTCAAGGGGAGAAATGGAGCACGACAAAGAGTAAAATTTGGGAGGAGTTGTGTCCTAAAAGAGCAAAAGAAGGGCTGACAAAAAAGTGCGTTTACCATTTCCAAAATAAAGGGGAAAGTGTCATCGGAATCTCCCAATAGATAAGTGAACTGGTGGTGCTTTAAATCTTATCATTCATAAAGGACAATAAGTAGTTATTGTTATACAAAATATATTGCCGGAGGTGCGACTCCAAAGTGTGGAGCACACTTTCCCGCAGTTCGTGAATCAGATTAGAAAGTGGGCCATAAATGTAGAAAACAGTTTTCATGCAAGCCAGAAGTTTGAACTGGAAAAAGGTCGTCAAGTGGCCAGATAGCAAGCTGCTCAATCTAGTGCTGATAAGGTGCAGAGTGTAAATTATAAAGGTACATGTAAATGTCACTCTCGTGCAAGTGAGGATCATCTAATAGCGAAATGTAACAGTAAGAAAAATATTATACAGTGTTTTAGACGTAATCGTTGTGCTTACTTCCTTGTTTTTATGAATCTTTTATATGTTTTGGGGGCTTTTATGTGTTGAATTTTATTAGCGTGCTGTGTACATCCCTGTCATGATGCAGGTAAGGTTTAATTTATGTTGAACTTCTTGTGCTAGTTTTAGAGGTGGTATGAGTTTGGAATGGATATCTGATGTCGGAGCAGTGGTTTACTAGCCCAAGGGATTTTAAAAAAGGGGGAGGGGGGATCATGACGACTTTATTTGTAACTAGTGAGTTGGTGGCAAAATTCAAAGGTTGGCAACACCTTGTGAAATGAATTATTAATTTGGATATTCTTTCTAGCTTTTATAGATTATTTTATATAAGTTGTTATTATCATTGGTTACAATACAAATCGTTGCCATGCGCATTATCTATTTTATGTATTGTCTACATTTACCATAGTGTAATTATTTATGCTTATTGCATATGGCTTTTAATGTAACAGTCGATACTCTTCGTAATTTTGTAAGATTTTTCGAGTAGGCATTGTTTCGAGCTTGGTTGTTCCATGTTAACTTCTATGGTATGTTTTGGTCCGAGTAGAAGGTCGTCACCAGGCCGTGGTGCAAGTCACGATTGCTGGAGTCAGCTGTTAATCCGGTGTGCTGACGAAAGTCGGCAAAATGCGCTGGCCAGTTCATGTTTGTAGTTGACAGGGCGCTTACGAGCTGTGTTAGGAGGACTTGTGTTAAGGTGTTTGAGTATGAGTTACTCGTTCCTGCTCCGCATATAGAAGTTTATGCCAGGGAAATATGCACTGATTTTGCATTTGCGTGCATGCTCACATTTCAATTACAAGCTGGATTATCCATGACTTCTTAAAACAACTGCGTGTAAAACTGTGATTGCCAGTATAAATGAATTTTGCACGAATGAAGCAAATAGCCAATGTCTACCAGAATAGTGTGGGATGTGTTAATAATTCAGAAGATTTGTTTCTTTTCATATCATGCATGTTGCGTCTATTTCGTTTGACCATCATTTTTTGCAAGTGTTTAATATGAGGGTTTGAGTATGTGTTTTTGTTTACTGTGATATGTTTATCTGTGCAGATAAGCCACATGTGTAAGCACAGCTGTGCAAGGAAGTTGATCCATGTGGCGAATGAACCCAGCAATGCCGGCTCCCACGCCATGTTAGACAGTAAGTCCACATCGAGCATCTCTGAGTTTTGGTTGCATGTCGTCGCATTTCGTGGGTTCCCATGTCCGGGCAGCATACATTCATTTTGAGACTCACAATTTATATTTCAATAGCTTAAGACTTTCGTAACCATTTTGCATCGTGACGAGGGGCATCAAAACTTACTTCCCCAAAGTTCGCATTGCCAGGAGAAGCATAAACTACTTCCATAACTTGTCATGGTCTAGTACCGCCAGGTGAAAACCGACAAAGCATTTCAATTTATTTAATGTGGAAGTATTTAGTGTTTCACCAAATAAATGTAACAGAGAACTGATCTGCATGTAGTTTATTTCGGTAGTCACAAGGCATGTCAGGTCACAGGCTCTTAAAATACTTCCAAATCATGTTCAAGTGTTTAATCATTTTTAGAGTAATTATTGTATGAATCGATTTGCAATGTATGTCAGTAAATGGGTGCGTGGTTAGCCTGTTATAGTCCACAGCACGACACACGTAAAGCTACGTTTCGGTCATACGGGCGTGTAACCAGCCCCTATAGGTTACATCTAGCAAACCAATGGAATAAGTATCATTAACACTAAAACAGTATAGTGGCAAAGGTAATCCGCGATGGATAGTTATGTCCTGGTGAATCGGCCCACAGTACCCTGAGAGCACCAGGTGCTTACATATATCACACTAACTGCTCTGGAGCGATGACTAGCACCTAGACGGGTAACAACACCAATTTCTAACCTCTCCCCTCGCACCACACCTAAAATAACCTAACCCCTTTTGGTCCAGCCACATGGCATTAAATTTGTACTTAATGTGGGGCGTAATTTTCGGTCAAATTTTTTCACCCACCAAAATTCTTTCCCGCCAAAATTTTTCCTCGATCTTCTCGGCGAAATTTTCTGCAACCAAGTAATTCCTGCCTTGGCTGGTTTTCATCCCTAGTAATCGCGAAAGGGTCTGCCACGAATGGGGAAGGTGCTCTCTCCCCTCCAATAGTGTGCAGCGCATCCACGACTCTGTCACCTGTGCTGGGAGCACATGGTTGAAGTTCGTAAACAATGGCTGGCCGGATACCAGGCAGCGTGTCAGCGCTCTTGTGTCCGAACTGCTTGCACCAATGCAGTAAGAATTCATATGGAGGTACGAGAGAGGCAATTCCAACTACCAGTGCAGCCGAAAGTCCAGCCCATCGTTCAGTCATGTCGCGAACAGCTGTCAGGAAGGAGCAGTCTATTACATTCTGGAAACAACAGCGAGAGTGCAAGTACAGCCAAATGTGGAGACCCGTGAATTTCCGAACTACAACCTACCAAATTACTGTAGCAACCTGTTATGCACTGGCCAAAATGCAATAACACTTAAGTACACGACATGTCAAGTCAATTACCACCATGAATGTCTCAACAGAGCGGAACTCAACACAGCTGTTGGATTTTCTTTTACGTGTTCACGATACAGTGTAGAATTGAACTAGCGAAACATATACAGAGCAAGGGATTTACCGATGGAAGAGGAACCACAAACAAGTGTTGCCAATGCAACAAACTGGCAAGGCAGAGAAAACAAAAACTTGAGCTTTTTTAACTGTGGAGTCGAAATCACCATGCAGAACAGAAACAACACAGTGAAAGCATCCACACATGGCACAGGACTGGAGTGTCACGAATGCACAGTGGCCAAGCAACGCAACATGCAGCTGCCACATACCCACCTGGTGCACGTGACAAATGTAAACAACATATCACTGCTCACGCAGTGAACACTATAGCGGCCTATCCTAACCAATATGCCTCTCCCATTTCAACTGCACTCATTACTACCCACTGATATCAGCTGTGTTTCTTACACCAATGTTCCAACCAATATTGCCACCAATCACCACCCCCTATCCACCCAACCTATCAAGCTGTGACGCCATGCCAACCTAGTTATCTGGGAGTAACATCACCTAATCAACCAACACCAAAATATGAAATGGGAAGTGAAACCATGAAGCTCAACCACACAATTCCACCGCCAAGACCAGCACCAGGAAAGACACCAGCAACATTTCAGATCCTACCAACATTTGTTGGAACACTAGCAGAGGATCCTACAGCATTTCCAGAAGACTGCACATCACAGCTAACTAGATATGGCATAAGCATTGAAGAATGGGCGAGCTGTGTTGGTTCGCAACTCCAAGTATAAGCGTACTTTCGGTGGCATTCTTTAAATCACTATGGGCTCCAGTGGGAGGAGTTTCGGCGTTCGTTTCAGTATCGGTTTAAAGAAGTGTTCACATCCTTGCCAGCCCAAAGTAAATTGACACTGGAAGTACAGGAACACGACGAATCCTTAACAGCATTCATTTTGAGGAAAAATCACATGGTTCGTAGTTTTCACCCACATATACCGGAAAGAGAAGTTTTGGAAGTTGTTGCAGAGATGGCGTGACCAGAGTTCCGTGCTGCTTCGATTCCACTATTGAATGGCACACTGGATCATTTGATGCATGCTGCGATCATATTGGAATGCAACCAAAAACAACCACATCTCGATACAAGTGTCATACAATGGTGCGACGAGCCATGGGGCGGAAACGGAAATGGAAAGAGTACCATTACACAGCCACCATAACATTACCATTCTTATGGACACCAACAATGGAAAATTTTCCAGAAAAGTTCAGTATCGCCCCACACTCTAAATTCCAATGGTAAGAAGCAGCCAGATAAGAGTGCAATGAGTATTGTGGGAAATTAAAATTGTGCGTTGAATCCGAACCAACCACTTCAACGTCTGTGCCATTACTACCTGGCAGAAGTATATCATTGGCACAGACAGTGCCCCAATAATCTACACCTAGATGGCGTCCGAGTGGCACAGACAAGAAGAAGCAGGGAAACAGCTCGCAGGAGTAAGGGGGCTGGACGCTCCTGACACCCTGCCCATACTGCAAGTGAAACAATATTTTACACCACAGCAGGCGCTTATTATTCAGGTCAGTAGTAACTAGTCACAGTTCATCTTCGTTCTCGTCACAATGAAAGTTTAATGGTGCCATGCACTCATAGATTCCGTGGCATCTCACAACTATGTAGGTGCCACTTTGTAAATGTACAGAATGTAACACCCACAAATCATGTGACTAGGCTAGCTACCAACGATCACTGCAGTATCGCGATAGGGCAATATACTGTAATGGTACATGTACGTGACATAGAAACCATTGCTACTGTTATTGTAACACCTGAAATACGGGAAGATGCCATTCTTGGAATACCTTGGCTCACGGAGCAAAATACCATTGTGGAACATACAGCACGCCGCATCCACTTTGCCTCGAAATAGAGACACACAGTATACAATCTAGACTGCTGTCCAGCAGATAGATTACCGGAGTTACAGCTAGGAGACTTCGACAACCAAATTCAGCCAGATCACCAGGCTGCTTTTCAACACATACTTAATGAACATTGGGATGTAGTTGCCAAGCTCAATGCCTTAAGAAGCACCATGGTTACTGAACATGAAATCCTCCTAACTGAGGGTAGGCCTATTGGCACAAATCTGCGAGGGTACCTACTTCACCAGGCATGCTTAAATAAATGTCAAATACAGGAGATGTTGAACGATGGGGCAATAGAGCCATAAGATAGCCCGTATAAACCCGCTTTAACATTAGCACCTAAGAAGAATAGAATCTGGAGGCTTTATGTGGACTTCCGGCCTATTAACCAAGTCACATGTTGGGTGCTCACACCATATATAAGTGTCAAAGACACACTGGGTTCCCTCGGACAAGGGAAAGTCTGGACTTCCCTAGACCTAAAGAGTGATTACTAGTAGGTGCCAGTAAAGTTAGAGGACCGGAAGGAAATGGCATTCACCGCAACTGATGGAAGGTGGTTTCAATTTTGTGCCATACCATTTGGGCTGAAGTGTATCCTTGCCATCTTTCAATTGATGATGGTTCATCTACTAGATGGCCTCATTGGTGAATACATACTGGCATATTTAGATTATGTAATAATCTATTCAAATAGCTAGGTGGAGCATGTACACCATTGAACTGTCTTTTTGGAGCGGTTTGCATTTAATAATCGGACTTGTGCAATAGAAATGTGCCACTTGGGAAAGATCAGTATAGACTTTCTCAGTTATGTGATCGATAAGGAAGGGGAGAAACCCAATCCAGATCAGCTGAGATTGATTGGCAGTTCCCTGCAACCATGCACGCTGAAGCAGCTAATTAAATTCTTTGGTTTGATTAACTGATTAAGGGAACATATCAAAAACTTAGCAGTGATCACTGCACCACTTACAAATCTGTTTTCACAGCAGAGACAATTTCAGTGGACGGACGAAGCCGAACATGCTTTTACTAATATCAAACAAAAGTTCTAGTCATGTAAAACACTCGCACGGAACAATGCCAGTCGGCATCTGTACGTCAAACAGATGCAAGCCAGGAGGAAATAGGAGCCCTGTTGTAGCAAGTCGATGACAGCAGGGCGAAGAATGTAATCGATTTTGATTGCGCCAAGCTTAGCCAGATGGAGTGGCGCTATGATGTGAATGAATGGGAGTGTTTGGTGGTCATTTGGGCCATCAAAATGTATCGTGCCTATCTCGAATACCAGAAATTTATGCTGAGAATGGATAACAGGTGCCTAGTATGGTTGCGTAGTATGGGAGAGGTCAGAAGCAAACTAACCAGAAGGGCATTGCATTTGAAGCCGTACAATTTCATCATGGAGCACGCGCCAGGCAAGGAGAATGAGTTATCGTATGCATTGTCACATGACCCTAATGCAGAGGCAATTGTTCGAAACGAGGCAGAATGGGAGGACATTTTACTGCCAGAAGCACGCGACCCTGTAACGGAAGTGTTTATACAACAAATAGGTGCTGAAAACAGCGACACCTTAGTAAGCGAATTGTATCATGAAGTGGCAAAAGAACAACAGGAGTACCAATACGTGCAGGCAAATGTAAACAATTGCGCAAAGCAAGAAGTGAAGCGGTGGCACATTATTGATTGAAGAATAGAAACGTGTTCATTTCAGAAACCTGAGAGGTAGAGAGTGTTTGTCTCCACATGTGTGAGGGATCACATGTTTTAGCCTGTTGGCACAGTGGCACGCGGCAGGACACCCTGGTGTTGAGAAAACTATACGGAATGTGCATTAACAATTTTTCTGGCCAGACCTAAATAAAAACATGCACCAGTTTGTACAAAAGTGTAACAAGGGCAAATTCTTTAAATCCTACAGGTCAAATGGCAAACAGTCTGGACATTATAGGGCCGTGTCCCAGAATTGCAGGGGGAAGTGGTTTTTCATAGTGGTGGCGGGCAACTTTTCAATGTGAACGGAGGCATACCCGGCAAGTTTCATCAACTTTTAGAGTAATTATTGTGTGTTCGTTTTGCAATATACGTCAGTAAATTGGCATGTGGTCAGCCCGTAAGAGTCCACAGCGCGACTCACATTAAGCTACAAGTATTTTTACTGCCAAATATCTCTGTCATATGGGCGTGTAACCAGCGACGATTTAGCAAACATATTGAATAAGTATCATTATCACTACAGCAGCATGGGGGCAGACGTATTCACAGACAAGTTAAGTCCCGGCGAATCGGCTGGCAGCACCCAGAGACCACCATCCATCATTGATGCCCGAACTGGAGCGACATCTGGTGTCTAGTCTGGTTACAACACCAATTCCTAACCTCACACCACCCATTGCCTCTAAAAATTAACCTAACCTCTTTTTGTCTAGCCACAGGACATCAAGCCTTAAATAGAGAACAGTTAAGAGGCTTTAAGACCCTTAAGAATTTGATCCTATTTCTCTACTCTGGTAAACAAAATAGAGAAAATATAAAATATGTACCAATTTGAAAATAACAAGCCAACATTAGAACCAACAATTACATCTTTCATCGGTAACAAATCGCAGTAGGAATATTAAAATATAGTTGTTCAATAATTATGTGTGTAGCATTTACTTTGTTGCTAAGTTACACAAAATATTAAAGAAATACATTAACAAAAAACAGATTATTTTATTTTGAAAATTGTTGCTGTATTTCGACAGCCATAGAGCTCGGATAATGTTTTCAAATATTTTGTTTGAGGTCACTTCATGCATGTACATTAATATTACACTTTACGTAAACGAGTCCCCTGGGTGGCACATACATAAATAAATAAGCAAAACAATATAAAAATATCATGATAAAGGTACAATGCAACTTAACGCACAAAATTAATAGTAATATCTAAATTGACGATGAAGTTAAAGAGACACACATGTAATGAATTATGTAATACCAAAATTATTATAAAAAATAAGACAAATTTAAGTAAGGTAAACAATGACGTGAGCTCGCGTCCCTCGCCTCCAGACAATTTGTCCGGCAGCGCACCTCTCCAATGCCTCCACATGCATTAGCCATCTGAAATGTTTTGTTTAGAAATGCCATGTGTGCAATAGTGCAGCGAGTGTAGGTGCTGAAATGCAGTGCAAACTTAGTGCAATAGAGTGCAACCTAGTGTGACATAATGCAACATGCATAAAGTAGGGCTCCCAAAAGGGCTCAATGGCGCACTCATTTTGATCCCTTAATATTGAGTGTTATTTTATTGTTTTCACGTTTCTTTGCAAGGGAAGTGTTTTATGATTTGCATGTTTCATCCACATCTCATTCAAACAAGTTCTGAAAGGGTATATTTTTATTATAAATTAATGCAAAGTATTTTATGGTACCAATATTTTTGTAAACATTTGTGTTGTTAAGGTTTTTGATGCAAGTGTGTTGGGAAGTAGTTCCTGTGTGCCGCACAATCCTTCCAGGACGGGTTCACGCAACACGCGGAATGAGTCAATAGCATCTTGGACTGCAGAGTGCAAGGCTGTGTCACGGCACTCTTCAGTGGCCTACACCGTTTGTGACTGATCATGAAGTTTTCAATAATTTAATTAAATTTTTATCAGAACTGTTTTTACTTCTTCAGCCACCAGAGACACCGACCCTCCTTCCCTAGAATTTAAAACGCCTAGGGAAGCGTAACTGTTCATTTAATTTTATGTGATGGCTTCGTGCCTTTTTAACAGTATAGTCTATCCAGCAGACAAAGGGTCGTATGACATGTAATGTTTACACCATAACTGATATGTAGCATTTACGGCAAGTAAAGCTACATTGGTAAGATATCATGAGTGTTTTTTCATTCACGAAGCCTTCAGGTGTGTCAGGGAACGGAACCCTTAAAAGCCCGCGAAAAGCTCCTAACCTTGGTTTTGTGTTATTATGCACAAAATCATTTCAGTTCCATGATAAGTCGGTAATTCAGCATCAGGGATGTTGGTCAGCCTTTAATAGGCCAACCGTTTAATAAATAAAGCAGTTATTAAAATAAGGGGTGATTAAGTCAGTGGGGGAAAATTACATCCAGGCATTGTGGTCTGCAGCATCCTGAGGACACCAAGTGTCTCCAGCTTCCTCAGCATCGGCACACCCTCTGGCGAGCATGCATCAGGCGAGTATTCCTCATCACCAGGGATTATTATCCTACATCGACCTCAAATACTCTTCCCATTAATCCTGACATCATATTATTATTGTGTCACTCTTCTGTGTGACACAATTTTCTTTCTATGAAGATCCTTAATCATCCAAACCTTAAAATCTGACAAAATGTCGCCGCTCAAATTTTCCTTCCAAATTTGTCTTTACAGACTTTATGGTAATTTTCCCTAACCAACTGCAACTCCAACATCAGTGAAGATCTATCACGAAGGACATTTGGGGTAATCGCAAAGGTCAGCACAACGAAAGTGCAATGGAAAGCATGCTAAATCATCATAGTGTCAGCCATTGCAACAGAGTGACTATATGGAGAGCAGCCATCATCGGATGGCGAGGAATACCGCTGTCCACCGTCTCCTCAGTGCTGGACAAAGAATGTTGCACCCGCACCCCTCCCCTATAAGTAACAGCATAATCACAAGCTGGAGAGTATCGATCGAACAGCAGGTCAAGCCCCTCCCCCCTGCTTGACCTCCGGTCGGTCCCACCCCCTAGCAGGTGCAGAGAGGTCAGCCACATGAGGGGAAGGCACACCGTCCCTCCCTCACCATACTGAACATCTGCGCCGAGCATGTGGTTCTCATGTCTGACATGATGCACATGGGTGTACAGGCATCACTACGTTCACAATGCTTGCACCCTATCGCACAGGATGTAGTGGCCAAATATAAACTAGGCACTCAACACTGTCATTGTAACTGTAAGCCCAACTTTTCCCTCAGTCGCATCGCTAACAATCACGAGTGGAAAGACAGTTGCAGTGAAATAGAAAAACAAAAACCCAACAAACTGGTTCTCATTTTGGACAACCAACAAACCCAAAACCAAATTTTTCTAAATTATAACCCATATAAGTTGTGCAGTAATTTACTGTGTGCAGGTAGAGGGCAATAACACTTCATTGCACCTTATGGCAACTGCTATATCATCATGAGTGCCTGAACATGAGTGAAACTGTAACCATAACAGGACTGACATTCACGTGCAAATAATGCAGTGCAAATATGAAAACCCAAAACACATTACAATTGGGATGATTTCCTCATAGGACTAGAGCAACAGGTAACAACATATAGTAAAGAGGACTTTCAAGAAGGTGAAGGCAGTGATATCACACAGTGTCATATTTGTGAGAGGTAGGTGCACGAGCTATGTTTGACATCCGACGAGAGACTAATAGTGCAAAAGGGAGAAATTCACATGTCACGACTGCATGGTGGTGGCCGATGTAAACAAACAGCTTTCACATGCCCGCAGCACACATATGGTGCATTTAAACAAAAAACATGCCACATACCCGGTCAACACCGCAACTGCAAGATTTGGCCTCAGCACATCTTCCATTCAAACCATCTGCTCCATACCTCTCAAAAGTACTGGCCATTTATCAAACACCCATATTTCCAGCAAATTTGCCACCAGTAATGCCAGCCATCACCATGCCTTATCCATCTGTACAGTCCATGACAACACTCCCACAAAGCAGCTATGGGCAATTAGCTGCCAGCTGCTGGCCAAGGGATAGCAAAAGGCAACCAGAGACCATTGCGACCAACACAATCCACTGCCAAGACCAACTGCTACCACCACACCATGAAAATTCCAGACATTGCCAACCTTCGCTAGAACACCCAACAAGGATCCAGCCACCATTTTAAGTGAGTGTACATCTCGCTTAAAAAGGTACGGCATGTGTGAATATGAGTAGGCCAGATGTGTCGGAGCATAACTCCACAGAGAAGCATGCTCTTGGTGACATTAACTAAACCACTACGGTTTGCAATGGGACGAATTTATTCTGTCACTCCAGTGCTGCTTTGGAGGAACCATCACATCAAACTGGAAGAACAGCAGGTGAATGAGTCACTGATGTCTTTCATCATGCAAAAAATTATTATGTTTAGCCATTTTAATACACACCTTCTTGAACCATTATTACCATTATTGTTACCATTGTTACCATTATTGAATGGTACATTGGATGAACTCATGCACACAGTAATCATTATAGAGTGCAACCTGTGCCAACCGTGCCGCGATCTCGGTGTTGCATTATGGTACTACGAGTATGAAAGTGAAAACAGAAAGGGACAAAGTGAAAATCCAAACAACCAAAAATCCAAACATTTCGGACAACACTGGGACAAAACTAATAATAATTTAGGACCCCACAATAGTCAAAGTCACAATGTAAACAACCAAAAGGGAAACAGTGCAGTGAACAATGCATTAAGTAAAAATATCAAGTGGGATAATAGCAAACCGCCACCGCAACCGTGTCGATACTGTGACAGTGCCCCAACAACCTGCATCTGACCAACGCAAAAGAAAATGCAAGCAGTCATCAGTGACACTGGATGCAGGGGTAAGGGGGCCAGACACTCTCAACGCCCCAGTCCTGTCAAAACATCTTAATGCGACACCAAAACAAGCCCTCATAAACCAGGTTAGTAGCAGTCAGGCACAGTTTATCCGCATACTTGTTACTGTCAATGGCCAACACTGTCATGCGTTGATTGACACTGCGGCTTCACATAATTTCTTGCAACCACATTTTGTGAATACCGAGGATGGATGTCATGCCTACCAACCATGTGATTAGATCAGCCACTAACCAGCACAGTAACACAGTGCTAGGGCAAGCTAGGGTAACCATACAAGTGTGTGATGTGTAGTCCATTAGCAAAACCTGTGATGTGCAAGCTAAACGAATTCTGGTAAATCACAAAAAACTTATAAAACTTATGCAAATGTAATGGATGGGTAAACTTGTACTGTTAATTTGCAAAAATAAATCAAATTAAATAATTTTTTTTCCCAAAGGTCTAAAATCTTCCATTAGTGGTTAGTTAGTTTTTGTAAAAATTAAAATAGAGATAACAGATTTTTCATTTGTATTGTTCACAAAGCAGGTTTGCAAATCTTATGGCGGTCATTTGTATTCTGTCTTAGTTTGCAATACCAGCTATCTGCATAGAAAACATTATGTACACACAGGCAGATACATAATAAAGTTGGTAATTTAATATAACACACATAACTATAAACTAAATACAACAGATTGATACTGAAATGAAACTAAAATGTTCCTTCATCTTTCTCACTGTCCAAGTTTTATAATGTTTATAACATTCTTATATACTTTCTAGTCTAATGATATAGAAATATAAAACCATAAAGCCTACAAATTAAAAATTCCTATAGTTTAGGCTACTGCCTTTTCATCATCTTATAGTAAATCAAAGTCCAGAGATTCTTCATTCTCTTCTTCCTCATTCAGACCTTCAGTAGGAAAACTCTCCTCTTGAAAGACATTTTTAAAGAATTCCAATTTCGAATTGTTGTCCCATTCTTCTCCGAAGTGAAGTACAAGGAGTCATTTGACATCACAGAACTTCGCTGGCTTTACAGGCACTCCCTTTGGAACATCAGGAATTTGAGTATGTATGAATATTTCCCCCCTCGTACAAATACTTTTTGGTTCCCCACTCTCGAAATTGTAAAACGACTCTCCCCGGACTAAAGCAGATGTATTTGTCTTGTTTTTTGTGACAACAATTTTCTTTGGTTTCTGAAATTGAAAGTGCCAAGTTTCAGGGTCTCTTACCATTTCGTATGCATAAGTTTTCCAGTTTTTTACAGGACAGTCTTCACCTAGATGAGTAACAGTCCCACGCTTTTTGATAACTTTCATGTACTCGTCTGGGGATTCAATAACATCTTGAGAGTGAAATTCTTTTTCTAGATGCCCGAATATCCTGTCTGGTGGTATAAAAGAATGCCCTACAATAGGGAACCAGATTTCAATCTTTTCAATATGAAGACGTGCTTCAAGAAGGAACCAATGTAAAATCATCGCTATAGCAGTTTTATTTTTATTCTGTCCACCACATCCATCGGAGAACAATCGGACTGTGGTGGCAGTATCAATGTTCGTATTGCTGAACTCATTTTCAGTTCATACATAACAGAAAGTGTTGTCTTTGGTTTGTAACGATTTTGAAGATCCTTGGAAAATGATAAAATTGTACAGATATAGTTGCCTTTCATAGTATGTGGCCTGGTCAGGAATCTTTGGCAGAGCTAGGTTTTTTTCCACAGTCGTAACTAAAAGTAATGTTGATTTCCATATCTTCACGTAATTTCTGGTAAAATACTTCTGCTCGTTTCTTGTGAACTTTTAACTGTAGTGCTGAGTTTGTTTTCTCAAGCTTACTTCTCTCAGCTGAAATCTCTTGCTTTCAAGTTGACAACATGTGGAGCACTTGTCCACACGAGGACTTCCGAAACCGATATTGAATTCTTCATTGAATATGATTTTGTAATAGTCATATTGCACATGAAGATCTTCTGCTTGTGTGCTGTATACATAAACCACATTTTTTAAATACTTAAATCACTAGGTATGTATTGCCACTTTGCATACTTTCCGGTGCAGTAATAGCTTTGTAGAGGCTTACAGGTTTTAATATGATTTCTCACAGCCTCTTGCTTGGTTCATATTTCTTAGATCTGCGGTCACCACCTGATTTTCATTTGTTGGTGTTGAGCCTGTTGTAAGGAATATTTGGCACAATCTGTTTAATAGATCACGACCTACTTGTAGAATCTCAAGGTAAGCTGCCCTGCACTCTTACATTTTTAATGACATTCTGTCTTCGCGTTGGTAAAGAACATTTTGTACTTACTTTACGTCTGCTTGGTATACCTGCAGTTACAACAGAAACATGCTGAACACGAACATTTTTCTGCCACTCATGATCCTGTTGCTGGTAGAATTTCTGGTGAATCCTTCTGATGCCTTGCAAAGATAGGTCTCTGCACCGAAAATGTCCCTTATTCCCATGTTCGCAAGTGGGCTCTTTAGGCAAACCTTTTGGCCAGCGCCTTAAACAGTAGGAGAAACACAATCGTTAGGAGAATCAGAACGATCAGATCATAATTTATTGATAGTTTTGGTGAAACAAGCTTACCTAGCTCTTTTTGCCACATTTGATTGCCATGTTTCGGGACATCTTTTCCGTTTCCGAGATCTCCCAGGTTCAACTTCAACAATAAATTCTGTCTCACTATCACATTTTTCTTTATCATCACTCATTGAAACCAAAATAAATAATCAGACGTCGGTAACTACTCGGTACAGTCAGGCAACTACACAAATGCAAAATATTTGTAATAAATTGTGCGTAAATATCACACTCAGCTGTTTTGTAAGCAGGACAACCAACTTTAAGGTTTGATAATTCACTTTTAATCAGCAAACGAACAGCAGCAGTTATATTAATATAAAGAGGAATCCAATACTGTTCGGAATTACGTAAAACTGGTTTTGCATCTGTAACTCGAAGGTGGCCATATTAATTTGTTATGTATAGCATGGTTTGCAATGGTAAGCATGGCTCCACTTTTAACTGGTTTTTACATCCCGAGACTGTATGCACATAGCATGTTCTACAAGCTACTGTGTTTTTCAACTCCACTTTCATATACTTGTTAGCTGGAACTGTAGCTAGGTAAATATTTTAAGTGATGGCACAGTGCATAGAGTATCCATAGAAACATTAATCTAATATTGTACCTTTTCTGCACATAGCAGGTTTTGCAAATGGGCTACTCAATATATACAATAACAACAGCCACAATAACACCAGAAATCAGAGAAAATACAGTTCTTGGAGTACCGTGGTTACGTGGCTTGACTGGGCGATATGGGGTTGATTGGGATTTACAAAGGTGGTGAACATAATTTGGAAAAGGAGTTAGGTATTGTATACCTGGTAGGCTCCAGACGTCGCTGTGGTGGCGTCACTTCACTGATGCTGTTGCGGTAGAGCTGAGTCCTCTAAACCTCGGGGTGCTGCAGGCCGATCACCCGGGCCACATTCCAGCGTAGATCATGCAGTAGTTCACCTGATGTGGAGGCCTCGTGTTTCCTGAACGAGGGGCTCTTCAGGTGGCCCAATCACAGCTTGGTATTGCAAATTAGTATGACGTTGACATAATATGAACAGGACTCCCTATGCGTGAATTGTCAGGGCCATATCACATGCCCATAAATGCTACTCGCGGTACTTTCATTAGGCTGCAACACACATACAAATCAATATTTACCATTAAAATTCACAGGCACTTGCATCAGGAAATGGCAGGTTTTAAGGGGCCCGTTCCCTTAAACACCTTGCGGCAATCGAATAAACGCAGTCATCATTTCGTGTGATTTATTACAAACTTGAACATTCCCTCCAGGAGAATAACTTCTACACTTGCTCGCTATGAACCTGCGGCGAAGGCTATACAGTGCAAAAAGAAGTCCTAGGCTTACATGAAGGTTACTCCCCAGGCGATGCAATTCATGGGGTGGCGAGGGGGAGTTCCCCGGACTGCTAAAACGAAAAAGGTTCCTGATACTTTAAATATTGCTTACAAAAATGACTGGTGATGAAAGTTGATACCGCCAGGGCAGGAAAAGCGCAAATGTGGTTTCACACATGCCTCCCTCTCTGGGTGCGACTTGCTGATTGACTTCTCACCTGGCGTGAGGGCTGAAGGTGGCAGGCCAGCACGCCATGGAGGGATCTACTTGCACACGTTGATACACCAATATACCGTTACATGTTATCATATTTGGAAATATTGCACAAAACACAAATCAATAATTATCCTACAGCTTACCTTGTGGTTGAAATTACATAGGGTGAACATAACATCGGTGGTGATAAAAATAAACATTTGTGACATAAAACAATAATACTATAAAAACAATAACATCGGGGCGTAAAGACGTCTAAACATATTGCGCTTCATTTATGTGTCACGTAACTTTATTGCGTGACCGTAAATGTATTTGTGGAAATGCCACGACCCTTTTTACATAACACACTTGGCTGTGTATTCTTCCACCCGCTCAGCCGGGCTGGTCGGCTCATGTGGCGCTACATTCCCTGCACTACACTGCACTACAATGCTCTTACCCACTCCTGCACCCACACAACACTATACTGCTCGCCTGTGATCAGTCGTCGAGAGCGTGTGTGTGCTGCTCTTGGGAGCGGCCAGCATGACGAACGGCCTAGGGGTGAGGGCGACACATGTCAATGGTTAACTGACCAAAACACAATTGTTAAGCCTGCAGCTCGCTGCATAAATTTTAGCACGAAAAAGTCGTGCACAGTTTACAACTTAGACGGCTCACAGATTATAGTTTATCCACTGTATCCTTAAGGGAGATCGATAACGATGTACCACTCGAACATGAGGCAGCTTTTCAGCGATTGCTCAATGAACGTAGGGACGGTTTTGCCACACATGATGCCTTGCGCCGTACGACAGACGCCGAGCATGAGATCCCGATAGTGGAAGAAGGGCCTATATTCTTAACACTGTGTAGCCATCTGCCACACCAAGCGCACATTATTCGGCAACAAATCAAGGAAATTCTTAACAACCATGTGATAGAACCCACGAAGAGCCAGTTCAACTCGGCAATTATGCTCGCACCAAAAATATGGTGCCTGGAGTTTTTGTCTAGATTTCAGACAGATCAACCAGGTGACAACAAATGCACTACCGCCATACATAAACGTGAATTATGTACTTAGCTCACTCGGCCAATAAAAAATCATGACCACGCTAGATCTGAAAAGGAGGTACCTCCCAAGTAGCAAACAACAAGCAGATAACAGTTGGCCAACTGTTGGAACAGGTGGTACATGTTCGCCCATATGACTAAGTTTTTCTTATGTGGTACGTAATAAGACCACATGAACAATAGTGACTGTATTTGCTTGGGAAGTATTTTTGATGGAAACTGTATGTGAGCCGCTCGTGTACAAGCAGATTTGCACAAGTATGCTAACTGACTTTTGCTACTTGGGCGGCAAGTCCCCATTAAGTTAGAGGACTGGAGAAAGCTGGCTTTCACGGCCCCCGACAGGACGATTAAAATTTTTCGCAATGTTGTTTGGGCATAAGTGCGCACCTGTCACCTTCCAGGCGATGATGGTCCAAGTGCTGGACAGCGTGGTCGGAAAATTCACTCTCACTTACCTGGATGACATGGTAGTGTGGTCATCAGGTTAGGAAGAACATCTGCACTACTTATCAGTTGTATTGGAAAGGCTAGCCATAAATGGCCAGACTTGTGCCATGAGTAAATGCCATGTGGCAAAAACAAATTTGGGCTTCCTCTGTCACATCATCAACGATGTGAGCAACAAGCAAAATCTGGAACACCCACTACCACATATGTGAATACAGCTCAGACAGTTTTGCTTGCTAATAAACTAGCACCGGGAGAACATTGAAAATTTCGCAGACATTACCACACCGTTGGACTTGTCGCAACAGCATTTCCAATGCTACAGTGCCACTAATGAGACTTTTGCAAAAATCAAACAGTAATTTAGATCATGCCCGACCTTGACGAGGTATGACCTAATGGGAATTTGTACCTGCAAACCGATGCCAGCCAGGAAGGAACTGGGGCCATGTTGTACCAGTGGATGACGACGGGGGGATGCCACATCATCGATTTCACTAGTCCTAAACTCGGCCAAACAGAACTGCGATATGGCGTCAACGAGCAAGAGTGCTTGGCCGTCGTGTGGGTCATCAAGGTATATAGGAACTATCTCGAGTATCAGAGATTTACACTGTGTACTGATAATCGATGCCTAGTATGGTAAAACACTATGCGTGAGGTGAGGAACAAGCTAACCAGGTGGGCACCCCTCATGCAGGCATATGATTTCACTGTCGAACACATCCCAGGAAATGAAAATCAGTTAGCAGTTGCACTATCGCACTCATAAAGGACTTACTTCATAGTGCAAGACAATACAGAGTAGGAGGAGATAATGCCACCATACCACAATGCCAATACATGAGGTGAGTGTACAACAGTTAGACAATGTTAACAATGTCATCTTGGTGAATGAATTGTACCATACAGTGGAGCAGGCACAGATAGGATGTACAGTCACACATGCGAGCAAGCGACATTTGAGTTTAGGCGAGTGATTGAAGGCTGCCCTGAAAGGTGTTCTCCGATCGAATGACAACAAAAGTGACGGTTATTCGTTTCCCTGTGTGCATGGGAGAAAGTGCTAGTATACATGACAGCAGCAGTGGGGCAGGGCACACAGGAACTGACCAGAACATCCATAACATAACAGAACATTTTTTTTGGCCAGATATCATCAAACACGCACATCATCATGTGTAAAATGTCATAAGTGCTATCAGTTCAAAGTGAGGCGAGCGGGTGGAGTACAACAATAGCAACCGTCTCTACCCCAAATATATTTTGAAACAGTTAGCCTGGACCTTATGGGACCGTATCCCAGAATAGCAGGAGGGAAACACTTCATAGTAGTTGTCACAGACCATATTTCCAAATGGGTTGAAGCATGCTCTGCAAGCAGCGCACACACGGCCAAATATAGTGCGAGTGTTAAATGATGACTACCTAAAAAAATCTCCTGACATATAACATGACTCAATTTGTGGGGAAAAAGTGGCCACAATTGTGTACTAGTTGAGGGGTGAGACACATCAAGATGGTGGTATACCATCCACGAGCGATCCCCATGGAGTGTCGCAATCAAGAATTGAATGTGTTACTGCGGTTCCGTGCTGGTGACCAGCATGCTACGGGGGCTGACCACCCGCCCACTGCCCTCTTTACCATCTGCCGGCACGTCAATGCCGCCACCTTAATGCCACCACCAGCAAAACACCTGCCGATGTGCTATTGGGACATAACTTTCATCTGCCAGGAGAAGCCAAGTGCCCGCAGTTGGGGAAAGCAGCGACCCTGCCAGCAGTGACAATCAGTACGAGCACTGCCAACATCAGCAGAGCGAGATGTGCCAAGACCAAAAAGAGTGTGCTGCAAATTGTCTGCCAAAAACCACATGGCCACCACCAGCACTGCAAGTGGGACAGATGGTGTATGTACATGCTCACCCGCAGTCTAAAGTCCACAAAGACATCTGCATAGTATTCGAGGCGAAGTGGAGTGGGCCGCACTGGATCACCAAATGCTACGGGCCCACCACCTACTTGGTCCGACTTGGCAGGAGAGGCATCAGGGTGTGTCAGGATGACATCCAGCTGTCGCTGCGTGATTTCGCCGACGAGAGCACACTGGGCACCTTGAGGCCCCATGATGACATCATTTTTGGGGAGCTCCTCCAGGTAGCAGCAGTGTAGGAAGGTGAATCAACAACAACCCCCAGATGGGTGTACACTGGCAGCCAATGTTATGGTGACACCTGCCATCTGTGTCCTCCAGGAGTTGTCATGACACCGGTCAGGATTTTGGGGACGATGCAGTGCCACCAGGTGTATCCATTTCGATGCCAACTGTGTCCCAAGGACAAAAGCAAGAAGGGGAGGAGGTACCAATGCTGGTAACCCATGATGGCGATGCCACTGACCAGCATCTCCAGGGAGGTACAACGGAGTAAGGTGTCAGCACTTCCCCAAGATGCACCACCAGCTGGGACCAGAAGCTCGATGTCGCCTGGTGCACATCTTACTGCTCATCCAGGTGCCATTTGTGGCGCAGCGCCTACCAGCACTGCCGATCAACAACCAGTACTATCACATGTGCCAGCACTTTGGGTGGTAACACTGCCTGTGGAAGCCACGAAGCCCGACATCGTGGTAATCCCAACATCCGAGGCGTTCACCGTCCTGATGTCACCCACACCAGTTAGCTCTCCGGGATCACCTGCCAAAATGTCCACAGTGTCAAAGCGATCGCTGGGGGTGTCTGCTCTTAGCGAAGGGGTGGCAATCCACAGGAGGGCAGCAACGAGATTGCTGTCATAGGTCAGAGGGACACCAGCAGGTGAAAGCCACTCTCTGGTTGCTACATGGCCGGGTCGCTCCAGGTGGCAGCAGAGAAGATGACACAGCAACAGCAGCAGGAGCACAAGCAGTGTCCACGGCAGCAAGAGGAGTGGGTCCGTTAGCTCGTTCCACCTCCGTCGGTCTTGCCGCACCAGGACAAGCACCCGCAGCTCCAACATCAGCAGCCACTCCAGCTACATGCGTGCCAACCAGGAAACCCATATGCCCTACGGTCACAGCAGCAAGGGAAGGGAAGTGTCCCAGCTGTGAGAAGCAACACCCGGCATGTAAACGGTCTCCAGAGGGAGGGGCATTTTACATGTGCTCGCATCCCTCGCCTCTGGACCATTTGCCCGGCTACGAACCTATGCACCACCACCACATGCATCAACACTCTGAAGGGTTTTGCTTCGAAGTGCCACGAGTGCAATAGTGAGGCGAGTGTAGGAGGTGCAATGTAGTCCAAACATAGTGCAATAGAGTGCAATACAGTACGACATAGTACAACATGCATAAAATTGTGCGGCCAAAAGGGTTCAATGGCTCATGCTGTTTGATCCCTTTATAAGGGGACTGGAGAGTCCCCTTATATTACTAATTTATATTGAGATTTATTTTGTTGTTTTCATGTTTCTTTGCAAGGCCAGTGTTTTGTCATTCGCTTGTTTCATCCACATCTCATTCATGCAAGTTGTGGAAGGATATGTTTTTGTTATAAATTAATGCAGAGTATTTTATCGTACCATTGTTTTTGCATATGTTTGTGGTTTTAAGAGTGTCGATTCAAGTGTGTAAGAAAGTAGTTCCTGTATGCCACACAAACCTTCAAGACTGGGTTCACGCACCATGGGATGAGTCAAAAGCATCTAGTACTCCACAGGGCAAGGCCGCGTCGTGTCGCTCTCTGGTGGCCTGCACCATTTGTGTCTGGTGGTGTGGTTTTATATAGTTTAATTAATTTTTACCGGAACCATTTTTACTTCTTCTGCTACTGGAGATGCCTTCTTATCAGTATAATCTAGCAGGCGGACAAAGGCCGATACTGCATTTAAAGTGTTCATGTAGAGAGATGTGTGGCATTTAAGGCAAGCAAAACTATGTTGGTGAGAAATATCATGTGTGTTTTTAATCGCCAAGCCTTTGGGCATGTCAAAAAACAGGACACTTGAAAGCATGCCAAAAGCACCTTACCTTGGATATGTGTTATTGAGCAAACAATTATTTCAGTTTTACAAGTAGTCAGTAATTCAGCATCACTCGTGTGGGACAGACTTTAATTGGTCCACTGTTTAATAAACAAAGAAGTTATTGACAAAAGGGTAATTATGTCAGTGGAGAAAAATTACATTCGGGCATTACGACCCACATCACCCTGAGGACACCAAGATTCTCCAGCTTCATCAATAAGGGCGCCAACTCCATCGATGCCTGACGCCAGTCGGGTAGTTCTCTCATCACCAGAAATTCTTTAACCTCTCCACCTCTTAAAACCTCTTCCATGCTTAATCACTAAACCATCTGGAATTAACAACATTGGTAATATCAACCAAGTAGGTACATTTTTGCATATATATTAAAGACACAAAAATACAAACAATGAACTGTAAGAATAATTTATTCTTTATAACAGTCAGCTGGTCCATTACTAGAATCAAATTATTGAGACATAGAATAAAAAGAATGCTTGTTTCACCGAAACGATCTTTATACTAATGCAGAAGGGAGTTAAATATCTTTATAGCAAAGAAGTGAACTCCTTTCTGTTAGAGGGACAGATGAATTGTGGAAAATGTACATTTATGGTGTATCTAGTTTTATAATTATACACATCATTGTTTAATTTAAAACTTAATGCGTCCTTGTGTCTGTAATCTCCAGACCGTTTGCCGGCCGCACAATTGTTATCTCCGCAGCAGGCACCAGCACTCTATGACTTTTGTCTCTCAGTGTAACCAGTGTAGTGCATCACAACAACATGCAGGCGAGTGTAAGGTAGGGTGCCCAAAAGGGGCCTAACAGCTAAGAGTTGGACCCATTAAACATGGGAACTGTAAAAGATGACCATGCAGTTTTATTGCAAGTGTTTATTGTGTTTTGTTTAGTTTCTCATTCAAAGTGTAGTGTATTATTTCATTCATTCACCCACATATCATATCACTAAAAATTTGCAAGGGTTTTGTTTTGCATTTTTCCATATCGCAGAGTATTTTATAGCATGTTTATTTTTGCAAATGTCAAATGTTTTAAGGTTTATTGAGCAAGTGTTACACAACATAGTTCTCTGTGAGCCGTGTCCTGCCAACTCGGTGGCGCGCAGCCCATAGAGGAATCAGTCGCTAGCGAGAACTTATAGGGGTTGGTTCGCATCGGTGCGTGCCACACGCTCCGCAGCATACAACTTTTGCATAACTAATCATTCATTTCTCAATAGACTTTAAATTACCTGAACCATGTGATTTAGCAGCCTGGAGACACCACCCGTTCTTCCCCAGTGCTAGCCTCGCCTGGGGAAGCTTAATTGTGCAAAGTAATCGGCATTCGGTCTAATTTACCATGAAGCTCTACTGGCGGGCCAGGTCCAGTAACTATCTTAAAGTGTTCACCTATGGTGGAAATGTAGTTTATTCTGCAATGTTAAAATATACGTGTGTTTGCAACGGTGTTTATTTATTTCTGCGTAATACGTTCGGGCATTTCAAATACGGGACCTTTACAACCTGGCAAGTCAATTCTTACCTTACTCATCCAGTCAAGTGATCAGTGAATTATCTCAGTAATGCAGTTAAAGTCATGTGGACCAGCCTTTAATAGGCCCGGCGTTTAGCAAACGCAGTAAGTAATTGAGCAAAAATGGCAACCATCACCGAAGGAAAACTTACGCCCAGCTGTACTGCCTGCAGCACCCTGAGAATACCCAGAGCCTTCAGTTACAGCAACATCGATGCCGTCAAACATTGGTGTCTGGTGACTAGTCGAGTAATATCATCCTCACCAAAATTTGTTAATTACAACTTCACCGGCCATTAAATCTCATGCAATCCAAAGCCATCCAAACACATTACATTAAATGGCGCCAAACTTTTTGGCATAACTCTTATGACACAAGGCCAAACGTTAAACTCTCTAAATCATCAGTAATAAAAGTAAGAATTAATTAGGTATATTGTCCTGTAAGAGTGAGAATTTTCTAGTTTTTAATAGTTTTCTGAATTCTAATTGCCTTTTCTTGAAGCAAAAATACTTTACCACTGTTAGCTGCATTTCCCTAAAACATTATTCCATAAGAAATGATAGAAAAATAATAAGCATAATTGTTTAAGTGAAGCCCTGGCCACCAGACGAGAAAAGTACCTAAGTGAAAAGCAAGTAGTGCTGAGTTTGTCTGCAACTCATTTAATGTTTTTTTTTGACATGAATACGTCTTTAAATTTTCGACCATAATCGGAGATAATCCAGAATATCCGATAATAACATAATGGGGGGGGGGGGGGGGTTACAGTTTGGCATTGCAGCTCCTAATTTATGGTATACATTCAAAATTCAATTACACCATGCGACTGACAAAGGATCAAAGAATATGTTACGTTGAGTGAGGACTGGAAGCATAGACCGCGTCGTGCCGAGAAAAGATTGACCGGTGAGCCGGGGGGGGGGGGGGGGTAATTTTGAGTTCGTTTCGCAGCATCTCATAAATTCCGCGTAGTATAACTTCTGACTAGGAGAAGCTACGACGATCGTTTATGTTTCAATTGACAGCTCTCGTCAAGAGAAATCAATTGCGTGTATAAAAAACATTTGTGTGGCGTGATTATGGTGAAATTGTATGATTTTAATGAAAAATATAAGAAAACTTAATACAATGTCGGCCTACACTAGTAAAAATGCCAAGTTGAAATACAGAAATCGTATACGATTAGAAAGATCATCTCAAAAGCAATCCAGGGACACCCATGAAACCCCATATGAGTGAGTGCTGGGAACGTGAAAAACTCTCGGCTGAGTTACATCCATCCGGGCACAGCGTTGGCAGAAATTGAGCTCTCTCTGTTACGATCGTTGCTAAAGTATTCGAAAAATAAGATTGTACCCGAATACGAGCCAGATCTCACTACACCTATCATGATCGCCAGAGACTTCAGTGTGAATGTCTCACAAGACCGCTCGTTGCCCGACTTCATGCTCAGCGAGTTCAATTTGTTTTACACCAAAACTACTCGAACAATACTAGGCAATACCTGTATTGATTTAACGTTCACTAGAAATCACAATGTATCCTGCATGCCATTTGTATCCTACATTTCATATCACAGATCTATCATTAATAAAATTATAACAGAGTAATCATGTGTTAATTTGATTAATTCCCTGATCCCAGCGATAAAAGAATGTTCCTATTAAAAATAAAACATGGAGATCTAAAGGACTTCTTAGTGTTGAATCACTACGACATTCATATGATCCGCTAACTAAACTATATAACAGCCTGAGATAACCAATCGTGTATATGACTAGGATGCTCTAAAAGAAAATATTACCCATTAACGTAGACGTATTCATGCAAAACATACGGCCATGTCCCCAATACAGCCACATCCCAAATTTTATTTTTTTTCCAATTAAAATTATCATCTAACTGCAAACCAAGAAATTATGTTGTGTGTACAATTGTAATATTTACCTCACTATATCATATTTTTACCCCAGAGTTTGTTTTAGGACATGTATGAAACTCCACATAATTGTTATTTTCCTTATCAAGAACAAGTTTATTTGTTAAAAACAATTTAGGACATTTTACAAGAACTTCTTGTGATCTTTTATTCATTTTATCGTTAGATTTTGCATTTATGAGAATACTAGTGTCATCTGCAAATAGAACAATATCCATATCAGTTGGAATATCATTAATAAAAATTAAAGTGAGCGAGTACCTTTTTTGTTCCAAAAAATCGATTCTTTAATTTTAACTTAAACTAAAACTAGATTCCATGCTGTTTAAAATGATGTATAGCATTTGACACTTTGCAACCTACTTATTGAACAAAAATTGAATTGAATTGAATCATTACATGGTTATTTTTTAGATAGTGAAGGACTGCAATCCTACAGTTATTTTATTTTACAGTCAGTAAATCAGCATTATTCCTTAGTTCTAAGCAGAGATAAGTCAATAGACAGTTGGGACGTAAACCAAGAGGGTTGTAGCCATTTAGGGTCGTAGCTATTTAGGGTTGTAGCCATTTAGGGCTGTAGCAATTTAGGTTGTAGCTATTTAGGGGGGGGGAAGTGGGATGAGGATGGGAGTATTTTAAGTGTGCAAGATGGTAGCCGCCAATCTCAGGTAATGTTTCTGTGATCAGCTGGTGTATGGTGGACTAATAAATCTAATGGGTCAAACAATGTGACATTACTTGAAATGTGTGGCTACCATATTGCGGACTGATTTCTCCCTCTCACTACCTTTTTTTTTCCGGTTCATCAAAACCTTTGCCAATACTGCTGGTTTATGTTCACTCTGCCTATTTCAATAATCTCTGTTACTAGATAGTGTTATAATTCCTAATTTGGTAATATTTTTAAGTTGGTAATGCACTAGCCAATACTTATTATAAGTTGGTAGAACTTCAAATTATGTTTTTTTTTATTTCTGTAAACAACGAATTCATTCATTCCTGTGTTTGTTTATTTTTGAGTAAAAGTTGTGAGTTTTATATTATTTTATGAATAATATATTGTGGTAACTGGTTAGTAGGATTATATATTGTGTATATTATACTTGGTAAAAAATACGGCAAGGATAAAAAATTCAATCCAAAACGGACATTCAGAGGCCATCAACATACTAATGAACATAAATCTAATAGTAGGTGTTCAACATCAACAAGTCCAGACTCTGTGAAAGTAAGCCCCAAGACGTCTTCTACTTCTAAAAAACTGAAACATGCTAAAACTGCAAAAGACTTATGAATATACTGGCATGAATGTAATTGTTGATTTATAACTTATTTCTAGGTTCGTACAGTCAACAGCCTTGTGCTGACACTCGATGAACAGTTCAAATTTGGTTTGACTTGTCGAATTGTTATAAAGTGTAGTTTTTGTGACGAAACTGGTCAAGAAATGAGTTCAAAGTGCATTAGGAATACGTATGAAATTAATATAAGATATGCATATGTGCTTCAGTTCCATCGGCAGAGGCAAGGCATCTGGGAAGATTTTTTCAGAAGTAATGAATTTGTCGCCACCAAACACAAAATTTGAAAAATACAACTCAAAGATTCTTGCAGCTGTCACTGAAGTTTGTGAAGCATCTATGAAACATGCAGCAAAAGAGGCTTTACAAAAAAACGAAGGAAGATCAGACGTGTCTGCTGCTTTTGACTGTACATGGCAAAAGCAGGGACACACATCTATGAATGGAGTGGTTACTGTAACCTCATTTTACACTGGCAAAGTATTAGATTTTGAATGCTTATCCAAATTTTGTACAGGCTGTTTTCATAAAATAAATGTACTAAATCCTGAGAAAATTGAAGAACACAAAAATGTACGTGCAGAAAATTACAAGGGCTCAAGTGGTTGTATGGAAGTTGCTGGAGCCACTGCTCTGTGCGCTCGATCTGAACATAAACTTGGCCTGCATTATGTCCAATATTTAGGAGACGAAGATTCCAAAGGTTTTGCTGCTGTTCTACAAAACAAGCCTTATGGCAATAATGTCAACATTACCGAGCTTGAAGGTGTTGGGCATTTGCAAAAACGTGTTGGCACCCGACTTAGATGATTAAAACAGGACATAAAAGGACAAAAACTTAGTGATGGTAAAGGGTTTGCAGGAAAAGGAAGACTCACTGACGCTGAAATAGACCATTTGCAGTGTTCTGTCCGTCTGGTGACAATTCTTGGTGCAAATTCAACCAGACAAAAAAAAAAATATATATATACACACACACCAGAATTCATTGCCAGAAGCAGTTAGAGCTGCTATAAAACCAGTTTTCATGGACTTGTTCAAAATATGCCTTTTGATGCAGTGTCTCCACAGGAAAACTCAAAATCCCAACGAGAGTTTCAACAGCACAGTATGGCAAAGACTTCCAAAAAAATCTACATTAGGCTCCAGACCCTGAAACTTGATGTTACTGATGCAGAGGTTTGTTTCAATGAAGGCTCTGTTGCCAAAGCCAATGTTCTTGAGAGATTGCAGACCATGCCAGATAAATTTATTATGGATGGTATCAAGGCAACAGATGCAGAGAGGAGATAAAGGCTGAAAAAGAAGTTCAAAAAGAAATAAAAAGAAGAGAGTGAGAAGGAGACTAGAAAAAAGGAAGACAGAAGAGAGCGAAAGTTACTGTCCAGGAGGATTTTAAAATGAGAAAGGTGTGCCATCACCTTTAAAGCCAGATTTTTCAAAAGTGCTGTTTTTTATGGTAAGGTACATTTTTCTTAAAAAATATTTGAGTTACAGACTTGAAATTGGTACAAATATCTCTTATTACTATATGAGTCTGTCTTGCCGCTTTCTTTTAAATCAGTTTCATTGTACCATTTCAGAAAAAAATCTTCCTTGTCAATTTTTGAAAACATAAATATTACTTAAATTTCGGATTTTTTTTAGAATTGTGAACAAACAGAGCTACTTAAATTATTTTGGTAAGGAAGGCACAAGGAGGTAGGCTAAATAATGTGCCAAAATTTCAAGTTGATACGACCAGTAGTTTTTGAAATAACTGTAACTGAATAAAAATTGTTTTCCCATTTAAAATACATGTATCTGGTTAAAGGTACTCGCTCCCCAGGGGACCTAATATTGAACGCTGTGGTACACCATGGTCAATATATTCATAATATAACACAAAGTCTTGCAATAAGTTTTCGTCTAAGATAACAGTTTTTTGCTTATGTTTTGTGTACGGATAAAACTGTATCAAAAATTAACATTATTATTTACACCATAGAATTAAATTTCGGCAAAATTATTCTGTGATTAACACATCAAACACCTTGGAAATATCGCAAAATACACCAACTGTATTGCCCTTCTTGTAAAATATAGCAACAACAGGTTACATCAAACAATAGCTTTATGAACTGGCATTTAAATGTATACATGTATATAAATATAATATTTCAAAATATAACCGCATATGCACTGCATGCAATGTACTGAATAACAATGGATTAGAAACACTTAAGAAATTTTTATGGGTCAAGTAATGCTCAATTCATATTTATCCCTGATTTTGAAAATTTTGTCTCTGAGAGCAGAATACCTCTTCATTTTGCCTGAAACTAGTAAATACCCACATTTTTACCCGCGGGTATGTGAAATACCTGAAATTCGTGTAACTACCCATACACAGGTAACACCGGTAGAAAACTTGCACGGGGACGATCGCTGCCACGGCTGCTCGGCGGGCCTTGCACCAGCCCCTGCGGTGCGGCGTGTCGGGAACTGAGGTGGTGCAGCCCTCTAAACCCTCCTTGCACTGGAGGCAGTCCCTTGTGTCTTCGTCCAGCTGTAGGTAGGTCGATTAATACTTGAATACGGTCGAAATTTCGTACGGTGTGAACGTCAGCAGGAACTCTTTTCGCAGATATGGCAACTCATACCGTTTGTCTAGGGCACTAAGCGAACGCACCCTTCCGAATGCGAAAATGGATGAAAGGATTTTATGGCCGCGTAGACAACATGCGTACATTTCTAAGAGTGAGCTACAACTTTTTCCAGAGACCCTCGGGGATGCGTCCTATAAAGCCAATCGGTGAGATTGGAGGGGGTGGAATAGAGGTGGTGGAGGCTTGCTGACTAAACTCTGATTGGTCGGGTGGAACGGATGTGATTAATTAGTCAATGAGAAACATTTATGGGGTGTAATGGAGGTGACTAATTGTTCGAGCAGAGGCATCTCATTGGTCGAACGAAGGTTTCCGAAGACACTCGAGTAATCGGTAAATAGGAAGAATACATGGGGAGTGTTGGGGGTGGAGGTTAACCGACTAATTAACCAATGAGAATAATTGGTGGGGATGGAGCAAAGCGACTAATTAGCCAGTAACAATGGCGAGGGCTAGCCTAATGAAGGTGCTCGAATATGAGAGACAAACTCTTTAACAAATGACGAATTAAATAAAAAACAAATATGGCGTTGAACGGAGTGAGTAATCAGCGGAACGGCGGTGACTAATTGTCGAACATATTTGAGAGACTACCAATATGACAGAGGAGCAAATGCGACTAATTGACGCTTACCAATATGGCGGACGAACATAGGTGAGAGCCTACCAATAAGGCAGTGGAGTGAATGTGACTAATTGATGCTTACCAATATGGCGGGCGAACTAAGAGAGCGCTTACCAATATGGCGGCTTCCAGCAATGTATAAACAAATTATGAACAAAAAAGGAATATGGCAGCATACAATAGAATGAGTATAGGTGAGGGAGTGGAGGCCTGCAGACTAATTGGTGGGTGTGAGGGGATGGAGGTCAACCGACTAAATACTAATTACATCCGGAAATGTAAGTTTCTAAAAAAATTTATATTAATGTTTATACATTTTAAAACGATTATTTACAGTTATTTAAGGAATAAGGAAAATGTTATGGGAAAAAGGACAATTTTAAGGGGAAAATGGAAATTTTAAGGGGTCAAAAGGGAATTGTTAGGGAAAATGGCTGATGGGGGAAAATATTTGTTAACAATAAATTTAAACAATTTTTTAAATAAAATGTTTAATAATACATTTGTTAAAAATATTTTTTAATAAAATTTCTGAATAATACATTTTTAAAACAATTTTTAGATAAACTTGTTTTATATCTTTTTTAACGATTTAAAAAATATATCGTAATAAATTTGTATACGTTTTTAAACGATTCTTTTAACTTTTTCAACGATGTTGAATAATATTTTTAGTAAGAATTTTTAAAAGAATTTTTTAAGAATTTTTCCAATTTTTTTTAGAATTGTTTTAATTCTTTCAGTTTTTTTTGTGTTTTTTCTGTTTTTTTTTGGGGTTTTGGGTCAGAGGTCAACGTCAGTGGTCCAAGATAAAGGTCATATGGGTCCAAGATGGCGGATGGCGATGCAACAACATGGCTCTTGCGCTCCTATCCCCGATCGCTCTTGCACCGCTTCCCAAATCCTACTTCTACAAAACTTCATAATCTAAACCTTTAATTACAACTGCTATAATGAAATTATGACTAACGAGAACGAAGAATATCTTCAAAAAGAGTGAAGGCGAACCTTAATTTATTTTCCAATGATGGACTCTGAATAAGAACTCTAAAATTAACGAAAAAGATCGTCGTGCGATATTATTGTTTGTGACCTGTGGACGATCGCTGTCGCCTGTTTTAAGAGTTTTTCATTACCCAGGTTTATTTAAAGATTAAAAAAATACTTTATATATTCTGTTTGTTTTAGAAAACGTAGATCGTAGAGCGGCCAGTTCCATAGATTTTACTTACAGTGATATGCCTACTTGTAAATTTAGGGCCAATATGATGTGTTTTGGTTTCATTGTATCTGGATATAATGACGTATTAACTCAAACGCGTTAACATATACACTAAATTTATCACAGTGGAAGTTAATTACTACTGCATAATCGTGACGTGACTGTCGTGTGATATAATGCTTGTTGAACCGAGACTTCGGGAAATAATATCCTTTCTCCCTCTTCCTCATAGTAAGTGGCGACAGGTCATACTACGTAACTGGCTCTCCTGTCGAAAACAATGCGCACTGCATATATAATATATAGTCTGTATATTGAGTACATAAGTGCATATATACTATATATGTATAGTATAATTATATATAGTGTATGTATTGTGTATAGTATGTATAGTTATGTATATATAGTATACAGTATATAGTACATTCGCGGTTGATTCCAACATTTCTGAAGCTCTAATAAACTTCTATTTCCAGGATATTTGTCTTCATCATGCAAACAAAGCCTAACCGAGTCTATAGAATTACACCAAAGGGACAGTGGAACATATTCGTGCGCATCCAGTGCAATAATAATTTCAAAATAATTATTTCTTACCAAGCATTGCCAAAACAGCAGTTTTCTCTCTGGATTTATTCATTTTAATTGTAACAATAAAATCTAAGTGAAAGTTATATTTAATAAAAATAAGTTATTTATATGCTAACACAAGTATAAAAAGCTTGTGATACACGACATATATAGAAAACGACCAAGCACGACCAAGCATGGGTTGTTTGTCAAGATTTGGTTCAAAAAATATGAAGAAGCTGCGAATGGACTGTACCAGGAAATATTAGTTTACCCCGAGACTACGGAATGGCGAGAAATAGATGCGTCGTACGACTAAAATTGTCCAAGTAAACCCGCACTGCTTTCGAAGGGACAATTCAAACCCGCTCACAGTCGCCCCAGGGTTACCAGCAGATGCGACACTTGGTTGGTCGTTCAGAAGAGTGATGTTAAATTATCTTCTTTATTTTCACCTAAGAACATTTCTTCCCTTATCTCTGCCACAAAAATAAAAGAGACATGTGCGAAACATATTAGTTCTTAGGTTTTTGTCACAGTACGAATTCATATCTTATATTGATATTAATATGAATATGCGAATAATTTTTAATATCCCCTGTCTTGAGTGACCAGTTACTAATACGCATATGTGTACATTGATGTACCTCGCTGTGTTGGTCCAATAAGACTTCTGATTCTGGAACACAACATTGCAAGAATCGTATTTTAATATCTATAGTCACTAGGCTATACGGAAAAAAACTATACCAAACATACATTTATTGCATGTATTACCAGCCACATTTCACGTTCAGAAATGTAAATGTCTCACAGGATATGCAAATAAGAACGACTAGTAGGTACCAGTAAGGTGTATCGGGATTTCATTCATATATCTTCTCATACTTATTTCTTTTGGGAATCACATAAGTGCGTCTTCGATTTGAAATTCTTTCTGATCAAGAAAAGTGCTTTTATAAGCCTCGTAGCATATTAAAATCCCGATTTTGCTAATATTGAAATTACAATAAAATGTCGACAGGGGGACTTATTATTTGTGAGACCATTTATTGGGTTCTTGTAAACAAGCATGGTAAATACAAACAAAACTTATGCTTAACAAACAGTTCTATCTCTTAGCAAGCGGACGTGTTACTCGTGTACATATAGGAATTATCCTTAAGCCTCTGCCACACGGTCAAAATATTCCGTCAAACTGCTTCTAATAAGTTTGGTCAAATAAAGTCGGACAGTTATAACGTCATATAAACGTCTTAAACGCCGCCATTTTTGTCTGAGAAATTTGGATGGCTTCAGTTTCCATCGAACATAAAAAAAATTGGAGCGGTTCTAAAATTTATTTGATGTTCGACGGTCTCGGCCATCATAATCGTGCACGACAAAAAAGGGTGTCAAGAAATTTAAAATAACGAACAATTGCTGGTAACGAAGTAAATTATGAAGGTAATTTATTTATGTAGAAGTTGTCTGGGTATGAATGCTATTTTAAGTTAATATTGCACATAATATTAGGAACTCAGATGTATTAAATTTCATTGTGCAGGAAACATATCTTATAAATGCAATTTTAATTTAGTTAAGAAACGAAAATATATTACAATATTTGTTGCATTTCTTCCTGTAATGGCCCGCTTGGAAAACAAAAACCAATGTCCCACTATTTAAATAATTTTTAAATAATATTTCAAATTAGATTCTCCGAAAAAAAAAATTTTGACAGTGAGACACATTTTCAAACACATTCAAGATTATTTGAAAAATTTTCTGGAAGGAAAATTTGTGGCCCGTATTTTGTCCTTCTATTTTATTGTCAAATATAGTTGAGTAATTGAAATACCAGCAGTCTGATTTAAAACACCTTCATGAACTGCAAAAGTCTTCAACATATTATAACACAAACATCAATTTGATTAATATAAACACATGAAGGGGCTGAACTATTATTAGCACGAAGGAAAAAAAAAAACATTTCCGTAATACCACTACCAGGATAATTTGTTATACCCTGCAAAGCAAAACTATACAATAAATATATCAACACATAACTTTATTGACATTGAGGTACTTGCTTAACAAACACATCGTCCTGTTTAGCAACACCAGCACTAAAACCTCCAATAATGATTCAACAATCCCATGTATAAGTGCTCCTCTCTGCACATTTCTATTTTTAGAACTCCTCCTACCGGATGTTAGAATTCAAGGTCGTGAGGCGCCCGCTGGACGATCTATGACGTAATCAGCTGTGATGCTATTAAAGTGAGTGCAAGTGTTACATGTCACTTCGCTCTGTTTCATTAGAGAAGAAACATCGCAGTGCGATAATGGCACACATCAGCTCAATGGCCTTCACTAACACTTAGAAGAATTTTATATTGTGCCAAAATAATATAGCATTAGTGATATCTACTCCAAGTTAAAAAAAATAAGGCATTTGCGTTAAATTAATACCATCACGAAAAGTATAGATTATTAGGAAACAAAGTCGTCTTGCCAAGATTACAAACCACGTTTCCAGTAATTTGTCAAGAGTTGAAGATTATTCTACACGTTTAACACAGTAAGAAGTGTAAGAGAATATTTTTTTTTTATGTTTTTTTCCATGCTGGTGCATTTCTTACACTTAGAGATTGAGTGTAATATGTACACATAATTATACTAATCACACAATAAGTTCACTGCAATAATTGCAGCTGTCGCCATGATTCATGTTAAACTTCTGAGAATACTGTAGTAGCTGTAAGCAGCTTGCAGCATCTGAAAAAAAGATAGACCTTTATTATTTTTTGGCTACATTAAAAAAATCGTTATGAAGGGAAGAATCTATGAAGGGATATCATCTTCTCCAAGTAAAAATGTTGTGTTACGATCGGTTATGACAAACGGGGTAAGAAACCTTACACGACCTATGACCTAATGTAATTACTAACGAAGATACACGCCAGTGAAATATGGGAATTGAAATTAGACAATTGCAAAATGTCAGAATCTACGTGGAATTAAAGAAATTCGTGAATCTGGCAGGCAGTAACATTGCCAGTCCTATGGAGGCGAGGGGTTGCCATGCTAATATAGGCTGTTCACGATACAATGAAAACTTTTGAAATCAACCTTAGAAAAAAGGTACTCTTCCTACCTGCACAGATTTTAACGGGCTCACTGAGTAACATGTGCCCAGTAAAGTTAGTAATGATGGAGGGAAAGTAGTTCCATATCTTAACGTCGAACAAAAAGTGTGAGGTAGCCATTTGTGACAAATTAAATTGTTCCCTCCGCTTTCTGAATTTTTTAAAGCATTGAAGTGTAAAAATGAGCGGATTTGTAAGATATTTACTTTTCGAATAATTTTGCAGTGCCACTTGACAGATGCATGAATAAAGCGACGAGGTCCATGGCCATGTTAATTTCATACGAGGCGGAAGAATACACAACGTGTATACAAGTAGATCTAAAGCAGTGCTTTCAAAAGTGCTCAGTTTACCGTGAACAGCCTATAACCAACAAACCGATGTTCCCGTGGGTGTTTATCAACTGATATGGATTGATATTCATGTGCACATTAAAGGAACACAAGACGTGGCCTTGATGTAATACACTCAAATGAACGCTTCTTGAGAAAATATACAGCCTTTCAAGCGTGCCTTACGATGCCAGCCTAGGTATGCGACCGGTCTTGAAAGGCCTGTTGTTACACCCGAATGTTATTTTTACACGAAAGACGGTTATTTTTGATTAAGCACCTAACTGGTAGTAAAATTTCAATTTAAGCTTACACAAATTTTAGTACTGTAATATTATTGACATAAGCAGATCATCAGTGCCAAACGTTCACTTGAATAAAGGAGCAAATTTTGATTATTATTTACATTAAGATTAAGAATATTTTTAGAGTATCCAATCTGTTACATAAAATCAATCATTAATTAAATTTACTCACGTTTATTATACGTTTGTGTAAATATGTAATACTTAAAACAGTACGTTATTTGAGAACATACCAGCAAATCAATTTGTTCGTTACAATAATGAGTAGTGTCTTATGAACTATCCACAGAGAAATTTAAATTCGGCAGTCCTTATCTCAACCTTTTTGCCTATAAAATAGCAGGCAGAAAGGACCCAGGTAAATGCCCTGGTGTTCAGTTTGCGATATTCCTAATTCACACATTAGAAACGAATAAAAAATTGCCCCGTGCATATATTTCTTTGAGGATGCTGGCAGTGTAGTTATGCATACATTTATAGGAAAACAAACTTGTCAGATAATATCAACCTTAAATTTTTTTTTGTAAAACTATGTAACATGAAAAAAAATTCTTACAAAATTAAAAGCAATTATATTTAGCAAAGAAGAATACGTGCAGAGTTACATAATTTGAAAAGAATAAAAGCTTCACATCAGGGTTATTTTGTATCAAAATACCAGATTAACATTCATGCAAATGGCTAATGTGTGTTAAGTGTACATTTTAAACTTGCAGGGTTAATGTACCATTAAATTGCTATTAGAATCATCGTGCTATTTATTTACTGCATAATTTTGTTCGCACTCTTAGCTTTCATTAGCTTTGCTTTATGCAGCCACCTTCGAGGAAAGACATTTTGTGCGAGTTATGGTTTTCTGGAGGAAGAAGAACGAGGTGTGATTAAACGAATTAAAACCTCGGTCAAAGGTCACCAAACCGAGGAATAGGTACAATGAACGAATTTTGTAGAATTCTTATGTCTTGCTGTCATGAAGAAAATAAGGTTCAGTTTTAAAAATCACTCATTCACAAAAACCAAAATATGTAAATATTCTAGAAAATACAAATTACTGAAATATGTATTCAAACCGAATCTATGCTGAGATTCATGAAACAGCTTAAGTTATTAGGTAAAGTTATTTATTCACATATACCAGTTTTGAAAAGTAATATCTGGTTTGGCAGATAACAATGTTTTTTTAAAATTATTATTGTAGATGCCAAATATAACTAAAAACCCAGCCTAGAAGCAAGTTAAGAAATATATATGAACCGTGATTTAGAAGATATATATGGCAGGAACTAAAAAAGAACGCACACTATAAATTATTCTTAAAATGTATTTTTAAATTTACTGGCATTAGATTGTGTGAATAATTTTGGTACAAAAAGAAACTTGATAAAATGTAAGGGAATAATAATTTTAAACCGAAACTATCAGGGAAAGTAAACAGCCTTAGAAATTTTTGAAAATGTGTTACTTTAAAAACATTTCACACCGAACAAAAATGAAAGGAACGCACATTTAAAACAGTCTTTGTAGCAGGATTTAATGTTTTCGAACTTCTAATAAAATTGATGATATCTTACAACCAGGGACCTGATCCATTTATCATTTGTTCGATTTGAGCCACAGTTTATTCGGATGGTAGTAGAACGCATATGTCAATAAATCAACAACACCTCGATAGAATAAATGGAATTGTTTCCACCAACCTTAAAACCAAATAAATAAATAAGTAAATAAATAAAACATGAAAACAAAGCAAAATAAAATCATAAAAGCCTGTTGTATATTTTAACATGTTTCGTAGTTACAGTCCTGTTTTTAATGCAGTAATGTGGTGCTGCTTATCTTCATATGAGATTCTCAAAACTGCTATTTTCAGCCTAAATGGATTCTGGTAGCCATCGTATCGTAGACTACCGTATTCTTTAAAAAATAACAAATATTTGTCAAGTAAGTTGGCAGCCTTTTTTATACGATGATGAAAATTTTGATGTTGGCAATGGTTGTGTCATGCACTGTTATCTTTAAGGGATGCCAACAGTTTTAAGTCAGGAGAACTTGTAGGCCAACCAATAGGCCCTTTATTGCCTACAAATTTGTTCTGAACTATTTCGTTCAAGACATTTTTTGTAATTTTTCTTAAATATTGTCAGTGCACCGCCATGCATATTCCGCATTCTAAGTAGATCAAGAAGAACGTTTTCCAAAAATTTAATGCAACTGGTTTGTGAGTAAATCAACTTAACATTTACCTGTTTATCTCCCAATAAGATGAAACGGTACGATTAGATTGTCGCAAAATATTCTTGCTCGTACATTGATAGTGAATATTTCTTGGAGTTGGTCATGATTTGTGAATATCACTTGATTTTCTTCAGCCCAACGGTGAGTATTAAGTGAATTGACTATTCTACATCTGGTGAACCCAGTATCGTCGCAAATAATACGGTGGAAAGAAAATACGTATCACCGATAAAAAAAAACCTGCTGAAACCAAAAATAAGTTGACGCTTGGATGAAAATCATCGTTATTAAAGTTCCTCTACTCGATGTGCGGATACAGCAGTTTCTGTCAAAATCTTTCCGAAATGTCGCGTGGCATACGTCTTCTATTGCTTTTATTATTCGGGTACTAACGCCAGTCTTTCCTTCAACATCCTGCAGAAAGTGTTCTTCGAGATTAACAGTTTGAATACTTACGGGTTTGCCAACGTCTGACAAACGTCCTTAAATAAGGCTGTATCTCGCAGGCATTCATATAATCGCTGGAAGGTTTTCTTGCTTGGAATACGTCTATTAGGGAATCCATCCGTAGAATCTGCCACATTAAGAGAAAATTTTACATGGGTGACTGAAATGACATGTCTTACTTGATTTTAAGCTATGCTTGCATAGTATATTTTACAGAATTTTGGAGTCTGCCACAAACAAAAAATGTGCATACATTGTCTTCTTTTGAGCAATTTTTTAAAACTGCGAAAACATTTCACAGCGTGGTTTAATATATTTCTTGAAATAACTCAAGGTGTCTTACTTTTACCTGAATTTTTCCCATTTGCCTGACTTTAAGTCCCAAAAAAAAACTAAAACTTCGATTCTTACACGACAATATGTGAAAAAAAGGGCCTAAATGTTTTTACGCGAGGTGATGAAATGACTGCAAGTTGAACAGAATTTCGTAGAAATGTAAAATAATTAATTAATTCGCGACAAACACCACTAATGAGTGCTAGAAGATAACTCACAGCGGCATATGTCTCCAGGGACATGACGGCGAATCTGCCCGCCCACAGATACACGGGTCTCTGCGCCCTGCACATGATGATCACAAGTGTTGACTTGACTTCGTTGCTATAGCTGTACCACTGAGTAGCTGATACTGCGTCAGCTACTTCTAAACTCTGAAACAGTACACTAGTAACAAACACGCAAGCAAAATTCTCTTCAAAGCAAACACTATGTAGTGGTTTTAGTACACTGTTAAATAATGTGCAATTTTTTACCAAGAATCTCTGTAATTATACAAATGCTTGTGACAGTATAAATATTTCTCTTGTAAAACTACAAGGGTTGTGTTTGTTACAGACCTTAAGAGATATTTGTCCTATACCGACCCGTATCGACGAGCTTCAGCAAAATGGCGGGCACTCAACAACTTAAAACCGTATGTAGCTGTTTGTGCAAAAACTATGGTAATGTAAAGTGTAGCTGCGTGCGAGAAGAAATATATTGCCAGTTTGAATAAAGCAAGACACTTAAAACAACTCAAATAATAATAATAAAACTACCATTTCAATAAAACGCGACAGTATTATTCATTAGCTGTTAATGTTTCCTGGCTACACAGAACTCTTAAATCGGCTCTCAGTACCTCGTTGTTAACAGACGTCCAAATTTCTTAACTCAACAACAGAACTCTTAAAATGAAATAAATGCAATTTTTTATTTTAACCAAATAACTATTAATATTTTGTAGGCACTTTTAGGTAAATTTACTGTAAATATAAGTTATAAGTTCGAAAGTCAAGTTGGACTTGTAGTTAAGGGGTTCTGATAATAATACCAGGGGCGTGGCAAAGTGCTGGCAAAGTGCAAATTTTTTCTCGTAAAATATTTTTTTAAAATTATTCTCTGCTATTAATCCATCACATTTGTCTTCTAAAAGAAAAAAAAAAATTTACACTTCTTGTAATATTACAATGTCTGGCAGATTTCACAAGAAAACTCTTTGTAGATTTACAAGGTATTTTCTTGGCAACTGGATTTCCAAGGATTTTTCTTGTAAAAGTACAAAAAAACTTTTAGAGTGTATGCTCTGGCTAGATTAATCATTTCATTACTAGAGACCTGCAAAATTCGCGTTATTATTAGGCATCATGTTAGACTTCACAGTCATGTAGATACTAGAGTAGGTGTCGTGATTTCATTGGTTGCTGTCTGGATGTGAATCCATTAATTTCCTTTCCGACCAACACTGCGACGTCTTTCGGGCAAACCATTATGAAGTGTACGTTCATTGGCTAAAAAGTTTTTCAGAGCGAGTCAAACGAAGTATGGTCCAATGACAAACGGTAGAGCCACCCAGGTTTTCGCGAAAAGATCCCACAACTAGTTGTTCTCGAAAACACGTTAGTTCAGAAACGATATCATGGTTGGGTGATTTTAGGGGAGGGAGGGTGACTTATTTCTGATTGGCCCAGCATACTAGAAACTATATTCTCATACGGACACGCGGCCAATAACCATAGGAAATTTTTGCAAACCTGCCCTGAAATCAAGCGAGTGAGTGAAGATATGAAGAGATTTGGACTACTCTTAACATGGAAGCCTTGAGAGCGATGATGGTGATTGAGGTGAGTATGGAGCAGCGCCGGAATGAAATGGCGCAGGAAACGGGAGATCCCCGACAAAAGCCGCCAAACAACGGCATCGTCCGGCACGATTCCCACATACGAAAATCCTGAGTGACCCGGCCAGGGTCACTCAGGATCGCCTTGGTGGGAGGTGAGTGGGCTAACCGCTCAGCCACCGTAGCGCCAATTTGAAATCAAGTCCGTGCATAAATATTTTCGCGAAAATCCGGTAGCCCTAACAGACGCACTGCAAACTTACACGAGCTCAAATATGTAGCTTGTCGCCAAAAAATAACGCAAATTTCGCAGGACTCTAATCATTGCATTTCCGCTGTATCTGCGAAGTTTGCCTTTTCACGTTCAATTATTCGAAGGTTGGGAATGGCGGTAAATCTTAATGCCAGGAATGTGGCTGCTGAAAGAGACTGGACGGAAGTGGTCGGTATAGTCGACAAAGACTCGAATTAATACGACGAACATGCAAAACCTGCACCAACTAATATCGGAATTAAATGCTGGCTTCTCGGCGAACGTCAGTCATAAGGGTATGGGTCACCAAAGATTTCATCATTCGTATGTAAAACCGCTCAATTTGTATGTATTAATAGCAGGTAATCTTTCCTCGCACAAGCAAATTTTTATAGTGTAGTTTTTGCATAATGGCATGTCAAAACTACAATGTTGGTTGTTTTTCGGAGGTCCCGAACTATACGTTGAACAAATGTAAGAACTGCGGGGGGATTTGAACTCGCGCCCATAACGTGATGGCGAGGCCAGTGGTAATACGATACCAGTGAAGCTCAAGAGGTGACTAACTGTGTTGCTACATTGTGACGAAAGATGTCATTGTATGACATTTCGCCACAAACATTTTCATCTCCATCTTCGCTAAGGATTCTCGTGGTGTGGTTCTTATGCGCGCGTTCTGGGACACTCTGTATAAAGTGATTTCACGATACTGTAACTTATAAACACCATATCTAATATTTATTCAGCATTCCGTATTTGTCATACTTTTGGTGTATTGCCGTTTTGTGAAAAACTAATAAAATTTAGTTTTACAAACTTAGTTTTAAATACAGTTTCATCGTACACTACCAAAGATAATTCAAGATTTATTTATTTATTTCTGGTATAAAACATTATTGCAACCGGAATAAAAAAGTTATTAAACCAAATGGAGCTTATGTCATCATGATATTTGCCTACTATCCTCCACTATATACATGTAAACGATGTCGCGACAACATAGATGTTCGATATAACAAATTATTTATAAATATTGTATTAAGTTCATGGGAACGAATCCAGATGTTTAGATATGGAGCAGGTTTAGTTTCATAGACAGACTATTTCTCAGCGCAGAAAAAATATTCTAGTAGTAAATTTATTTGGTGCCTGCAAGTATACTGTTTACTCAGTGCTTGTCTGCACTGGATACGCTTAACCTTGTCTGACGAGCCGCTTTTCCAAATTATTCTGACAGATAAAAGGGTAGCTTATGCGTGTAGGGGAAACTCTTTGAACTCAAGGATACTGCATGCCAACGGGGTTGGAACGATTAAATATCCATATAACTTATGTTTGTGATGAAAATTTGTGCAAGTTATAAACTCTACGTTCCCATTGAAGATTTTTGTTTTTATTATTGTGTTTATGTGTTACTAAACCAAAACTCACATACTTAATAATATATTATCTACAATTTGATACAATGATTGCAGATCATTACATTTACTATCGTTCTCCAATATGTCGTGTTTAGGAACATTGGCGAAATGTTTGGTTTTCAACACAGCGTATTTCCATTCCTACCAAACCAGTCGCCAACATTTGGCGCTATTTATGTTGTAGCTGTAGTGAGCTTTCTTAAAGAGAATGTCGTAAATAAGATGTGGACTCTTATATGATATGAAGGAGAGAAACGTACTCAAAACTGGCTACGTATATGACATTACAGCTGAGAGAGGAAATAACTCAACCGTACCATTCTTATATGAATAATAATTACGTTATTTTGGAAAGATATTTCGTGTGTAACCATTGACTTAAAATGAACATATCCATTCATAATACAACCTTCGTAGTAAGTCTCGTTGGCAGCAAGTTCAGAATGAATAGTCGTGTCGACAAAGCAGTCAAGCAGCTACACAGGTAAAGACGGCCAAAAATTTCTTCAACCTAAAAGAAAAGAATATAGCAAGTCTCATTATAAGAATGCATGTACTGCAAAGATACTCCCTAAAACTAACTATGTTACAGTTAACCAAATAAAATGTAACTCAAATACCACTGCTAGTTACTCCACTGAAAAAGTAAACAGTTGCAGTTATTAGTAAAGTAAGAGGAAGTTAGTTCTCGCGTTACTTAGAGAAAAACCATACCTCGGCAGATTTGGTATCAAGTGTATGTTACGAATTTTTTTATTTGTTTAGTAATCAGAGTTGTTGATCCTAAATATATAATGAAATATAATAATTCCAGTAAGCCTAATTAGATTATTCATCCTTTAGATACTTGTTTGATTTCATTATAGAGGTAATAAGGAAAACTATTAGAATGGAAGATATAACATATTAATTTGAATTTGTATATAATTATATATATATATATCAATAACAAAAAAAATCTATATAGTAGTGTTGACGATTTTAATTATTGAGGTGAAATTTTTGTTCATTACCTAAAAATTTGTGGTTTTTTGTCAAGTAACAGGCTGCAACGGATGTAAATATAAAAGAAAATTACATAAAAGTACAGAAATCAGTATAGTATTTTAATAAGTGTCAGATATTACATAAAGAATCACCCGTTTATTCTTAAGATTTTAATTTCGATTTAAAAATAAACATTTTTGCCTGATTTTGTTTTGTATTATTTCAAACTAATAGAAAATTTAATTTTAATAAGTACTTTCATTCTTCGCAGCTTGATCAATGTAATGTAAATAATATTTGTGTCATAAATGGTAGACATTAAATACTTCATAAATAAATTCGGAATTCGGATTTTAATCAAGGGATATTATCACAGACGTATTTATACTATGAACTAATTAGCAGTTGTACAACTAAACTTCATGCCACTTATAGAAGTTTTTAATTACATAATGAACCCTTTAAATTATTGCGAATTTCCATTAAGATTGATCTATTTTACATCGATTGTTAGCATTGTGAAAATCCACTTTTAAACAGTAAGAGATTTGATAAAAAAAAATATAATTCCTTGAGTCGAAATCTAAAACATTTAATTACGATAAGGAACTTTTGCTATTAAATATTATTAAAATATATATCTTATGCTATTACATAATATTTTTATTTACATTCCTGTATTATTAGTCATGGTTGTAAAGATATCTACAATACACTTATTTACATCAATAATTGTATGATTTTACATTAATGTATTACATTAATTTTTTTCTCATCAGATGTAGGAATTTGTATTTTTTAAGTCACTTATTATAACAAATTTCTACTCGAAAATTTTATTTCTGAAAATATTACGTCAATACACCAGTATCAGCAATTTACTTCCACTCTTATTTTAAAACAGAAACTACGTATATATGAGGAGTGTTCTATCCTCGAAATCTAAGTAATAAAAAAAACTATATTACGGACACTGGAGTTCGACTGCCATCCATATGTGGTTCTCATATACCCGTTAACGTGATTATAGAAATGTATTTAAATATGCAATCATGATACTAATCGATTTGCAACGAAGCTGACCATCATATCCCATATTGTAAAAATTAAACATTTATCATTTAAGACACGAGTGGATGAAGGCGTTATGATACAGTTTGAAAAAAAAAATCCGTGAATTAAGCTATTATTTCCATATTTCGAGCAGCAACATCAGAAATCTCAGGAATGCGACGAGTACCTCGATTCTTCAATTAATGAAGGGGCTGTATAACATTATTCTGCATTACAGAATGGAATAAGGAGTTATGGGCTAGCACATTCAACTAATTATAGCATTTGCAAACATTTTGGCGAGTGAAACTCTTATGTACAGAGCATAGCTACTTCAGTAATAATATATGTGAGTCAACACTTCATTGTCAGCCTGTACGAAGGTACATATGCAAAAGTTGCCAGTCAACTATTTACCTCTTTGCAGACACAGATACTTGAAAGATTTCTAAATTGCCTCAGAAACTAACACAGGTGCTTTCTGTTTAGAGGGAAAATAATCGAATGAATTCCGTATTGTTAGTCCTCTTTATAACACGCAGTGGCCATTGCAACAAAGAAGAAACTTTAATTGTGATATATCGACTGTTGTAATTGCCGCACAGTGATAATCAATATGTAGACGGTAAACTTTAAGTTATTAAACGTGGTGTAAACCATGTGTGCTTTCCTGTATATTCTTTTATGGTTTTAGCATAAAATGTGCTCCAGGGGTGAACAAATGTTGGGGTTAGTGCCAAGGTATGCACTCTAAGCCTAAATCAGTGATATCAATAAGTGAAATAACATTCACTGAAAGTCAGTTAGTAAGCTGCTGCCGACTGGCAAATCAAGCAAATGAACTGGGAACAAGCGATTTATAGCAGTAGTATTCTTAACATTAGTGGAAATCACAAATAAATCAGTGAAATTCAGCCACAATTTTAATTAGTTATCTGGCACTGATTATCAGTAGCAAAATTTTCACTGTTGCCGCTGATTTGGCTCAATTCTTGCTGTTTCCTGTTTAGACCGTACAAACGCATAACAGTTTTGTCCCCCTAATCTAAATTAGTGTGTTTTCAGGGACTCCTAATGATAGTTCATCGCATGTGGAAAATGTAAATATAATTAAGATATTTTCAATGTTACTTTCTTTTGCCATTTTTCATTAAGTATCTCATGTATTTCAGTATGTTCGTCTTAATTATTCCATTGCTCGTGTACGCACGATAAAATTATTTATAAGTTTTCCAAATATGACATGATTATAAGTAGTAGGTTAAAGTTTGTTCGTGGCCAGGGTCCAGGGTCTGGTGCCCGATGCCATCTTGAATTTCCCGTTATTTTACACATCATGTTGATACACGCTCAAGGACCTGCGAGCAGTGTGAGAAGCGGTGCCGGGCAGCAGGTAGGGTTATACCTCTTACATCAAAAATGGTTGTCTTGACATTGGTGTACGTAATCGTTATGACATAACGATCGTATGCTGCTTGAAAAGACGAGTCCGGTAATATATAACACTTAATACTTACGTCTTTTAATTTTTTTTAATTATAAAATTATATTTAAATTTAAAAATAATAATACTTTTTTGGGTTACGGTTTTTGTGAAAATACAAGGTGGAATGATAGCCTACAAGTAATAGGCGAGGCCCCTAAATATGCTGAAATTAGATTTTTGGGCTCATATTTGCACACGAGAGGTTAGGTGCTTTTTGAGGGAAAAAAACGGAAAATTTTTAGGGAAAAAAGGGAAATCTTGAGTGAAAAGAGAAATTATTAATGAATATGGGAAATTTTTGGGCTTTTTTGTGTTAAAACATGCGATTTTTGGGTAAAAAACGAGACGTTCAATATGGATGCCTTGGCATCGGGGCTCCGGACCTTGGATTCTGGCCATGAACAAACTTTCTACTACTACTATTATGTCAAAAGATTTGATTAAATTCATTGAATTTAACTGTTTGTAACTTGCATATGAATGAGAGATAATTCTAGGCCTATTAAAAGTTAGCATCTTATTCTGTACAGTGACATGTTTAATGGTTTAAGTTACACTATGTAAAATACTGGTGATATTGAACATTTAACTGGCCGTAATTAATTTGTTTACTTCCAAACGAGTACTAATTTTTTTTAACTAACCTGTAATTTAAAACTGTCCACTTTAAATAAAAACGTAGATGTTTTGTTTAGAGTGAAATATGACTACAGTTGTAAGACGTATACATTAGTTTATATCGTATTATTTTTCCTTTCGAACACATTATGTAAATTATGGTGAACCTACAACTGACAATTCTACTTTCAAAAATAGCAGCATCGATAACTTTCTATCTTAAGAATATGAGGTTTTATAACTTTGGGCCACAAACTATTTCAAAAAGCATTTAAAAACCCTGGTTTTTTACATGGACGTAATGGTGCAACTATAAAGGGAATTTCAGATACATACAGCAACCTACTATAATACAGTCAATTCTACAAAAGCATTATAGGCATAAAACATCTAATTGTTTGGTACAACTCTTGCGCAGAGAAAATAAAATTTTAGATTTGATCTGCTTCTATCAATACCCTAGCTTAAAAGTTTACTTCAGTCGTATTAACCACTAGTTTCCAGAAGTTAGCCATACCAACCTAGATTTAGGCAAAGACTTGGGAGGATAGAGAAGGAATTTCGGAGACACATGATACTGTGTACTTATCAGACAAGTCCCTGAAAATCATTGCGACAGCTAACAGGAAAATCAGGTGATCGATACGACTCAACATTTCAGAATGATCGCCAGCTTACCTTACAGAAGTCCGACTAGTTAACAAAAAAAAACATTATTATTAACTGAATGAAACGGTGTGATTTAGGGATGGGATATAATGCGGGTTAGGCACGTAACTCTAGCAGAGTCATATGACTAAACAGTACCGTCCAAGAAGGTTGGTAGGTTAATATACGTGAGAACGTGAAGAGTACTGAAGCACAAAAGACATTCAAGTCGAGAAGTTCCTTTGAGAAGTATAGAAGTATCTCAAAAGTAAAGCATCTCCTATAACTGCTTCAGTTTGTCACAGCAGGAAACTGCTATTGTGTATCAGACCTGGAAAACTATTAGTATTTGCTTTTCCACACTAAAAACATGTTTTGTTTATGAGCTTATTTTATTCAATAAACCCTTCTTCTATTCACTAATTGTTTCAAGTTTGTAATTTACTTAAGAGAATAAAGGCGTTACGTAGAAAGTTCACGATCTTTATTGAGTGATCTCTAGTGAGTTAGGGGACCACGTTGGCTGAGCGGTTAGACTGCTCGCCTCCCAATAAGGTGAACCGGGCTCAATCCCCGGTCGGGTCACTCCTGGATTTTCGCATGTGGGAATCCGGCCGGTCGATGCCGCTGGTCAGTGGGTTTCCTCGGGGATATCCCGTTTCCCCCGCCTCTTCATTCCGGTGCTGCTCCATATCCATATCAATCACCCTCATCTGCTCTCAAGACCGCGCTGTCAAGAGCGATCCAAATCTCTTCGCTCACTCTAGTGAGCGAAATTTTATGGTCTTTAGGAACCAGTTAGACATACTATAACTAGGGACATACCGCTGAGGTTTCTCAGCATTTGTAGTTTTGTATTTCTACATAGCGAGGGCCATTCAGTAGGTACGACCGCCCAATCGGTGGGGGAGGGGGATGACGCCCTCTCATCGCAGGTGTCCTAACTTAGCACCTAGTTGACCAGATCAAAAGCCCGAAACTGATTCACAAGTACAGCAAAGAACACCCTACCACAATGTTCTGAGACCATCGTGCTAATATTCAATATAATTAGGGATATATATGGCTTCTTACCCCTCTCAGTCAGTGGCCTTTCCAGGGTTCTTGCGTGCTCAGTACATGTGTGATCATTTTGCGTCTTCCACCGGTACAGGCCCCCTTCGGACAGTTCATCCCTCCCTCCCTCCTTTTCGAGATGTTTCCCGCCCTTGCCGCACCAGCTTCTGGCACACAGGGACATTCTCCTTTTGACCATATCTTCTGGTCGAGTCGTTCTCCCACATCGAGGAAATATATCCTCTACCGTAGCGAATATTTAAATCCCTACCGGTATGAGTCCATGCTCAATCTGATCTCGAGGCACCGGAGAGAGCTAGGGGTTCCGTGAGCACTAGCCCCTTTCTTCAGGACTGTGCCACCCCCCCCCCCCCCAAACCCTCCCCAAGAGCTGAGGAAACCTCTTCGGGAAAAGTGAGATCAGGACGCGCTCTTGCTTCCTTTTCACCTTGGGTTCTCCACCGCAGGCAGATGGTCCAATCCCATAGCTTATAACTAGGGACAGGCAAATTTCGCGTTTTTAATGATCCGTGGGTTGGACTCCACGCGGTCCTATGCATTTCAGAGCATGAGCTCTCTGTTCATTGGCTGCTGCCGAAGTGCGTAGCCAGTTTTACCTCGGGCCAGGTGGCACGGGGTTTAGTGCTTTTTTTTTCGTGCAAGCCTGTTATTGACTCAGATCTCACCTGGGCGTGTCTTAATAAACTGTGATCGAATTGCAAATACGACAGAAATATACACGCGTTTGAATTTTTAGCTTGTTCTGAAATTAATTCGTGAAAATTTCCAGTCGCTGACTATAACTTACACTCTATATTCGAATCAGTGCGAAACCACTGATTCGCAGTGACATTCAACTACTCGAATCAGTGAAAATGACTTTAGTTAGAATCAGTAGAAAACCACTGATTATTTCAGTGAAAAAATTTCGCTGATTGAATTGGTGACGTGAAATTATTTCGCTGATTGAATGAGTGACGGCTGACTACAGTGGCTAATTAAATATATTTTTATTGAATGCTGCGAAATAATTACGCGAAATAAACATATTTACGATAGTTTACTATTTATATTGGGAAATTTACCGTAATTAAAAAAGTAAATAAAGTTTTTTGGAGGTGGCTGGGATTTGACTCCCACGCCTTACCAACTGCGCTAACACGCCAAGTTTAAATATTTGCAAGGAAAATATATGTGTTATAGTTTCGCCGCGAAATTGCGAAGATTTAAATTGTATGTTCTTACTTTTCGTATTTGGTTTGATAGGTACCATTACGATTGTTAAAACGAATAGTACATGCGAATGCCCTCTCATTATAACATTGTATACAGTTTAAATCTTCAAACAGAGCGCTATGACGATTACATGAAAACGAAATGAAAGACGTAAAGACGGAATGAAAGGCTTCGTGTTCCTATTACCTCATAAAAGGTCGTTTTGAAAATCGAAACGCATTATAGAAAGTATTTTGTATCGGTTTTATTGGTTTATTCAATGTTATTTCACTTGAAACACTTTGTTTAGCGGCCATTTTTAAAAGCGGTTTGACGGACATTTTAGCCACCTGTTTAACTGATCTATCATTCAAAAATAAACCACTGAGTAAACAGTGAAAAAAGTGACTAATGAATGAGTGGAAAAAAAATGTAACTGAATCAATAAGTGAAGAAAATCTGGCTTTTTTTTCACCGATTCATCAGTTAAATTCACTGAATTGACTGTTGAATCAGTCAGATTCGTTTGACTGATTGAAACAGTGAAATTTTCACTGATTCATATTTAGAGTGTAGATAAGCCAATAGGGATAAAAAATACGGTTAGGAAATTTTGACAGTTTGCTCAGAACTTTTATTTCGTGCTGTAACCCCTTTATCCACATGTGCCAGGAAAATCACATTATATGCATTTCCAGCAGAATAGTCATTAAATTATCTATAGTATATCCGTAGAATTTTCGTACTTTCTGAATCAAAACCTTTGAAAAATCCCATGCATGTTCTTTAGTTGCTTCCCTAAATATGCCATATATAGCAAGCGTTTTGTAGTTTTATTATCATAAAAATATATTAACTTGGTGGGGTCGCAGGGGCGCAGCGGATACAGAGCCTGCCTCTCACCAAGGCGAACCGGCTTCGATTCCCGACGGAGCTGATCATGAATTTTCTAACGTGGGTATCACGCAGCGGACGGTGGGTTTTCTCGGGGATATCCCGTTTCCCCCACCCTTGCATTCCGGCGCTGCTCCGTACTCACCTCGCCTCACCCTCATCGGCTCTCAAGACCTCGATGTTAAGATCCGCCCAAATCTCTTCACGCTTCACTTACTTATTTAAAGTTAAACTGAACTTATACTTATATTTTATCTATAAACTAGCTGATCCTAGCAAACGTTGTTCCGCCTATTTTTTTTTTTTAATTTAAAATCCATAATGTATATAACGCCATCTGTTGTATTTAAATTGCAAATGCTAAATCTAAAACATGAAGTGTAAATGTCATGTGCATTGTGTGTTATAGTAAATTAGGCGCAAATGTCATGTGTAATGTGTTTCGTAAAGACGATTGTTTACATATATATATATATATATATATATATATATTATATATATATATATAAGTATTATATATTACTTGTTATAATTAATTTGAATTGGTATAATAAATTTGTGATTAAACATTCAACACCGCTTATTAAATGATTTTTCATACGTTTTTGTTGCACAACGACAAAACACATGTGTAATTATTGGAAACGCATACAAGTTAATTTTTTTCAGTTACACCACCTGTTGGATTTCTTTGTTTATAATTGGAATGATATCCATTCCTCTCCTTCCCAGAATATAAGTGGATATTGCTAAGCGTCGTATTATCAATGTGTGTCTTGTATGGTTTGAAATGTGTTGTTTCTGCGCATGATTGTCTATTAGAATCTGTTTGGCGTGCACGCGCATCGCGATTTTGTGTTCGCGCCTCTTCAGTTTTGTGCAGCGCGTGTTCACGTTCTATTTTGCCTTCTCAAGGTGTCCTCTCGGGTACGTCGACCGATGTTTGACCGTGGTATCGCTGGCATTTTTCTCTTTTAGGTCAACAAACATTTCCTGCAAGTATGAGCTAAATCGGCCCATAAATATAGAAGTTAGACTCCAGTGCCACCTATAGGAGTGAAACACAACTAAAAACCTTACTCGCCACCTAAATAACATATGGTGTGAATATTGTCTCAGTTGGTCCAGCGGTTTGTCAGTGATGACGCGGGTTAGTCGCGCACAATGGATTTCATATATAACGATTATAATAGTTCATTTGTAATTAATACGAATAATAAAAGGGTTTAAAATGATTGTCGTTTGTTGAGTTAAGAAACTTGAGCGGCTCGTAACATAGAGGTTTCTGGAAGCCGACGAGGGTGAAATGAGTTGGGAATGCAGTAGCGGCGCCGGAATGCAAGGGCGGGAGAAATGGGAGGCCCCCGAGAAAACCCTCTGGCCAGCGGCATCGTCCTGGCACCTTAGTGGTAATGCCTAGTAAAATATTTTTCTCATGCGACATGTTATTAAACTGAGAGTAAAGGAATGCGAGGTGTAGTCTCTTCTGTGTAATCGTCTAGACATTTTTTTTTGCACGAGGCTGAGGAATGGCCTGAAAGTATAACTTTAGCATAGCTTCAGAGAAGTTGGAAGTATCCGTGAATGGGCTACAAGGACTACACACTGAGAGAAAATCGAACAAAATATATTTTTGTATAGGGCCAAATATATACTTAGTTGCCCTAACAAAATATATTGTTGAGCAAACAAAATTTGAAAAGCAACAAAATTACTTTTGTTCGTCTTACAAAATACATGTTTGAATAAACTAAATCTCTGTGTTGGAAAAAAAAAAAAAAAAAAAAAACTGTTAACTAAATATTTTGTTGAATCAACTGTATATATTTGTTTGGCCACTCATTTTACTGCCGGCATTCGGAAATACAGCTCGAAAGATTGTTCGTATTTTTTTTTAAATTAGGAGAGTAACAGTGTTTGTTAGTGCATCTATTTATGCACAGTAACTGACAAGAAAATCTGTAAAACTTGAATAATTTGTTTGCACACGTTGCCCGATATTTGCAGCATATCTATCGAAAGCTTTCCATCATCATGAGTTGCTCCCTTATCTGTGATTACTAGTTAGCTGTGATTACTAAGGCGTAGCGCTCTGACGCAAGTGCTCTAGGTTCGAAACTCGGTCGACCTTGTGATGTTTCTTTATATCGGCCCAAACTGTTTAACATACGTGTAGCCGAACAACTCTTTAGTTACACCAACCAAATCTCACAGTTCGGGGCAACCAAATGAGAACAACAAAATAATTTGGTTTCAGCAGCAAAATATTTCATTGCCCCTACACAAATAAATAATTTGTTTGCACCAAACAAATCTTGTTTGATTCAACAAAACCTTTCTCTCAGTGCATGTAGCTCAAGGCCAGGCACTAATATTTATTTTTATTTCATAATACCTATCATTTACCCTTCCATAACCCACCCAGTCAGCAGCAAAGACATTCCATGTTAAACGCGCATCTGAAATCAATGAATGATTGCGGCCATCAGAACTCCAAAACTAGCTGCCGAATAATTTAATGCTGTTGTTACGTGCCTTAACATATGAAACGATTATACTGAAGATCAGCTTACGCCATTAAAAAAAAAGGAAGAACATTTCTTGTCGATTTTCGGCATCCAGTGAAGTATCGAGAGGTTTGAATAAGAATATTTAATTAATTGTCATATATGGCTAGTAAAGGTTTTTTTTAAATTTTATTCAACCAAGGATATATTATTTTCTACCATTCGTTTATAATAATTAATAATTTAATATTATTATTAAAAATACACATAACGTATTTTTAGATAATTCAGAGTATCTAGTACATAAACTTAGATTTTCTCTACATAAAAATATAGAAATAATTTGCGTACGGATGAAATTAACTTCAACAACCAAGTACCTTATTAATAGTTAATTTCTTTTCCTGTTACTTTTGATAAAGAGGTGCACATTATCGTAAATTAAAACTTATTTAACTTATTAATAGTAGCATATTACGTTTAACCTCTTAATTTCAATTATATTTACGCTACGATATCTGGGAAAATTTTCATTCCTGTTAACTTCAAATAACTTACCGAATTCAGCTGATATAAAAGCAAACATATTATCAGCGAAGTCAGTACATAGTGTAAGAAGAAAATCGTTTTGAAAGCGCTGCACAAGTTATTTGCATTCCTGAAAATGAAAGAAAAGATTATTATGGAGTTTCTTGTCCCTGACTTATGCAGAATTTTAAATGTTTTGTGCATATAATTACTTAATTTATGACAAAGTAGAACTTCCCAGACATAACCCACTTCATAATTATCTTACCTCAAAGCTTGCTGGTGAAGCGCAGCAATATTTTTCCAAAAATGCGCGTTTTCTCCGGTGTTCCCTGAAACTGGCTTTACACTATTTGGAAATGTTAAAATATCATATAAACTCCCTGAGGAATATTCGGATTTGTCATTTTGACTCAAATTTGTGTGCAAATGTTGATCAGATTTTAAACGAAGTAAGAGGCTTTTGTTAGAATCAAAATTCCTGATCAGAATGGCGAGAATTTCAAACTGGTTGGTGGTGTATAAAATCAATGCACACATGAAATTCTCTTCAGCTGCAATCGTTATGAACGAAAGAAAACTTACAATAACCTGGAACAGATACAACCCACAAAACACGTAAGTATTTTCTTCCGAGGGATACATTTTGAAGGGTAGTTCCATCCTATAAGTGCTGTTGGCATCTTGGTGAACCGTGAAATAAGTTACAGACGGCTCGAAAATATTTGATGATATGGCGCACCCTAACACGACGGCCAGTAATAAAGCAACTCGTCTTTCAAAGGCGACGGCTCTGTCTACTGGGTCTTTTGTGAGGCGGCAAGTCGTGCATTGCACGAATGACTTCAGACTCGAGACGATCTCCTCGAACTGTCCTCTCTTGAACGTCAACACGATTGTGAAGAAGGCCACGGGGATCATCGTCATGGCTATCCACGCGTTCTCCACAGCTGTGTCCGTCATTTCTCTGGTGACCAAGAAGTACGAGAGGCACATCAGTATGAAAGTGAAATTACTGCTGAACGCGACGATGGTGCGCAGGCGGTATAAACTACTTTCTTCCGTCAGCCACAGGCCAGAGGAACTGAGCAGTTTCAGCGAGAGAGACAACACTTGCTCAGAAGCCGAATGCTGCATATCGAGAACAACGAGAGCGTCCTTCGTTGTGAAATATGCCCTGTTGGCCGTTCTTCTTGGAGCAGCTCTCTCCGCCGAATCCTCTGACTCAGTGGGAAGGAACCAGCTGGTGTTTTCAATCGCCGCGCGTATTAATTATTACAAATTGTCATGGCTATTTTCTCACAGCCATCTCACGAACACCTGGCCAAGAATTAAACAGTCAGATGTGCTTCTTCCCAAGATTTTAGTTAACTTATGCATAATCAGATCCGACTCCTTTTACCAAACTGCTGTACGAGATTTCCCATTTAATCAATTCTGCTTTAATTCTCCTTCCAGGAAATTATTTTCTATTCATTTGAAAAGACAGTGTTTGTGCTTTTGTACCCAAAGTGAATAAACTCTGATATTAAATGAAGACATTAAATATTAATTAAAATATTGTCATATTCCTTTAATACACGCACCCAATCGACTTATACGAGCTAGCTAGTTCTTAGCACATTAAGCCTTGCGGTAAAGTATTAACGAAGAAGCATTTAGGCTAGAGATGTCTAACGTGTATGATGTAATAAATACAGTAATTCCTAGTTTTATTTTACGGAGCTTATTGAAAAACTTTTTTTTTCGCATAGAAGTATTATTTCGGGTTGATCGAAAAAACAATATAATCCTAACCTTAATGGAATTTGTACTCATAATTCATTGGACTTATATACGACTATACTACAGTATCAACATATATCTATTATGTAAATAAAAAATTACAGTTAATCGATATAATTGATTTATTCTGGCTCCCTTATCAAATAGAGCATTCATTAAAATGCGATTTGGTATATAAAATAGACATACAGAGAGTTATAGATCGTTTAATTAGCATGTCATAGATCTATAAAACCACGGACAACCTAATTCTTCTGGAAAATCAAATATTTCCTTGGGAAGAATGGAGAGGTGTTCGACAACACAGAATTGTTGACAAGAATTCGTAGCTTTCAAAATAATTTTCAATTTTATCTGGGAGCATAATAAAACCAAATAACACATTTCAGGAAAGTGTATTTTATATCGAATGTACAAGCCATATTTATAGTTATCATATGCATGTGTTGCGACCTTCATGTGGCTGCCCAGCAAATTCTTGCAGTGCTAACTTTTGCCGTGGTGGTGGTAATCTGTGGCAGGGAGCTATCATTCCCATGCCCGCATCAGTTACTGTACATGCAGGCGTGTTGCCTCTGTAATTCTTATTGCACAAAAGCAACATGCTGTATAAGCAGCAATGGCCATAGTAAATTCACAAGATAAACGCTACTAGAAATACTTTTTCACAATTACACGCCACATCATTTCAATTTTCTCAGATGATACCTACGAAATTTTACGAATATCGCCCACATTTATTAACAAACACAGTCAAGATATTTGCGTGCGTACGAAATAAAAATACAATAAATACATTCGTGTTAGAAAATGCACATTTATTAAAATACTTTACAGTACATTAAACAACACATACAACTTAAACACAGCCTCTCCAATTTCTGGGTGAAAAAAAATCATGTTTTGTGATTTAGCAATATTATAACAGTTTTCCTCGCAAGCAGAACACAGCATTGCATTCGTGTTAAACAACTCAAACTTATTAAGATTCTGTATAGTAAGTTAAGCAACGCATACAGCTTAAAGACAATAGAACTTCAAAGTGATTGAGGTCAAATATGATACTTTCTTAAAAACTCATATTTTATCATTCTGCAGCATTATAACAGTTTCCTTTGCAAACAAAACACAGCATTGCATAGTAGCCATAACTTCTACATTGTAATTTCAATGTTTTGTTACGTTAACTGTTTCGTATGCTATTATTAAATAAAGGCCAACTTGAGTCCTATTTCGGACGAAATCATAAGAAATGTTACTAGCCTGATGAACAAGATGCTACTTTCAAGAAGCAAATAAAAAATAATGTATTAAATTTACATATTACAAGTCTACGAGGTCCAGGAAAGAAGGTCCTCTTTTTGTGTGCAGCATTACGTACATGGGCTGGTTCAATGACGTAGTGACGTGGCAAATCGATTGGATCTAAATCAGCCGCATTCATAAGAGAAAACAGTTGTATCTGCGGGGACTGCCCAGTGTCGGCAAGAGTATATGTTGTACAAGGATGCTTCAAGGAGCACCAATTATTTTTCTTTGATGTCCGGAAATTCACGTAAAGGGCCCAGATAAAAGGTGTTATGATGTGATAGTTTAGAAGAGATCCGCCATTAATATTATTGCGACAGTTTCACTAAGTGCTTCTGTACAAGTGTGTTAGTGCGCCTACCCATAAATTAATTAACAAAGGATGTTGTATGGTTTAATTGGGTGTTTATGATACCTTTGTGGCATGTTTATGATATTAACATCATTATATATTAACTCAAATATATATTTATTAACATGATGTAACTGCATCGTTCCTTATGTAGTTAATTTTAGGCATCCTGATAGCAGACACCATAGTTCCTTAAAGAATTCTCCTTTTCCTCATTTTCCCTTCACTCTGGTAACCTACGTTCTCTCTTTGGCTACATATGTTTATGGTCGTGGCTAAGGAGAGCGATCGACCTGGCTGAAGAGGGGAACCGAGGGCGCAGCCAAACAATACAGAATGGAGCTGAATTCGAGCAACAAACTTCTTAAAGTGATTCCTTATGCAAAATCAAGTGACAAAAGTATAGGACACTTTATACCTAAACGAAATATTAAGGGCGAAATAAGTCTCCGAAAATTGAGATTTTGGAATTAATTTTTGTGAAATATCGGAAACCAGGAGATACGAAAGTACAATTCGCGGAATATTGTTTTATGTTATCGGGATCATCAACCTAAGAGCAAATACACAATAATAACACTCCCTGTTACGAAAATAACAGGGGTGGCCCACCTCTTATTGCCAGCAACTTAGTTACCATTGGGAATTATGAACGTTTGATACTGGTTCATTGAGCAGTAAGACCTACGAAACAAGAAAAGTCCCCTTGTTGCAACTACCTAGGACCCACTGTTTTCGTTTAAAACACACACAAAGATTCCGCTGTGCTGCGCTGCAGCGATACAGCGCCTAGTATGCAGGCAGTACTACATGCGTGTATGGCCACAGCACAGTCGATTGTAGGCGGACAAGGTTAACGCCTACTTTAAACAATGCGTACCATACACGCATGTATGGCGTATTGCCTACGTACGAGGCACTGTATAGCGGCAGCGGAATCTAGCGGAATATTTGTGTGCGTTTTAAACGAAAACGGTTGGGTCCTAGGTAGTTGCATTCAGGAGCCATTTTTGTTTCGTAGGTCTTACTGCTCAATGAACCAGTTTCAAACGTTCATAATTCCCGATGGTAACGAAGGTGCAGGTAATAAGAGTTTGGCCACCCCTGTTATTTTCATAACAGGGAGTGTTATTATTGTGACTTTTCTCAGAGGTTGAAGATCCCGATAACACAAATCAATGTTCCATGAATTGCACTTTCATCTCACATGGTTTCCCGATATTTCACAAAAATACATTCCGAAATCTCCAATTTCGGGGACTTATTACGCCCTTAATATTTAGTTTAAGTACACAGTTTCCTGTATGTTTGCCACTTGATTCTGCATAAGGCATTACTTCACGAAGTTTTTCGGTCGAATTCAGCCCCGTCCTGTATAAGCGCTGAGGAAGAAAGGCCAGGTATCGTCATTGCTGTCCATCACTTGCGCAGGCACCGGATGCGGTGACGTCGATTGGGGAGGGGGGGGGGGATGGCCCACGCCGACAACCATTGTCCTCCCCAACGAGGCGCGGCTCACCGATTCAAGATATAATTGGATTGACGGTGGCCAGTTAAGTATTTAGGGCTGTATATATATATATATATATATATATATATATATATATATATATATATATATATATAAAATTGATGTCTAAAGTAGTAGAACTCCCATCGGTAGATGCTTCGTAGCTTATAACACCGTCCATAAGAAGATTGTCAGCTAATTATTGTAATCCATTATTGGGTATATAATAAATCACATTTGTGTGCTGGTGGTTTGTAGTTCATTGATCACTAACACCCTGGTAATAAAACCTCAGTATAAGAATGTCGAAACCAACATCCAGTTTTCCTACAACATAATCAGCCTCATTATTCTCTAACTACACAAGACTGTCATCTATTTAATGACTTGTACAAAAATCTTGCTCTAGCTTCGTCAAGCGGGAATTCGATAACACAATCAACATTCCTTGTTATCATTACGAGTAGGACTATTGTGGCGGTGGGGCAAGTTCTCCACTCACCACTGAGTCGCCTTAAATGCTTCACCACCATTTTTCATGCGTCCCCGAGAATTTTGTAGTATGCTAAGATTAAATTTAGTTAGGTTGTCACTGATATGAGTTATTTTTAATCCATATTGGGAAACTTAATTTTCTGCTATTGCGAATTTTATCAATATTTATGTCTCTGCTAATTAAATTAATCTTATCTGGTTTTTGAACTTTAGCTTCCTTTTCAGTCATAAGCACGATTGCGAGGATTTTAATTGTTGATTGTCTCGTGAGTTTGATTATTTTAATAACAGTGGTAATTAATTGCTTTATGCCTATTTTGAATTATCTGAGTCATTTAATTTATATTTTAAGTCAATTTGTCCGGTAAATTGTACCTTTATTTTCAGTTTGAAATATTTTAGATTTATATATTTCATAATTGAGGTCCTGTGGTCAGATATTTATCTATCTTTTCGTGTTGGTATATATATTTAGACCCTAGGTCTTTTGGCCATGTAAGTGATTTTATTATACATATTCTATGTATGTTAAGGACAGAATATTGGTGTTCAATGTATCAGTAATCACGTGTTAATTAAAAGTAAATATTTCTATATTATTGTAAGAGGTATCTCCGCGTTATTTGAAACCTTTGAAGTAATTGATAGGCTTACTTCTAGTTTTGTTTTCAGATAATACTTTGTTGATCTCGATTTATAAAATAATGTTTATTTTGTGGGCATGTGAGAATTGATGCCTGAGTTAATTGTTTTTGCCCACTCAAGAATAATGTAAACAAAAAAAAACTAGAAAATAATTCTGTCTTGAAGCTATCATGATAATTTGTTTGGTATTTTTCTGTTAGGGATTTTGATTTGATTGCTAATACCCACACAAGAATGTAAACAAATATTAGATGATGTTCTGTTCCGGTTTGTTATCTGATATGAAAAGATATATGAAAGTATGAGAAAAGAAATAATACATTTAAAGATTAATAGTGTCACACAATCCAATAGTCTTCTTATTTGAGATTCATCTGCTCTCCTATATAAATATATTTTGTGGCCATTAAGGCGAATATTTATATTGGCGTTTAGTTCGTTTTGGGTCTCATGTCCCTCCACAGCCTGGAATATTTACTATCGCTTCCAGTTATATTTTTCGGAGTGCCTTGGCGTTCGTTAATTTGTTCTTTCGGGCCACGTTTGTCTGTTTTGTTTGGCGGCTGTTTAGATGTTCTATTTGTGCCAAGGACTCACTCTGACGACAAATGTTAGTTGTGGATTTTGGTCATGTGGACGGACGTGCCAGCACACCACGTGATGGCGACCAGCTCTCCGTTTCGTCCATTGCAACAGAAACAGTTTTGGATGACATGGTAGGTACACTTTAACAGCCAAACAGAATAAAATGCTGCCAAAACTTCTCGCACGAAGAAACCAGCATACGAGCAAAACTTGTTACGTAATATTGGTTACTTACGGTTTTAACTTGTTGTCTCTGGGGTGAAAAATAATGTACTGGAAACATAGCTTTCCCCACAATATAAACTTAAGGTAGGTAATATATTATTTCTCGAAAATGTACGAATAAATAGAAAAACCCTGATATGAACGAACATAAAAAAAAAATACTAAAAACACAATACGTAGCCGATGACAATGCATTCCAGGGAACTGCATTTACACATTTAATGCAGAATTTAATTTTTCCTCAAGTAACTTAGCTTGAAGGAAGTAGTGAAAATTAGCACTTGGTGTTTTATATACCGGCTCATTCATATTAAACTGTTTGGACAGACGTTATAATACTGTTTTATCATAAGTCAAACACTTGAGATATTATTCACGTGCAGTATAAACGCTTTTATTCCGTTATAGTTTCAAAACGAGTTACATACGTTCCAAGTTATTAACTCAATGATCTTAAGTTCGGAATCGCCTTAATACTAAACAACACACACACACGCGCGCATATTTGTTTAGGCTTACAGAATTGCAACAAATATCTCGTATTTGATTCAACACACTCATACGAAGTTTCTTCAAGTTTATTCCAGGTTTAAAATTTACACTGACTTCAATTGCATGAAGCGCCACGTTTTCCAGGTAGGCGTGAAATTTAAAGCATTTCTGGGACAAGAAACTAAGTGGAAATACAACAGAACGCAATAACAATCAACACCATTTCACTCAGAACATGTACAAAAATAAATATCATTTAAAATCACATTGGTAGTAAACCGCTGTTTTGTTGACACATGAGCACGGACCAGAAAAAAAAAAAAAAACAACGAACTTGATCGTTGCTTCAGCCAGGTGATGATATGAAACAGTTAGACACACAATGTGTTACAATCACGCCAGATTTTATTCCTATTTTCATACAACAAAAAGAAACTGAATTGCGAGTGAAAAACACTTTTATCTTAACGGCTAGTAAGATGTTAAAACTTGAAACTACTTTTCATAGTTAGCTACCAACTTGATTGCGAGTATCACGGTAATTGTTTACGTTCAAATACACGCACTTACGGACAGAAATTGTTTTCATGGATTGAGTTCAAGAGAGTGGTCACTTTATCGCGAACCGCCTATATGCATGTATCCGTCTACAATATAAGAGAAAAATTTGCAATATATCTAGGCCAACTTCTTTGTGCCTGAATATTTGACGATAATAACAACAATGGCCAGTTTTGTGACCAACAACGGTATAATTTTAATCCCCATAAAAAATTTTTTTAAAGTATTATTGCTGTTTCAAACTCATTAGTGGACTATTTTCATTCAATGGTCTCGTAAATATTGATAAGTTTTATAATTGCGTTCTTAAAATGACTGAATTCAGGCGTGTGGGCCAGAACGTGCTTTGTATGATTGCAGGTTAGTACTGTGGGCGGCAAGCAAAGGCGTATTGATTCTTCAGTACGACAGTTTACGAGGGAATCTGGGGCGAGATAACAAGAACACAGCGCCTGAGGGACCGCAACCAGCTACACACTACGGGCAGACACGTCACAGACACCTACCGTACATACAAACGAGCCAAGTTTAATAAAAGCTTGTAATAAATAATATTTTATGTATCCCTTATTAGTAGAACAGAAAATTATGTACACATATTAAATTAATATTTGAAATGTAAAAAACTGCAACCTGATTACTGTGCTGTGTCGGTGAGAGACGATTTCATAACAAAATATAAATTTTAATCAGTATCTTATTACGTTCTGATAATAGGTACCCACGTGAAGTTAACGAAATAAATTATGCTTCCTTTACCCATGGTTATAATTGCCATATAGAAATAATGTCAGGAATATTATAAACCCTCGGAAGTAATTGAAAATATTGAGTTTTTGTACAACACACAGATAGATACTTGATTTACAACTAAAGTAAGCATAGCCGAAAGTTCGCTCTACGATCTATACGCACTTATAACTTGTAGCTTAACGTGCAGCGACTTTTGGTAACTATATCTCAGTTAGTTTCCGTATACTGAATCACATACTCTTGGCGATCGTGCGCCGGCCTGACCGCACGCTTCTAATTCGTCCTCTTCTAATGCGGCGCAAAAGCGCCTGGCCATAGGATATTATCTGTACAGCCAGCGAATGCCACAAAAATCGAATAATTCTCAAAAGCTCAGTAATCTTCATAATGCGAAATATCCAAAATTCGAAAGTTTATTAAACTCGCCAAATCGTCAAACGGCACTCACACGATGGGACGTCGCAACCCCCCGACGCCGAGGTTCGAAAATATGAACCTTACATGACGACGGATACTACACTTGACCGCGCGCCTTCTTGCTCGACACCCGGCCTGCTGCCTGAGCGGCCTTGCAGAGTTTAACTGTCCGGCCTGCAGCTAAACAAGGCCGTGTCTAACCCCAAACATTATCCCCTTCGTCTATGACAGTCGTGTCGGCAGGAAAGCAGTTCGATGTTGAAACACAGAGACTGGTTCCTGCGCAGCTGGCGTAATCACTCAACCCCATATCCACTTTACGTTTGAATTTAACATGATCTGCAGATTTTAGTTTTAGCCTGGGTAGGCTTCGCGAAGTTTCGTTTGAGCGAACACTAAATTAGATGATAGACAGGTTTTCCCTAACTAAGGACCTCAGCTATTCTCAGCCATTACGAAACTTTTGAAATTATGAACGAAATATATAGGGACGATCCGCTCTTCGAAACTGAAGCACTCATTCACTTATGCTCTTTAAAATGTAGCGTACCAAGTGACTACAATAAAATATAACGTTTGACCGTGCTACGTCGTAAGGGCAAGATTTGCATAAAGACAGGCAAAACCAACAGAACACCAAAAATGGCAAAAGCCATGCAAAAAAACCAGTTATTTGTGCGATGTAAGGGTGAATGGGGGCGGACACCATTTTCCCTTAGAGGGGTCTCAGTATTTCTGAGGTCAACCACCAATGATATGAAGATGCGCAGCCACACTTCCGGCCTCTTGATCAGGTTGCGGGAGCTGGCGCAACCAAGCGTTGCACGTGGTGTGGGGCTGCGCGCGCACAGGCGCGGGCAGTTCTTAGCGCCTGCAGCCGATGGTGCTGCTCTCGGGCGGCGGGCGAGGGAAGCCGCTGTCCGCCACACGGCGGGTTTCCATGGCTGGCCGCTGCTACACGTGAGAATTAGCACGTATAATTAACACAAGTTCTTCGTTACCCCAGGTTTTCCAAGGTCTTTTTAAGGTAACGTGATCCTGGCGAGCACATAGCAGGTTAGTATTCTAATAGTTTTAATTCTTATTATAGGATTCGAACACCAAAACAAGCGTGTTTAAAATGTACATGGTGTCGGGCACTGCGCCGAACAAACTGTCAGGTGACGAAATACAGTAACTATTCGAATGGGCGACTGGCGACGTGGTCCGGCCCACTGTTTTAACATTATTATTACGTGTTCTTAGTTGTACTTGATAATTATTCGAGGGCATGAGGCGACGTATTCCCGCCAGCTAATTAAAGAGTTAATTATCATCAGTTGTAATTAATACTTCTTCGAGGGCGTGAGGCGACGTGGTCCCGCCCGTCACAAACATTTTCCCGATTATTATTTATTTGCAGTAACTGTTCATGTAAACGTAAAAACCGTTTCGAGAGTATTAATCATAATCGCCAAAACAAGTAAAAAGCTTGAAAAGCGGTGATTTGATTTATAAACTTCGCAGCTACACAAAAACAGTTCTTGATAAACTTTGTGATAGTATAGGTACGTGTGAGTGAAGATATTTGGGCGGCTCTTAACCACGATGTCTCGAGAGCCGACGGGGGTGAAATGAAGTGAGTACGGAGCAACGCTGGAATGAAGGAGATCCTCGAGGAAACCACCAACCAGTGTCATCGCCCGATACGATTCCCGCTTGCGAAAATCCGGAGTGATCCGGCCGGGGGTTGAGCCCGGTTCGGCATGGTGGGAGGCAAGCAGTCAAGCCGCTCACCCACCATGGCTCTCTATTAGTGTAAAACTTGCTTATATACTATTAATAACACATGTATATGTGGTAATACCTTTGCGAGTTCAAAATTTTAATAACCATCAGTTTCATGTGGATCCCAATACGACAGAAATAGCAACACAAAATCGGGACTCATAAGGATATGCAGATTAACTTGATAAATTTAATATTTATCCCTAAGGTTTACCCACATTGCATGGTTGTTCATTACTCTGTCAGTGATGACTGACAGTTTGTACAAATGTCTCGATTAATTACATGCCTATTTTATGTGACAAAATATTTTGAAAATAACCGATATGCAAGTCTGATATACAAATGGTTCCTTTCTAGCGTAATAACTTACATTTAGCAGCCTTAATTCTCAAGATATTTGGCAAAATACTTCAGTAAGTTTCATCACACAATCGTAAATATTTATCTTGTACGATTCAATATTTGCGAGGAAAACCTTGACCCTCAAGCTCAGTTTGGTGATGAAACTTTGATGTATCCCATACTAAATATAAATTAACTGGAAGCAATCGCAAAGTCAGAGAATAGTCAATTGTTGCGAAACAACAAAAGTGAACAGTGGGCGGATATCATTTCCACGTGTTTAAAGTTCAAGCTAGAATAATTCTCCTACCAGTGCGCCATACCGACAACGCCTTAAAAACGTACAGATGCCACGTTCAAATTAATTCACATTGTTATGATTTTTAAAATTTTTCCACATTGTTCTCGATAAGATAGTGCCTGGAAATGACCCATAAATACAAAGCTATAAGTATAATGAAATAATCAACTGGGAGGCGCAATATCTCCGATTCTCCGAGTGATCGTGTAGGCACATGACAAGTTTTATTATAACCGGTGTGATTCTTTCAATAGTTTTTGAGTGATTTTCTTAGATACACATTGATATTGATGCGACCGAATTCACACAGCATTGCCCATGAGGAAAAATATCTTTCTTATTACATTATTGTCGTTGAACTTATTTTCATGTTGGTAAATACAATGTAACAAAATGTTACAATAAAAACATTGTAAGAAAATTCACAAATAATTTTTGTTGCATAATTTTATTTCTTATAAGATACATAACATAATTAATGGTATATACTGTACACTTAATTTTATCTGTAAATAGATTAATTTCATTTCATTTGTGACATCATATTTAATATTCAACTTTTAACAAATGGTTCATATTTTGTGATGAGACAATTTTCCCAGTGATGCATACAGTGTAATCTGGAACTGTCGTACAATAGTTGATATTAATGAAGTTCTTTAACTGACTGTTTAGTTAGTTGAAGTTCTGTAGTATCAGTCTTTTTTTTTTGAGAACTTTTCTTGGATCCATCACAGGCACAAACACGGTTTTCTTTTTTTTTTGCGATCCCTAGAAGGAAAGTCTTCAGAAGTTGTTACACGTTATGATACAATACAGGGAGACATAACACGTGGGGCAAATAAATAGGACGCGAAGCGAGGTTGCAGCAGGGGTGTCCAATCAGAGGGCCTGGGGCGGGTCTGTGAAGCCAGAGCTGTCAAAGGCCGGCGACGGCGTCTGTCCGAAGTTGAGGTTGAGGTTGCAGCAGGGGTGTCCAATCAGAGGGCCTGGGGCGGGTCTGTGAAGCCAGAGCTGTCCAAGGCCGGCGACTGGCGTCTGTCCGAAGTTGAGGTTGAGGTTGCAGCAGGGTGTCCAATCAGAGGCCTGGCGGGTCTGTGAAGCCAGAGCTGTCCAAGGCCGGCGACGCGTCTGTCGATTTGAGGTTGAGGTTGCAGCAGGGGTGTCAATCAGAGGGCCTGGGGCGGGTCTGTGAAGCCAGAGCTGTCCAAGGCCGGCGACGGCGTCTGTCCGAAGTTGAGGTTGAGTTGCAGCAGGGTGTCCAATCAGAGGCCTGGGGCGGGTCTGTGAAGCCAGAGCTGTCAAAGGCCGGCGACGGCGTCTGTCCGAAGTTGAGGTTGAGGTTGCAGCAGGGGTGTCCAATCAGAGGGCCTGGGGCGGGTCTGTGAAGCCAGAGCTGTCAAAGGCCGGCGACGGCGTCTGTCCGAAGTTGAGGTTGAGGTTGCAGCAGGGGTGTCCAATCAGAGGGCCTGGGGCGGGTCTGTGAAGCCAGAGCTGTCCAAGGCCGGCGACGGCGTCTGTCCGAAGTTGAGGTTGAGGTTGCAGCAGGGGTGTCCAATCAGAGGGCCTGGGGCGGGTCTGTGAAGCCAGAGCTGTCAAAGGCCGGCGACGGCGTCTGTCCGAAGTTGAGGTTGAGGTTGTAGTACTGTGGCGAATCCTCGCAAGCCACAGCGTCCTCAGGCCTGCTGCATGTGAAGCTCTCCTGTGAACAAACCAACGGCAATGTAGCCAAAGAACACTGAGAGAAAATCGAACAAAATATTTGTCTGTATAGGGCCAAATATATATAAAGTTGCCCTAACAAAATATATTGTTGAGCAAAACAAAATTCGAAAGCAACAAAAAATACTATTGTTCGTCCAACAAATGTGTGTTTGAATAAACAAAATTTCTGTATGGGCCAAAAAAAATTTAGACTGTCAAAATACACATTTTGTATAATTGTTTGCCACTCATATTGACTGCCGGCGTTCGAAAATACACTCGAGAACTTATTTATTTTGTGAAAATTTAGGATAGTAACCGTGTTTTATAGTGCATTCTATTCGTGCTTAATATCGTATAACACATTAATAAAACAAGCACAAGAAACCCATAAGTAAGATATAAAATTGGAAATATTTGTTTGCACACGTGCCTAAAATTTGCAGTTAAAATATCTTTAAAAGTTTTCGTGTGCCATCGGTTGTTTACATTAGCTGAGATTGCAAAGGTGTAGCGCTCGGATGCATGTAATTTTGGTTCGAACTGCGGTTGAACTTATAAAATTTTTTTATAACGGTCCAAAATGTTTAATGTACGTGTAGCCAAACAAATCTTTAGTTGAACCAATCAAATTTTACTTTGGGGGCAATAAAAATAAGAACAACAAAATAATTTGGTTTCAGCAACAAAATATTTCGTTGCCCCTATACAAACAAATAATTTGGCTGCACCAAACAAATCTTGTTTGTTCAACAAAACCTTCTTCTCAGTGAAAACTGGGAACTCTAGGATTGCAGTTGAAGAACGAGACCGTCTGGCGACAGTGCTGCTATCTTTCAATTCACAGGTGAAATTCTCGGTCCATCAAATGCAATTTAATAAATTCGGAAACATCAGATTATGTTACATCGAATGTAACTATAGGCTTTCACGGTAAAGTGACGCTTTTGAGTCCCTGGTTACTTTTATCTTTCAGCCATGTTTTATCCTTTGACCATCTTTTAAAATAAATGCCGTGTAAGTAATAAGCACAATGTGCATATCCACTGCACACAGAAGTTAACACCTAAGGCTGGAATAAAATATTTTGATTGGCTAGTATTGCAAATGAAAAGGCTTTCAAAAGTGCTCACTTTACCGTGAACAACATCTACTTACTCCGATACTTTTATTATAGGCTGTTCATGGTAACGTGAGCACTTTTTAAGGCCCTGCTAAGTTATTAATTTCAGCCAGTTTCTATCTTTCCGCCACTTTCTGAAATAAACATTGCCATGAGACAAATAAACAGACTACGTACATTTCATCTCTCTCAAAAGTTCATGCCTGAGGCTGCAATAGAATATATTCATTAGGGGCTAATACCCATTGGGGGGCCTTAAAACGTGCTCACTTTACCGTGTATGACCTATGAATGTTTTAACAAAGCGGAATTGTGCACAACAGGAAGGCGGTATAATTACCCTATTTTCACCATAGCTAGTAATTAAAGGTGTTTGAAGTTATTATTTGACTTGTCAAGCCAAAAATTTCAAAATACCTTCCAAAATAATTTTTAAACAATTAGGTAAATACATACTTTCGTACATCCTTCCACTTAAATTTACTAAAGTTGTAACACTTCCAATCTGGTTTTTTTTTTCATAGCACTTTATTATACTGGACACATTCGTAATGGCGTTACTATCACACGAGAACTTTGTAACGTGGGCCCCATTTATATTACTATTTACTTTCTCGACTGTGCAACAATGCTTCTTGCATCAGCCAAAACCAAAATTTGGTATATTTTATTAAAGAAGAAATTCACACACAGTGAAGTAGTGCATTCAAAACGTCATTTATTACTAACGAATACATAATGCATTAGTTTGGTTTTTTTAAATTTCATTTATGATTCAATTAATAATACCCTACTACTTAAGCACTCCTATGAATTCACAACAGAAACTAATGCGATACCTCTTGTTACGTGTCACTGGTCCGCGCGAGCGAGCGAAGAGGAGGACAGAGAGTCGTTATATGATAGCGGCGACGGCGTGAGCGATAGGCCACTGGCGACGTATTTGTTAAAAAAAAGCGAGCCGACACGATCATATCTTATGCGTGAACACCTCGTTTATCTGAAGAATGCTCTGGATTACTGACCTCGTTATCTCAGCGCCACTCGGGGTGCGTTTAACTTTCCAGATGGCCAGGGCTGACAATATAAATATCGCGACAGACCTGCGGGTCGGGAGTTGAGCTGAGTTGTAGTTAATGAGTGAATGTGTGGCCGAGTTCCGAGCGATAGAAGACGAACACCGAGAGAAGTGACTGTGAGTATTAAGAAGTGAAGCGTGCGGTTGGCAGGCTGGACCATTGGACTAGATGGGTGAGTGAAAAAAAAAACATAGCTGTGTTTGTGACATCACTTTGCCAGCAGCTTCACTGAACTCTACGTCATCAAGGAACATACAAGAATACAGTTGCAACCATAACCAGAGATCTTATCTATAGTTCACTCACGGCAACTTCCGACTTTTCTTAAGCACTGCTAAAGTTCTACTTTCACGATATTCCTGCGCCTAATGCAAACAAAGCTTAATCAAGTCTAGAAAATTATGCCAAATGACAACGCACCGTATTTGTGAGCACTCAATTTAATAATATTTTACGTGAGAACAATTTTTCTTTTACTAGCCATTACTAAAACATATATTATAAAGATTTAACTGTATCCTGCGTGTTTTTATGGATTATTTCTTCGGTGTTAAGAAACTTCATTTATTTTTGTGAGTCAATATTGGCATTTAGAGGGCAGGTCTGGTAAGGCCTGTTTACATTTCTATTCATTGTGTTATATTTTTTAACTCCTCAAGTAATCTTACTCGATAGTCGTTCAATATGTAAACTTTGGCTTGATGTTATCGTAGTTCCGTGTCCGAAATTACCAATGAGTTATTTTGTAATTTTTAATTTTGTAAGTTTAAATTCGAGTGTTGTCAACAGTCACTTGTTTATCCTCTCGCAGCAACGAATTTTTACATTAACATTGATACTATTTTTATCTCAAGTTAATGCTTAAAATGGACGTAATATTTCTACAAGCATCACTGGAATGCTGCAAATATATTAATAAATAAGAAAATTATAAATGACGCAATAACCACTGTAAACATTTTTTGTCGCGAAATACATAAACAAATCTTGCTTTTTAAAACAAGTCTAGTATATTTTATGAACAGTTATTTCTTTTAAATACGTTTAAGTTACTTAGTGACGCATGTGTTTTGAAGGTCAAAACCAATATGGCGCAGATTTTATCATTTTCTAACATCCGCTAGACACAAAGTACGAAATACCAAATTACCAAATACGTCATCATTTTTATATACAAAATCGGGACACGAATTTGGAATTTAGTGTTACAGAAGAGTTTATTCCTGGTTGATTTTTCTTTCTTCATGAAGAACTGTAATCTTTGTACGATGCATTTGTAATTTTTATCTAATCGTTTCTAATCTGGAACATTAAATATAAAAGGCGTCCTGTTCAAATATATAAGAGAGAACATATCGAACGCTTATTCTAGTTTGTGTTCTAATTTCCCCGTGCTACAATTATAATAATTAATTCAAGTGGACTGTTTTATTCAACTGCGTATGTTTGCGGAGTGGCAGTAGTGTTTCAAAATCGTACCAACACATCATTTTCTCCCTGTTTTTGTTTATATTAATTATGAGTAAAATATTGTAAATAAAACTAAGTAAAATTTCAATTTAACCAAAAATTAGATACTCTATGTTAACAGATGTATAGTACGTTTACGATACATGACATATTTAAGAAAAAACCGAATACGTCATACATGGGGTGATTTTCCAAAGGTTTGGTACAAAAAGTGTAAAGGTACTGCGAACGGCCTATAATTCCCGTGTTTCTTAAAATAGGTTTCACGGTACTTCTAACGTTAGAACTCAGAGTAAGCTACGTATGTTCACTTTATTATGTTGGCGGACAAAGCGCATTTTATCTTAACATTGGCCTACGTGTTCTGGACAGAAGTATTTATTATGCCGTTTACCGTCAGTTATTTCAGACCACGGATGAATCCCAGAAAATAATAATCGTATTCATAGAGATGAAACACTACTTTTTACAAACAGCTCTATATTCGAATATTCCTGAAAATACACGTGGCATAAAATAACAGAAATGAAAGCCATAGAGACAATGAATACCTGCTACCACTATGAAAATAAAGATATGTAACTAAACACACGTTTCTACAATAGTTAAACAGATAAACTACATGTTAATTTATTGTATGTATATCTACGTAATTCGCAGGTAGTAAATAATATGTCTAAATATGCAACACTTTTTTTTTGTTAAATTCCGACGTTGTAAGATTGTAGGACCTCGGCTTCGGATATCTTCGTTTAGTAGTCGTTTTACTTATTCGAGTTTTTGGGGCGTGGTCGTAACTAACCTACAGTATCCGACAGAGAGACGTCTGGGTACGTTAGTTCCCTCATACTCATTATAATCCATCCACGGTTAATTAACACTTTTCTGAAGTTCTGCTAAAGTTCTATTTCCTATATATTCCTCCGCCTCATACAAACAGAGCTTAGCCATGTCTAGAAAACCACACAAAAGGACAGTGCACCGAATTCGTGCGCACTCAGTTGTAATGCTATTTTGCATGGGAACTATTTCTTACTAGGCGCTACCAACACGCATATTTTCTCGCTGTTTTTCTTCAAATGTACTATAAATTAGTTATATTATATAACTAAAATACAGATAAATCTTCAATTTAACGAAAAATAAGATACTTTTATGCTAACAGATGCATAAAACGTTTGTGATTGTGACACATATCATATTTAGGAAATAACTTAATACGGCATGCACGGGGTGATTTCTCAAAGGTTTGATTACAAAAATGTGAAGAAACCGCAAATATATTTAGTCTGTAAAGCCATCACAGGTTTGTAGTCGAGTGAGACCAGAACGGCCTGGTGGTATATGCGTCATTCCACAAACATGCTGTCTTCATTCTTCAGTAACAGCTGTAAGAAAGCACCCCTTGATGTTTGTGATACAGCTGTAATACAAGGGTACTCAACTTTGAAGTTCATCGTCTCTATACACGGCGTGTTTCTAAAACACGTGGACAAACTTCGGCAGGTTATTCTTGAGGAGTCAAAGAAGACTAATGACTCACATAGCCCAATGATTCGTATCAAAAGTACGGACGTTAGAGGGCGTTAAATATGGAGATAAATACGTACTTTCTGTGAGGCGATATCAACAGGCCTTGCAGTACGAAAATGGGATTTCGCATAGTAATACGTTAAAATGTGGTCATCAAGAAAGTAAGAATACAGAATGTATTACTATACCTCACTATACATACAAATACGTGGCCTGACAACTTCTTTCATGCACTCAAATGTGTTAGGTTAAGTATTAAACAGTGTGATTATCTTGAATACTACGAGAGCTGGGAAGTTCCACAAAGAAATCCTTTGTTACGTGTTGTAACTCCGTGTTTCATAATCTGCCACCAAATATTTGAGAATTCTTTTCGTGGTCCAGATAAGCAGACTAAGCTGAAAATCTGGTAAAAAATTGGGTTTGGCTGTGTTGGGAACAAGGCCGTTTGTTTCGCGGGAATACGTCTACGCTGACGCGCTCGGACGTGTTTATTTTACGTTCCCGACACCGCCTCACTCGATCATATGGGGTTTTATGGGTATCACTGGACTGCTTTTGAGATGCTCTTTCCAACCGTATACGATTTCTGTATTTCGACTTGGCTTTTTGACGAGTATAGGCCGACATTGTGTTAAGTTTTCTTAAATTTTTTTTTTACATTAAACTCATACAATTTTACCATAACCACGCCACGCGAATGTTTTTATACACGCAATCGATTGATCTTGACGAGAGCTGTCCATTGAAACTCAAACTAGTGCCGTAGCTTCTCCTGGTCAAAAGTCATACTACGCGGAAATTATGAGACGCGGTGAGACGAACTCAAAATTACGCCCCCTCCTCTCTCCCCCCCAATAGGACGCGCGCGATACTTCGCAGTCCTCAGTCAACGTAACATATTCTTTGATAATTTGCCAATCGAGCGATGTAATTGAATTTTGAAAGTAGACGATAGATTCGGAGCTACAATGCCAAACTGTATCCCCCGATTTTGTTATCATCATATTTTCTGGATTGCCTCCCACTATGGCTGCAAATTTAAAGACGAATTCGCGTCAAAAATCGATATGGTTGATTTCTTACCTGGGCATCTAAGTCATTCAATAAATGCTTAGCGTGTTTGCGTTGGCAGATGTTAAATTTAGCCACTTTCTCATACATGCTTTCTAAAATATTCGTGATTCCTCGATTTGGCTATTTTGAACAACTTATTTAAACCACTGAGGTTTTGTGTTAAGAGATCTGAACGCCCGAGTATATACGAGGCTTCGTAACAACGTGAAGGTAAGAGGATCACGTCGAAAAGTGGATGAAAATTTGAATACGTAAAACAGGTTTTCCAGATGTGCACAGTCTAAAAGAGAAGTGTGATACAAAATTTTATATATATTTTTTGTGAAGCATAGATGGGGAAGACGTATTTGTTTTAAACTTTCCACGCGTAAAGCCTTCAAAGTCCGCAAGTGGTTAAACCTAAGAGTAAAAAAATATCTGACTGTATTTTTCTAAGAGAAACAAGTTAGCTGTTACCAAAACAACTATGAAGCTTACAAAAATAAGTCAACAGAAAAAAAGAACTTTATGAGTGTACAGAAAGAATATGACCACATTCTAAACTTGAAACAGTGAGAATTGAACCAAACCACTGAAAACAGTGAGAATTGAGCAACTGATAATCAGTGCCAGCACTATAAATCTGTATCAGTGAAAATCTGACTGTTTAAATCAGTTAACAGTAACTGACTGATTTAACACTCACTTCAGTGAATTTAACGGATGAATCAGTGAAATAAATGCCAGTTTTCCTTCACTTACTGATTCAGTGACATTTTCCACTGATTCATCAGTTTTATTTATTTTTTAATGTTTTTCAGTGGTTGGTTCTTGACTGATGGATCAGTTAAAGGGCGTGTAAAAATGGCTGCCAAACCGTCAAACAACGTATAGAAATGGCCGTTAAACAACATGTATCAAGTGAAATAACAACGAATAAACTAATAAAACCGATATAAAATACTTTCTGAATTGTGTTTCGTCTTTCAAAACACCATTTTACTAGGTAACATGAACATTCACTCATACATTCCGTTTTTATGACGTTCATTTCGTTGTAAAATCTGCTGATGGACTGTATGAAAACAGAAGACATCAGAGAATGTTTACAAGCGATAACACAAAGGAAGGGCATTCACTTGAGTTTGGATAATGTGTTGAAGGACGGAGCTCTTCACAGAATATGGAACAAATTTGCCACTAAGATCGGCAGAAGGCTTGAAGAATGCGATAATAGGCGTGTAGAGCGAATTTCCGATTACCCATGAAGGGGTATTAGGGTAAAGGCTTTACTGTATAAAGTCGGAATACCTCTGATTGCTGAGGAGGAAAGTTTTCACCGAGAGAACCGGCAGAATACCGTGTATGGCGCTATGAGCAGTGAACGGCCCGAAGAGAGAAGAGGAGAAAGTGCCGAGCACTGATTTGCTCATCCGAGCACAGTCGGAGTGCGAGAGGATGGAAGGTGTGCCGGCTTTCGGGTCGTAAAACCCTGCTACAGTCGACCGTAGTGGCGACAATTTGCTCAACGCCAGGCTCACAAAGTAACGCTCTGCGCCACGCTGTTACGTGTTGTGGCCAGGCCTTAGCTGAGCGGCCTGCCTGATCACACCTTCACTCGGGCTGCGGTTGCTGAAATTAGTTACGAAATCGCAAACCACAAGGAAACTCCTCCACCAGCCAGTAACCCGGATACAACGCAGCCGATCTAGAGCAGTGTTGGGCGGTGTCTCTTGTCTCCGGGCCACTGGAACGAGAAGACTCTGACGATGGGGATGTCCGGTCGTCGACTTCCGCCATCTTAATCAGCCTCCGATATCATGAACAAGGTAGGGACTCACTGATTACACTTCGCTCAGAATGTGGCTGGTTAAATATTTTAATTCAATATAATACTTCAGTATATTTATTTTGAATATATATTGTACAACCTTAATGTTAAATACACCCCTTTTATATAGTGATCATACAAAACTGTTATAAAGAACGTGCTACCCCTCTGTAGCCCCGTTAAGGTATGATGAAGAACCATAACTCATATCGGGACTACGGTGGCTGAGCGGTTAGCCTGCTCGCCTCCCACCATGCCAACCCGGATTCGATTCCCAGCCGGGTCACTCCGGATTTTTGCAAATGGGAATCGTGCCTGACTATGCCGTTGGTCGGCGGGTTTTCTTGGGGATCTCCCGTTTTCCCCGCCCTTTTATTCCGGCGCTGCCCCATACCCATCTCAATCACTCTCACCGGCTCTCAAGACCTCGATGTTAAGGGAAATGATGCATGAAAACAGTATATTTATCAGATTTTCGATATAAGTCGTTTTCCAAATGGTTTATTGAATTTTTTTTTTGTTCGACAAGACGTAAATAATAATTTTCAACAGCTTTTTTAAGTTGTTAGATTTTCACTGCCTTAATTAATCTCGGAACTCTGATGGAAGAAAATAAAGGATTTTTTCTTACCTTCTATCAGAGCTCCGAGAATAAAGAACCCAGAGAATGTTTATCCATGTGTTAAAGTGTTCAAAATTGTTATTTACGTCTTGTAGAACCAAAAATTTCGAAAAAATTCTCTGCAAAACCAATTGTGACAAAAATTATATATAGTCTATTCACGATAAAGTGAGTACTTTTTAAGGCCTTGCTAAATTTTTCCCTTCAATTTATTTCTACTTTTCCGCCACTTTTTAATGTAAACAATGCTATATGACTAATAAATACAGTATGTACATTCGAACGCTCTCAAAAGTTGACGTCTGAGACTGCAATAAAATATCCTTATTAGGGGTTAACGGCTTTTGGGAGGGGCTTAAAAAGTGCTCTCTTTACCGTGAAGAGCCTAAAAATATACGATTTTCGTGCACCATTCCCCTTAAGAGCCGCCCAAGTCTTTCCACACATAACTCATACCACGAGATGAGGAAATGCGAGAGTACCTGGTTGAAGATGGTCTCCTCGGGGCAGATGAAGCTCCACTTGAAGATCTTCTCGACGCCGTCGGGCAGCTGCACGGGCAGGCACACATGGAAGAGCTGGCAGGCGTTGTCGACGTCGGCGTAGTAGCCGTACACCTTGGCCTCGCAGCTGAACGTGTCGGCGATATCAGAGCGGATGGCCGTCGCGTTGCTAGGCAACCCCAGCGCGTCCTCCAAGTCCGCCTGCCGGCTCACCTGCAGACAAACGCGGCCTCCCCCCCGTCAGCTGAGATTTCTATATAGTCCATTCACGTGCAGCTTACAACTTCCCTGAAGCCCTGCTTAAGAGTTAGTTGGAGCTGCGCGTCCAAGGTCAAGAAGCGAGGGAGCGATACGGGCGACACTAACACGCACTCCTAGCGCCTCATCGCTCCTACGCGCAAGGCGTGCAGTGTTTACGTCGTGACGCTGTACTGTGCAAATTAGATCTGTAACACGCGATGAAAGCCCACCGATTAAACTACGTCCGTATCTTTGTACTTTTCTCTTGCCGTTTAAGGAAACTGCACAGGCAAGCTTTAAAAATGCGACATCTTCAAGAATTTTTTTCCTCCAAGAATATACTAAATATGACAAAAGTAAAATTATATGGACACAAATAATTGTTTTTTAAAACTTTTCTGACAACAAATCTTATTTGCAGAACATTTACTTACCGAGATTCGCCAAACAACTTTTTCACAAAAAACGCGCAGGTCCATATAACTCTTAAATTCTACTTCCAAAATATTTCCCGCCTATTGCAAACAAAGGTTAACCGAGTCTGCGAAATTGCACTATACGGATAACGAATCTCATTCGTGCGCCCTCAGTGACTCAATGTATTAATATTTTACATAGAAACGATTTCTTTCTTAAGGCTGTTCACGATAAAGTAAGCACTTTTGAAATGAACATTAGAAAAAAGTCACTGCCCCTGCCTGCATATATTTTAAACGAGCGCGCTGAGCACATTCGCCCAGTAAAGTTGGTAACGATGGCTGGAAAGCAGTTCTATATTTTAACGACGAATAAAAATTGTTAGCTAACCATTTGTGATAACTTAAATGTATTCATTTCGCTTTCTGTGTTTTTAATCCATCGAAGTGTACAAAAAATGCAGATATGTTAAGTTTTTTTTCTTTCTAAACATTTTGCCAGTTTCACTTGACCGACGCATGAATAAAGTGATGAGACCCGTGTCAACGTTAATTTTACATAATGTGGAGGAATACACAACTTGCATACAAGTAGATCTTAACCGGCTTTCAAAAGTGCTCATTTTACCGTGAACAGACTACAGCTATTACCAATACACCTATTGTTCTCTATTTTTATTTGCATTATTTACAAATTTAAAAATATTATAATTTATAGATAAGATGCAGGTAAAAGTTTAACTTAATCAAACAAAGAATAAGGGTAATTTTACGTTAACACATATATAAAACGCTTGTCTATGACGTATTTAGGAAAGAAGCAAAAAGTCACACACACACACACACACATATATATATATATATATATAATGTAGTGACTTTTCAAAGGTTTTCATTTAAAAAGTATGAAGAACCCGGGAACATACTATAGACGATATTTTTCTATGGAGTATTCTGTATAAGTGCATAAGTGAAACAGCCGTAACTGCAGCCACACAAGCCAGCAAGATCTCGGAATGGCAATAAACGCCTGCAGGTAACCTACTTGCCACCCGGCAGCCCAGCAAGACAATGGAGGATCCCTCGCAACATGCAGTGGCCAATAAGGCACGAGGCACATTCCCGGAGCCACGCGCAGCCAGTCGGGGAATGGTACGCCCACATCAAAGGTACCGCCAAGCCATTTCGTCCTCTGTGTACGTATATGTTCTATGCCCGCAGAGTGAATAAGGGAAAAAGTCAGCGTGCCAGCTCAGGGGGCCGCCTGGTTGAAGGAATCTTGCCCGTTTGAGGCCTAAGAGCGTGGGAGGCTAGGAGCGACCGAGACATGCGCATCAACTCTCTCATCGCCTCTAAGTACATTCCCCATTGGAAGCAACTTTCCGGAGCCCTGCTAAAATCTACTTGCAGGCCCGTTTCGTATCCTTCCGCCAAATGTAAACAAACATTGCCATGTGACTGCCATGTAGCATCTGTCAAAATCAATGTTTACATTCCATTGTGTGTGTACATATGTTCGTATACTTTCGCTACACCTAAAAATAAACATTGAAATGTGACTTCTACTTTTATATACCTGTCAAACGTGTGGTTTCCTGTTTACAGCTTTTCAAAGAATTCCGTCATATTCCAAAAACCTTTCCCTACGAATATCCAAGTTTAGGCCTCTACATTATTTAGGTCAGCTTTATGACGTTTTAAAAATGCCTGAATTAGAGACAATTCTCATTGTTATTTTACATTAACAAATTTGTTTTCCACCACGTAGCTCAATACGTGTAATGTACGTTAGTATTTTGCCGCGACTGTGTTTAACACTGTTACAACTGCGAGGTAAAGGGCTGTACTAATTGTAATTATCCTTTTGTTATTGATATGTGTTGGGTCATTTCTCTAAAAGGACGGCCTCAGTTGGAATAAATATTAAAACGAAGGAACAACCAGTGAAAAGGCACATATTCAAGCACGCAACTCGTGCTGCTCATTTTGTCATACAAACTTTAAAATATAGCGGTGAACATGCACACAAATAAGCCTACGATAACTTTTATTCCGCTCATATTTCTATGTATTGCTACTTACTGTTTATTAGGTTTATTGAAATTTATCGGGCTGGGCTTAGTATATTTCTTCTGGGATTGTGGCAAATTACGTTACCCGACTGTGTTTCAAACCCCTTAGGGCAAAGGTACAACATTGTGATAAATAAATAGACGTGCATGTAAATAAATAACTTTGTCATAAAAACAGTTCACATTAAAATGTATAAATAGTGCTAATCAAATATTTGAAATCACGCACACACACAGGGCCAGCGTATCGACCACGATGCACAAAGGCACGCCATTTCACAGACGCAATGATTAACGAAACACACGTCACAGTAAATTTATTACTGCCGTGGAAAAACAGATTTATCACAACATCGTAACTTGCCTAGGTAGGTTTATAAAACACAACATCTACAAACGTGATGTATCAACTTAAAGTATTTTTCGGAGTAAGAATAATTTGCGTTTCGTTTGGCATAAAGCAACACGCCATGTATGGCTCGCCACGTCTACCAACTTACTAGGTAACTGCCCCGCCATCATATCTAAATAATTAAAGTACATATTCAAACATTAAAATCTCTTTCAGTTGTGAATTACAAATTCAAAAATCATTATTTCGCTGTAATAAGTATGAAATATGCTACAAATGAAAATATGTATAATTTCCTTGCTTACTAGAGAAGTGAATTTCCCGAGTGTGAAAGAGACGAAGAAAGAGAAAGAGTGCGACAAACCTCGCCCGCATACAGTTTTTCAATTGCTTTCTCGCTCGATAAAATAAACCGTACCATTGCGGCCTACTCACGATATTTTCCCTGTTATTTTAAACTGTAAAAATGAGATATGTTGCCATCGGAACTTCTTAAATATTTTAATATTTCGATAGGCACCGTTCAATTTACAAATAGTATAGTAAAAAACTAGGTTAAAATAATATTTTAACTGTAAACTATTTCTTACCGGTCGTTGCCAACACGTCGCTGCTCTCGCAGTCGTTAATCATATTTAAAAAGAAATAAATATTACAAGTTATAGAAGATATTAAGGTAAAGGTTCATTTATTCAATAATACAGTACTCTAAAGTTAACCACTGTGTTATATATTTGAGGAATACATGTTTTGAAAAAACAGGTGACATGTTATGCCTAGAGTGTTTTTTTTAAAGGTCGATTTTCATAAGTCGCTTCCAATCGGGAATGGACTATACGCGCAAAGCACTGGATGGCGCTGTCTTTCCGTCGATAACGCGCCTCTGTGACACTTCCAGCGGAGACACTGCCATTTTATAACGTAATAACAAAAATAAAGGCATGAGTCACACCCCTGTTCCTTTTTCAATGTTTGGTACCGGAATATTCATACTTAAAAACGACCGTTAAAACACCTGCTCGAACCATTTTTACAACCACAAAAACATTGTTTGCACGGAAACGGAGGAACTGAAGAACGTATACAGACGCGTAACGTTTCTTAAATGCTGTTCGTTAGTAGACCTCACTCATTCACGTTGGACGGTATCTTTAATTTAAACGTTTTCTGCTGGAGCTTTGCACACCGTTCGGTGGCCTACCCAAGTGGCCACCTTAAATTTTATTTTCTTCGTGCACAACTGTCAAAGCACACGGCTTCCACGAAGGTTGGCACACGTTTCCTTTAATCAGTGCTTTCATATGGCAGGACACTACTTTACACGAAGCTGCGAAGTAAGTAGGCTACACCAGATTGTCCTTAAGGTCCCCACCTGCCTGCCTGCATCGCTGTTGTTTTTAGGTGGAGAAACTCGGAAGCCATAAGGGTTACACTGGTAGGGCCTACGCGTTACAATATGTGTCCATCGCCGCTACGCGCGAGGCTCTGGACTGACGTGCTGCAGTGTTCTCATAGTGCTACGTGTACCTATGCGACTTCTAGCGGTCACCCTAACGGCTTATTAATGAAGCGCCTGTAACAAAGTTTAACACAGATTCCTACAGTAGTTTGGCTCGTATCCTGCTAGTATGTTTTAAGATACGGCAGTCTGAATTAGCCGTTTTTAACTATGTTGGAGCGTTCCAAAGTAATATTTGCAGCTCGCCTGGTAACTTTATTTAGAGTACTATTCTTTCCTCATCTGGAGTAATGCCTAAAAAATTGCTTTAAACCTAAGCAACAAATCTTATATCACAAAAACTGTTTAATTTTGTATTTTAGGAACAAACGAATTTCCGTTACCACTATGAGGTGAAGTGCTTCGTTCAACAAACTATGTAGCCTAATATATATAAATATATAATATATATAAATATATAAAACTGCCATTTAATTACATTTATTACTGCACAAAAAATAAAATTGTTTTGTATATTTTTATATGAAGTAAAACATATTTAACAGCCGAGCTCAGAACATGTTTCTCTATGCACTAGCATCCACACGACATAACCACATGAACATTTGTACACATGGGATCGTACTCAAGATAAATTAATATAGGCCTAATGTATATACTTCCGAACATGCATTGATACAGTGAGATGCATTTAATAATGCTCCACATGTAATATAACCATTTTGGTGTTATGACGACGTTTAGGAAGAACGGGACCATAAAGGTTATGCTCGTTTGCAATAAATACGGCCACGATGCTTCTCACCTGCCGCACTGAAACTGAGTTTCCGGTCGGGAAAGCAGCTTCCGACAACACATCAGTAGAGCCCCGAGTATTTCGCGGATTGAGTTGGTAGCAAGCTCGGTTGGGCAGCCCTCTATACACTCCAGGCATTATCGCCTGCTTATTGGTTGTTGTGATAAGGTGAGGCCTGTGTACAGGACTGTTAAACACTCACACTACTGCTTCCTGCTTGTTAACGGCTCACAGTTAAACGGGGCGTGTCTGAAGAACTGCGTCCGATCACAACAGTAGGAGAAGGATCAAGTGTTTGGAATCTTCCTCGCCTCCGAATAAATTCGCGAAATATTCCTGACTCTACACAATAGTTATTGGGTGCTCTCGATCGTGTTCTCACGACAATCGAAGAGTCACTTTTAACTCAGATTACCAAATACTCCGGAAATATTGCGAAGATCGTTATTTCACAATCGGGAGTTGCGTCTCGAAAAACTTGGAATAGAGTCCTGGCACCGGAGCAGCACTGTCGCCAAGTCGACACCCTCATCCCCCCTCAGTACGAGAGGAAGGGGAGGGGGGGACTTTGATCAGCGGGGGACCTTGGGACATGTGCGATGAGCACCGCGGCGCCGCAGATGGGAAGAGACGGCGTCGCTGGATTAATGGTTCCTCTTCGCCTCCCAAGGTCTCCAGGCATCTTGCCCGCGGGGGTTGTCGCCACACGTCCAGAGCAGTTCGCCTTTATATAGGCTGTTCACGGTCAAATGAGCACTTTTGAAAGCCATGCCGAAGATTACTTGTATCCACGATATCTATTATTCCGCCTTATGTCAAAATTAACATTGCCATGGGCCTCATCACTTTATTCATGTGTCGGACAAGTGAAACTTTGAATTTTTTAAGAAAGTAAATAATATACTAATTTGCTTATTTTCACACCTCAATTGCTTTAAAAAAAAAAAAAACAGAAAAGGAACGAAATAATGTAAGTATCACAATCGGTTACCTAATACTTTTATTCGACGTTAAGATATAGAACTATTTTCCATCTACCGTTACGTTACATTACGGGGTAAATGTCACTCAATGCGCCCATTAATATATATTATATATATATATGCGTTCAGGGGCAGTGACTTTTTCTAATGTTCATTTCAAAAGTTCTCACTTTATCGTGAACAGTTTTTACTCTGGCGTGCTGTACTCGGCACTCGGCTCCACCTGTCGGTCGAATGGGTTGCCATGCCCCACTGACAGGCTAAAAGGGGAAATCATTGTTGCCTATGTACAGGCGCTGGCCGCATGCCACGCCACCAGTTTGCCTTTGTGATATGCAACTTGTTATTCACACAGGTGCATACGGCTGCGGACACCCGGCGTCGTTTATCGAACTTCAACTTCGATATAAACATACTAAATGGTATCTCCGAACATTTTGTGACAAGATTTTCTTGTTTCTGTTCGCTCAGATATGCTGTGGTTTGAATTTCGACAGGTAGTTTCCAAGCAGCTTGTTTACGACTGACTTCTAGATGCCAGAATACTACGCAATGTGTGCAGACTCAAGTTGCTAAATGTACCTAAATAGTACTACAGAGGAAACGAAGCTGTAAGAAATTTGCTCCGTCCTTAGAGCTAGATTCTTGGCCAGATACGAAGCTGGCCTACAATAGCGTTTCATTCTCCCGTAGCGCAATCTTGCCGCGAGCCAAGTAACTAGCACCAGTCATCGTTCCTTCTCTGCATCCTCCTTCCCCCCAAAATACCACTCCAGCGCATGTTTTGCCGTCTTAAGCCCTCTTCATAATAGGACGATGCCAATCGTAATTCATATCGCTCGCGACGAAAATATTTTCAGTGTTTCAAATGCAGGCTTCCTTCTATCTCATGCAACTTAATTAAAACTTTTCTGGCAATTGTGGTAGTGTGTGAGCTGCTTTTTAATGTACTTAGCACATACAATCAGGAAGTGTGGACGTCCCTCTCTGCTTCTTCCTTAATAAATCGCAGACTTAGAAGAGTTGTCTAGTGCCAGCTGAGGGACCGGCCATAATGCACATAGCCATCGACAAGAAAGATTTTGGCTCTGACACTTCTAGTCTCTGACAGCATAACTATCTTCAGAGACAATGATGCATGGCGCGTTACGCACACTTGAACAGCCTGGGATGCTGGAGAGAGTGGGAGAGAGAGAGAGGAGAGATATTGAGTGAAGAGAGAGATGAAGGGTGGGGGGAGACCGGTGAAAGTGGGGAAGAGAGGTGCGAACGCACGAGCGGGACCAGTTTAAGCCGAACAAATGTCAGTCGATCGCCACACGCTCAACGCCAGAGTGCAATAACGAACTAAGTCTTGTTTTGTTTATTCGCATGGTGAAGGAAATACAACAACGCGCTTTTCCCATTACTTTTTTTCTTTAATTGACACGCTAATTGCGTAAATCTAATTTTCTTCTGATAAAATCGCCCCTGTAATTATTAACATTAATCGCTGCCATCGGGTTGTGTAGCTACAAATTAAACAACCACTCCCTTTTAAAATCTAACTTTGTGTAATTTTCTATAGAACTGTTCGCATAAAGAATTGCTAACTTGAAAATTGTATTACATATTCAAAACAAGATTTTATTGTCAGTCCAGACGTACTCAATTGAAGAAAACGCTGCCAGGGAATTTGAGGATTAATCTGAACAAGTCTCTCATACTTAGAAATAACTATATTAAACTTAGATATTTGAGGGGCACCTACCCTCAGATTGTAAATGGTTCTGCAGGTAAACAACTACCGAAAAGATATCAAATATGATATTGACAATCTACAGAAGTTTATAATTGTACAATAATGCCTCAGTTCAAACACACAAAAATTTTACGTCTTAATCTGGGGATGATTTAATAAGTACTACAGTAAAAATTTTAATAAACAAATTTTTTGAAAACTAGTCGTCAAGTATATTTCTGTACCGCTAAAAGTAAATCAAGAGCATTTTATAGCAAGATATTGTGGAATGTGTAAAACTTATGTTGAATTTCAACAAAGACTTGCAGACTTCTAATTTACTATAAATGTAATGATACATAAACAATTTTTGTATGTTTAATAAAACAATGCGTTATAAATATAAAATATCTCAATTTTATAACTACAAGAAATAGTTTACAAAAATTTTTTATAAAACGTACAAAAACTTTGGATTGTTTGCAAAAAAAGAAACTAAATCTAGTTCTAAAAACTGCACAAAGATTATATGATTTAGTTTACCCGGGAACGTAACACAGAGCTCTGAAGTGTGAAGACACCTTACAGTCACTGTATTCCTGAAAGTCTGTGCATTACGGTAAGTCCGTGTGTATGAACGTATCACAGAAGGTGAACCGTAACTCTTAGGAATCCATAACATCCGCTTGTCGTTCTCCATGGCCTCTGCACAGCTGGACGAGCCGTCAAGTTCTGTTGCTCGTGTCAAGAAACTTTCTTGGGGTCACGTTCTCGAAAGCTGTGCGCACTGCGTTTTGAGCTGACCGTTGGTTCAATAACGGCGCTTTAATACATTTTCCTTCATGAAACCTTAGAACGTGTTATCTGATGTCGGATAAGAGCTTCTTCGAGGCCATGGAAAAGGAGCTGGACCACTGTCCGATACTTGTCCGATCCAACAATTCCTAATCGATTTCACTCAGACGTTGTCTAACAGCCGATGATTCTGTTAATCAATTAAATTATCTCCAAATGATCGACGACTGACTCATAAACCGTGGACAGAGCGTGGTTCCAACACGATATGGCGTCGGTGCACTTTGCATTGGCTATTCGATAACGTCTGAACCTTAGGAACCGGTGGATCGGAAGAGTATCGGACAAATGTCCAGCTTCTCTTCCGTGGTCTCCAAGAAACCCTAAACCCACAACACCAGACAACCTACTCTTGAAGTTTCAACATGTTCGGGAACGCCGTTACTTAAACAATATATCAGTGAAATAAATAATATTAAAAAAAAATCAGTGCTCTGAGCCTTCGAGGAAATGACCCGAAGCAAGTTTATTAACATGAATAAGAAGACTTGGTTTTGGATTCCTAAGAGGCACAGTCCACCTTTAGTGACACGTTCATACATATGTTACGGCCTTTTAGGGGGCCATACAATTACACGGGATAAACGGGTTCAGAACACATCAAACGTAACAATGCGGACTTACTGTATTTGGTGGAATTTTAGGAGCTTACGGATTCTGTACGCTTTCTGTACAAAATCACTACAACTGCGAATGTTAGTAGCTATGTTGTGAAAGTAAACGAGTCTTCGGTATTTATTTACCTTACTATGTAATTGGTTTTTTTTTTTTTTTAGTACTTTAACAAATTAAATGGACAGAACGTACTTCGAATTTATTCTAACACTCAGTGCTTGGTTACTGGGGATCCTAAGTCGCATAAAGAATAAACGACCTGCTCCTAAGTTTCGGAACTGTAAAGAAGCGAATGCTGCGTTTCGGGAAAATGAGTGTTTCGTTGTCGCACGGGAAACAGGTTGCTATAGGCTGTTCACACTAAAATGAGCACTTTTAAAATTAGCATTAGAAAAATATCACTGCCCCTCTGCATATATTTTAACGGGCGCACTGAGTGCATGCGTCCGGTAAATTTGTAACGCTGGCGGTGAAATGTGTTTCATAATATTTTAACGTCGAATAAAAGGTGTTAGGTAGCCATTTGTGACAATTTGAATCGAATCTTACGATTTCTGTTCTTTAAACGAATTAATGTGTAAAAATTTGCATATTTATAAAGTGTTTACTTTTTTTAAAAATAATATCACAGTTTCACTTGACCGACCCATGAATAAAGTGATGAGGCCCATGACAATGCTAATTTTACATAAGGCGGAAGAACACACAACGTGTATACAAGTGGATCGTAAGCAGGACTTTCAAAAGTGCTCATTTTACTGTGAATAGCCTTTATAAACTTTCACTACCAAGCCTGCGAAGATCAAGCGTCGTGCGAGATGACCAAGCTCAGAGGTCATCATTTACTTGATTCGCCTGTACTCGTTTCGCTTAAGTTATCGAGAAAGCTGTCCTGCGAGGACTTGACAGACTCTGAGTGCGAAAGTCTTGCAGATTTTCTCTTAGTGCTGTGAAAAGTTTTCAACGACGGGTAGAACGAACAGTAAAGAGAGATCACAAATTAAACCAATATAATGTCAGTCCGTTATTAAATTACTTATAATATCGTTTTCATGATATTATTTTTCCTTAATTGGCGCACTTGAGTAATCAGTTATACAGTTTAAACCAGCAAGGCTATGTAAAATGTACACAAAGCTTCTGTTAAAAAAAAATCTGTTTTATAAAACTGGGTGAAATTTTTCTCTCAATTGAAACAAAACCCAGAAAAAACTACATAGCCTAATGAAAACCCAGTACACTCGAATGCTTTTCTAGAAATTGAACTTTATTTTTCAACTATTTACCTCAAACAGTCAAAACATACTTTTAAAGACGATACGCGCTATATCCACTTTGAGATTTAAAAAAATTATATATATATTTTTAAAACACGTATACGGTGTGTAGAAATTAGTTTAGACTATATTAGTTGGAGATAAATAGTTAGTGTTATTTTTATCGACTGGGCTTTAACGACAGAAGGCTAAACTGGGCGCAGGTTTCTCGCTAAACTTCCCCCAAGCTCACGTACGAAAATGTCACACGATTCCACGCCCTATAGAGACTTGAGCGCGGAACGTGTTAGTCACTAGAGACCTCAGTCGCAGAGGTTGCTTTTTCACTATTTTCATCGCATCCCCTCAGTTCGTTATTCCAACCCTTTTCGTCGTTATTCGCAAGGCGCGCGTCTTGCTAGCCGCCATTACTGGGACAGTCCGCTTTCGTATGTAAAGCACATTCCTAATCTTCTACCCTGCTTATTATTAACCACCGCAGCAAGAAAGAGTGGAAAACTATTTTATTGAAATTAAGTTTTTGTAAAACGACGAAATTTTAACAAATTTTCTCATTGATCTACTTTCGTTTATCTTTCTACGCCAAGATCATTCGAGAGAAGACATTTGGCGCGAGCAAAATCTTCGCTGCTCCCGGAAGTGTAGTAGTGTGGAGTGAATGAGTGAGTGAAGAGATTTGGTGGCTCTTAAGGGCCATATGGACCTGGTGTTTTTTGTGAAATAGCTGTTTGCGCGAATACGCGTATCTCGGTAAATAAATGTTCTGAAAATACGATTTTTTGTCAGAAAATATTTTAAAAAAATTTATGTATGTCCCTATTATTTTACTTTTGTCATATTTAGTATATTCGTGGAGAGAAAAAATTTGTGAAGATGGTCAAACATCGCATTTTTAAAGCTTACCTATGCAGTTTCCTTAAACGGCAAAGAAAAGTACAAAAATACGGACGTAGTTTAATCTGTGTGCTTCTCATGGCGTGTAATAAATCCCCACTGTTACAGATCTGAGTTGCGCAGTACAGCGTCACGAGGGAAACACCGCACGCCTTGCGCGTAGGAGCGATGAGGCGCCAGGCGTGCGTGTTAGTGTCGCCCGTATCGCTCCCTCGCTTCTCGACCTTGGACGCGCAGGTACATAGTCCTCTAAAACCGCCGGGGACCCCCGGGAGTGGTATAGTGAGACGGAGACGCGCGGCGACGTAATGCCGAGGCGAGGTAGGTGGGAACACTCGGAGATAATCCCCGCCTCTTCCAGCGGCAGCGTCCGCCGCGTTTCCCACGCGTGTGGCTCACTTGTTGCGGAGGACGCATCGCCGGTGGCTGTAGCCACGCCGGACGCCACGACAGTGGGCTGAGTCGACGGCCATACTTGGTGGTATTTAGATCACCGTGGTTCGATAGGTTATGGCGGGTCAGTACTTGGGGGGTGGCCGTTCGAGGAACCCCCTTAGCCGAAGGCGCACGTCAAATACTTTGGTTGGCCCACTAGAGTCATCGCAGATTTAAAGTCTGTTGACTTTAGAGATTAACCTTGGGGGAAAAGGCACTGCCCCTGCATGCACGTATTTTAATGGGCGCACTCAGTGGCATTCGCCCAGTAAAGTTGGTAACGATGGATGGAAAGTAGTTCCATATCTTAACGTCGAATATAAAGTGTTAGGTAACCATTTGTGATAACTTAAAATTATTTATTTCACTGTCTGTTTTTTTTTTTTTTTAATTCATTGAATTGTTAAAATGAACAGATCTGTGAAATATTTACATTCTTAATAATTTCACCGTTTCGTTTGACCGGCGCGTGAAAAAAGCGATGGGGCCCATGGCAATGTTAATTTTAAATTAGGCGGAGGATTACATAACGTGCATACATCTTAAGCAGGGCTTTAAAAAATGCTCACTTTACCGTGAGTAGCCTATAGGCACGGAGGTGAGGTGTCGACCTGGTACTCCAACCAACCTAGCCCTCCCAGACTGTGGACACGCGGCACAAGCACGGCTCTGGGCTGCGATGGAAGACTACCGTGAGAGCGAGGTTGCGTAAGACGATGACACGCAGAGTTGGCAGTGTGTTGGGGAGGTCAGAGGTCAGCGGCGACCCATGAGTGCGCGCCCTCGCTTACGGTGCCCCGTCTCCTCGCCGCACGCCACTTCCGCCACCCAATAACCAGCGCCAGTCTACCGAGAACTCTATAGCACGGGACTTAATACAATCGCGTCGACTCTACAAATAACGCGTTACAATGATTAATGGCTCTGGCTGAAATCGACGTTAAACGTTGCCCCGACGCTAAACGTCAAACGCAACGCGTTGCAAGTCGAACAACGTTCAAGTCTTCGCGTTGAACGCCAGCTAGTCGGAATCCAAGACATCACAGACAAACGAAATAAATAGTAAACCATTTGGGCACCGCCATCGCTATTGTGATAATAATATTCGAAATTCAATAAACAATTGAAACTAAACACTTTTAAAAATAATCGAGCGTAAATATGAAGCCTGCGGAATCTTTTTATTGCAACGGATTTAAAGTTAGAAACAAAATTAAAATATGTGCACGCTGCTCGTGTGATATTATATTATATAAACATAACTACATTTTAAATATTTTAACTGTTAACGTCAACTGTCGAACCAGTTTTCTTAGCGCAAACTGGTCGTACGCGTTGGAGCATTAGGGCGACACTGTCGCGCGCATCAAGTGCGTCATCGTCTCTAAGCCCAAGTCTACGAACTGGCGTGCAATGCTCTCGTGTACTACGTGTCACCATGGGAACATCAGTGGCGGCCCTATATGTTAATGGCGGAAAGTCTGTAGGCAGGTTTTAATGCAGAGTGCCCTTGAGAAATTTTTGTGTGTCTTTTGGCGCATGTTTCGAGACGCGGCTCTTTGAAAAAGGCGTTTGCTATGTTCAAGTGCTCTGAAACGGCGTTTCAAATTTCATCGACGTCTTGAAAGCATTTAACAGTCATCGTCTGAAGTGTGTGACCTTTGCATGTAGGTTAAATACTTTCGTGGTGGGGGAAAAAAAAAAAAAAAAAAACACTTGAGCGCAGTTCAAGCAACAATCGACTTGTCACCAATAAACAATACAAAACCGAAGCAAAAATTCAAATAATTGAAAAGCGATTTTTGCAGTTTATGTTAAACACTTGTTTACGAGTATTCGATAGCAAGTGCCGCCCCCCTCCTCCCCCTCCGCCAATTCCGTTCCTTATACGTTTATTTTATCTTTGCTTCGCGAGACAATATTAGCAACCATCTCGGCTTAGTGTACCAATATTAAAATTGTCTTGACATAGGAACCCCAAACTTGTTTCTTTCACCTAACCCACGATTTGTTCTCGACAAAATGACAGCTTGTCCTTTAAGAAGGTGCGGGTTTTTCGAAATCCGCAAATTAGCAGTACTTAACTTTAACTTTGCCGGTTTCGTTGTGTCACGTTCCACACGAAACGACGCGTTGACTGCAAACGTAAACAAAAATAATGTGTGCGAAGCCCTTACGTCATCGTCGTAAACGCTGGGAGCTCCTTGTCGTGGGATTTCTTACGGAGTGTTGCTACATTAAGACATCTTGCCAATTGTCTTATTCAATATATAATAAATAAAATATGAATATATATATATATATATAATAATTTTATGTAGCAATATTCTCTAAGAAAGTCGCAGTCAAAATGTGTTTTTTTTTTTTTAATAGTTCTCTTTAAAATTGAAGCAGTGAGAAGGAATTTTGTTTAACTTTGACTATCCACTTGAAGTTTGCGGCTACCGGCTTAGTAGGCAGGGCCGTTAAAATAGACTGATCTAATTCTTGCGCGCGCGACCTCAACATTAGCTCACCCACTGCCTGCAGAAACCGTCGTAATCACGTATTCAAACAAGGACGTGAAATTATTTTAAATTTCGTATTTTCGACACGCTCGCACTTTTACATGAAGTTATTATAATTGTTTGAATGCATCCTAGTTGTATTGAAATTCGGTCACGGGAAGTGTAATGAAATTTAAAAACACATATAAGTGTACAAATGATACAACCTCAGTCGACGCCACGTTGTTATAACGATCACGGAGGCAAGACTTACGCGGCTGGCATGCGTAATCTCTCTACGGTAGAAGCGCAGATGTATCCCCCGCCTAATGCCGGAGTCACATAGCCCTGAGAAGCACGACACGACAGACCCGACACGACACTTAAAACTAAACAGCCAATGAAATACAAGATGGATCTGACGTAAGCCCAAAAATTCTGTCGTGCAACCAATTTTCGTCTGGTCATGCGGCACAACACACAGAGTGTATAAGCTTATAAAACGAAATTGTATGGCAAGCTTTCCCTACAATGGAAAATACGCAGCTTTAAAAAAAAAATTAAAATTACTGGATTTTAATCTTAAAAATGATAATTTTACCTCTGTATGCATTAGCGATAACACCTTTTCACCATCACGTATTCCAAATTTCCCGTCTGCCCACCGCCTTTGAAACTAGAGTAGTTAATCTGCGCCTTCTAAATGATCCCGAAAAGTTCTAATATTCTGTAGCGTGTGTAAACTGCCGGGCTGTAAATTCGAGCAGTCGCATTGAAAATATAAATGTCGGGTAGTATGGTTGCGGTTTTTGTCGCGTCGTGCTCTTGTTTGTCGGGGCTATGTGACTCCCGCATATCACGACACTGTAACTAATCGAACATAACTAATACTGCCCTGGAATTTACAATTTGATTATCGTGTATTGATAACAAACATGTATGTTGAGTACAATTAATATTGAGCTTCGTAGATACAGTGATTTGACCGTCGTAATCTTATCATGACTCACACTCATTGACAATATTGACGTCACTGTTATCACAAGATGTGTCAAACGATGGATGCCTGTGGTGCTATCGTCGGTCGCGATTTGCTGCATTTCGGCGAAGCTCGTGCAGAAGACGAGGCCGCATTCTGATTGGCTATTCAGCTTGCTGCCCTGTGTGTTCAGCGCTACCGGTCTACGACGCGCGTGTAAGCCGAGCTGTGCTTGCAATTTCAACCCGGGACCTTCTGCGCCTCCAGTCAACTGCGCCTACCTCCTGGAACACGCGCGCGTTTGTATATCTACAACGTATTCAAGAAACAAGCGACCAAAGTTATGCCAGGGGAGTGCTGACGCGAGGACAAGAAATTTGAAATACGACGCCCGTGGTCCATCTCAGATAATAAGGGCTGTGGAAGTCCTGAAAGGCGGAGTCCGGAAAGCACATAATGTGGGATATCAGGGAAAGTACTTGCGTTAGAAGAAAAAAAAAATTGTACACGAATTAATTCAAGCAAGATCTTGGATAAAATGAATGTATGGTACTCACCCCAATCATATAAAAAGTAGCAGTGTACCTAGTGTAAGTGTTATTGCATACAACATTTTTACCTTGAAGTCAAATTGATGTTTGATGCCATCGCATTAAACAGTACGTCTTAATTACTCAAAAAGGCACTCTCGTTGCAATTCTCTAGGAGCTGCCGTTTTCGTGTAAAACGCAAGCAAACGTTTCAGTTGTGTGGATGATGGGCGTCGTATTTCAAATTTCTTCTTTTCGCGTCACAGATCCCCTGCCACAGTCTGGTTACATGTCTCCTAAACACGTTGTATGTAAGCGTGTGTGTGTGTGTAAAGAGAATACATCTAAACTCAACCGACAAACTTCAGCAGCAGGTTAAACATAAAATACATAATTTGACAACGTGTATACATGTGCTGTACACGTCTTTGAAGCTTGACGACACGGAGAACGAGATTATTAGAAACACTGGAGGAAATATTTAAGATGGAACACTTGATTGCATGGTTAACGTGTGCCTGAAGAAAGACCTGTAAACACCACGAGACGTGTCGCCGTCGTCAAACTATTTCAAATCAGATAATTACGGTCATCACCTTCGTTTAGACCCATGACGCTGTTGCATATGTCAGATTCAAGTGATGGATCGTTGATCCGCATGTGACAATTAACGGAAAAGTACGGCTTGTGTGAATAAATTAAGCCTCGCCGTTCTCGAGCAATTCATGTCGTAAACTTTCAATTGCCAAATAAATGACCATCACCTTGCAAGCGAGCAATACCAGCATCACTGTTATGCAAGTCTCTGTGAAATCTTGCCTTCCCTTTGATAGCCACAACAGTTTGTTACTGGGTCTTAACCACGTGCCAGGTAACGGTAAGAATTTTTTTTTAAAAATTAAAACACGAATTATTCGAAAATGGCGAAGCATCATATTTTACGAGGCGACCTTTCTCGTGAATTGTGACATGCAGATTAATAATCCGTAATTTAAGTCGCAAATGTGCAATGAAGTCATGGAGATTATTTCGGGGGAAAAAAAAAAAAAAAAAAAAAAAGTAATTATTTTCACGGAATCGTTTTATGACAGCGACAGGTGTTGCATATTAGCCAGACATTCAGTGTTCCATCTTTAATATATCCTTCAAAATTTGTAATAAACTACACTCTAAGAAATTATTTGTAAATTTACCATATCAGTGTACGTGTACAGTGACAAAAAAATGAATGCTAAATTATTTTCCCATACATGTATGGTAACGCCCCTACAGATGCTCAGGAAAGACTTAAATGCCTATGGAAGTTCCTATATTTGTATGGTAGCAAAGCTAAATATTCCCATATTCTCAGCCTGATAAGTAGTACGAAACCCATACACTGTACATGTTTAAAACTTCCCTTACAGTTTAGAAAGTTTACCAGGTTTTTTTACAGTGTAGTGCTTCAGGCCGCTACTTACCGGCTGGCAGCTGTGAAATTTAAATAGGAAATCTTATATTAAGGAAATTTCGCCTCGGAGCTTTAAATTTAAAGACACGCGTTTCAAACACAACGTATTAATCACGAACTTATAGGAGACGTTCCTTACAGTTAAGGCGTTTCCATAACATGTATAGCCTGTTTGCAAGGAATTTTTTAAATACATGTTTTAAGAAATGCCACTTGTCTATATTGAAAATATACGCCCGTAGGGTTCTTCTCCTAGAAAATTCGCTAAGAACACATTTTTTTTTTTTACGCCTACCATTAAAAAGAATGCACTGAGGTAAAACTATCTTAACGTCAAAGATGCGCACTGGACTTTAGGCTATAGGTCATGTATGTTTTCAAATTAATTTTTCGTGATTGACCTGTAGTCAAAGTTCATTGGTTGAATTGAGATATAATTTAGGTATTTTCCGCATAACTTACAAATATATACTATATGTGTTAATTTTCGTGTAGAGAATTTTGTTTGGAGTTATATATCCTTATTGATTATCTTTTTTTTTTTTTTTTAAGTTTAAAGTAAATTTCTTTGTTTCTAGCTTGGCATAAATTATTTTATATCCAATAAGGAATCTCTTCGTTTGGGATATCCAATACATTAAAATTTTATATTTAAAATGAAAGAATATTTAAATATTAAATGTATTTGAATGTTTATGCTTCTGTTGCCTGCCTGTCGGAGACAGGACCGTTTCGTGTCTCAAATAAATGTTGCGTTTGTATTTCACTGTTAAGTTTTACGGTTGAGCACAGTTGTTCTTTAGTGAGTCTTCAAGCGAAGTGAAAGTTTCGTAGAGTGATGGACAGCTCAAGACCCCCTAACAAGTCAGAAAGCGCGGTTGCAATTAGTAGGCTTAATCGCTACATCGTCTCATTGTTCAACAGTGAAATTTCCCTGCCTATGCTATATCTTGCAGTTTACGTGGTGCCTGTTATTGCTCAGACGAAATCTCTAATTACCTCTCCGGAAATTTTTCGCAACCAAAAAGTTAGTATTAGTGTATTTACCTTTTAGGAGTAAATTTTCCAGTTTCAATTAGGGACGAACTTGTATTGGAACCTACTTTAAATAGGCACGGAACGAACTTCACCTGTGTACTGTGCGATATCCTAGTCTGAAATGGGGCCGCGGTGGTGTAGTGGTTAGACTACTCGCCTCCCACCAAGACAAATCCAGTTCGATTCCCCGTTTCCCCCACCCTTGCATTCCTGCCCTGCTCCATACTCACCTCACTTCACGCTCATCAGCTCTCAAGACGTGGATGTCCAGAGCAGTTCAAACCTCTTCACTCACTATCTCGCTACAAGTCTGTACTAAAGTATATAAATAAATAAATAAAACTCCGGTAAAATGAAACTGGGTTAAATATGATAGCGAGGTATCGTGTGAGAATAACGTTAGAAGAAACTTTCTATACAACTATTGCGCTCCGCTGCAAAAATTTGTCTCCCCTCAGTTGTCTTAAAAAGTTCACTAATATTCTTAACCTTAGAAACCAGATTGCAATTAACACAAATCTGCGCTTGTAGTTTTCTGATTTATCTTGCCGTTATCACTAGTGGAAACTGCTAGTTCTAGCTTGGCAGATTATATTTTGAATTAACTTAGTTGATAATACAGTTTACATGAATTCAGTTAAGGGGGTTGAAAACACACACTATTCATTGTTGGCTTAATAAGTAGCGGAGACAAATATTTTTTAATGAATCCACTATTATAACTCATCTCAAATACAGTGACGACAGTAATATTTTGAATAATATATTGGCTATTTGTGTCGTTATCTATAGTTTTGTACAGAAAACGCCTTAAATATAGGCTTTGTTGGGTTGTCTACACTAACTCCGGCGTACTATAACCGATTCCTAAATTAAAGTAACTTAACACGTACCAAAATGTTAATAATTAGTAATAATTATGAAAGTTTCAAGCGTGTTTCGAATTATTCAATTTAAGCTCGAAGTTTAAGTATGCAGATTAATATAAAATAAACTTGGACCCGCCAAAACATGAAATGAATAAATGAAGTGTCTTCTCTGAAACTATGTTCCTCCGAACTTAAAGGGCTTAGTATGGTGATAAGGACTCGTCATTGAGTTATAGCATGTACTGAGCTGCTAGTATATAAGCATAACTCACCCTCAGTTTCGGATAAGCCAAGACAGCACCAAACAGGAGAACTGAGGAAAAGAAAATCACATCATTAATACAACTTGTTGGTGCCACAAAGTAGGAATAACTACTGTTACTCTAATTTAATTATTTGTATGTACTGACAGGCTTGCAGTTAAAACACCTCTATTGATGCTTTTGAAAGTTATCAGACTTCTATAAAAGGTCAAGCTGAATATCAAGGAATCTATTAAATAGATTACTAAAAACAGAAAGCTGTATAGTAATTGGTGATACTGGGCAGTTGATATTCTTTGGGAAAGCTAGCATATACTCGTATATATTTCTTACGCATGTTTACTTGGGAAAGAAGGGCGTCATCACAAAATTTCCTAACCAACAAAATTTTTTGACAGAAAAATCTTTAAATATTCAACTTACCCAAACAAGAGGCGTGTCTCGTCATTTTTACTACTTGAGTACTCAGCGTCCCTGAAAATTAGAAAACACAACATAAAACTCAAATATTGTTACTCACGAAAATTATTTGCTGCATTTGCTCAGAAAAATATTGGCAATACGTGTATAACTGAAAGTCTACTTGAACTAACAATTTAATAACTCATGCATTATTTGTTATTATTGTTATTATTCGAAAACTTTGAGAAGCATTCACTGATTAATGGCATGCAACCTGCCAGCGGTAACATTGTTTCTTGTTCGTTAGCTCTTCGTCACGGAGTTATGAATCATCAGAAGACTGATTGCTATGACGGGGCGTGGCTTGTTGTGAAAAACCTACATATTGATAGCATGTGTGATTCTTTATGTGTCAAAGCATGTTATCTACGCCTGACTCATCGTATACAAACAAATGACTACCAGAGCGAACCATCAAATCCAAACATTAGCATGCTCTAAAAATTATAGTTACGTCGTAAAACTTAAATGTATGATTCCATTGTTTTGAGTGTCACAACACTGCGATGGTGACAAAGCTAGACTCGTCATTTCCCCCAAGGCCCTCCTTTACTTTGCATTAGAATTGATGTAATGATCTCAAGTTTTCCGCGCACTATGTCTCTGTCAGCCTGTGTTTAAAGAAGAGTGTTATCATGCAGCGGGCAGTTTTGAATTTCCGATACGCGAAGCATGCAGCATGCATCTGAATTGACATGTTTAACTCAGTCGACAAGGTCCCGGTTGCCTGCAGTACTTCAGCTCACTCAAGCCTTATCGACGACGACATGGAGTCAAGTTGTTAAGGAGACAGGATTTGTCGGCAGTGTGAAGCGACCATAGCTAACGACATGGCACGCACTCGTAGGACCAAATAACTAAATGCCATTACACAATTGGAAACTTTGGCATTTTATTTTACGCGTGCTTATCAACATGTGTGTTTTTTTTTTTTTAATAGAGCGTGGCACATGGGAGTTTCCCTATGTCTTGTGTTGACTTTTAACTTTACGAGTTCTAAAAATTGAAACTTCAAAGTCAAAATCAGGCAGACCAGCCATTTTACCAAGATTCGCAGTTTGGGCATTTTCATTTCGGTATATTAAGTCACTCTCGTGGTAATATTGTCTTGTCAAAATGGTAATATACTTTAGTCATTAAATAAATTTACAACAAACGAACGTCATGTGTTTGTGAAGGGGGTAAAAGGGGGGGGGGAGGTTGCCACATAACATTCGTTTGTCGTGAGTAGACATTTAGGGCCAAATCAAACAGGCGAGTTATTTTTAATTATTTGTAATAAAATCTGTGTATGAAAGCCGTGGCATACTTTACTAACAGGCAAACAAAATAAATTCCTGGGTCGTACATAAAGATATAGAAAACAAAATTTACATTTTGCCGTTCGCAACAGACATATAATAAGACAGAGCAAGCCAGTTGTATTATTAATTATATTCTACTTAACAGCTAGTTACGATCCTAGAGAGTTTGTTGGTGACGAAAATGATTGTGTTTTGTTTGAATATTATTTAGTCAACTTGAATCACGTTTATAAGTGACCTTCATGGTTTAGGTCGTTAAGGCAGCTTTAGTTCACAAAATTCATGTTAAAATCCAGATGTTGGTGTGGATTGTTCAGTTAAGTTGTAGGTAGCTCCTTAATCTATCCTCCTAGCATTTTTTTTTTTTCATTTTTTAAATGTTGATGTAATTTTTTTATGACTTCAGTAAATATTTACTTTCTTTTTGTTTGGTGAGTGAAGTGATTTGTGCGGGTCTTAAAATCGAGGTCTTGAGAGCCGACTTTTTGTTTTGTACGGAGTCAATATTTTTGTATGTTTTATAAACAATTCTTTAGAAATTAGTTGCAAAAATGTTTTCTCTAAACATTACCAGTGAATTATTGTATCTTCACGTCTCATTGTGTTACGAAACATAAAAATTATGTGCATTGTCTGTTCACAGTTAAATTAGCGCTTTTGAAACCAACGTTTGAAAAATATCACTTACCCTATAGGCTTTTACAGTAAAATGAGCACTTTTGAAAGCCCTGATAAAGATCTTCTTGTACACACTTACATGCGCCCAGTAAAGTTGGTAACGATGGAGGAGAAAGTAGTTCCACGCTTTAACGTTGAATTAAAATTGATAGGTGAAAATTTGTGAATACTGAAATGTTTTTTTATTATGTTTTTTTTTTAATGCGCACAGGTGTAAGAAATAGCAAATATGTAAAATATTCACTTTTCTAATAATTTTACAGTTTTACTTGACCCACGCATGAATTAAGTGCTCAGCCATATTACAACGTTAATGTTACGTATGGTTGAATAACATGTAAGATCATAAAAGTAGATCTTACACAGGGCTTTCACTAAGTTTACCGCAAGAAGCCTCTGTATCTCCCAATTTTTAGTAAAATTGAAGTTTAAAGTATTTACTTGTCGAAATTCAATTTCAGTTTAAGACACCCCACACAGCAAAGAGCTGTAAAATATCCTGTGATATCCTTGTAATGCTACAAAAATAATCACCTCAACAACACACCACAAAAAAAAAAAAAAATGTTTTGCATCACCGGTATTGGTTGCTTACGGCCGAGTAGAAAGTATGGGAAGAAAATACACACTCTCTGTACAGAATAAGGCCAGACTTAAAGGAATGCCTTTTTGTAACGCACTGTACTAGCGCGCATCCTTCACGTGCAGTCAATTATAAGTTGTTGCGGGATCTGGGCGACTCTGAACAACGAGGTCTCGAGAACCGATGAGGTGAGGACGGAGCAGCGTCGGAATGCAAGGGCGTGGGAACGGGAGAACCCCGAGTAAAACCCGCCGACCAGTGGCATCTTACGGCACGATTCCCACTTGCGAAAGTCCGGGAGCGACCCGTCCGGGGTCTACCCGCTCAGCCACCGCAGAGTTCGCATATTATAAGCGGTTCAAAACTTTTCTCGAGGCGTGTAGTCTGAAAATAATGTTTTTGTAAATTTTTTTTTTTTTTAAACAGTCTAACGTAATATTCCTGGATGGCTGCAATAATCTGGCGGGAAGGCCATACAAGCCAGCGTGAATAATGTACCCAGCTAACGTTCGAGTAACACCCGCTAGCATGATGTAATGTAGGAAACGTGACAGAGCCCGCAGAGAAGTTAGAAGGACGGGAAAGGGAAGTGAGGAAGAGAGAAGGCAACGTATGAATATGTAATACGACACACGGGGAAGGGAAGAGTCGTGACTGGGCGACATGTTTCCTGGAACACAACAGCCGCGGTTCCAATCCTTCACGCGACATAAAACTGCTTGTGCGTTTGTGACGGCTGGCGCAAAAAAAAAAAAAAAAAATAAATGACACTCGTGTTTACGTTGGCATTCGCTTCACGTGCCACGAACCGGGGAGATGGGTCCGCGTTCCAGTTTGAAATTACGTGGCTTCTTTGTGCCGCCGTGGAAATGCTAACTCACCGACGTCATCTTCCGGTACGAATTCTTAAGAGTGGGCTGGACTCCGTATCTCTTTGTGGAATAGTTGTTTGCGCGGATACGCGTATCTCGGTAAGTAATTGCTCAGCAAATACGAATTTTTGCCAGAAAAAAAAAAAAAACAATTATCTATGCCCCTATTTTTTTTCTACTTAAGTGTATTCGTGAAGAAAAAAAAATTTGAAAATGGTAAGATATCGCATTCTTAAAGCTTGCCAATACGGTTTCAAGATGAAAGTACAAATACATGGGCGTATTGCAATCTGTGGTCTTTCATCGCGTGTGATAAAAATCCAACTGTTACAGATCTGATCTGCACAGTACAGCGTTACGACGGAAATACTGCACGCCTTGTGCGTAGGAGCGATGAGGCGCTAGAAGTGCGTGTTAGTGTCGCCCGTATCGCTCCCTCGCTGCTTGACCAAGGACGCGCGGGTCCATCCCACTCTTAAGAACGGCGCTCAACATTTACGAAAGCTATACATCTGATTGTAATATGCCCTGCTGATTTTATTTATTTCCTTAGACTTGTTCTTTACTAAGCTGATTCAAATTGTTTAAAGTCGAACCGTAAATGTATATACGCTAATGTAAACACTGAACCGTATAGCCTAGTACGCAATGTTACAAACAAATTACGAAAAACAGCTATATGGCTCGACCCAATATTAAAAGGGTTATATTTAAATTAAAAAACTCTAACGCGGACTGTATTTAAGTATTGAACGTATTAGTAGGGTATTTATACCTATTTCTAATAATATCACAATGTAGGCTGATCGTCGCGTGGACAATACTCACTAGTAGAAGGCAAGAATTAGTTTTTCGTGTGTGGCGGAAAGACACACACGGCGGTGAAAAAAGAAACTACGCGTGATTTAAAAAAAAGAAAAAAAGAACGTTGGATTAATTGTGGTGCGGCGTTCATAATATGGCGGGCAGCCAGAAGCGGTTATTTAAAACAACCACTCGAACGTGTTAATATTTTGGCATTGGGCGGATGACGCACTGAGAAAAGAGGCTTTGTTGAAAAAAAAATTGTTTATCGCAGCAAAATTATTGTTTGTATAGTGGAATCAAACTTTTTTTTGGTTGAAATCAAATGGTTTTGTTGCTCATTTATGGTTGCTGTAAACTGTAAGATTTGGTTGGTGCTACTAAATATGTGTTTATCTTTACGTATATTAAACAGTTTGGTTTACTATTAGGAAAACGTGAAACATGACATAGATCCGAGTCCGTATTATTTGCACACGAATGCTACGCCCTAGCAGCGTCAGCTAGTGACAACTGGCGCAATGAAAATATTTTGATTACACACATTTCAAATAGTAGACAACTTCCGTAGACAAATATTTCATGTTATACACCATTCATTTTTAGTTTTTTTTTTGTCCATCTTGTGTCATTGTGATCATTATACCATTAATAAGCATCGATGCACTAATAATCACTGCTACTATCTTAATCGTCTCGAATATTTCAAACAAACTCTCGAGCTGTATTTTCAAACGAAAGCATTCAAATGAGTTACCAAGCATAGTGTATATACAGTTGAACCAAATAAATATTCTGTTGAGAGTAATTTATTTTGGCCCAAGTGTGTATTTGATTAAACGAACAAAATAATTTTTTTCTTTTTATGTTTTACATAGTTTAAATAATTTTTTTGTAGCTACTATATTTATGTTTGGCCATAAGCAAGTATGTGGGCTGTAATATCCCCCTCTCCCAGTGTGCGATGTTTCTGAATTAATTTTTATCAATAACTCACGTTTCTTTTGCATTGTCTGCGTACAAAAGCACTGAGTAAAACTAAAAACCATCCACACGTCATTCGATAACAACTCAATACTCTTTCTTCACGAAATGAATTTAAAAGCATATAAATTCAATTCCGGGATATTTTTTTTTGTTCCTATGATTACACAATTGTTAACTCAACATGTAATAAGGGCTGTGAACTCCACGCATGATGTTAGTGCTTTTACGTCTGTGTTGAGAAATCTGTGGTACATGTTATTTTGGTCTACTTGAGTCTACTAGAGTTTATTATTACGATGAAGTAGATTTGTGAGTTTGTAGCTGTTTATTTAAAACTGTAGTTAAAGAAGTAGCCTATTCTGTAATTCAGTTATAATTGATAAACCAGTCCCAAAAAACTTAAACATGTAGGATTAAAATAATTGTAAAGTTTTATCTACCTCTATTCATTTTTACCTAATGAAAAATCACACCGGCCATGTTTCCAGTTATTGTCAATTTCGAGATAATGGACTACATGCTCAGTATAATGGTGGCTTATATCAGAAATTAGTTAAAATCCTAATTCAACTAATCGTTTCATACCAAAATATAATATATTGATGTTTCACATTTAGATATTACATTAAACGTTGCTTGACTTCGAATATGCATTCGGCCTTATGTACCATAAATAGGTATTATTCAAAATTTCTCTTACCGCGTGGTCATTATACATTATTGTAAAGCTAGCCCATATTTTTATACCTTACCAAAATGAAAATTTTACTCTAGTGAAAAATACATATTTTGCTTAAGTTTCCAATCTTCAATAAAACAAGAGACTGTAAGACAAGCTTAGCGTTAGCAGTAATGCTTTGCATTCCCAGATTACTTCATGATTACTCGATAAACTACGTACATGAGTGTGATATCTCCCTCATTTACAAGAGTGACGTGCAGTGCCAATTCAGATCAGCTCGATGCGCCAACACAAGCTGCGAGAGAAATGGAAGTCATTGGAGTAAACTACCTCTAATTTCGAAATAGCCATTAGATTTATCGTCGATGGATCCTTGTCCTAGCCAGGGACTCCCTCGAGTGGATGTCTTAACAGGATGAAACACGGATAGACATTGATTGCAATGATTAAGTGAACCAATTTTATGAACTCTGAAAGTCATGGAAACCTGTGTTGAAAAGTAGTTTTTCGCATCTCCGTTGGTTAAGTATGATGTAAGGAAACTTTGCGTTTGGTGGTTTATAATTACGAATGCAAGCATTATATTTAATGAGAAAGAATTTTGACTGTCATAATTTTTATCCATCCAATTAGTTGACTATATTTGTGCTGACTGCATCTATCAATGTTTTATTCATTCCTGACTGGCGTGGACAGTATTTTAGCTCTGGGGATTGAATGCAATTGCAAAAAAAAATTAATTGAGATCGTTGAACAACGGTCTGTTCAAATGGTTGGGAATATTGTGTAATCAATGACAAAATAACAGGTTATGGATTACTGAACCTACAAAACACATCTTATTGTAAAATGTGTTGTGATCGGTGATCATGTTTCAGGTATTAGACAGCATCCGACTGGAGTAGACTGTATGAACTGAAATCACGTCCATTTTCACATTCACGCACTCTCCTTTCCTCAGAGTCATACAGAGGTGGATTCGAATTAGATTGATGTAAATATTATTATTGCTACAGCAAAATGATATTTCTTAAAATTTTCCAGAAATCATTGATACGAACACCAAAATATGACGCTTCTATGACAGGAAAAAATTGCAATCCAGGATGGTCGACTCTAGCATAACTTTTCTCCACCTAAATGCTTTCAAGAGGAGGCAGGTTCCTATAAAGATTTTCTCGAAAGAGTATCCCATAAACGTTCAAACTCGCTAATTATTGTTGACTAGGAGACTAGACTGCGACGTTATCAGGCACTACTCAGTTTATTATCAACGAACTGGTCCCCAAGTTCCTACTACAATCTGGAGGACTACCAGCATCTCTGTAAACGAAAGTAAGACACTAAATCTAAATTTTTTCTCCGCCCCGTTTAAGAAACTTTTGGAAATGCCAAATTTTATTGTTTACATACCAGATGTTGCACAAGAAGTGGATTTAATAACTTACACTATACGCAGCAAAAAAATGGGGCGTGGCTCTGTTGGAGCAACGGATGTTTGTTTTGCGTGAATACGTCTACTTTGACGCACTCGGACGCCTTAATGTTTATTTTACGTTCGTGATATCGCTTCACTCTGTCATGTGGGGCTTCATGGGTATCACTGGATTTATTTTGAGATGCTCTTTACAACCATATACGATCTCTGTATTTCGACTTGGCTTTTTGACGTGTATAGACCAACATTGTGTTAGGTTTTCTTAGTATTTTTTACAATAAACTCATACAATTTCACCACAACCACGCCACACAAATAAAGGTTTTTATACACACAATCGATTGATATTGACGAGATCTGTCGATTGAAACTTAAACGAGCGTCGTAGCTTCTTCTAGTCAAAAGTTATACTACGCGGAAGTTGTGAGACGCGGCGAAACGAACTTAAAATTGCGCCCCCCCCCCCTTTTTTTTTTCTCCCCAGCGCGCGATGCTTCACAGTCCTCACTCAACGTAACATATTCTTTGATTATTTTGCAATCGAGTGGTGTAATTGAATTTTTGATTTAGACGATAGATTCGGAGCTGCAATGCCAAACTGTATCTCCCGATTTTGCTATCATCGGATTTTCTGGATTGCTTCCCAATATGGACGCAAATTTATAGACGTATTCACGTTAAAATGGCGTCTAATATGTAAAGACCGTCGTGCATGAGAGACGTGGTTTGTGTTTTGAGATTCTATTCCTCAGTCTCATTAACGGATTCTGTGAACACCATCAGATACAAACGCTCCTACAACGTGAATAGGCCTACGTCTTTACAAACCGGCCGACACACGAGGCACCGGGTTGGAGACGGTGATGTAAGGTTTGCTGGTTGGCCCATTCTGAAACTACAACTTAGTAACTAATAACTAGATACCTGAAAATATCATAGTTTAATTTCGAGACACGCTAGAAATTTAAAAAAAAAAACGTGTACTACATGTCACTTTTGCAATTCGTCCGGCGTTATTTCACACCCTCTCAAATCATTCGGCCAATGACAAATTTACAACCAAATGCATATCCAATCAGCGCCATTCACCGTGAAGGTAAGCAACCAAGGAGACGTTGATATCTGATTGACTGATACATAAGACTGTGCATTCTAACCTACAAGTAAATGGACTCACAAAATTTTCAGGTCCCAGCTAACGATGCGAGACGTGGGTGGGGGCTCGCGGCGACTGGAGGATATTTCGGGCATGGGCGAAAATTCCCGGGCAGCACATATCGTGACTCCAGTGTGCTAGAACTCTGATTCTGGTGTCACACGAGACATCCCGTCTGGATTTGTCGAGTTAAACCACGCAAACCAAGTATTCATTTTCTACTTTCAGTTCATTCCCATATCTCAAAGAAATATTTAACCTCTAACGGACCCAGACTCGTATTGCTTCTGGCGTATGACAGTGTATTTGTACTGACGTTAGCACAGTTATAGGTTGTTCACAGTAAAGTGAGCACTTCAGTCCCTAGTTCCTTTTTCTTATCAGCCAGTTTTATCCTTCCACCACTTTTTAAAGTAAATACCGTCATATAAGTAATAAATATAGTGCATATATTTTACCACACTCGAAAGTTAACGTCTAAGGTTAGAATAAAAAATATTTATTGGCGATTTTTCAAAATGAGAGTGCTTCAAAAGGTGCTCACTTCACCGTAAAAAGCCTATAAAAACGAAAAGTCTTTTTGTAGCAATGCCTAAAATGGTATTTATCAGTGCCTGAGGAGTTAATATAAACGTACTACTATGGGTGTTATAAAGACACATTGGCAGGAAATAACTGACTACGAGTGTGTGTCTCTTACCTGAAGTAACTGCGTCTGGAGGCAAACAGAGGGCCGTGGATGGAGAGTCATGGGGCAGAGCAAGTCTTATATAGCTATGGCAAGGTAGGTGTGTGGGGGGTGGCTGAGCTTCACGTGTCCTGCACCGAGGAAGAAGGTGATTGGAGAGGTAGGGGCAAAGGGGAAGTGCAGGCCACCAAAGCTATCCATCTGCTGGAGTGGGGAGGAGGCGAGGGAAAGTTTGCCATTCAGCCCGCTGCTCGGATGTACCTTGCTTGTCTGACACTGACCCGCCACGGCCAGCCGCCTGGCAAGATGCCTGCTCTTCACAACACCACTGCCGACGAGCTGCGTCGTTTGCCCTCGAGGGGCGGCGGTGGCTGAGTGGTCACACTGCTCGCCTCCCACCATGGCTATACGGGTTCAATCCCCGGCCGGGTCACGCCCGGATTTTCGGAAGTGGGAATCGTGCCAGACGATTCCGCTGGTTGGCGGGTATTCTCGGGTATCTCCCGTTTACCCCACCCTTTATTCCGGCGCTGCTCCATTCTCACCTCATTTCACCCTCATCGGCTCTCAAAACCTCGTTTTTTAAAAGCCACCCAGATCTCTCAACTCAACTCGTTTGCCACCAAGGCGTATGCCCTATATTTCTTTTGTCCTGAAGACATTTGCTCCAAACGTTTGTTCTCAAAGTATTTGCTGTAAATTCCTTCCCCTTTCGTAACTGCCCCACACAGGCATTTCCCACAAAATTCTTTTGCTGTTAAGGTGTTTGTCCTAAACTCCGTTCGTCCGAAAGGCATTTGCCCTCGACGTCTTTTGTCCCAAATTCATTTGCCAAAAATGTGCTATCTAAAGGGGTTTGCCATTAAAGCTTTATCCTTACACAACTGCCCCAAACAAGGATCTGTGAGGAAAAATCCGTTGTTGTAAAGGTGTTTGCCCTAAACTTCATTTGTCGTAAATTATTTTTCTCTAAGAGAATTTGTTCTAAAAATCGTCACTTTTTCGCAAATCTGAAAAAAATAAATAGAGAGTAAGTCGTCTTCCCAAAAGACTTTTGCTGTAAATGTGATTGTCCAGAAAGATTTCTTCTAGAAGAGGGGAATGACCAAAATTGTAGCCCTAAATTGTAGTCTCTGCTCACAAATCGAAATAAAATACCAAAGTTTAGCTGGTTAACGTGGGAGGTAACCATGGTCCCAATTGCCGACATGTTTTCCCAATCCCAGAAAAGCTGCAAAACTCACATACCTAGGCGCAATGGGCTCTGCCATGAGACGCACATAGGACTTCAGACTATACTCTTAGATTTAAGGTAGGTTAGAAAAATTAAAATAAAATTTCAAACGAGTTGTTTGTCTTCGCGACCTCTATATTCAAATTCATGGCAAACAGTTAATGACAAATGACGTATGTTTCTTTGAAATTTGACCCCTCTGACCAGTCAGAATCTTCCAAAATTGTTTGACCTTCTCTTGCTTTGTGTCATAATTTTCTTCTATTGTGAAATTTTGTATTCCGCATTATTTTTGGGTATCTAGCAGATGAATCCACGCAAAATGTCTTCAGCTTAGAAGTGGATGTTGAGAAACCTGCCTGTCTAGAGGTTCTGGAGGGCTCTTGTGAGTGCGATAATCTGTAGCTAGATAACAAAGGGTGACATCGGCGTGTTTATCAAACGCCCCACCGACTCCCATCTTAAGGCCGTTGCTGCATGGTATATTTTTATTTTTAATTAATGGAAAATTTTACACTACATTTATCAAAACATTTCATGCTGTGTAATGCGCGTTTTAGATTTTAATATTTGGAGTTATCCTTCAGAGAATATCCAATATTTTGAACACTACATATTCCAAGGGGTAGAATTAAATTATTTGTTCACGATGATTATGAGGCCAAATTATATCTTAAACCAGGTGAGATGCAAAAAGACGTAAACCTCGTCAAGTGATATGTTTAACTTTCATTGACTGTATGTTTGGTTACGACATTTCCTTGAACTTCTTTAGTCTCAATGGTTTAATTACGCATGCACCTGGAACTGAGTTTCTGATATCCACATGCTTATATTTACTGTTATGCAAAATAACAGGGGTGGCCAACCTTGTACTGTAAAGACTATTGTCTATGCGCCTGGACATGTATCGTTGCAACCGAAGCTTTATGTATTTGCGTCTTGTACGAAAGCGGTGGTCCTAGGCAGTTGCGACTAGAGACCCTGTGTGTTACCTACGTCATACTGTTAAATAAACGAGCATCAAACGTTTATGAGTCCTGACGGTTCGTATAAACATGTCCCGTCATTATATAAATCAGGGACCGAGCGAAGTGGGGCACAGTAACATGTTTGAATTGCATTCATCAGGACGCGGGTTCGAATCCTGGTCAGGCCATCCAGAATTCGTTTCACCGTTGTTTCCCGAAGTCACTCCAGGCAAATGCTGGTATGATTCCTCAATAAAGGCCATGGCCAAATCCTTCCTCAGTTCCTTTCAAGTGCATAATAGTATGTTCCTGTGTCTAATGACCTCTCTTTCGACGTGACATTAGAGGCACAAACTAAAAACGTAGAGATAGCCATACTATATTATAAGCGCGTAAATAAGTGTTACTTTTGACAAAAGACATATTGACGGTTGGAAATAATGTCCCCATAATGCAACAATTTGTTTGCGAGCAAACATCTATGTGTGTACGGGTTGTGCGAGCACCCTACATGTCTGGCACTAATACCACACTAAGCAGCTCTGTACGGTTTGGCATGTTCAATTCCAGGCCTGGCACTACTGCTATCGCGGCACCAAAGACGCTACAGAGAATTCAGCCCATTAAAGCTCGATACGAATTGTATAAAATATCTGAGCACTCCGTAATGTATCACATTTCTCTTCGTCAAGGTGCATGTTGTGTCTACAAAATTGAACGCTTTATGTCACTGGGACGGACAGATATGCTACTTCTCTGAGGCGCGACAGAGGGAAATATACGAAAAACGCAAAGAAATTACAGAGATCAACTTCCGCACAGACAGCAGCCACACCACACCACACCACATTTGGGTCTGTGGAGCGACGTTTGAGAGAAAGTGGAAGTTTGGAGGTGACACGGCCAAATGCATGGCGCAGACGGACATCGAGGATGTGTTGAGGCATGATGGGAATAATCCATTTATGTGTACGCGTACTATTGCAAGAGTACTCAACAGAAGCCGCCGCACCATTGGCGGATTGCTTCATGAGCAATTACTCATCCGTTCCATGTACTACAACGTGTGCATGCCGTGGGTCCTGCGGATTATGCTCGACGCGTGGAGTTTGCAGTATGGTTTCTGGAACAACACAGAACACACTCTGACTTTGACAGATACATTCTCTTCATTGGCGAGGCGTTCTTTTAACGTGATGGTATACAGAACTGTCGAAATATCCACGAGTGGGCGGATGCCAATCCTCACACTCCATTCGTCCACAGGGATGAACAGCGATTCACTGTCAACGTCTGGGCAGGCATAATAATTAACATGTTGGTTCGCCTCTACCTGTTATCACATCGTCTCACCGGCAATGTGTACGCTACAGTTCTGCGGGAAACTTTGCCGATATTACTCGAAGAGGTCCCCGTTACAAACACGAGATGCCATGTTAATTCAGCACGACGGTGCCCCAGCTCACAGTTCGCGACGTGCGTGCGATCACCTTAATCCTCGTATTCCCTGGACAATGGATAGGCCGTGGAGGTCCAGTCCCCTGGCCTCCATGATCGCCTGATATGAATCCATTGGATAATTTCTTCTGGGGTTACATGCACAGCCTGGTGTATGAAACCGTGGTGGAATCCGAAGAGGACCTCATCACCCGCATTGTTGCAGCTACCGGGATTATTTGAGACAATGAGGTGTTTTCAAACGAGTCTGACAATCGGCGCGGCGATGTGAACTGTGTGTCGAACCTGGGGGACGTACGATCGAACCTTTCCTATTAAAGTGTTTGTGATACATGTTTCTACAATAAAACCTATGAAATACCACAGCTTTTGTTGTCAAATGCAATGTGTTACCTGTTACACTTAAACGTGATGCATTGTAATGGCATTGTTCTAGGCTGTTGGATCAAATGTTTCAACGTTCAAAAGCCTGCACAGTACACAACAGCAGCGATTAAGTCCCATGTGCGTAGGGAATATCAATATCTTTACTTCCTGCATGGATTCACACACCGACTGTTGCCACAAACGAACAGTTGTGTAAGCTTATTAATGCATGGTATGCCTTGTTTACAGTAGGTGTTAACATTGTCCACCACCATCGGCTGTGCAGTGGCCATACACGCATGTACGTAGTATTGCCTGCATACTAGGCGCTGTATAGCCACAGCGGAATGTAGCGGAATCTGTTTGTGCAATTCAAACGAAAACTGTGGGTCCTAGGCAGTTGCAAAAAGGGAGCCAATTTTGTTTCGTGGGTCATACTGCTCAATAAACCAACATCAAACGTTCATAATTCCCAACGGTAACGAAGTTGCCGGAAAGAAGAGTGTGGCCAGCTCTGTTATTCTTATAACTGGGAGTGTTATTAATTTTAGTTTGCTCTTAGGCTCAAGTTCACGATTACATAAAACAATGTTCCGCGAATTGTTCTATGATATCACCTGGTTTCCGATATTTCGCAAAAATGCATTCCAAAATCTCCATCTTTGGTGATTTATTTTGCCCTTCGTATTTAATTTAGGTACAAAGTTTCCTGTATTTTTGCCACTGGATTTTGCATAAAGAATCACCTCACGAAGTTTTTCGTTCGAATTCAGCCCCATCCTGTATATTACATTATATGTATATTAGATGCAAAGTTAAAAGATTATGGCATTTTATTTTATACATATTTTTTTTAGATTAATTCATGCATATCATCACAACTTGTTAATGACTTAACCAGCTATCAAATTCGCTACACTGACTCAGTGGCATATTAAAGTTTTCACTAGAGACATGCCTACGAATGTTTGAATGATATTTTACAGGCTAAGTACTACATTCCTGGTCTCCTCTCTCAAGTCGATTTCCTACTCGATGTCAGAATCTGAAAATCATTCATTCCCTTGCCTCATTCCCTCGACTTTAATGTAGGCAAAAGTACGCAAATTGGATTTTGAAAATATAATTATAATATGTATAAATGCGACCAAACCATGAACATCATACAAGTAGTGACCACTTTGCCAAGTCATGTTATAATAATTGCATGGATCAGCATATACCAACATTTTTATAAGTATAGTTGGTTATTATTCAAGATCCAATAGAGGTGGGCACTTGAGACTTTGCATGTAAGGGGCCAGCTCGGGTGATAAGACAGTCTTATATTCTTTACTAGAAATGGGTATCAATTCACATTTCCAACAATCATTCATTGAATCTCCTAATCTTTCGATCAATCTTTCAATCTTCCATCTAACCCTTTAATAAATTTTCTAATAACTTCTCTAATCTTTCAACCTTTCATCCAATATTTCGATCTTTCCAGTAATCTTCCAAAATTCTTATCAATCTTTCAATGTGTTGTCCAAGCCTTCTATCAATCTTCCAAACTTTCAATTTTTCCATAAATTTTCCAGTCTTTCGATTATGTTTTCAATCTTCCATCCATTCCTCCTATCAATCTTACAATCTTTCCATCTATCTTCCAATTTTTCCATCAATCTTTCAATATTTTGATAAATTTTTCAAACTTTCATCCATTCCTTTGATTAATCTTCTCATATTTCATCAAACTTCCATGCTTTCCATCAATCCTTCAATTATATGTACAGCCTATTGACCAATCTTCCAATATTTCTTACAATTTCACAATTTTTTACCAATATTTAAATCTGTCCATCAATCTTTCATTTTTCTATCAATATTTCGATATTTCCTCCGATCCCCTTGATCAATATCTCAATATTACCATCAATTCTTCAATTCATTTCCCATATTTCAATATTTCTATCAATATCCCAATATTTCAGCCAATCATTCCATTAAATTTTCAATATTCCCATCAATCTTTCAACCAATCCTTAATCTTTTCCCAAATGTGTTGTCCAATCTTTCAAATAATCTTTCAATCTTTTGTACAGCCTTTCAATCAATCTTGGATAAATCATCAATGTTTTTTGTATGCCTCCCATACAATTAGAGAAACCATTCTTTCACCACCTATCTACACATATTTGTACTTTCCAAATGCATTAGCGTTCTGTACATAGTCCACTATTTTGGCATTTTGTACTTAAATTCTTTATTACTATTCTGTTATTATATCAGTACTTTAGTAGTAGAATGCCCATAACACTGTTCAGTTCACTAATGATAGTTAGATTGTTATTAATATGTAAGAAATATCCACCTTGTTGCAATGTGATCAAACGTCTGAGTCTATCAACAAGTTCATTTGGGTCTTCGGGAAATATGTAACCACAATTATCATCACATTATGCCTTCTTCATGCCACTCGTTACAGAAAACCTATTTGGGGGTGTCGAGCATCGAGAAAATAGCCATTGTCTTCAATGTCAACACTGCCTTCGTGTTCATTATCGTCAATGATATCTTCATGACAATCTTCACCTCCTGTTTTGTATTCTGTATCACGTTTACTTTTCTTCGTAGCAGGAGTAGAATGGTCGTCATTAGTATTTAGAGCTGATGGCAATTTATTTTGAATTCAGTCGAAACTCTTTCAAGTGTATATTCTGCGTGAACTGACACTACTGCATCGCGCATCGTATAGATCACTCCTTCCATCATTAGCGTTAAATGTCTCATCATAATTGCCTGCGGAATAAGTACACATCAATGCAGCAAGAGGTATGACCAACAATAATAACTGGTTCGCACAAAAACAATCCTTGTGGATCCTGATGCGAATTCTCAATTTAACACCTTCCATAAAGTGAATGTGGCAGTTGTAGTAATGTTTCGTCATGCGAAAAGGACTCAGTATATGTGGTTCTCTCATGTCAACGAGTATTTTGACCGAAGGTGAAAATTTGAACATAAAATCGACACTGACGACATCAGGCAGGTCCGCGGCTCCATGTTTGTTAAGGTCAAAGACAGGCAATCGTGTTGACAATTCATCTTCACTGCATAGAGAGAGAGAGAGAGAGAGAGAGAGAGAGAGGAGAGAGAGGAAAGTGCTTCCAAATCGATCTTTACGTCACGAAATCAGAACGACAACTGAGCTACTTACGACTTTCATATTTCCATATAATCATCCGATTGGAGAAGTTATCATCAACCACATATCCGCAAAGCTGCCCATTTAAAATATGTTAGACTTCATCTCTCATAATCATTCCACTGCCTACATTTTTGTGATCGGTGGTGTTAAAAAGGGCGAGGGGATGATGATGTGGGATAGGATTTTGGATGGGTGTTATAGCAGAGGTTTGGGGATGTGGTGGGTGTGATGTGGTGGTGGTGAAAGTTGGTGGGAGCATGGAAGGTGTGGGGGGATTGGGTTATGTAGGGGGAAGGTTTTTTAATCGGTTTGTGGTGCGGAGGGGATGAACTTCGGGCGAGGGGGAGAGGCCTGCGGTACGGTTACTGGTAGAGGGTTAGCTACACCATGCATCTGGCTAGGGCGTGGAATCCGCTTTGCTCACTTGAGGACTCGATCGGTACATTTTTCCATGTTAGTTTGGGAATTTTTTGTGGAAAACGACGATTTTGGGGCAAAATCAACACCTACTGAAGTCATTTTTGGGAAGACCAGGCATCTTTGAACTGCCTGGAGTGACAAAATTCACCCTCGATTTGGATGGCTTCGACTCCGGCGCAATATGCGTGCCCCAGGTTCAGCATGATCATACTACTTATGTACATTCATTTCAGTTACTTTGATATCTGAAATAGGTGTGTATAAAATAAATTATTGAAAATATTTCTAAACATTGTTTCTAATTTTTCAATACATACACTTAGAGTAATATAATTGTATTTCTCGAAGGGTTTTTTTTTATAGCAAAATGTAATTTATGAAGCATCGGTATTGGAAAAACGATTCACTTTTAATAAAAAAAAATATAGTCTTCCTTATTTATTTTCAAAACATTGAAATGAGTAAATTATAACCAAATGGTTTACAGTGCTACTATATATATATATATATATATATATATATAATATATATATATATTATATATATATATATACACACACTAGCGGACCCGACAGACGTTTTCCTGTACATGTCTTAAATCCGAAAATTTATTAAAAAAACATTTTGTAGTGGACCGAATTGTGAATCTAAACCATTCTCGAATCCACTTGAACACACACAAAAAATTTCATCAAAATCGGTACAGCCGTTTAGGAGGAGTTCAGTGACATACACACGCACAGAAGAATTATATATATAAAGATATATGTATATATATTCTTCTTTCATATGTGACGTAAATGGTACTTTTTTGACAGTGTTCATAGTTAGTGTACTATGGGCTGTTCTCAATAAAGTGAGCTCTTTTGAGGCCCTAGTTAATTCTTTAAACGAACTTTTTAAAGTAAATATTGCCATGTAAGTAATAAACACAGTGTTTTATTGTACCGCACTCTGAAGTCTAAGGCTAAAATAAAATATATTTATAGACTATTATTCTAGATGAAAGGGCTTTCAAAAGTGCTCACTTTAACGTGAATAGCCTGTAATGTATAGTGAGTGGTTCAAGTTGTACAATAGGATGCAGTGCAAAGTCGCGCTCATTCGACCTCAAACTTGGTCCTATGAACCGACAGACATAATGGCGCACATAAGGCTAAATACGAACTTCTGACTTGAAAAATTACTTTTTATTCAGTGGTGAAAATCATGGGACGAGTAAAATAGGACTTGATACGTCTGTTTCTATTGGTTGTGCATATAAAATCAAATATATTTATTTCGTAGGTTATCAGATACATATATATACATTTATTAATTTATATATACATTTATTTATATATATTATTTATTTATTTATTTATTTATATAAACAGGATGATTTTCAATTAGACCAACAAACTTCGGGAGGTGATTCTTCATGAATAAGTAAAAGGAAAACATATGTGACACTTTACACCTAAACGGAATATTAAGGGAGGAATGAGCCCTTCAAAAACGAGGCTTTAAACCGTATTTGTGCAAAATATCGGTAGCGAAGTAAAATACAATGACAACTCTCGGAACATTATTGTATGTTATCGGGACCTTCAAAGTAAGAGCCGATATTTTGCACAAATATGGCATTATATATATATATATATATATATATATATATATATATATATATATTATATATATATATTAAGGGCTCATACCTCCCTTAATATTCGGTTTAGGTATAAAGTGTCACATATGTTTTCCTTTTACTTTTGCAAGAAGAATCACCTCCCAAACTTTGTCGGTCTAATTAAGAATCACTCTGTATATAAATAAATATATATAATGCAAATTTAAGTTGTTTAAAAGCAGGGTTTTATTCAACTTGCTATTAAAGTTATTTTAATGTACACATGCTAGAAAATGGAATTGATACAAAACTTAAACTCCTGCAGATTTTTCACGGCTCATGTCATTTATCGTACTGGTGTGATATGAGCTTAAGCTATAACTAAGGTTTCTGATACAGTGGATTGTTAAATATGTATGTAGAATCACGGAAATCTTTATACGGAAATATATATTTAATATAGGAAAACGCACATCGTAATCACACAAAATGGATGAGTATTTGAAAAAGCTTCTGGTTTCAAGAACGAACAGCGCCGAGTTTCCACGAAGATTTGTTCTCCACTGTTACTAGGAAATTTTCGTTTCTATGGCAGTTGGTATTCACGCCACTTAAAACTTATTCTTTCAAACAGCATAATGTAGTACGAGCCACATGTAATAGTACGCAAAACTTGAAACATGAAAAAATTACCAGGAACCGAAATGCTTTACTTTCCTACTAGTTACATGTAAACACTTCTTGCTGCTATCAGAATATGGTAGCAGATTGTTAGTCGCATAGTATGGAGTTTTTTACTCATATGAAATATTAAAACAGCGCTTCAAAAACAAACATGTCGAAATTACATCCTTGTAAACTTGCGAACACGCCAGAACTAAAATTAAACATACCTTCTGTAATGTATCTTTAAAAGGCGGAAATAAACTAAATCCTACTGGCTAATTAATAGAAGGTTTTGTGACATTTACGGGAATTTCGTTATTAAAGAGAGCCAAATGTGCAGTTTTGCGAAGATTTTTGGATAACTTTTTACCGGTACTATCCCGGATATTCATTTTGGTCTTCTAACAGTGTGGATGGATGACTGTGGGCATCATGGGCCCAAGCGTTGACGAGGTTCTGGAGACCATTGCTTGTTTAGAATTCTTAAGGCAGTACGACACGGCGATGGTTTGCGCAGCATGAGGTGAGTCTGACACTCCTCTCATCTGGGAAACCCAAGGGTCGGTACGTGGAATGGAGCCCTGTTTTCCCTGGTGAAAGCCCACAGCGCGTCACACTTTGCCACAGAAGTTATCGTCTAACACAGCACTGTCACTGAATACCTGATGAGCGCACAGTTTTACCTTTCCAAGTACCTGCATATTTGCTTAAGCTGTCGTGCTTGAATGCCGACAAATGTATTCTACATATATTACATGATAAGTAGCTGGGGCTCTTTTGAGAAACGGGTAATTTAATGCAGTAGAATACTTTATTTGAAAACGAAGTTCTTATCGTAGTAGAATCACTGATGTGCGATTGCAACTAATTATCATGTTAAAAGGCTCTTGATAGTCGCATTTGATGAATTTCATCTAAAGTAATTGGTGATTGGCACATGCAAGGGTTTACGGATGAATACCAAATAATACTGTTGCAAAAACCGCAATATCTCTGCAGATATCCGTTTCGGTCATAAAGCGCGCCACACTTGGCAGATATCGTCAGCCAGAGAGAACGGGTTCTGATGCACTCGTGTATTTCATGCTGCCTGTCTGTCCAAACATTGAAAACAATCAAAATTCAACAGCAAATACCAATGCCTGGAAGATCGTAGATGGATTTCAGAATAATCTTGTAAAACTGAAGTCATTGCAAGGAGTTGGCGCAGATACTGTTGCCTATGACACCAGTGCGATGGCACTGCTGATAGCAACAGGGATTTAACTGATGGTACAAGATACTCCGCAGATATATAATACTGTTATTTTTTGTTCTTATTACCATTAGGTCATACGAACTTTTTAAGAGTCAGTATGATAATGCATACACAAGTGCGCATGTCCATGGTATTTTCAAACGGTTGCGTTCATATGTCTGGCTGCATGTTGTGTGCAGGCAACAAAAACCTTTCTAGAATCGAGGGAGCGCATCATTTCATCTCAGAACTTATCACGTCCAGAGTACCTTACGGAGTTTCTTAAGTGTTCTCGCCAATTTCTGAAGTCCATAAACGTTCTCGAGGAGAGTGAGATAGTCTGGCCAGACTCCTTGATGTATTTTATGTATGTGTTATGAAAATTTTCAACAAACAAAAAAATATCATTTCCATAAACCTGAATGCTTAAATGGTGATATACCGCCGAAACTTCGTGGAAATGCGGATCACAGCAAGCGACCTAGCATATAATATGTTTCTCCATACGAAGTTTTTATTAGAAGAGAATCCCCAACAGTTTGTCCAATGTATGAATATAATTTTCCCTCCCCTTTCCCCATTTTAAGTCCCGTCTCACTTTATCCGATCCCTTGTATTGTTATAAGCCAAGGAAATCAAATGAGAAGGAAGCGTTGTTGTTTACTGAGGCAGATGCTTCATCATCGATCTGATGACTGTTAAGCAAACGGCACAGAAGCTGTGGGAAAAGTAGGAAACTGTCGTGACATCTCTTCTAGTATGAAAGTCACGCGAAGAAATATATTTTGGGTATGGCGTGAAACGCTGTGTTCTATGCTAGGTCGCGTGCTTTAATCCGCATGCCTCACAAAGATTTTGTGAAACTATAGCCAATTAAGCATTCCGGTTTAAGGAGGATAGTATTTTTCGGTTGTTCAAACTTTCTTAGACGCATGCAAACAAACAGCAATGCGTCTGTCCAGACTGCGCCACCCCTAAGCTATCGCACTTATCTCAAGAATGTCGACGGATTTCAGAAAGTGGTGACACTTTTAGGCACTACGCAAGCTAGTATGGATCGCTTACGTCCGGAGGTGAAATTACGAGACATTTCTACAAGTATTTTCATCGCCTGTACACAATAAGTTAATGTCGTTCTACCCCACGTGTCATGTTTTTCTTAGTCATAAGAAAATTTACTCCTGCCAATTTTACGGCTACATTTCCAAACATAAGTAATATAAATTTCTTAATAGAAGTTATATTTTTATAATGTCTTGTGTGGTCGCAACAGTGCCGAAGTCACCGAAGTCAGCCTGCAATGAATAACAGAATATTTCCAAGGGAGAAAATTGCCTCCAAGCACTGCAGCCAATGTCTAACCGCTTAAACGGCTAGAGAACCTTCCACTTTCTCTAGGTCCACTGTGGCGCAGTTGTCAGAGCACTCGTCTCCCACTATGGCGAACCGGGTACGGATCTCCGCGAGGTCAAACTCTGATGCTTCTACTGTAGGAAATGTGGCGAACTTTGCCGTTGTCACTTGAATTTTCTCGGTGTAATCCCGTTTACCTCCTCGTTGCGTTCAGTCACTGCTCGATCATCAACTAAATCCAGGCCATCGACGCCGAGGACCTCGGGCGATGAACCCCGCCCAGATCTATCTCACTCTCACTTGTCACTACTTGAAATTTCTCAGGTCTGTAGATGCTTCCTTAAATTACACTGGAGTTCTCGGTTGCCGCAATCCTTAAGGGTCCGACCCGCCTGCATCGTTTTTCTCTTTTTATGGGTGAGAAACGCAAAGGGCTACATTGGCACGTGCTAGAACAGCACCATAGCCTCTATGTAAAAGGTTCTGAACTGGCGTGTAGTGTTCTCGTCGTGCTGCATGTACCTGTAGGACTTCAAGGCGTGGCTCATCATCTTATTGGTGGAAAGTATGTAGCAAGGTTCAGCAGAGGGCCCTTGAGTATTGCTGCATGTATACTGTTAAAGACTGTTTACGATAAAGTGAGCAATTTAGAAATTAACCTTAGAAAAAAGTCACTATCCCTACACGCATATATTTTAATGGCCGGACTGTGTGACATTCACCCAGTAAAGTTGGTAACGATGGATGGAAAGTAGTTCTATATTTTAACGTTGAATAAAAAGTTTTAGGCAACCATTTGTTAAATTTAAAATTATTTATTTCACTTTCTGCATTTTTTAATGCACAGAAGTTAAAAAAATAGTCGATTTATAAAAAAAAAATTTCTAATAATTTTATCGCTTCACTTGACCAACGCATGAATAAAGTGATGAGGCCCATGGCAATGTTAATTTTACATAAGGCGGAGGAATACACGACGTGCATAAAATAGATCTTAAGCAGGGCTTTCAAAGTGCTCATTTTAGCGTGAACAGTCTATAAAAGTTTTTCCTCCAGTCCATGGAAAAGTGCTGGTAAAAAGTCTTCCACAAGTGTCCGTTGACTCTCCGTAAAATTACGGACACTTTGATCTTCAAAAACCGACTTCCAGGAAATTTTATGGAACTCGACGTGAATTCACTTAACCTCTCCGTAAAATCGCTAGTTGGGTTTCTGCACCTCCAGTTTTAAAAAGTTAGACAGCGAAAAATATCTTTAATTTTTGTTTCAAGCTGATATCTTTCTGTATAAAGGCCTATAACAAAGTTTTTTATTTCAGTTAAAATATTTTACACCTGAGCAAGATTTGAACCCGAGTCAAAAGTTTAGTGAGTCCGTACCACCAACTACTAACCGACAACCTTCACGTGAAATTTCGAGGTACTTTAGTATTATATTATTTGTACAGGTTGTAAATGGTAAAATGAGCAATTTTGAAAGCCCTGCGTAAGATCTACTTGTATGCACGTTGTGTGTTCTTCAGCCTTACGTAAATGTATCATTGCCACGAGCCTCATCACTTTATACACGCGTCGGTCAAGCGAAAATGTAAGATTATTAGAGAAGTAAATATATTAAAAATCTGCTCATTTTTTTCACTACAATGCATTAAAAAAACAGAAAGCGAAAGAAATAACTTAAGTTATCACAAATGGTTACCTAACACTTTTTATTCGACGTTAATATAAGGAACTACTTTTCGTCCATCGTTACCAACTTTACCTGGCGCATGTCACTCAAGTGTGCCCGTTAAAATATATGCAGGCAGGGGCAGTGATACTTTTCTAAGGTTGGTTTTAAAAGTGCTTACTTTATCGTGAACAACTTTTACTGTAGTCACATAAGCTATTTTTAGAACTTCTATTAGAGTTAGGGTTGCTTATTATTAGAGACTCCAAGTACTATTTTTGGATGCTTGAAGGAATAGGTCTCAGATGCATGGTTATCCTGCATTCCACTGAAAGGATAATTTTCTGGTTACAGTTGTGAAGAAAGCTTTTGTAGACTCTGTATTGTTCGTTCCCGAAACCTCGAAATATAGAAAATACGGACACTTTCCGTGTTTTTTTTTTTTTTTTTTTTTTTTTTCGGAGTTCAGATACATTTGTCGTCATTATGGATTGCATTTCCTTTATTTATTGCACATTTCCGTAAGAATGTTAGTAAAATATGGAAATTTTTAACAGTGTCTCTTACCCACATATTTTGTGACAAAGCGCATAGAAATATCCGGAGTGCTTCTTAATTGTGTTTATAATGTGAGTAATGTATTGAAAGCTTTCGAAAGGCTTCCCCTGATGTCTGTGTTATTTATGCAGACAAGTACATTGGGCGCACTTTTAATAGTTTCTTTCAAAACCGTGTATTTAAATCTATCCACCACGCAGTTCAAGCGACCAGGCGCCAGGTAAAGCGGGCTTCTTAGGCGCGTTCTGCAATGACACGCACGTGGATACGGATCACTCAAGCGGACGCGTAATACACTCCGTTCCAATCTACAATGAGACGTATACGGATGCAGATAACGTACGGATGCACGTAAGAAAGCTGGGCATCTCTCAACCAGGGTCGCTAGATTTTTTTTTATGAAGTCGCCTTAATGGTCAATCTTTTGTTGCCCAAATGTCGCCCAATTTGATTACACTTTATACTAATTGCATTTTAAAAAGTATATTCAAAATTTTCATGTAATATTTGATATGTATGAAACACGAATTGTTTTAAAATTTAAAAATGATATAGGCCCACACAAAATAAAAAAATAAAATAAAATATGCCAAACACATAAACAATCACGTGCTATTCGATTCGCCTATTCATAGACACATGAAAAACTCGCGAGTTCAATGACCTGTTATGTACAGATTTGTCAATGTCAACTGTGCATCGGTCGTCTGCTGTCACAATGGAAGGCAACGATTGGGCCAGCGTTCTCCAAGAGGTGTCAAAACACTCTGCGGACCGATGGCTAATGTTATACGACACACGTGCTTTGAATTATAACTTGTCCCAAAATGAATCCGCGAATTCTTCAGGTCTCTAACTATTAATAGCAGCGAGTAACAAGAGTCTGAACAACATACCCCCTTCAATTGTCTTCACGGTGGTCGCCATTTAAAAGACTATCTTACTTATGAGAAGTATTTATATCGTTCACAATAAAAAGAATATTCCAACACTAAGTGAATAATTCCAAGTAGCCCAAATATCGAAAATTCACAACAAAAATCGCCCAAATTGCGACAATCGCATACTCGTAGTTTTTGGTTGCAAACTTTGCCTTGAAGTAGCCCAAACGGTGACAATTCGCCCAATCCGGCAACCCTGCTCTCCACTCTTCCGTGTCCGTGAATCCGTGCAGTTAATATAAATCGAGTATTTGGTTTATTGATATTCGTTTTCGTGGCCATTGTGGTATACATGGCCGCAACAAGTGCTTCGATTTGCCGTGGCGATTTATCATTTTTGTTTTAATAAATATGTGAACATCGTTCGGCAGTATTATTTACGCATTTATAAACACTGCAAAAAATATGGAAAATTGCATGTGTATATTATGAAACCTGTATCGGCAATTCGCATGAGCAGAGTATTTTTGATTTCGTAAGTTGCAAAACTGTGCGTTTATTCGTATTGTGGAACGGTTAAGATTCATCCCGAGTCGTCGACTTGCCCCGCTCACGTCTCCGAGTTCTTTGTCTTACGTATCCGTGCTGCATTGCAGAATGTTCCTTAGGCCAGAATCGCCATCACTTCGCATAACACGTAACACGTGTAGGAAAAAGATTTCTTTGGAAATTCATGTTATATTGGTGTCTCTGTGTTTGTGATTTTGATGTGGCAACATATTGCAAACATTTCGTATCCGTGGTTCATACTAACTTTGGAAACTTCTAGGAGATGGTCGTAACCTCCAGAACGGAAATTACCTGGGGGATGCAGACATGTTTCTCGTGTAGGCTATACACGAATAACTCATAAATAATAAACATTGATCTGATCGATAAAATTAAATTAATTGTTTCGTGAAGTACTAAAATGGCGAACTTAATGGCAAACGTTCTTTATTTCGTTCACGTATTATTTCACTTTTGAGAAAAATGTTTAGTAAATAAATTGCAGCAATATAAACACAATTGATTAAATACGGATTAACAAGCAAAATAATTCTACCCTCACTTCTAGTACCATTTCGTCCTCCTTTCCAAGAGAAAAATATGTATTCAGTAGGTTAAGTCCGTCAGCATACAACATGGCAAATAAAAAAAAAAAAAACACCACGGAAAGTAAAGATAAAACAACTCCATCATTATGACAGAAAGTAAAGATAAAACAACTCCATCATTATGACAGAAAGTAAAGATAAAACAACTCCATCATTATGACAGAAAGTAAAGATAAAACAACTCCATCATTATGACAGAAAGTAAAGATAAAACAACTCCATCATTATGACAGAAAGTAAAGATAAAACAACTCCATCATTATGACAGAAAGTAAAGATAAAACAACTCCATCATTATGACAGGCCAGCAAGATCACGTGGCACAGTGTCACTATCACGTATCGCCCAAAGGGGACTCAGTGCTTCAGTGGTTAGACTACTCGCCTCCCACCAAGGCGAACCGGGTTCGATTACCCGGCGGAGTCGCTTCCGGATTTTCGCAAGTGGGAATCGTGCCGGACGATGCCGCTGGCCGGCGGGTTTTCTCCCGTCTATCCCGCCTCTTCATTCCGGCGCTTCTCCATTCTCACCTCAAGCACCTTAATCGGCTCTCAAGACCTCGTTGTTAAGAGCCACATAAATCTCTTCACTCGCTCACGTATCGCACATAATGTTGGCATTGGCAAGCTTTTCTTTGCGTGTACATACACGAGAAACCATTGTTAATAGGTATAATTGAAACACGCCAGTTAAGGTGTAACTGGCTTACGTGAACTTAATACTTGTAACGCGCTACGTGAAACGTGAAGTCATTGAAATCTCTACTTTGAGGCAACTCGCTTGCCTGACGAGGAGGCTATATTTTCTTGATGGTTAGGGCCCAACATCCTGAATGACTAGAAAATTTCTGAGCCATCGATCATAACGAAATGGTTAGGAGTCCCACATAAGCGTTGCATTTAATATCACATCTGGCACGTGTTCGCAAAGATGTCACAAGCGGGACTTGCGTAAATTTTTGTTGCGGTGATGGGTGAGCGTAATTAATAACCGAATAGCGGAACCAATGATTAATAGTTTGGTTCTGACCTTGAGCTTGGGCCCGCTAGTTGTGCGAAGGAAAGTTGGTTCATGAGGTGTTCCTAGCCGCAAATAATGCATAGAGAAAGTTTACGTCGGTGTTTAATAACTACACGAGTTTGTACCGCTGGTTGCACAATAAATACCCTCCGCGGAGAGAACTCTCAGCCCAAGCTGTAGGCACGTATGTCGCAACTACAGATTCTGTGTCGTCATACAGACGACGAGTTGTACACGCAGTGCGTGGATATGAAACCAGCCCACTTCAACATTACGTAATATTCAGTGGTTTTCCTAGATGCCTCATTAGTTTTTATACGTCCGTTCGTTTTCCATAACTTCTAAGAATAGCGAAGATCATTTCATCTTATCGCGCTAGTCATAAAAAAAAATTCTTCTATATGCAACGAAAAGGAACCCTTCCCTTGATAACTATCTCACTAACAAAAGAAAGCGTGTTCTTTGTTATGATGTTCCTTGACGTAACGCAACGGTAGCCTGCTTAACTCTGCTGTGGGAACAACTGTAGAATGTTCTACAGTCTAATCAAATGCTCGTCCTACCGTCCTCTATACTCCGTCGTCCCTAAAAGAGATAGATTAATCATTTATGTGTTTCGTTATCGTCGTCTGTACACTGATTTACAAGGAGGATCATACGAACCCTTGATGGGCAAAAGTTTCCCAACATCCTTGAGTCCAAGCGATCAAGGTTGTCCAGCTAAATGGAAGATATTTTCAGTTCGTCTCATGCCATGTCGACGTGGTGTGGTAATGCAGTCCTTGGCCATCAAATGAAAAGTAAATTCGTTAACCCGCTGCGAGAATTAATTTTGAACTACTAAGCAAATGTATGCTCTCAGACGTTCCTGTCATCAAATCACTAATCACGGGACGTTGAAAACCACTATGCATATTTTCCCGTACTCGGATGGTTACAGATATTACAAACATAATTTCATGAACATTACTTAAATATCTCGTAATTTCTCTGTACTTGTCCTTCGTGTTCTTTAACAGTGATAATGTATTCTGATCGCATATTCTGAGTGAAGGTTTTATTTTCAAGTTGTCAGCATTTTACACAGGTCTGAACCAACTTTTCTTAAAAAATATAAACTGCAGTTTAGTCGTGACAGTTGAACGTTTCCAATTTTCCTCTTATCAAAATAATCTCACAAATTAACTTCATGTCAGCTTCGTCAATGTTTCATATTTTTAAAATAAAATATTGCTTTTCTAAGTCATTATAAATTAAACATTGGGTTAATGAATCATTTTATGGAGAAATATTTACACTGTAAAATAGGAAAATTAGAAATCAACAATTAAGAATAATATTATGCTTGTTCAACGTCATTTGTTACGAATTTTATAATATCAACGAATATATTGTAGTAACTGTTCTATCTCGGAAAAACTGTGAAAGTTTTGAAGAATATTATGTAAAATTCCTTTGCCAAATTAGTTTATAAGCACTGATTTTCATAAAAGACATACTACTGTAATCTCAAATTTATGTTCACTTCGTTTTTGCTGCTAGAGTGAAGAAGTCGAGATAAATTTTCTGCTGGATAAATTATTATTGTATGTGCTATGGGCTTTCATAAATGCAGTCATCAAATTTATGACTTCCCGACTCATGAATTTTATCACTTTCAAGACTTTAACATCAGAGCTCACGCTCAGACTTATGATTTGAACTTGAAGTACTTGTAACCTTCAGGGACAGCAGTAGTAGTTAGTAGGGACACCCGAATTTCACGAAAAGGTTTCACGACCCGTCGTGTTTCATAACAGTTTAGCTCAGTTCTACTTACCCCACTGCATGATTTACGTTTTCCATGTCTTAGATGTCTGCGCGCGAATCACATCTAATTCTGATTGGCCAGTCAAGAAAGAAAATGTGTCCTTACAAAGACATGTCTCCAATAAGCGAAAGGAAACTGCTGATATACCCGTAGGGTATTTAAACCCAGCATGGGCAAAAATCTTTTCGCGAAATTTTGGGTCTCGCTACACTCGCCTCCCACCTAGGCGATCCGGGTTCGATTCATTACGGTGTCGCTCCCGGATTTTCGCATGTGGGAATTGTGCCAGACGATGCCGCTGGTATGCGGGTTTTCCTCGGGGATCTCCCGTTTTCCCCGCCCCCTTCATTCCAGCCCTACTCCATACTCATTTCACTTCACCGTCAATTGCTCTCAAGACCTCAATGTTAAGATCCGCCCGAATCTCTCAGCTATCCACGTGCAACATTTCATATTGTTGAACTTCTGTTGTCTACTATAGTTTGTTCCCAATTAAAAAAATATATAGTTCACATTTGACAGAAAATAGGGGACCTGCATTCTGCCTTGAAATCAGTCCTTTTATGAAATATTGTCAATAAATCTAATTAATCAGAAGTCATTCTTAGTCACTTACTTAACTGTATTCCCCCACATTATTATAAGTTTCACATGTACTGGGGATTCCGGAGTTGCGGAAACATCACTGGAAGTAATTGGAAGCAATAAAGGTAAACCACATTTGAACTGAAGTGTAACCTCTGGGCATAGTATTACAACGATCCAATCATTCAAGCCGGAAGATATGTACTCGGTTTTTGCTCAATTTAACATACCTTAAGAATACATTTAAATATGAATTAATTGGAAGGCATATGAAAAATTGAAAATATAATTGTTATTCTACGTTTTAGCAAGCTGTGTCGAGGAATACAAACTGGGGACTTTCGGAAGATTAAACTTGCCTTTTCGGTATAATTGCGATTTAGTAATATTGGCGGCAGCTCAAACCACTGGTATGGCGCGTCGAATACAAATGCCTGGCTTATAAAATGGGGTAGATTACCAAGTGTAAATTGTAAGTTTTTGTCTGGAAGATGCACTGAGAGAAAGGTTTTGTTGAACTAAAAGAATTTTTGCTTGACTCAGCCACAGTAATTGTTTGTATAGGGACAATAAAATATTATGTTGAAGAAACCAGATTATTTTGTTGTTCTTAAGGTTGGCGCAAATACAGATTTGTTTATCTCTACGTAAATTAAACCGTTTCGATTTATATAAAAAACACAGATCTGAATGAGATGCAAACCTAAATAGTTGGCTTTCGTGCGCTACGCCCCAAAGGCGATATTGCACAGTACCAGATTCCGTAAAAGCTTGTGCAAGGTGTGCCGTAGCGGTCGTTAAACCGGCTAGTATGGCACCCGTCATGGCATTTCCCGCCATGCACGGCCAGATTTCGTACCAGGTTTGGTAATTGGACACGTCCTATTTTTCATGGCCGGTTCCACACTGGCTCTCGTGCCTGGCCAATCACATCGCAGTTTCAGAACGTAGGGCTCTCCCCGTGGCTAGTACTTGAAACGAGTTGATGAAGAAGCCGAAAAGGACACCTCCATCTTGATTATACATCCGTGAGATTAAAACTCGTTCAAATAGATTTTAAATTCAACAATGAATAATATTGATGGTGATAACTTTTAACTGCTATCTAAAACCATCCTAAATACTTCAAACAATATCTACTGTATGAAAAAAATTAATTGAAATATTTAAAATCTCTACACTATATAAACTCTCGAACTTCTGTGTTTCCTGGTAGTACAATGGTAATATTGCTGTTACCGCTTGGTTTTTGAACGTGAGTTCGAAACTCCGCCGGACCCGAAATTTTTTTTATCATTAAATTTTACAGGCGGATAATATCCCAGTACGTAAACAAGTTACTGTTTTTTTTTTTTTTGCAAATGGTCAGTAATTTTCGTCAAAATTAAAAATAACACTAGTACTCTAGTGACTTCACGTCATTTTCAAGAAAATAAATGAGACTATATTGGTAAGCAGTCAATTTATGTAAAAGGCAAACAGTAATATAGCGCTATTAAGATGCTAACTAGTTTTTTTCCATAGGATTAGCATGTTACTAATTGGAAGCAGTTTTATGTATGGGGTTCATATTTACTATAAACCACATGCTGCACACCCACCGAGGGTGCCAAATGCTATTACGCGAACTGCTGTCGTGTAATATGAATCTTCCATCGCGGCTCATATAGTGGCTGGTATACCGGCTCGTACATCAGGGCTTGTAGAAGCTTGTACAAGAACCAAGTACGTCTGCAGGTATCGTGTAATATCGGCTTAAGCAATCTCAGATAAGTGACTTCCTACAAAGTTGGTAGGTTTTTAAATATATACAATTCAAGTACTGGACAACGTGCTCAAATAAATATTTTAAGTTTTACAGCCTTACTTTTTAAGTTCCTGTTCAACTTGTTTTATTAAAATGCTTGTACCATTATTAAACATAAAACATGCACTAAAACAAAGTTACTATACTAAATGTCACAAAAAATGTAAACAACCTCCTCTCGAGCTGTATTTTCGAATGAAGGAAATCAAATACATACAGTTGATTGATCAAAATATTTTTATGACAGTCTTATTTATTTTTCCCAACGCAAATGTTTTGTTTATTTAAACGTGTATTTTGTGAGCTGAACGAAGTTAAGTATGTTGCTTTTAAAGTTTTGTTTGCTCAACCAAATATTTTGTTGGAGAACTAAATATCTTTCCGGCCGTCTACGAACAAATACTGTGTTGACCTTTCTCTCAGTACGACTAGGAAGACTTCAATTATAGACGTGTCCGAGAAGCATCCAGACTATCTTTTTGGTTCTAGTAATACATCAGTGTTGAGGATTCTCTGGAGAGTACTGGCTGTGCCACGTACCAAAACCAACGCATAATGCAGTCCTGTTAGGCAGAGTTTTCTAGTACAAGAGTTTTATAGAATGATACAGCAATTAGGGCGTTCAGAATGTTCTGAAATTCAGAATTACAAACTGAAGTGTGATAAATATTTGCATTTTAACTACAGAGCTTCAAAAACTTGTCTTTATGTTAGTGTTTTTGTTTTGTTGGCAAATGAGCATGGAAAATAGTATTATTTAAAAACATTCTTTGAAGCTATTTCCTATAAACGTTAGTATTTTTTTTTTTTTTTTTTTAAGAACTACCGTATCCTTTGTATGCAAATATGAAGGTGGTTTTTCTCGAAGATAAGGAAAAAAAAATTTCCAACGTAAGCACTTTGAAACATTTTGTACAAAATAGAACACTTTAGGTGTTTTGTATATTTTACATTAAATTAGTGGGTTAGATGTCTTACAAACGTAAAACTGGGTTTAGGATTGTCGTTGCAGGTGATAACTGTGTAATTATATCTTAAGATTTCATTTACAACTTGATTTTTTTTCGAGTGAAAACTTTACTGATGTGTACTGCATTTTCTTCCATGTGAAACGTACAATGGCTGCCAACAGAAAACTACGACAAGGAACAACCACTCACATGGCTCGTTGCTTTTTCATCTACAGATTCTGCTACATGTCTTGAGATATGTATTACTGCTACGAGAACACAGTCAGGTGTATGCCAAAAACTATCCAACAATCAGTCTTGAAAAGGACGTTCATCCCAGTATGATTACGAAGCGAGAACTTACCAACAGTGCTTTTGTAGCGCATAGCATTTACTCAAAACGCGCAATCTCAGATGAGATTTAAGATAGCTGAGAACATGTCGAGTAGTAGCGAAAAACTTATTAACCAAAAAGCCGTTCACTTTAATACTTGGCCAATTTTTTGATGACTTCGAATGCGAATGAAAATTGTACTGCAAACTACAGAACTGAAGTTCATATTCAATGTCGCAAAGTGACGAAGATCCATATAAATGAACTTGTGTGTAAAATTGGCCTGCCAAGTTTGCATGAACATAAGACACAAGTCAAAAGGCAGAAATAGCAAGAATTTTGAAAGCGGGATCGAACTGTCGGACCTTGGATAGCCAACATGGTGGATGCCTTAGACCAATCGGCTACCAATACAGGTAGCGGGGGGGGGGGAGATTTTAAATGTGGTTTACGTATTACAACATTCCTCACCCCCACCCTCCACAAAACTATAAAAAATCGCAAAAAATAAGAACATTAATTAAAAAAATCAACGAACGTATAAATTTAACCTCACATTCACCCCACCACCCTTACTTCACCCACTCCCCCAACACCGAGCAATTATTATAAAATCGTAAAAAAATCGCAAAAATATTCTCAAAATCGAGGAACATATAGTGGAAACCCTCTACCTCCTCCCCTTTCCCCCGCGGCTCAAGATCGTCACCCTTACCATCAACCCTTACCCATACCTACCCACCTTCCAATCATAAAAAAAAAAATAGAGAAAAATCGCAAGAAATATTAATTCTAAAAATCAAGTAAAATCTTACTTTCATGACTTCCGACCACCATGTTGGTTGTCAACGACCATGACCTTGACCTCAATGATCTTGTAAACTAAAAATCGAGAGTAAAAAATTGATAAATTCTAAATAAACTAATAAAAGTTTAGGAACATATTATATTTACTGACTCCGACACCCATGTTGGATGCTGGTGACCTTTACCTTGACCTTAATTACCTTGAGAACAAAAAATTGAGAAAAAATTGATGACCTTTACCGTAACCTCAATTACTTTTAAAACAAAAAAAAATCAACATAAATTCAAATTCGAAGGAAAATAATAAAAGTTTAGGAACATACTGTATGACTGACTCAGGCACCCGTGTTCAATGCTGGTAGAGCCTGGCCTTAACATCACACACATGCCTCCCACCCACACCCATGTCCCGGGCCTTCACACATTACATCGCTCCATACTTACCATAGCTGAGAAAACATCATCATAAACGCAAGCCACCAACCCATAAAACGACTCTGGTGACCCCAATAACTCTCCATAGCTCGTCTCCCTCACCTACCACCCACTCTACCACACATCGTAGGTCTCTCACTTCATCATTGGCATCTCGTCATAAGCACCTGACTAATCAGAATCCACCGATGCAGCAATATGTACTGTTGGCAACACTTGCTGGCTCCCAAAAGACGAATCCTTGGAGTTCTTGATGTGGATATTCAATGTATCACTCCTCGCATAAAATGTGTACGGACTTTGTCGTAATACTTCATCGCGTAATACTTCATGTTGCCGAGCATGGCAGCTTTTATCGAAAACAATTCCACAGTAGCAGCACTGTTTTCCATGTAACCTCTACAGTAAACTTCGTACAATCATTAGCTTGCGCCATCTTCACGAAAAAAAAAAAACTGAATTCCTTCCCATAGTGGCAACATGTGTATCTGCTTTGCCTAGTTATTACACTATGCAATTACCAACACATTTGATTAGTGAGATTTAAGCATTTTTATACCTCCAATCAACCAGATATTTTATTTAGTTACATGATCACATTACCATGTAGTTATATCTTCAACAGTTTCTTTCAGATAAGTTCTTCACTCAGCTTGAACTCATGGTCACACTTAAAGCAGACAAGTGACTACTTCCAGACCGACCCGTCACAAGACTGACTCATCCTGCTCTGCAAATGACCACTAAATTACCCCTAAACGACACCTAACTGACCCTTAAACGACCCCTAAATGAACCCCAATGGCCCAAATCTTCACCAATCAACACCAATCCAAACCAATCCACACACCAATCCAAACCAATCTACACTCCAATCAACACTAATACACAAAAATCCACACGCCTATCCACAACAATAAACACGCCAATCCACACACCAATCCCCGCAAATCCACACACCAATGTACATATACCAATCAACACCAATCCACACTCCAATCCACACCAATCCACACACCAATCAACACCAACCCTCACCAATTCATACCATTCCCCACCAATCCACACACCAATCTATACCAATCCACACACCAATCTATACCAATCCACACACCAATCCTCCTCAATCCGGATCAATATTCCTCAATCCTCTGCAGTTATCCACAATCATTAGCAATTCTTTTCAACAATCCTTTGCAATCCTCACCAATTGCAATTCTTCGATCGATTATTCAATAATTCCTTGGGTTGGCCCCCACCCCATATATATAAATTTCATTCGTTCGCCAACTGTCTCCAAATTTGTACATGACGACAGAATTAATATTTTTGTATACGGTCCACTATCCGTGCATTTTTATATTTAAAGTCTTTATTAATATTCTGTATACCAATCTCTATTATAACAGTCGAGTGCTTATAGCACTACTTTAAAGTTATGAGGGGTTAAGGATATAGCACAAAAAATTAATACACAATTTTTTTTATTAAGAAAAGTTATTCGTAGTAAACACATTAGAATTTCAGAAGAAATAAGTTCATTATATCATGCGATATTATCTATGACCTTCAGTTCATTGATGATTAAAGATATCTCAAGAATGCGTGAGAGATCCCCACGGTTTTGCAGGGTCAATGAAATGTCTGAGTCTATCAACAAGTTCGTTCGGGTCTTCGGGAAATATGTAGCCAGTGTTCTCAGTCACTTCTGCTCTCCTCGCGTTGCTCGCTGCATAAAATATGGTGGAGGGGTGTGTCAAACCATCGCGAAATTCGCCTTCGTCTTCTGCATCAACACTATATACATTTTCATCTATGGTATCTTCATGATCGTCTTCACTTCTGGTTTTATCCTCAGTATCAAGTTTACTTTTATTTTTAGGAGTCGCATGGACATCCTCATACGCATTTAGACTCGAAGTCCCTTTATTTTGAGGTTCTTCGACTTCGCACGAATGTCTTGCAAGTGTGCATTCTGCGCAAACCGACTCTTCTGTACGATGCAGGTCACTCATTCGATTATTAACCATATCATATTCGTCCGTGCAGTAAGTACTCATCGATGCACTAAGGGATATTGACAAAATCACTTGCTGGCTCCCAGTAGACGAATCCTTGCAAATCGTGGTGTGTTTCTACAGTGTATCGCCTTGCAGCATGTGGCCATTGTCGTAATGCATCATCGCGCGAAAAGGACTCTTAGAACAGGCCTTTCTCTCATTTCGCCGAGTATTTTGGCCGAAGGTGAAAAATCTGTCGCAGAATTGGCACTGTTGGCAATCAGACAGCGATGATGCAGGTCGCAGAACCATGTGCGTTAAGATCAAAGGCAAGGCTACGTATCCACAATTCATCTTCTCTAGTATGACGACAGAGCGCTTCCAAATCGGTTTCCCTTGCTGTGCCAGAATGTCACCTCCCATTTTCCTATATAAATGAGATTCCTATTACAGTAAAGAGCCTAGCTTGTGCCCAAAAAAGACTTTCTACAATACAATTTATATGTAAGAAATACGTGAGCACTCTGAGAAAATGTCAGAGGAATATCCATTTTATTAGTTGGACACCAACCAATGGTTTACTGGCATTATACAGTATCGGTAGTACGTTTGTAAGATACATTATTACATACGCAATGCCAACCAATAAACAATGTTTTGCCAACATTCGTTAGTAATGCTTTAAATAAATTTTCACCAAATTTTGAAAATTAAAAAAATTTATATTGTTTTCAGAGCACGAACTTATGCATTTTGAGTTACTAATTAACTGTGCTATATACTATACCACTTGGGAATCATATAATCATAGAAGTAATATGAAATATTTCGTTCCATCTCAGTTCCAAATACTGTATTACATTCCTTATTATATTAACACGCCACATTTTACTACTTTCAAATTTGATTTAACTATCGTCAAATATAAAATAACTGATGTAGTTAAGTTTATACATTACAAACTTTCCACTATGGTGTCTATTTAGTTTTTAGCCTTTTGTTGAGCCAATGCACGTAATGTGTAAAATTACGAGCAATAGCGCAGTATAATTTTCTCGTACATGAGCTCTAAACTGTAACGAAAGTTGATTCATATTAACATATGCCACATTTTATTACAGCACGACATAATACTCACCATAGGCCTACATATCAACAGCCAACTAAACTTTAACTGTTAAATTATAATACTTAAGTCAACATTTTATTCCTTCCAAATTTACGAATTACTTAGACGTTTATTGCCTCAAATGGTGCAAAAATATTAATAGAACTGTTATATTTTATAAGAAGTAATTTGTACTTTACGTCAATATTTAAATTTTTGCTTTACGGATTTCTTTTATATACATGCATTTAAACTTCTTTTAAACAAAGTCGTTCATACAAATATGATTTTGATGTTCACCTGGGAGTAATGATGGATCAACTTTAAATTTATAATTTCATTCTCAAACATTTGTCAGATATTTTGATTCCAATACAACATATTTCCAACCTTATCAACCAAATGCCAACGGATAAAGGCTTTGGCTTATTAAACGAATACCTACCAGTTAGAAACAGTATATTTTTCAGCTAACAGCCAAAAACGTAATGAATTACAGGCTGCTTATTTTAAGGGATAGCTAGTCCAAGCAGATTCTCCAGCAAGTAACCAACACATGATTGAGTAAGTAAATTTAAATTAAGACATGGACTATGTGTCAAAAAACAAAGCTTTTAAAGAAAAACATACGAAATTCTTGTAGCGTAATGTTGGTTAGACAAATGAAAGGGCTTTCAAAAGTGTTCACTTTACCGTGAATAGCTTATTAGAGAGATAGTTAGTTCTTTTCCAGTTACACCGTTTCTTTGTAAAAATTCAAACAAACAAAAGGACAATGTAAATATACATTCGACCAGTCACTTCATTTTCACGACTGTCAGCTTCTGTTCACCATCCACGTTATGAAAATAGCTCGGTCGCAAGACTTGGTACTCTCAAGAGAGGGCAACACGTCATCCCGGAGACCGGAATACTGCGCGTCCTTGTGCAGAAGGCGGCAATGCAAACAGTCTGGCGTTAATATGGACGAAGCACAACGCCAAACAAGCACGCGTAGCGGCGCGTGGCCTTGCGTCACACCAAGTGCGTTCTCAGTTCGCATGTGTGTTAGGGGGCGTCCATAAATTACGTGTGGCGTTTAGGGGGGGAGGGGGTCGAGCCGAATCTCACCCAATCTCACGTGGGGGAGAGGGGGGGTCCTAGCAAGTATCACGTAATTTTTTTTTTTTTTTTCGCAAGAAACAGTGTAAAATTGCGAGAAAACTGGGTTAAATGGAGTAAAACGTGTTTCTCTACCAAAATATTACACTATACTACACAATAATATTTATCGCGGTTATGCGAACGCCACAAAGTAACACAGTAGCCCTTCGATTGTTTTGCCACCGGCTAGCCGAACGCGCGATTCGATGAACGCTGCGACGTACGAGCCGCGTGACAGCGACGCATGGACAGGTCTCGACCTGTTGTGTTTACGTCCGTACATGTTTAGTTACTCGACGGCTCAGTCAACGCTATCATTTATTTAAAATGAGTTTATATCATAATTATTATGAAGCATACGTGAAAGACACGTCTACAAGACAAAGAAGTTACAAAGTTATGGAACGCAGCAAAACAGAGGTTCCCAAAAAAGGGAGACTTGGTGCTGCACGTTCAGCATGAGATTGAACAGCTCCTCAGAGAAACGGAGGAGAGAAAAGCCCGGACTACTCTGGCATTCCTTAATAAGGTAGGCTAAACACTTTTCTTTCTATTTATACACACGACATCTCGAGATCGCGATACGGAGGGGAAATACTCAAGCCAATTATTTAGATGTGTCTTTTTTTCCTTTCTTTTTTGATGTAAATGTTATGGACATCACGCGCTCTAATGCAACACAGGTGCTATTTTATATTTTGCACGCATTTAATGAAGAGAGCTATTAGTTTTTTTTTTAATGCTATATTTACCTCACACAAAATTACTAAAACAAACTATTTTCATAATTTATCAGTTTCATGTCTTCATCGCGATGTTCTGATTCCAGGGAAACACTATGACCTCCAACGATGCTTCGGCTCAGGCTGGGACGAGCGCTCGGAGTGTTCAAAACGTGGAATGCGCAGGTCAGGCTGGGACGAGCGCTCAGAATGTTCAAAACACGGAATCTGCGAATCAGGATGGGACTATTCATCAGCAGTCACGGGATCAAGACGACGACGACCCTCAACTGGCGGGTTAGTATTCGCCTTCCTATGTCTGCGTGACGTTTTATTCCTTTTTTCTCTATTTAAATCAAAACGTTATTCCCTCCACAGGTGCCCCGAAACGGAAAACTCAGCCTCTTGTGGTCAGCGACGATGAGGATGAAGTCACATCGAACTCCACACCATCCGCTATGCGTCCCACTCCGGCTCAAGATATTATGAAGGAAAAGATTGCTAAACTGCGTGTGGAGCTGGATTTGACAGAAAGGCGCAAAAAGTCTCTTGTTGCTGACGGCACCGAACACGAGAAAGCACGGGAAATCGATGGTTATGAAAAGAAGCTCAAGCTTAAGGAAAAACAGAGAGTGTACCCTATGAAACACAGGGAAAATAAGAAGCAAAAAATAATTGAATTATGTTCGAAAAATCCCGATGCGGCGAAGTCGTTAACACCTCGTGCTGGCCCTGGACGTCCACGTCTAGAAGAAGAGCAGTCTGAATTGCTCGAAAGCAGTAGTTTATTTAGCTATGTTTGGTGCAGCTGCTGAGGAGAGGCGTCGCTGTGAGATAGTTCGCACTGTCCATACGCTTTCAGAGCTTACTGATAAACTAATTGAGCTAGGTTCAATATCTCACGAAGTGCTGCTTACATTCGACTGCTACCTAGACGGACAGATACGCGCGAGGATAACCGCCACGTAGTGACTGTCCCAGTGAAGCTGAGCCGTCCTGAAGATGATCATCATAAAGCACACCAAGACCAATACTTTTGTGTGGCCTCCATAAGGTCGCTGGAGACAGTAGCCTCAGTACTTGGTCCTCACTCCGTGAATTTTTTATCTCAGGATGATAAAGCCCGTGTTCCCACAGGGCTCATAGCGGCAAACGAGCAGGCGCCCTTGGTAATGCACGTTGAATACAAAGTGTCACTGCCAGATCACGACTTTGTAATTGCTTCTAGGCACAAATTGATTCCGAGCGTGTATGCTCTTTGTGAAGTGAAGCCCAATGAGATGGGACGGCCAGAATCCGTCTCATACAGTGGACCAACTTATATAGCAATCAGAAGTGGCAAGCACTCTTCGTCAACTGCAACTAGTCACGCTCAAGACTTGGACACTCTTTTAACCCTTGAGCCTTTTTACAATTCTATGAAGAACGGATACGGAGCCTGTCCTTATCATTTCGAGCGATGGCGTTCCCGATGAGAACCCACGATATCGCAAAGTGATCGCACACGCCGTAGAGCATTTCAAAAAATATGATCTGGACGCAATATTCATTGTGACTAATGCTCCTGGCAGTAGAGCTTTTAATAGAGTAGAGAGGCGCATGTCTCCACTCAGCCGGGAGCTAACGGGTGTTGTTCTTCCCCATGATTCTTTTGGGACACATCTTGACTCCAATGGCAGAACAGTAGACGTTAGCCTGGAAAAGGATAATTTCAAAAGGCAGGGGAAATTTTGGCTGGAATATGGTCTGCAGTGTGCATTGACGGACACGAAGTAGTTGCTAAATACATTGACCCGAACAATGACACTTCCAACGTCCCAGACCTGCCATCCGAAGAATGGTAAGCTGAGCACGTTAGAGAGAGCCAATATTTACTTCAGGTACGCGGTAATTTGTTGACATTTAATAATTATGTTTTTTTTCCGTATGGATTTTCACAGTAGTTTACCTTTTATTTTTACCACCATTTGATGCGTGCTTTTTTATATTTTTTTGAAATTTTTTAACGAGCGCGAGCGCTAACAAATGGATTTTTATTTAGAGGTCAAAATAATGAATTGTTTATAATTATTATTTTAGGTTGTGAAATGCGACGACCGGGACTGCTGCAGCCCACGCCGGAGTGCTCTGCATATGATTCTTCACGACCGTTTTCTGTCACCTCCATACCCTATCACTCAGGTTGATGGACATCTGACGATCCCAGACCCTGAAGAGCATGACGTAAAGTCATTTGCTCCCTTCTTGATTCGCCACTGCTTACCGATTCAACCTTTGCATGCCTTCATCGGCATGCCCTATGACCTCTATTGCCCCAGTGTACGTCGTGATCTAGAAGAGAGATGCTGCAGTACATGCGGTATCTACTCTTCATCCATCACGAGAGCTGCAGAGCACTGGCGCGCGGTCCACTGTGCACTAACTGCACTAGCGCGCAAAGTGCGACCCTCACGGATTGTCACACGTCGAGCTACTGACCTTCTGTGTGCAAGCGACAACTGTTTAGAGTGACTAAATCGGAACGAGGTTGAAGGAGCAGATGATTTTACTGAAAATCACATGGACATGATGGTTCCAGTAGTCACTCTTGAGACCGTGCATGAGTCTCCGTGGAATGAATTAGAATGAATATTCTTTTACCAATTTTAGTAGTTCTCATTTAAGTATTTTATTGTTCGATTTTTTTCACTGTGATTCTAGACTACGGTCTTAGTAGTCTTAAATACTAGTCTTAACTAGTCCGAAATAAAAATAATTGAACAAATTATGTTTTTTTAAAAATAAATCCAACGCAATTAATCATAGATTAACGTATTTACACTGAAAATACGCATTTTGAACAATCTCACGTTTGATTTGGGGGGGGGGGGGGTCGAGTCAAATCTCACGACATCTCACTAGGGGGGGAGGGGGGTCAAAAAATCGCCAAAATCACCTCACGTAATTTATGGACGCCCCCTTACCTGTCCGGCGGGCAAAGAACCGAGGTGTGTGCGCTTAGGAGCGCATTCAGGAACCACGAGTCCGGAAGTAACTCGCACTTATTTTTTAGCTCAGCCTAAAAAAAAAAAAAAAAAAAAAAACACCACCACCTTTTCTGTGTACGTGCACATACATGCGTGCATGTACTCAATTCACGGTTAATTCCAACTTTTATGAAGCCATACTAATGTTCTACATCCAGACTATTCTTCTGTCTCATACAAACAAAGCTTAACCGAGTCTATAAAATTACACCAAAGGATCGGCGCACCGCATACGTTGTAATAATAATTTTCATAAAAACTATTTCTTACTAAAGGTTGTTTACGAAAATGTGAGCACTTTTGAAATCAACCTTAGAAAAAAGTTACTGCTCCTTTCCTGAATATATTTTAACTAGCGCACTGAGTGACATGCTCCTAGTTAAGTTGGTAACTATGGATGGGGAAGTAGTTCCGTATCTTAACGTCGAATGTAAAGTGTAAGGCAACAATTTCTGATCATTTAAATTATCTATTTCACTTTCTGTTTTTTTTTTTTTTTTGTAATGAATCGAAGTGTAAAAATTAGCAGATTTGTTAAGTATTTACTTTTCTAATAATTCCTCAGTTGCAATTGACAAACGCATGAATAAAGTAATAACGCCCATTACAATGTAAATCTTACATAAGGCGGAATAATACACAACGCGCATACAAGTAGATCTTAAGCAGGTCTTTTAAAAGTGCCCATTTTATCGTGAATAGTAGGCATCGCCAACACATCTATTTTCTCACTGTTTTTAAATATATTAAGCATACATAAAATATTAAAATTTATAGACGAATAAAAAATAAGGTATTCTTATATTAACTCACTTATAAAACGCTTATAATACGATACATATTTAAGAAACAACCAAGTACCTCACATACATGAGGTAATTTTTCAAAGTTTTGATTCAAAAAGTCTTAAGAAATCACAAATAGACTATACATACATATTAACAGAAATGTACATATAAAAATATAAATGATAGAAATGAGGATAGTGCCCAGTAGTTACACATAGCCTTCCTTTCGGAATTAGTGCCGCTAATTCCCGTACTTTCAATTTATTTTCATATTTCCTCTAGCGCAGGTGTCACGAATAAGATTTCTAGGATCTGTCACTCAAGTCTGCGACTTGGAACCACCAATACATCAACTCCTTGATTGACGTTTACTTTACGTAGTCAATATGTTTATGTTTAATTAATGTTTGTATCTCCCATTTACGCAGTACCAAACGATCAACAGATATATAGGTAGTGAAAAAAAGGTATTATTTTGATTTAATTATTTACTGGCAAAATGACTGGAACGCGGAACATCTTGTTCCTAAGCAAGCGCGCCGTAGCGATCTGTGGCAAAAATATTGCCACACTACACATCAGGACACTCTCGTTCTGCTTGTTTACTATCTACGAGGCATGAAAGTCTAACGTGTCATTTCATCTAGAAGCATGTGGTTGGTCGAAAGTCGTCCGTTGTTAACTTTTCCACAACGTAAGGATTTACGTTGTGGACATTTACGGAACAGAACTGGTAAAATGTTTTCCAGAACTCTCCGAAAAATCAAGGAAACGTTTTATCAATAACTGACTTTACGTAAATTTTACATAAATTTTCGTGAATTCGAATAACCTCTCCGTAAATTGCGTCAGTTTTTTCTGTACTTCAAGTTTAAAACAAAATAATTGTCGCTATGCGGGAGTTCTACTGCATATAAAACATGTACTTTAAAAAACATGTTTAATATTTAATTTTGGTGCGACCATTATTTTCAATAACTCCTTGCCTGTGTGCGTGATGCAGGTTGCAATTGTCAATTGTATGAAGGAAACTGACCCCACTTCATCTATTAAATCCATAAAATAATGTAATTAGACTTTTTCTTTATAGTTGCATTAGATATTAACTTATATTCCTCCGTCAATGAAATAACAAACAGAACCCTCTCAAACAGTGGAATAAACAAATAAATAACAAAAAAAATTATATTAAATACATATTTATGTAATTACAGTAAGAATATACATATAAAACCGTCCCTACATGTTGTAACAGTAAATCACGGATGGAACGTAATCTCAACATGGCCATGCACATTCATGATATCAGGGGTGCAACCAACTTTCGATACAACCAAAACTGATAACCAATCTTCATATTATCTTCTTACGAGAGAACAGTACAGGCGAAGAGTACATACTAATAACAGCAGTATTATTCATAACATTTTCATGCACTGGAACAGTCTTCCAACAAATAATATCCCAAGAATCCATATCGTTCAAATCCTCAGCCTTAAGAGCAACGACCTTATTGCAACAATATGTGGTGTAAATGCGTTATTTTTTAGAATTGTAACACAACTCAACAGTTTATAGTAATATTGGAGTGTTTTAAGTGTTGCTAATCGTAACACATGCCTTATGATATTATTAGTTATTATGTTTCAAGGAATACGTATAAGTGGCGTAGATATCGTAACTGCCCCCAGAAACGATTATTTTTAGGTTACACCGCGAAGAAGGCTTCGTGTATGATCGGCATTGTTCGTTCCCGAGATCCGAAGTTGTAGGAAATACGGAAACTTTCCATGTTTTGTATTTACGGAGCTCACATAGAGTTTTCGTCATTACGGATGACGTTTCTATGTGTATCAACTCTGCATTTCCGTAAAAAAAAAAGTTTCGTGAATATGCGAAAATATTTAACACTGCAGAGTTTTGGTATCACATTGTTTTGCGAGCTCTTCGATTGTACGTGCTGGTCGCTGGCAACACCTGCAGTTTGCGAGCACAAAGAGCGTGCGTCCTTGAGCGCGATGCACTGCGCGAATTCCAATTCACGCAGAACGACCAATGTTGTCATACGCGGACTGCAAATAAATGCTCTGGCGTATAGAGAATGTTCGAAAACAAACCCGAAATAATTCGGGAAGTGATTATTTGCAACTAGTTGTGATTCCTTCCTATTCCCAAAAGCATAATCGAAACGAGACAAAACGTGTGTGCTGAACTTACGTGTGTATTGAACTACAGTGTAGCCATCATGTCGGGTTTTAAGTAGGAGAAATTGATCAACATGCATTTTATGCATGGTGCGGCAGGAGGCAGTGGTCTGAGAGCAAGTAATTTGTACCAGCAGAGATACAAAAAAAAAAAAACGCCTAACACCTCACCACAAGAATACATATCAAATTATGAAGGAAGCAGCCACACTGACCATCATCATAGTTATTGTTCGGTTCAGTTGTTTACAACCTGGGGACTCATTCGAACCTTTATACGTGTTCAAGCGAGATGATAGCTACAATGCATGTTAAAACATATGTTCAAAAAATGATTGTATTTTTTTAGTACCGTTACGAGATGCCAGAGGGGCATGTCCGAGTTCGCGAAGGACACAGGTCTTAATAAGTACAAAATAACTAAATGTTATCCCAATATATTCTCACAGATACTATTTAGAGCATTCATCTACCTATCTCCAATGCCACTCTTTACATTTTTCAATTCCCCAATGGGCATACATAAATATGCCCACTGGGCATAGCTCAACCTGCCCCAATGGGCATAGCTCAACCCGCCCTAATAGCGATGGCTCAATCTGCCCCACAGGGCATAGATCAACCTTCCATACTGGGCATACCTCAACCTGCACCACTGGACATATCTCGACATGCTCTACACGCCACAGATCAACCTGCCCTACTTTGCAGAGCTCAACCTGCCCTACTAGACATAGATCAACCTGCCGCACTGGGAATAACTCAACCAGCCCTAATGGGCATAGCTCATACTGCCATACTGGGCACAGCTTAACCTGTTCCACTGGGTATAGCTCAACCTGCTCCACTGGACATATATCAATATGCTCTTCATGCCAGAGATCAAACTTTCCTAATGTGCATTGCTCATCCTACCCCCCTGGGTATAGCTCAAGCTGCCCTACTGGCCACAGCTCAACATACCTTACTGGGCATAGCTCCAAATACCCTACTGGCATAGCTTGCCAGCACCTCTGGGCATAGCTCAACCAACCGTGCTGGCCAAAGCTTAACCTGTTCCACTGGGAATTGCTCAACCTGCCCTAATAGGAATAGCTCCACCTGCCCTATTGAGCACAGATAAACCTGCCCAATTGAACAAAGATCAACCTACCCAACTGGGCATAGCTCAACCTGACCTAATAGCCACAGCTCAAACGACCCCTCAGGGCATAGCTCAAAGTGCCGTACAGGGACTAGATCAACATTCCCCACTGCACATATAGCAACCTGCCTGACAAAACACAGTTCAACCCGCCCCACCGGCCATAGCTCAACCTCGCCTACTGACCTCAGCTCAACCTGCCCTACTGAGCATAGCTCAACCTGCCACAATTGGCATATCTCAACCCGCCCTACTGGCCACAGCTCAACCTACCTTACATGGCATAGCCCAACCTGACCTACTAAGCATAGCAAGCTATGCTTAGTACTGTGCATAGTTTAACCTGCCTTACTGGCCACAACTCAACCTGCCCTACTGGGCATGAATCAACCTGGCCTACTGACAACAACTCACCTGCCCCACTGGGCACAGCTCAACCTGCCCTACTGGAAAGAGCTCAACCTGCCCTAATGGACACAGCTCAACCTGCCACACAGAGCATAGATCAACCCGCCGAATTGGGCAGAGCTTAACCTGCTTCACTGGACATGTCTCAACCTACACTACACGCCACATCTCAAGCTGCCCTACTGATCATAGCTAAAGCTCCCCTACTGGGCATAGCGCAACTTGCCCTACTGGCCACAGCTCAACCTGCCATAATGGACATAGCTCTTCCCCCTACTGGGCATAGCTCAACATGCATTAATAGCGACAGCACAACCTGTCCCACAGGGCATAGTTTAACCGTCCATATTGGACATAGCTCAACCTGCCCCACTGGACATATCTCAACTTGCCCTACATGCCAGAGATCAACATGCCCTAATGGGCATTACTCATCCTGCCCCACTGGGCATAGCTCAGCCTGCCCTACTGGCCACAACGAAACTTACCTTATTAGGCATAGCTCAACATGCCTTACTGGAGAAAGCTTAACAGGCCCCACAGGACATAGCCCAACCAGCCATACTGGACAGCTCAACCTGCGCCAATGGTTATAGCTTTACCTGCCCAACATGGCATAGATCAACCTGCCCAACATGGCATAGTTCAACCTGCCCAACATAGCATAGCTCAACCTGCTCAATAAGCATACCTCAACCGGCCCTAATATCCACAGCTCAAAGTGCCCCTCATGGCATAACTCAACCTGCCATACAGGGCATAGCTCATCCTTTCCCACAGGACATATCTCAACCTACCTGACACAACACAGCTCAACCTGCCCCATTGGGCATAGCTCAACATTGCATACTGACCACAGCTCAACCTGCCCTACTGGGCATATCTCAACCTGTCATATTAGGCATAGCTTAACCTGCTCCATTGAACATTTCTCAACCTGCCCTACAGGCCACATCTCACCTTGCCCTACTGGCCACTGCTCAACCTGCCCCACTGAAAATTCAACCTGCCTTACTTGGTATAGCTCAACCTACCCGACTGGGCATAGCTCAACCTCGAGTATTGGCCGCAGCTCAACCTGCCCCATTGGGAATAGCTCAACCTGCACCACTGAGCATTGCTCATCCTGCCTACTGGGCATAATTGAACCTGCCCCCCCTGGCATAGCTCAACATGCACTAAACGCAACAGCTCAACATGTCCCAAAGGACATAGCTCAACCTTCTGTACTGGACATAGCTAATCCTGCCCTACTGGATATATCTCAAACTTCTCTACATGCCACAGATCAACCAGCCCTAATGGGCTTAGCTCAACCTGCCCCACTTGGCTTAGCTCAACCTGCCCTAATAGCCATAATTAAACTTGCCCCACCGGGCATAGCACAACTAGCCCCAAATGACATATCTAAAAATTTTCTACACACCACAGCTCAACTTATCCTACTGTGCATAGCAATACCTGCACTGCTGGCCGTAGTTCAACCTGCCCCACTGGGAATAGCTCAACCTGTCCTAATGGGCATTGCTAATACTGCCCCACTGGGCATAGCTCATACTGCCCTAATGGTCATAGCTCAAACTGCCCCACTGGGCATTTCTCAATCTGCTATAATAGGGAGAGCTCAACTTCTACACAGGGAAAAGTTCAACCTTAAATACTGGGCATAGCTCAACCTGCCCTAATATGCATAGCTCAACCAGTAGACTAAGACTATGATGTGTAAGTGAAGATTGGCCAAGAATCCTACGGTACAGTTAAATGGAGAGTTTATCCAGTTTGCCCATCAATATAAGTACTTGGGAGTCACCCTAGGTTACAAGATGAGCTTTTTTGAACACATACAGTATGTGTCCCGCAAGGCGGTGGTTTTCTATAAGCTAAGAGCATTGGGAAATACTGAGAGAGGCTTGAATTTTCCTACACTTAGGATAATCTACAGAGACATATTTGAAGGGATAGTTGCACATGGTTAAGTAATGTGGCACACACATGCTGAATTAGTGTGGCACAAGAGAAAGATTGTCAGCGCTCAGAGGGCGGCACTGCTTGCTGTACTGAAAGCATATAGGATGGTGTCCAATGAGGGTCTCCCTGTGTTGGCGGGTGTCCTGCCTGTAGATCTAATTGTGAGAGAGCGAGGACTGATCGTTTAACAATCGAGGATTAGAAGGCTGAATTCTCAAGCACGAAGTTAAATCAAGCAGGTCATCATGGAGATGTGGCAAAGAAGATGTGATCAATCAACCAAAGCAAGGATTACCTATGAGATCCTCCCAAGTGTGGAGCGTGGAGCAGAGGATGAAAAATAAATGGATCACGATGGACCATTATGGTGCTCAGTCGCACACCGGTCATGTCAACTTTAAAATGAAGCTGCACAGTCTCGGGCTAGTAACATCCTCACTATGTGAGGTATGTGGTGTGGATGATACGGTACAACATGTATTGACGGACTGCCCTAAAATTGAAGATCTAAGAGACTGGTTGCAAGGAGTGGCAGAACAAAAAGGATTGCAGTTGGAAATGAGAAGAAAATGGAAAATCAGGAACTCCACATGTTGTGGAACAGATTTGCAACAAGAGTTGGGGAAAGGCACGAGGAGCTTGACCGGTGGCGACTGGACCATTCCGATGACCCATGAGGGAGTGGCTCGGGTAAAGGCTTTAATGATTAAAGTCAGGGCATAACCGATTAGCAGGAGGCAGTTTTAACTGAGAATACCGGCAGAAAGCCGTGTGAGTCCAAGAAAGAAGGCGCAAGGTACTAAGATAGAAGAGGAGATAGTGCAGTGCACTGTCTTACTCATCCGAGTATAGTTGCAGTGCGGGAGAATGGAGGGGCGCCGGCCTTAGTACCGTTAAACCTGCCCTACTGGCCACAGCCCAATGGGCATAGTTCAACCTGCTCTACTGGGCATAGCTCAACCTGTCCTACTTTCCACAGCTCTACCTGCCCTACTGGTCATAGCTCAACCTGCCCTACTAGGCATAGGTGAACCTGCCCTACTGGGCACCACCTTCACAAATTCTCAACCACTACCACCACGAGTACAAGCTCGCCTCACATTTGTAGCATCGGTGGGGGGGCACCACCCTCCCGAGATGGGAAACCGGCGCAATAGTCTGGAGATGCGGACTCGCCCTTTTTGCAGAAATTATTAATTTCCGTGTAATAATTTCAGTTTCAGAAGTATTATCGACAATATTTGATTATAGAAAATTTACAATTTACAAGGTGTTTAATACTTTTGTATTTAATTTGCAGCTGTGTTATTTCCTCCTTCCAAAAATGCAAGAACTTATTGTTAAAATATAAATATTTCCCTAGCTTTTTACAACAAGCAGATAACACACAATTGAAATTCTGCCCACAAATATTAAACAACTCGTAAATTGTAAGTTTTCTATAATCGGTAATTTATATGAATTCGAAACTATTACGCGAAAACGAAAAAATTCTGCGAACGGGGTGCAGCGGAACCGGAAGGGAACCTCTAACGGGGAAAGAGGTCAGCCCATGCTTCTCCTTTCTTTCCATGCCATTTGTAGTAATCCTAGCTGGAGTGGACTTACGCCTCGAACTCAATGTCATCCATTACCATGCATTTAAATTTCTTCACGGTGAAATCCCTGTTAGTGCCCAAAAATTCTGACAGTAAATGAGTCGACTGGCACCGTCACCATTGCCTGTTATTCAAGCTCAAACCTGGGAGACTCTGGAAACCCAGAAAACGGGAGGATGCCACTTTGCGAATCTCGAAACCCGTGGGGGGGGGGGTGCAATTGCGTCAGGCAACCCCTCCTGTCGGGGCCGCAGTTTCGACACGGGCGGCAGATGTCTCGCGTGGGCCCGGAGTCGCGATTCTATTGTTTTCCCCGGCCGTGGAGTGGCGCCCGGCGCTGTCCTGGCCACGCACCGGGGGAAGGACTTGTAATTGCGTTTGTCTTGAGTTGATGCAAGGCGGTAGAGAGAGAGAGAGAGAGAGAGAGGGGAGAGAGAGAGAGAGAGAGAGAGAGGCCCGGCCAGGCCGCCCGCAGCATCCTTCCTCGACTGCCTGGAACGGGCCCCTTTCACCTCGCTAGAGAGCGCTGCGCCGATTGGCCCGCGTGCGGATCAACTCGCGACGGAGCTCACGAGCCGTAGCCTGCACCTATCAGTGTAGTTACAACAAGAGTGACAACAACAACAGCAAATAAATTACAAATGTGACAAGAGCTCGGTCATTGGCCATAACCGAACTCTATTATATTTAAAAAATTAAAGTTAACTAATGTACTTCTTATATAATGTTATTCATTTATCTTATCGGGTAGTAGCTGAAAATGGGTTCGCTGGACATCTTTTTAATCCTCCCTTCCCCGCATGGATCCCAATTAAAATTCGTGTACTCTGTTACATAATCAGTTAAATTAAATTAAAATGTTGTTTAATTTGAGGGGAAGGGGTTTAATTTTAAAGGAAGTTATTCAAAATGTATATTTTGTAGTATACGAAAGAAAATGTATTTTTGATATAATTAAAATGATTGAGAAACCACTGTCACTACAGAGGGTATTGGGATGATGACTGATGGGTTAACATGTAAATGGGATACTATGGTTTGTATGGGCTTGTAATGGGTCCTGAACTCTGACGTTGTAAGTTCAGGAAGTCGGCTGTTCGTCCTGGCACCGGTGACAGGGTCGCATTTCGCCACCCCTCTTCCTTAATTTGGGAAAGATCACCAGGGTACCCTAGATAATGATCACTGTGCCTAAGGCTCCCGCCAACCTAAAACTTTTATCGAGTCCACGGAAACAAACAGTTGCAAGAAATACTCTAACTTTCATACATTAAATGCAAGTTGCTGTTTCGAGCCTATAATAAGCCTCGAAGACTGCAGTGCCTTGTAAAGAGAGACATCGAATTGGCTTAATTTATTTCTGAACTTTAATGGCAATGGTGAGTTCATGTTATTATGTCGGTGTGTTTGGACTGTGTCTATTGCCGACCATGAGACTAAATAAAATAACAACCACCCACACACAGAACTCAGCAAAACAAAAAACAAAACAAAAAAAAAACATATGTATACATAATATATAACCTAAAAATACGCACGAACAACTTGTTATTACAAAAGAGGATAGACAACACGATGACGAAAATGAAGACACGACACAACAGAACAACCAGCTGGAAAATAATATCAATGGACACAGCTGAACAATAAAAACTAAAAACACACACACACAAAAAAAAAAAGGAAAAACAAAACGCAATGGAACACAAGTCAGAAAAAAGTATTCCTTGTCACATTATGAACCCAGATAATTCAACGCTAAGAACAACACAGGAACCACAAAAATTACCAAAGAAATAAATTAATAAATGGAGAGACACTGGACTCGAGATTGGACTTTTTGAAGACTTTGATTAGCGCTTGGTGACCTGCTCGTGGTTTGGCAGCATGCAGTAGCCAGTCTCGGATACAAGGCCCATCCTCAGAAGAACTTCCCGCAGCCAATCAGGCAATGGGCACCACACCGTTTCGCATCTGTGCACTTGTCTACTCTGCGTCACAAGCGACACCCGATTTTCACGAACAGATTTCACGACCACCTATATTTCACAATACTTTAGCTCAGATGCACTTTCGTGATTGGAAAGTGTGTGTTGTTATGTGCCTTGGACGTCTGCGCTCGAGTCACGGGTGTACAGCATCGATGACAACTAGTTATTATTGGCCAGTCGAGCAGGAAAAAATGTCTCCTCACAATGACATGCCGCCAATAAGCAAACGAGAAAAATGTTGGTGCGCTCGTAGGCTATTGAAATACTGCTTGCGCGGGAATCTTTTCGCGAAATTCGGGCGTCCATGTATTATCATTGACTTTGACGTGAACATATTCACCCACAGCGCAATGGTGGATGTGCAGTTTGCAGCCACATAAGCCGGCCGCTTGGCTCGCTTCTATAGATGTTGGCCTACATTCAGGAGGTATTTTGCACTATTAACGTGCTCCGCCAGCCTGGCGCTTCAACTGCGGTGCAGTGTGTTTGAAATCCTGTTGTTGTTGTTGTTGTTTTTTTTTTTTTACGAAACTATTAATGCAATGTCTGAACTCAAAAGTGTCGTCACCCTCACTCGCCACTCTCACGCTGGCTCACTCTAGCGAATTGAGACTTGTGGCCTTTGAAAGCCTTCGGCATTATTTCTCTGGCAGTTAAGGTAATAAGTAGTAAAAAATATATAATTGCTGGCTTTTCACTTTCCTCGAACAAATGTACATTATTTTACGAAGTAGTGGCTTATTTTAATTTGTTACATTTTTTCATTATTAAAAACATAATCGTTATGTGCAAAACACAGTATTTAATAATATGCACACAATTAACCTAAATGAAACGTGAACATAATATCATAATTTGTTATGTTCTACATCAAATGAGAAAGTTGTTTTTATAACACATTTCACGATAGCAGTGATTAAGTTAAGTCGATAAAATATTTCTAACACTACTTTAGAAACAACACGTTATATGTCTGGATATCTGAGGTTAGACTTGAAAACAACATGTCTGCCAGAGAGAGAGAGAGTGCGAGAGTGAGCACCGAGTGTACATCGTCGTTCACTCTCTCTCTCTCTCTCTCTCGCTCTCTCCTCGGAGTTGGGACGGCAGAGAGTACTCTCTGTGACGACAAGAGTGAGCGAGAGAGTACTCTCTCGGCGAATTGGGACACGGCCTAAACGTGCCCCCCGTATGTTTACCTACGAAAATACATCATATCCCAGACTAGGACGGAATGGTATTCAAAAGTCACCATGCATGATGTAAAACAACATTTTGGATTCCTCCAACAAAGTTAATAATAAGTCACTGGCATAACTAATGTGCCTACTTTCCTCAACATGGGTGCAATACATTTTTATAAAATTTCTTAAAACATGAGTTGGTAGGTAGGAACTGTCGTATCGTTGAAAGCAATATCACCAGAAATGAAACCAGAAACACACGCAACAGTAGTGAGACAGTTACAAATGCACACGTGTCTTACCCGGGACTCGAACCCAGGACCACCTCGTACCATAAGCTAGTGTGCAATCAACTGCATTACGGAGGACGGATTCGAGCATCAACTTCGATTTTAATCGGTCTAATGTTTCGAATGATAGCGTTTACTAACAGAAAATATTGACAGGGCCATAATTTGGAAAATAAGTAACTGAATCACATAAAACATGCAAGTTGATATAGCCTACCATACCGCTACGTGTGTGAGGAATTTGGTGAAAATCGCTTGACTGGTCCCTGAGGTATGGAATACAACCTCCATATTTTTCATGTGACGATCGTCATTAATGGAGGACAAAAAAATAGTGTATTAGCACAATCGATCGCTGTATACCACCACTGTAGAAAAGTTAACTTAAAATAGATTACATCGCTTCGCATATATAAAACACTAAGACACTGAGTTTGTTATATCTTCCATTCTGAAAATAAGTGGCCATTACACTTAAAAATACATATAAATGCTGTTCACGATAAAGTGAGCACTATAAATCAACCTGGAAAAAATGCACTGTTACTAACGTCATATATTTTAACGGGAGCACTGAGTTACATCCGCCCAGTAAAGTTGGTAACGATTGATGGAAAATAGTTCCATATCTTAAAGTCGAATAAAGAGTGTTAGGTTACCCATTTGTGATAACTTAAATTATGTATTTCGCTTTCTGTTTATTTTTAATGCAACGAAGTTAAAAATTACTAAATTTGTAAAATATTTTATTTTTTTAATAATTTCACAGTTTCACCTGACCGACGCATGAATAAAGTGACGAAGCCCATGGTAATGTTAATTCTACATAAGGCGAAAAAATACACAACGTTCATACAAGTCGATCTTAAGTACGGCTTTCAAATGTGCACATTTTACCGTGAACAGCCTATAGTTACATAGTCTATCACAGTACAACTTTTTCGCTAAAACTGGTGAGAATGGGTATATTGTTTCCCGAGACATGACATAGCACGCGGTAATCGTGCCGGACGATGCCGCTGGTTCGGGGGGTTGACTCGGGTATCTCCCGCTTCCCACACACTTGCATTCCAACGCTGCTCCATGATCACCTTGCTTCACCCTCATCGACTCCCAGCGACATCGTTGTTAAGAGCCGTCCAAACTTATCCACCCAACTCGAACGACCTCGCAGTCGACGAGACAATAAACCACTAAGAGGCCCGCCTGTCTGCATGGATTTTCTCCTTTTTGTTTATTGATAAGCGCGGTAGCTATAAGGGTCACACTGGCACGCGCTACAAGAGCGCCGTCGCCGCTACGTGCAGAGCTGTGAACTGGCGTGCAGTGTTCTCGTAGTGCTGCGTGTACTTTATGGGACTTTTACCGGCGACCCAATTATTTTATTGATGAAAAGTCTAAGTAAAAGTTAAATACAGGTTGCTGTCGTAGTTTGGCTCGTATCCGGCTAGTATGTTTTAGGATACGGCAGTCTTAAAATCTCTTTTCTTAACGATATCGGAGGGCTCCGAAATAATATTTACAGTACGGGTTGTGACTTTGAAGTACCATTCCGTCCTCTTCAAGGGTATGACGTCTTTTCATAGGCAAATATACTGGGTGCATGTTAAATAGTTTCGTAAAAAAGACCGGATTTCAAACACTCTGCAACGAAGTTCAAACACAGAGTGGAGGAACCCTCGAGAACTACATTTCTACGTACCTGGAGTTAACGACACAGAACTGGTATACATAGTCTATTGGCGCTTTATTAAAACTTTTCTAATCGAACCTTGGAAAAATTACCCCATGTATCACGTGTTTAGTTGTTTCCTAACTATGCCATATATCACAAGCGTTTTATACCTCTGTTAACATAAAACGATATTATTTTTCGTTAAATTGAAGTATTGCCATACATTTTATTTATAAATTATAATATTAGATTTATAATAGATATGAATTAAAAAAAATGAGAAAATATGTATGTTGGCAACGCCTTGTAAGAAATAGTTCTCATGCAAACAATTATTACACTGAGTGCGCAGGAATGCGGTGCATTTTCCTTCTGGTGTAGTTCTCCAGGCTTAGTTTAGCTTAGTTTGCGTGCGGCGGAGGAATACCCTGGAAGTAGAACTTAAGCAGGGCTTCATAAAAGTGTGAAATAACCGTGAATGGATTATACAATGCACAGAGGCGTTATATTCAGCCGGTATTATACAATGCGATGCACAGTTTTCAATGATCGTTCCCGTGGGTGAATGATTCGTACATCGTCCTACTGCTCTATATTACGACTGGTTCATATCAGTATCACGAACACAAAGCCGACAGCTCATTGTTTATGGTAACGAAACAATACCTGTGACAGCTAAAAAACCGCGCTCGTCAAAAAAATGCATCGTTTGCAGCACGTGAAACCAAAAATTTCATGTGTGTCTGAAAGGTTCCAGAGGCTGCTGTGATACTTTCCGTAGTCAATCTAGTATGTTTATTTAGACTATTTCTTATTGAAATAATGTAGTCAGGGAATTCTGTGTATCGCTTTTTTCTCAGGCATACAACATTCAATTTTTTTTCCCGCCACGCTTAACCATTTGAGGCCCATGCATTTCCATACATGTTTTCAGCTGCTGAAAGTAAAATATATGTTTGTGTTGTATTTGAGGTGACATAATACCACCTAGTAGGTAATTTCACAGAAGTTCTTTGAGGCAGGTGTCCTCACTCTCTCTGATCGGCTGCGCGGTGCTCCGGAAACGGGCCTTCCGTATCAGCACATGGCTATCCCACGGATGACCATGGGATAACCTTTTCGGAAATGCAGGATATCCGCAAGGCATCCTGTATATCCCTGGGACGTTCTGCAGTATAGCTCTGAGTCGTCACGATAATCATGTTGTCGATATCCGTAGGACTCCATGAATGACATCCACGGGACATCCATTGGATATCCTCAATATCCTACACTAAAAATCAAATATAGTTTTAAGTAAAAATTCAATAAAGTTAAAAATACCACAAAATAAAAAAAAACTTCGTTTATAGTAAGAAAATTTTATGATCCATTATATCCATTTATGATCCAGTATATCCATATCATGGCCAGGATATATTTAGGTTATTCAGGAAATATGTGGGATATCCCAGGGGCATCCTGTGCTGTTAGCGTTGGTCGATTGGTTACTTCAAGATGCAAAAAGTTCCGTAATATATGGTCTGCCGGCTGAACAATGATTGGCGAACGGTGTTCCGACATCTTGCATGGCCTGTGACGACATTGCGCTGGCATGCGCGGCTGGGGTTTGTGGTACAAGCATATGTTCCACCTCTGTATTCTTGTGTACTCTGCGATAATACTTTACCTGTTTTACAGCCAATTAGCTGCGAGCCTAGTGTTCGGCGATGGCGATGTGAACCATTCATAACGTGCAAAGCAGTGGTAAGTTTTGCGAACCAGTTGCTTGCATGGAAGAAACCGACAGCGTTGGTCGCTGAGCGTTGTGGTTTGCAATGCCGGTCACATAGACATTCGAAAGTGCAATGAATAACACTTCGATACCGGTGCGGAAGAAATAACTACACAGTTATTCTGCACGGGTGTTACATTATTGTTATCAAATTTATCTCATTATTTGCTTGTTTAGCTTTGAAATACTCGTAGGATACACAACATGTGTTTTGTGCATTCTTATCTATCGGCCACTCTTAAAGGTGCAAATGACTTGGATTTTCTTCATAAACGCAGCACCTACTTGTTATAAGCATTATATGCACACTTAAGCGTAATTTTGACAGAATTTGTTACCGAGCTACTATGTACACTCCAAGTGCGTGAGGCCATGGTGGCTGAGTGGTTAACCTGCTCGCCTCCCACCAGGGAGAACCGGTTTCAATCCCTGGTCGGGTCACCGGACTTTCGCATGTGGGAATCGTGCCGGACGATGCCGTTGGTCGGCGGGTTTTCTAGGGGATCTCCCGTCTCCCCCACTCTTTCATTCCAGCGCCGCTCCATACTCACCTCAAACACCCTCATCGGCTCTGAAGACCTCGCTGTTAAGAGCCGCGTAAATCTCTTCACTCACTTCACTCACTCCAAGTCCGTATCTAGGATTTTTTACATGTTGAAGGGTTGACTGCCGCTGAATTTTACTGCATAAACTTAAAAAAAAAAAATTACATTTTCTGCATAAATATGAAACTTTATTAACGTTAGTTTTAGAAAATCAGAGTTACAATTCCTATTCTGCAAATATGAGAAAATTTAATTTTTTATACTTTAGTGTCCGTATTAGCTAAGTCTTGTTTAAATGATAATGCATATTTTCTGATAAACATAAATTTTTAATGTTATAAGAAGTTATGTTTAAGGGATATTGGATTCGTTAAATTTTCAGTACACCCTGCATTACATACGTTGTATGGTGTATTACATATCGATATATCACAAGGCAGTGCTTTGTACATTTTATAAGATAGGCGTTGTTTGACTATGTTGCTTGTCTCATTTCTGTTATCGCCCGCAAGTGAAATACACCTGTTTCTTCCCTGAAATTGCTAGTTAAAACTCAATAAAAGCAGTGTAGCTGTAGCTATTTCGTAAAGTTTGATAAGCTATTATCTATGTTGGCTCGTGCGAAAAATTTCATTGCGTCTTGCGGGATGGAGAAAAATGGCGAAAAACGGATGATATCAAAATGGCAGAGAATGTCCACTCCATGACCGTACGTAGAATTAATGCATACATAAATATAATAAATACACTCGCATGCACACAAAAAACACAGACTTATAGACACAGAATAAGGATCATTTATTCATACTTTGCGTGCTATGGCTACACAAACAGTAAAAACAACACACAGCGTGTCTGGATCTTCTACCCCCACGAGAATGTAATAATTGAACAGAATGGGGAAGTCAGTGCTTCACAGTGTAGTCGCGGTTATCCTGCAGCTGACTGTGCCATCTGCGAGAGTCGTAGCTAGACTAAAGGTTGTTCACGGTGAAGTGAGCGCTTTTGAACTCAACTTAAGAAAAAAAAGTCACTGCCCTTGCCTGCGTATATTTTAACGGGCGCGATGCGTGACACGTGTCCAGTAAAGTTGGTAACGGAAGAGGGGAAAATAGTTCCATACATTAACGTCGAAGAGAAATTGTCGGATAACCATTTGTGATGACTTAAAATTATTTCTCTCGCTTTCTGTATTATTTGATGCACCGAAGTGTAGAAATGAGCCGATTTGTACAATATCGACTATCTTAATAATTTCACAGTTTTTCTTGACCAAAGCATGAAAAAAAGTGACGAGGCCCGTAGTAATGTGGATGTTACATAAGGCGGGAGAACACACAACGTGTATACAAGTCGATCTTAAGCAGGGCTTTCAAAAGAGCTCGTTTTACCGTGAACGTGCTGTACGTAAGTATATTTACAATCCTCACTGGTGTAGGATATAGTAGATCAGTAACGATATGGTGGGTGGGTTTTCTCAATCCAAGAGGTGTGAAGAGGGAAGAGAGGAGTAGTAACTTTATTGTCCTGTGCTTCCTAATTACCATTCGCAAGGTCCCAATCAGAAATTGGGGTTACTTGTATATGGTAGCGACACTAGGGTGGTACAAACGCATTGGCGAAAATGCTGTATAGAGTGGCTACACAGATTTTTTTTTTTCTTTTCGTAATTTTACAAAAGAAATAGAAACTAGTTTGCAAAGTTTTTAGTACCATAATAAGTTATTACTTGTAAATTTTACAAGTGTCGATATTACTACTACAAGAATTTTTCTGTAGTTCTACAAATCATGTTCTTGCACAAGTACAATTGCAGTGGCTTTACAACAACATGTTTTGAAAAAAGTACCAGTATTTGTATTATTACAAAAAAAAAATATTTCAGTTCCGTTTACAAACATTTTTTGCTGTGTACTTAATTTTGGGGGGGGGGGACCCTGGGCCCATCCCGTAAACATACCTATGGTCTCCTCTTAATTAACGTTTATAACAAAGCAACATATTCATAAACAGGTTGTCTTTACACATTTATGTTTTCTGTGAATGCGGAGTTCCCCATCTCTTAGTAGAGCCCTGCGACCTCGGTACGTTCCTGTGTACGCGAGTTGTACATAATAAAAGAGCGGAGGACGCGGCAATGAAATACTTGATGAATACCGCCGAAGCGGCGCCATTCTTCAAGGCTGTCCGCAGACCAAAGATATGCAGACGGTGTACCCCGGGCTGGGCTACCACCGAGAAAGACGTTTCCTAAATGCGAAAAACCCGCGGGGACCTTGTGGCGAGCCTGGCGCCACGACAAGGGACGCCGCGAAGGTCCTTGGTTCGCCGCCTAGTCCATCTTCACCTCACAGGCGAGTCTTCATCGTCTACTTACGTCCTGCTCTGTTCCTTGCTCCGCGCGGATCACGTACTACAATTACAACTACATTAATCCATTCTCGGTTACTTCCAGTGGCGTTTATCCCATAGAAGCGATGTAAACAATGCTTACCCTATACCTTGCGTCACCAACTGCATTCCTTCGGCAGGGTAAGCAGTCGTTCTGTTTGCGTCCTCCAGTCCTACATGTTTCCTTGGAAAGTGGATGAAAGTGTTTGGGAAAACGGGAGTTTTCTTATAATTTGTTGCATGCTCTCTAAATAATATTCAGTTTAATTATTATTACATTTATTTCGTTTCCGTTTTTATAACTTATGTTAGGTATTATAAAACGGTAAATACATGTGGAGGATAAGCAAAGATGTAAGTTGCGTTTGTTAGAAAAAATTGCTTGCCCTTTGAAAAAAATTCGCTACACGCCACTGGTTACTGTCAACTTTTCTGAAGCCGTACTAAAGTTATACATCCAGAATATTCCTCCGTTTCATGCAAAACAAAGCGTACACTCCAAATTCGAATCACGAATCAGTGGAAAGCCACTGATTCACAGTGGAAATGGCTCCACTTAGAATCCGTATATATATATATATATATATATATATATATATATATATATATATATATATATATATATATATATATATATATGTGTGTGTGTGTGTGTTTATGTGGAAAAATTACACTGTTTGAATTACTGTCGTTAAAAATTTCACTTTCACTGTGAATTAGTGGTTTTCCACTGATTCCAATTTATAGTGTACAAAAAAAACGCCATACGGACAACTACCGCATTCAAGCGCACTCCAGTGTAATAATGTCTTTACATGAAAACAGTTTCTTACTAGACATTACCTACACACCTATTTTCCCTCTGTTTTTATTTATATTGATTGCAAATGAAATTTTATAATTAATAGATAAAATATAAGTAAAAGGGCAATTTAGCTAAAAATAAAGCTATTTTATGTTAACAGAAGTATACAACGCTTGTGATACGTGGAATATTTAGAAAAGAAACGAACATGTCATACATGAGGTGATTTTTCAAAGGTGTGATTCAAAAACGGCGAAGAAACCGTGAATACATTATAATACTTTTTAAGCGTTCTCGACTTAATATCAACGTCGCCTGAATTCAACAGAGCTGTGTAAGGAGCTTTGCGTGATTTTTCGATGTCTATATTCTTTAAACGTATATTATTGACGTAATATTATTTGGCCAACTGCTACGATGACTCCACTGTCACGTAAAATAGAATGTTGGCAACACTTAAATTGTAAATAACTCAAATGAACGTACTGGATAATGTGTTATGACACGTGCAAGAATCATGTGTAATCAACATACTGTAAACTCGGAACTACATTGGCCCACAGCCGGCCAGTAATAAAGGCTTTTACATGACAGCAAGTGTGATTGGGAAAACAGGGACCAACAGAAACGGTGCTCCTGCATTTGTGGATACTCCAGTCTCACTTCTGTCGCGGCTTCAATGTATGTAAGGGCTGTTCACGATAAAGTGAGCACTTTGAAATCAACCCTAGAAAAATATCACTGCTCTTACCTGCATATATTTTAATGGGCGCACCGAGTGACATGCGCCTAGTAAAGTTGGTAACGATGGATAGGAAGTAGTTCCATACCTTAACGTGGAATAAAAAGTGTTAGGTAACCTTTTGTGTTAACTTAAAATTATTTCTTTCCCTTTCTATTTTTTTTATGCATTGAGGTGTAAAAACGAGCATACTTGTAAGATATTTACTTTATAAAAATATTCAAACTTCGATTTGGCTGACTTTTGAATAAAGTGACGAGGCCCATGGCCTTGTTAATTTCACATCAGGTGGAATAATACACAACCAGCATACAAGTAGAGCTTGAACAGGTCTTTCAAAAGTGCTCATTTTACCGCGAACCGCCTATAAATCTTTTCCTGCCTCAACGTGTTAATCATGGACCAGGCCAGTGTAACATGTCCCTGCACGACATTATTATCATTTGTAAATTAATCAATATTCGCTCTAAGGAAACAAAAATAAAAAATTGCCACAACCAATTATTTCTAGACACGTACGCTGCCAAAAAACAAAAAAGAAATTCCGGCAAGGCCTTGTCCCGAAAGATAGTAATTTGATTTACTCTCTCTGTAAACACAACACAGTCCACAGTCTCCGCACTAGATCATACGTGTGTGTCAATAATCTGCCAGGTGTGTGGAAACACCCTTTCAATACCCAGAGCAAGGCCGAGGTTGATAATGTGGTCAGACTACTCGCCTCCCACTCTGGGGAACCGGGCTCGATTCCCGGCGGGGTTGCTCCCGGAGTTTCGCATGTGGGGATCATGCCGGAAGATGCCGCTGGTCGGCGGGGTTTTCTCGGGGATTTCCCGATTCCTCCGCCCTTTCATCCCGGCGTTGCTCCATATTCACCTCGCCTCATCGGCTGTCAAGACCTCGATGTTAAGAGACGCCCTAAACCATCCACCCCACTCAAAGTCACTGAAAGTGTGGGTGGAAATCTGCATTGTGGTAATTGTGATCGTAGCTCAGTTCCAAGAAAAAAACTGTCTCGGTTGTCTCAGCTAAAACCCGTAATACGACACTGCGCTGCTGTTCTGTGGTAGTCCTGCGTTCCTCTATAGACGCTCGTACGAGACAGCTGTGTTATTTCGTTACTGTTCGGAGCAATACGTGCGGGTATAGATAAGTCCGCCTATTTTCCCCAAAAAAGACTTACGCCGAAACGAGACTCCAATGTCCTATGGCATACGTGCAGTTTTCCTTTGGTTATTGGCCGGGTGTCTTTATCGGGACACAACTTCTTACCTGACTGGGCCAATCAGAATTAGGTAACTCCGACACTGAGTGTCCGTCATTGGCGGGCAGACAGATGCAATGCGTAATAGTTAAAATCATCCAATCACGGAAGTGGATCTGATCTCTAGTGTTTTGGAGTACGAGTAGTCCTAAAAACTCTTCGCGAAAAACAGGTGGCCCTAGGTATAGGCCATTCACGGTAAAGTGAGCACTTTTAAAAGCCCTGGCATTTGGAATAATAGGTAAACCTATTTAAAAAATTATATTTTAGCCTTAGACGTCGAATTCCGGGTGTGTTGTAATATACACACCGTGTTTATAATTTATATGGCAATATTCATTTAAAAAAAGGCTGTTAAATGATAAAATATGGCTTAAATAAAAAAAACTATCTAGGCCCCCAAAAGACGATGGCCTTCCTGTGACAAATTTTGCCAACATCGATGCACTCCTGACACTTCTCGTCCAGTGTTATGCGTGCGGTATAACCATTCGTCCTCATGAAGACTCGCCACTAAGGTCCCGTTACACTGTCACAAATTCTTCTTCAAATATATTTGACAATATAATATGAAGACAGAATACGGCCATCAACTTTTGCCGGCATGTAAAGTTGGTCAAACTACATATCACGAATGTGTTTGAAAATATGCCACGCGTCTAAGTACGTAATTTGAAGGATTTTTTTTAGTCACACACAGTTTTCAAAATGGGTTACTGCTATTTCTGTTTACATACAGTCAATTACAGGAAGGACTATCAAGAATTTCGTATATTATTTTCATTTGTAAATTAAATATATTTATTAGAAGTTTTTTTTTTGTGCGCAATGAAATTAATTGACCTTGGTTTTTTACTATTTTTGTCCAACGTACTCTTTCAACGCAATCATATCATAACAGATATTATATAAATTATCTCCATCGTTTCAAGTTATTCGTGGGCGTTTTTAAGTTCTGTGGAGTCGAAATAACAGTTTTCTTTGGTGCGCCATTCTGAGTGGCTTAACACTTCAAAAATGAATGATATTAGTACCGATCTTACGAACAAGATGTTTGAAGGAAACTGGAGCCACCTAAATCTACCAGGCCAGCATTGCGATGCTCGCGACATTTCGGTGACGTCACCACGATTCAACCTTCTTCGGACAAATTTACAGGGAACAGTTTGACGGGGAAACACGACAGTGCGACATGGCGCAAGGTCTCCTTCGAACCGCGCTAACCCAAACCGCACAGCAGGGGCGTGCCTACGCTGTCCTGATACGCCAAAGAAGCCGGAACTACAGGTGGCGCCACCTGCAGGAACACAACTGCCGATGCGTCTGACATACACTGTAGATCTGAATCGGTGAGGATTTCGCTGTTACAGTCAGTCAAACGTACCTGACTGATTCAACAGTCACTTCAGAGATTTCAACCGATGAATCAGTGAATAAATGCCAGTTTTCCTTCACTTATTGATTCACTCACATTTTCCATTGATTAATAAGTCATTTTTTTTCACTGTTTACTCAGTAGTTTATTTTTGACTGATGGATAAATTAAACAGCGTGTAAAAATGACCATCAAACAATGCGTTTCAAGCGAAATAACAACGAATAAACTAATAAAAAAAATACAGACTACTCTCTTAAATGTGTATAGATTTTCAAAACACCATTTAGTGAGGTAATAGGAACATTCAGCCTTCCATTTATGTTTAAAGCCTTTCATTTTGTTTTCATGCAATCATCACAGCGCTCTGTTAGAGAGTTTGAACTGCATGCAATGTGATGGAGAGAGTGTACTCATATATGCTCTTAGTTTTAACAATCCAAACGGTACCAATTAAATCAAAAACGAAAAGTAAGAGCATACAATTTTGTGTTCACTATTTCGATGCGAAACTATATTCCATATATTTTACTTTTGTTACTTAACTTGGCTTGGTAGCGCAGATAGCAAGGTAACGGCCTAATAGTGAAGTGAAGTGTAAACTATCATAAATGCGTTTATTTCGCGTAATTATTTGAATACATCCAATAAATACAATATTTAAATCGCCACTGCAGTCGGCCATCACTTATTCAATCAGTGAAATTGTTTCACGTCACTAATTAAATCAGCGAAATTTTTTTCCGAGAAACAATAAGTGGTTTCCCACTGATTAAAAATTGAACCATTTTCACTGATTCGAGTATTTTAATTTCTCTGCAAATCAGTAGTTTCCCACTGATTCGAATTTAGAGTGTAGGCCACTCTGCGGGGAGCTCTCGACTCTTGATTATCCCTCAACGCTGCGATCTTCGCATGTGATCCTCTGACGTAGTGTCAGGTGCAAATGAGGTAGTCTCATACATTTCGTTCAATGTGATCTTTTCCCCGTTTTGCTGTAGTGCGTTTGCGTATACGCAGGTATATGCATGCATATGTGCAAGTTCTAGCCTCTTTGTTGCTCGTTTAAAAAAAAAACCTGCGTCAAACCTAACTTATCTTATTCATTATACTTATGAAAGCAAGCAATTCGGATGAACAGAATAAGCCATCGCCGTGCACCTCTATTATTAGGAAGGTTGCAAAGCTTCAGTGAAGTTTGAAGCAAATCTTGGTGAGTTAGACCAGTGAACTACTAATTATCTTCTACAGTTACGTAACTAAGTCGCTGGCTGGTCTACTTCTGAAAATACTCCTGTAATATTGTCAGCTCATTACAGCATCAACAAGTTTTCAGGAGTAAACAATCTCCCCCTCCCCCCTTCTCATTCTCCTAAAACCCACCCACTATCACAGAAATGCATTTGTGAAATTTCATACTTACAAAAGCAGAAAATTGTTGGCATCTACCGCTCACACGAAGAGTTTTCGGCCATTAAAGTAAGAATGAAATATCGTCATATTTGGACACCATTGAAACAGTCTCATTTTCCTCCTGTAGATTATTTTATTAATTAACTAACTAAAATCAGTGGCGCGGGAAGACTTTATTACGATCACTCATATTTAATTGAGCACTTCGAAATTCAACTTTTCAAAAATATTAATCACTTCCCTGTAAGTACATATAAATCACTTCCCAGTAAGTACACATTAATCACTTCCCAGTAAGTACATGTAAATCAGTGCGGACGTCGACAGGCATGTGAACATCGGAGCTGCAAGTGAATTAAGACAACTACTGCTCCGTATTAACATCTCATAAAGAGAGGTTGGAAAATTTTGCGAAATGATTGACCTATGTGGTAGACTGAGCAGCTGTCTGTTCACTGAGAAAACTGTTTTGTCGAATCAAACAAAGTTCGTTCGGCGGAACCAAATTCATTTTTTAGTCTAGGGGTAGTCAAAGATCTTGTTGTAGAAACCAAATTGTTTTGTTGTTCTTAATTTGTTTCTCCAACCAAAGATTTGACTGGTGAAACGAAAGATTGGTCTGGCTCTACGTTCATCTGAGAGTTTCTGCTAACAGAGGAAAATAATCTGAAGCCCGAATGCGATTCGAACCTGAATCATTTCCGCCCGAGCGCATCGTCTTGGCAGCCTCGACTAAAGTGACTACTGATAAAATTGGACTGTTTTTGAATACATACACTTCTAATAGTGGACAACATGCGCAAATAAATACTTCAAATTCCACAGCTTTAATTTTTAGTTTCCTGTTGAAATGATTTGATTAGAATATTTATAACATTATTAAGTAACAACAAGTACACTGACAAACACTGTTGCTATCCTAATTGCCACAAATAAAACAAGCAAACTCTCGAGCTGAAACTTCGAACGAAGGCAATCAAATGTGTGGCCGAAGAAATAGGATACATTTTATCCAACAAAATCTTTTTGGCAGTCTATTTTCTTCTGGCCCGACACAGAAGTTTTGTTGGTTCAAGCGTGTATTTTGTTAGATAAATAAAATTAATTTTGTTGCTTTTCAAGTTTTGTTTACTCAACACAATATTTTGTTGGGGCAACTAAGTATATATTTTTGGTCCATGCAAAATCTAATATTTTGTTGGCTGTTCTGTCAGAGTATACTCGAGACGCTTTGATGGGGTCACCGCAGGAAAATTTAGTCAGAGGAGCAGGTGGCTCCGAGTGTAAGGATCGTGTGATGAACTGCTCAATTTTTCATTGCGTAAACATCATACCTACACCACACTCTTGTGTTTACTATTACCATTTCGTTTTCAAGATGTCGTAATACCTGTGACACTTTTGTTTCCGACAGGTACCACAGGAAATCTCGCTAAATATCATACGTGATTTATAGGGACCTGTAAAATTCGCGTTACTTTCTGGAATAATGCTGTAATTCACTGCCATATACACATTCGAATCAGTGCCACTTTTTTTTTATTGGCTTCTGCAGCAGTGATGACACATTTCCCCTTTCGTCTTGGTTGGACGTGGTAAGGCCAGCATTTTGTTAGTTGCTTGCTATTGGTCCAAAGCCGCCCAGGGCGTGCTCAGACAAACTGTAGTCCAATGGCAAACACAATACAACAGCACGAGTGTTCGAAGTCTAGTCTGTCCTGAAACAATAATTGCTTCAACTTGCATAATCCTATCTGCCAGAGTGTACCACCTGCTGTGCCTTAACTAGGTTTTTTCTTGCAAGTTTATTAGTGGTCTAGAATTTTATTGGCGTGTACAATAAGTCGCGGTCACAGAGTAGTTGAGAATACAGAGGCGAACTGGCGCCACGGTTCCTTTGATCCAGGTGTAACCCTTCTCTGATTGGCTGTGCGAGACTCTGGGAATTTGCCTTGTGTGCGACGGGCTACTGCGTGTCGCGATATGTTGCCTATAGGCTGGGCTGCCCATAGACTAAAGATTAGGTAGACTGATCTCGCTGGTTGCGCACAACCAGTTTCCGTGTCCGAACATTCAACTGATTCTCCACCAACACGACTATAATGAACAGCATGAATTGGATTTGAGGATAGACACCTGTTTGGTAAACAAGTGCTTTGAGACGTTTGTATATATCGTCTTACCAATTTGTAATACGATTTGATTTAACTGAAACTGGTGAAAGTATTTTATAAGTATAGTAGTGATTGTCTTTTCAAAATTAATATATAAACGAACATGTTCATCACTGTAGACAGTGTGACTTTGACAGTTGTGTTGGTATTTGGGACAGTTGCTTTGGGATAAGGTCAATGTTGAGTACTTGCGCAGAATAAGAATATTCGGTCTACCTTGTTTTTGATCCATGGGGCTGCTAGCTGGTGGGTATGGTTACCAGGTGTGATTGGCGAATGGCGTTCCAATGTAGCAAATGTCGTTCCAATGTAGCGATGTCGTTCCAATGTAGCGAAGGCGTTCAAATAGCGAATGTCGTTCCAATGTAACGATGGTAATGTTAATTCTAATCAGGTTAGAAAGAAAATGACTTTTCTAATGGGAGAGTTTGGTATGAGGAGAATTTTCGCCGCTAGGTAAGCGCTAGTGTTCCAAAGAGGTCACTTTTAGTTAACATTTTAAGCTACGTGAATAATAAAAGAGAAATATTTCGCTCAGTTAAGAAGTTATTTTATATTGGTTTATGATTATTGCAATTATATTTTTTAACGTAGAAAATTGAAAAAAAAAATCCAGTACACAATGCAACACTAGCGCTTACCTAGTGGCGAAAAATGTTAGTTGCCAAACTAGAAGCATAGGGGTTCCCAGCCTGAGTAGAAGGAATCTTAACGCTGGCCAGATACATAATTTTGCTGGCCAGTGTGTGTGCTGCAGTTTGCGATATAAGCGACTGTTTCACCTCTGCATTCATAATTACTCTGTGTCGTGGCCCAGTTTCGAAAAAATAAACTTACAATTTTTTTAAGCATAGCTTGTCACACAATGAATCAGCGCAAGATCACTAGCACCAGTTCACAACAGCTCCTTTTACCTGGGTAGAGCCGTTGGCTGACGCTGGCATAACTTACTATAGGTAATTGATTCCTATACTTGCGCCAAGGATCGACACAAACTCAACTCCTTATAGGTTACATTGTGTGAGCTATGTATAACCCTTTCAGTCCAAGTGCCCTATATATAGCCCACTCGTAGTTACTCCCAATTTTTTCTGAAGCTCTGCTAAAGTTATACTTGCAGGATATTCGTCCGCCTCGTGCAGAAGAAGCCTAACCAAGTCTAGAAAATTACACCAAAATGACAAACATTACATTCGTGCGCGCTCAATACAACTTACATGAGAGCTACGTCTTACTAGGCGTTACGAGCATGTCTATTTCCTGTGTGTTTGTTCGTATTGATTATAAAATAAATATTATAATCTATAGACAGAATATTACTAAAAGTTCAATTTAATGAAACATAAGGTATATTAATGCCGACACAAGTATAAAACACCTGTGGCACGTTATATATTTACGAAACAACGAAACACGTCATACGTGGGGTGATTTTTCAAAGGTTTTGTTTGAAAAGTGTGAAGTTACTGTGAACAGACTATACATGACGTTCCCCCGGTAGTTAGTTGTGTATCCTGTAGAAGAAAAGCACGGTATACAATCAGGAAAGTCCCTGAGGTAGTGGAAAACATCATTGCTTTTCCAGACTGCACTCCATAGTCTCATAAACATCTGCGCCAACACCACGCACATGTACATTTCTATTGGTCCCGAAATTATGACAGAGCATTACATTGATACTAGAACAGTTCCATACAAAAATATCCATTGAAACCCCTAAAGTTTTATATATATATATATGTGTGTGTGTGTGTGTGTGTGTGTGTGTGTTATTTGAAAAGGTTAAGAAAGTCCTAATATGTATAAGCTTATGTTGCAATATACGAAAAATTAATATGTAGTGTGAATGATTAATAATATAAACTTCAAAGTAACAGGCAACTGAAATGGGTTGTTTTTGTCGTATAGAAAATGCAGACATTATTGGCGTTATGGCAACATATTTTTATGCGTAACAATTTCGCGGTAACATTTACCCGGCGCGTCGATGAAGCCCAACAGGTCTTTGTTTAGTTGTGACACTTTGAGGTCTGCTCTCGTTTACTGTCATTTAAGACACGCCAGAAGTTAACTTCCTAAATATCAAAACTGCAGGAACAAGCGTTATTTTGGTTTAGTATTCATACTCACCACTGTTCTCCCGATCCACATGACACTGGACAAGATTACGGTACTGCAGCAATGATCATTATTGGCTCGTCATCAGCACTGGGGTGCCGAGTTGATTTTGCCCCAGTCAAATGTTCCTTGCTCTGTAAATTGGTTTAAAATCAATCGTGTCCTTTTAAAAACTTGTAATGTTCTGTGAAGCCAGGAAAAGGTTTGTTGCTAGGCTCGTAACATCCTATTAAACACTAGCAAACAATGAATCCGTATCAATATTAATATTGGTTTTCAAGGACAAACCGAGCTACACTCGATGTAGTCCTCAACGTTTAGAAATTTGACCCCGGGGGGGGGGGGACATAAAGTTTGAAGAGAATGATCTATCGACAAGCAAACTGACCTAAGCTATCTTCCTTTGCTGTTGGATTTCGTCTGTGTCGCTGTTTTTCCATGTTGCTGGGCCATTAAGAAATCTGGTCCTCTAATAACAAACGCCTGTTGTTAGTTGACATACTAATAAGACGCTGTGAAATCTTTTCGTCCAGTCATAAAGGGAACAAGTATCTAAATAAATCTAGAAATAATATTGACACAGAAGATTTCTGCGATTTTTAATTCTATAGAACAAAAGTCAAAAATAAATAAGCATAGCCTCAAAAATGTGCGCGATTAACTCTTTCATTCATGGTGGTCTACACAGAGTGTTCGGAGACTCATTGCCCGAACTCCAGACGTAGTTTCTTTGGACCAATAGCAACAGAAAAGACATATACTTAAATCCGGAAGCGAATGTTGATATAAAATGATTCTGCTCAAAGTTGCGGCGTATAACACCTATAAAACAAAGCTGCGAGGACATGCGTGTAGGATAACTTGCATAGTAAACAGGCGCGTGACACCGCGTATGTAATACTCCAGTGTCGCGCGCCTGTTTCCTATGCAACGTGTCCTACATGCACGATCTCAACGCTTTGTTCTGCAGTTGTTGTACGCCGAAACTTTGAACACGATTATTTGTTATAAAAATACGCTTCCGGATGTAAATGCATAGGGCTTTTGTGTTGCTATTGGTCCAAACAAACAATGTCCGGAGTTCTAGCACAGAACACTCTGTGTCCGGAGTTCTAGCACAGAACACTCTGTGTCCGGAGTTCTAGCACTGAGTTTCAGAACACTCTGTAAACTAAAATTGCTTAGGAAGTTGATTTAAAGCTAAACGGAATCCATGAAGTAACTGTATCCCGTAAGCGTTAAAATAGTTACTGCCAATATCATAAAACAGCAACACATTTTTATTGGTACCGACATGCTCTATTACTGAACGTTATACTGACACTAGATCAGTTTAAATAGGGGCACCTATTTTTCGCGAAAATATTTCGGGACATGTTGTGTTCATAAACACTTTAGTTCAGAGAAACTTTCGCGATTGGACCATATAAATAGTTACGCATCATATTTTTCTGCCCAAGAATCGCGGACGGTCAGTATCGGAGAAATCTAATCCTTATTTGCTCACTCACGTAGCAGTCTGCAGTCACACAATTACAGGCGGCCAGTAGCCAAAGGAAGGCAGCAAGTATGCATATAAGATATTGAAGTCTACCCACCACGTAAATATTTTAGCGAAAAACAGGTGGCCCTAGTTATAAACAATAAACTATTTGCTGCAGTGCCTTAAAATTGTATTTTACTAAAAGGGATAGTGGTGACTGAGCTATAAGTACAAGTCGATGAAGTATATGTACTGAACGAGTGCGTTGCTCGTAGGTAGTAGTGTTGTAATTGGCGGAGAGAGGAAGTGACGCAGGTGTAACAGCGAGCTCGTCTCGGCAGTGAATCACGTCGCCCGTAGTCTGCAACTGCGCTAGAACACACACAGGCAATCAGACAAACCTCTGCCTTGTTACGACATGTGGCCTGATGTTCACCAGCAGCCGATAGCTTCGTGCGCACGCGCCCATAAACGCCCCTCTCCAGGGAAGATACCTGGAACGGAAAATTCCGCGGCCTACAAACCTTCCGCCAGAAAGTTTTCCCACCGCGGTTGTAAGGTTCTCTGGCCATCTCCCATATCACAAGTAGGGGGGGGGGGAATCCTTGTCTATAAAGAACTTCACAGTACTGTATTCACTAGAGCCGATGCCGTTTCTCCATTGGCTGCCGCATACATGCGAAGACACTCCCTTTCTAACTGAACTACACCTGATTGGGGCACACAATTTTGGAGTGTTCTTTTATTGGTGCGTCACATGATCCAATGACAAAATTACTGCAAAGGTACATGTGTTTGAAGTTTAAAATGCTCCCAAATAATAACGCGAATTTTGCAGGTCTCTGTCTCTAAGCTACATGGGTTGTAACTAAACACTTAATTCCATGCTCCCTGTAAAGATGGCAACTCCAGCTGTTTCGCCGTTGACTGATACATAGAGACCCAGAATCTTAACAACTTTTTTTAACCAAACCTTTCAAAAATCACTCCATGTGTGGCGTTTCCAAAATACATAAAAATAACTGTAATGGTAATGCCTAGTAATAAATATTTCCTATGCAAAATATTATTACATAGGATGCTCACGAAAGCGGTGGGTGCATTGTCCCTTCGGTGTAATAATTTCGGAGATTCGGCTTTGCTTTGTTTGAATGGGGCGGAGAGATATCCTGGGAGTAGAACCTTAGCAGGGCTTCAGGAAAGTCGGAAGTTGCGGTGAATAGACTGTACTATACCTCTAATTTTGTATCCTTCCGCTATGTAAAATTCACATTGCCATGGGCCGTCTCGCGTTAATCATGCGCGATCCAAGTGAAACTGTGTTTTTCTAAAAGAAAAGTAAATTTGTTACATTACGAAAATTAATTCGGTTTTATGTATAAAACAAGAAAAACTAACTTTGGTAGCCATACATTTACATATGGCATTCTCAACGAAACGTCAAGTCTTATAACTACTTTTTAATATCAAATAACTGCCAAGTAACTAGGAGCCTATATTACAGTGAGTACTGCAGCGTACGTGTAATTTCGAATAGATTTTTTTTTTCAAAAGTTTATTTTAAAAGAGCTTACTTTGCCGTGAACAGACTTTGTATACAAGTTATTAAGCTCGTCGCAACGTTTTTTTTCTTCACATTTGGCTGAAGTATACGCCACTGAGTGAAAGAAGAACCTGCGGACAACTTTCGAAAATGCTGATTTAGTAGTGCGTTTCGGTGTCAAAATAAAATGATTCTATAATAATGACAACAGGTCTTGCCACCAACACGAGATCGTCACGACAACCCGATATGAATGACGGGCGACTTCTTTACTTCCCTGCGCATACTCGAAAGCATTGTAAAAGGAATTTGTATTAAAATTTGCAATTTAAGGAAAATTCACAAAAATGATACTATTAAAAACAACTCGCAGATATAAAATAAAAATTATCGGTTCGTTTGACTATACAGTTTAGAGTGATCGTTCGTGAAAACGCGTTGTGTATTCATGTTTGTAGCTTAAAAAGCAGATAGAATATTTGTTAGTAAATATGTTACACCGAAACTTCAGTTTTTAGTGGCTCGCTCTGGCCAGACGTCCACTCAGAACTATTACTTTCCTTTGAATTAGTGTTGTACGGAGGAAGTTGAATCTGGAACTTAGTAACGTGGACACACTCTGCAGTGACTGTCTTCACTTGTCTTCGCCAGTGTCTTCACATTCTGGGAAGAACGCCTTTAGTGCAGCCGCACCGAGCAAAGTTTGCGCTCTCAGGAGGAGGAGCCAGACATGCAGACATTAAATGTCTATTGAGAAACCTGGCATCTGGTTTCATGAATTAATTGCTTGGTTATACCAGGCTTGTTAACGCCTACACTTTTATGTCAGGAGTTTAAACCCTTTCCGTCTTGACGACCTACAAGTTGAATGTGGATTTGTAATCCATTCACTGTTGCTTCCAACTTACCTGAAGCCTTGCTAAAGTTCTACTTTAAGGATATTCCTCCGCCTCGTGCAAACAAAGCTTAGCTGAATCTAGAAAACCGCACTAACATTACAACACACCATATGAGCGTGTATAAGAACTATTTCTTACTAGGTATTACCAAAACACATATTTTATATTCCTTTTTATTCATATAAATTGTAAATGAAATATTTTATTTTATATATATAATACAAGTAAAAGTAGAATTTAATCCAAAATAAAATAATTTTATGTGAAAATATTTAGGAGACAACGAAACATGTCATAGATTGTGTGATTATTGAAAGGTTTGATTCAACAAAAAGTGAAGAGACTGCGAACAGTCTACAACGATTGTTATGATAATGCAAAAATGCCTTGCCAGTGTTCACAAGTTTCGCAGCCTCCGCTATAACATACGATACTGACTCCGGCGCCAGAACCTCCTCAATGCAGATTAACTTCCCATCTTACTAACTATAAAATCACTTTTTTTTTCAGAATGAGTGACTTTCTGGATTCAATTACTTCTTCCGACATGCAACTCACATTAAATATCCTTATTGATGCTCTCCAAGTGAAATTCCACACTTCCATTCTTGCTAAAATGTTGAAAATATTATAGCGTCTTATAAAATAATTACATTTACATTATAGTATACTTCTATATAATATTTAGTATGTCATATTGTATTAATAACAATTATGTATATATATGTAATAATTGCTGTCGTTTTTAATTATTTTGTTATAAAGTCACTATGCACTATGAATGATACTAGGTTTGCAAGTGCACGAGTTGGAATTAAAGGGCCTGCCTACCAAGATAGCAGCCGCATAATTCAAATGGGGAATCAATGTTAAACGAAATTACTTCTCATTGCGTCAATTTTAGAGAGAACTCTTTCAAACAGAATACATTTTTATGCGACTTTCCCGGAGAATATAACCATATAAAATAAATTTGGGGGGAAAAAAAAAAACCTTTTTTTTTTTTTTTTAATAGTTACATGAAAATTCCAATGTTACATTTGAGAAAATAATGTATTGAACGAAACAATTAGCAGCATTCCGTACGAAAGTTTACGTAGAATACTTTTGAAATAGTTATCTCTAAAATTGGCGGAATGAGAAGGAATTTCGTTTAACATTGATTCCCTATTTGTAGTTCGCGGCTGCCGGCTTGGTAGGAAGGGCCGTTAAATGTTTCAATTATCTTCTTCTGTCATCCAAATAATATTGATGGAAAACACGCAAACGGCGCTATAGTTTGTGTTTCAGTTGAATTACGTATCCGTATTACGTATCCGTATTACGTCAACCTTCCGGCCACCGACTCCCCCCAGCCCAATTACGTACAAGTCGTGAGAATCTGCCATTACTCCTGAGCGCATGGCGCTGATGGATTAACGATGGTGCGATTATGGAACAGTAAGTAACGAAGCATTGTCGTTTGAAGTAATTTATGGCTTAACGTCACGTCGTCAGCGAGGTCATTAGATATGTAATCAGTTGCTTTTAAAATCGAACTCGGGGTAGAAATCATTAGTGACTTTTATTAAGAAAGCAATTTAGTATTCACATGGAATTATTTCGTACACTCGTGAAATACCGATGTCAGAATGACCAGGAAACGAACTCGGGTCCTCCCGGATGTCAAGACTTTAAAAAAATTGCACAGGGTCTAACTGGAACTAAGGAAATAACTTCTTCAAATTAATTTTACTGCGACATCCTGTGAAGCGTCGGAAAAAACTGCACGGGAATATTTCACTGATGATTTCCTATGCTGAAATTATATTTCCGTTAGGTAACATATCTTTTCCTGCTAATTATTATGCATTCTCAGCAAATCACTTTAGTTTTCTGTCATTTTCCGTAACCTCGTCTGGGTATAATTTTTAACATCTTAATATGCGAACTCCGTTGTAAAGGTCTCTAATATGTCTTTGTACGATACGGTTTCCAGTGCCAGTTCCAGATATGCCGTTGGCGTGTTTGGAGTTTTTGTATGTAAGTTCATTAAGATACAGTTTACAAAAGCTTATTTTAACTGGCCTTATGACTTAGAAATGAATAATTAAATGTATGGTACAAAGTCAATAAAGCGAGACTTATACTTACAGGTCCACAAAATTGTTTACAGAGTGCACGTTTTTTTAATGCACCGTCACAGATCAATCGATTGCAAACATTCTCCTTCGCTACATAATTCAGTACGTCGTGACAGAAGAATATAAACTGTAATTTAAAAAAAAAATGTTTTTTAATACTGTAATGTATACTTAAGACGAAGGTCAATAAATGCTTAGTTTTTATTTCAAATTGACAAATATTTTAAGAGTAAAATATTACGCGAACTCGTCAGGACAAGCTATATACTTCGTACACAATTACATTTTAATTCCTTTCGTGTAATAAATCGGTAATAATTCTGCAATGTGTGAAATTAAATAGATTATTCAATAGCTTCGGCTCTCGATCGTAAAGAATTCGAGTCCAGACAATAGTTTACTGAACCTGAGAAATTTGTCATATTCCTTATTGTAGTAAATTATATAAGGAATCTGTTCGTGTAGGTTTGCGGTGTTTTTTTTTCTCGGGAAATAGGTCATCATTGGGAGTGTATTTTAGGAGCCTGTTAATATGAGGAGAATAATAAAAAAAGAAAATAATAAATTTATGGTAAAAGTCTGCTATTTTCGAATGAAACCCGGGAAATTTCAAGGGGAAAACCAGAAAATTTTTAGGGAAAACGGGAAATTTCAAGAGGTTCCTACTAAAATGGCACTGGTAACATTATATAAAGGTCAAGGTCTAAGTCACATGACGTTTTCCAAGATGGTAGTGCTGAGCCTCACGAACCCCACCCTGTCCCAGAACTGGCTATTACACTCTACTCGCGGTTTCTTCACACTTTATGAACTAAACCTTTAAAAAATCACCACATGTATGACGTTTTTGGTTGTTTTCTAAATATGTAATATGTTTTTAGCGTCTTGTACCTGTGTTGACGTAAAATTACCTTATTTTTTGTTAACTTAAACTTTTACTTATATTTTATTAATTATAAAATTTCATTTGTAACTAATATGATTAAAGACAGAGAGAAAATAGGTGTGTTGGTAATACCTAGTAAGAAATAGTTCGTAAGCAAAGTATTATTACACTGAGTGCGCACGAATGCGGTGCGTTGTCCCTTTGTTTGTATGAAGCGGAGGAACATTCTGGAAGCAGAACTCTATCAGGGTTTCAATAAAAACTGGAAGTAACCGCGAATGGTATATACCTATCATGCGATAGGTTTCTTGCCTCCCCCAGCTTGCAGCGAGCGACTGGCGAGGAAGCAATACGGCCGGCCTGTACTGTTGTTAAGGCCCTTACACAGTTGAAAACTTTATCATTTTACTTTATGATTTGACTTTACGTTTTCATTCCGACATGATGTTTCTTATGGAACTTGACGTAATGGAACTGTCAAAGGTAAAGTCAAGTACTCTTGACTTTAAGATTTCGAAAAGTTGAAATTTAAAGTAAAAGTCAAGTACTCTTGACTTTAAGATTTTGAAAAGTTGAAATTTAAAATAGAAGTCAAGTACTCTTGACTTTAAGATTTTGAAAAATTGAAATTTAAAGTAAAAGTCTAGCAGCCATTTTGCCGAGAATGTGGAATGAGTTTAATTTTATTGTAGGGCGATATTCATCTCGGTATATTATACCAAGCTCGTCTAAATTGAAAAAAAAAAAAAAAAAAAAAAAAAAAAAAAAAAAAAAATGAAATTAATGCGAAGAGGAAATACATGAACTAATATTTTTGAATGAAATAAACAAACTATTATTTTCCGCATTAAAATAAATTTGTTATAAACATTTTATCCATATTATTAAAAAATATACGTCAAACAATATTATAATGATTTATATAACAAAATATACATTTTTACAAAGCTCGCAGAAACGATTTTCAACTGTCTGAACTTTGACTTTACATTTGTTTTGTGTATTGGTGAGCGAGCAATAGCTCTTAACATCGAGGTCTTGAGAACCGATGAGGGTGATTGAGGTGAGTATGGAGCAGCGCCGTAATGAAATGCTGGGGGGGGGGGGGAGGAGGAGATCCCCGAGAAGCCCCGCCGACCAACGGCATCGTCCGGCGTGATTCCCACATGCAAAAATCCGGGAGTGACCCGGCCGGGGATTTGACCCGATCCCGGATTCAATCCGCCTTGTTGGGAGACGAGCAGGCTAATCGCTCAGCCACCGTGGCCCCTTGTGTATTGGAGACTTCATCAAAGGAAAGGAAATTTAAAAGTCAGATTACTTAAGTTTTCTGTTGTGTAAGGGCGTTAAGAGATGCGTGTCGCATCTCTACGGAGGAACTCGCCTTCCTAACACTGTGCTCTGCCCAGCACCCCCCCCCCCCTTCCCCCGAAGACCAAGACCCAGCGTGAGATTCACGGCGTGTAGACGAAGACCACTCGGCGTTAGGCAACGACGACCACCTCCGGCATGCAAACACGCCTTCAACAAGGCCGCATTTTCGGCCCCTCGCCCCCACTTTCCACTGAGACACTGGCAGAGGCTCCTTCTTCCCGTAAGCGTGTCGCAACACAGCCACCATTGACAATACATTTACTTCGCCTCGGAAACATTCTGTTCAGGTGGCAGCGTTCAGAAATCCTACTCCGAGAGTACAGTGCGTTAACATTGGGCAAAAGCTGATATACACTGTTCACGGTAAAATGAGTATTTTTGAAAGCCCTGCTTAAGATCTACTTGTATGCAAGTTGTGTATTCTTCCGTATTATGCAAAATTAACGTTCTCGTGGACCTAATCACTTTATTTATGCGCCGGTCAAGTGAAAATGTGAAATTATTAGAAAAGTAAAATTGCACAAATCAGCTCATTTTTACACTTCGATGCATTAGAAAAAAACAGAAAACGAAAGAAATAATTCAAGTAATTAGAAATTGTTACTTAACACCGTCTAATCGACGTTAAGATGTGGAACTACTTTCCTTCCATCGTTACCAACTTTACTGGGCGCGTGACACTCAGTGCAGGCAAGGGGCAGTGACTTTTTTCTAAGGTTGAATTCGAAATTGCTCATTTTATCGCCAAGAACCTTTAAAACCTAGAGTAGGAACGAGCATAATGTATATTTGCATGATATGTTTACAAACATGTCCTAATTAAGCAATCAATAAAATTCCAAAAACAAAAATCGTTTTCCATAATTTTCTTTCCTTTCGCAAAAAAAAAGTATACATACTCAATAAGCTTTATTTACTATAACCTAATGGTGAGCACGCAGGAACTGCACCAGCATTCGCCTGAGTGGGGGGGGGGGGGGGTGGAAAACCACTTTGGGTAAAAAAAACTAACCCCAGTGCAGCCAACCCGTATCGAACACACGACCTCCCTAATTCGAGTCAGACTCTCTACCGCATGACGAAACAGGGTTGTATTGCTTCTATAGGCTATTCACGGTAAAGTTAGCACTTTTTAAGGCCCATTCAACAGCCATTAACCATTAATAAATATATTTTATTGCAGCTTCACATGTTAACTTTTGAGTGTGGTGTATTGAATACACTGTGTTTATTAGACACATTGCAGCGTTTATATTTAAAAGTAGCGGAAAGATAGTAATTAACTGAAAGGAAAAATTTAGCAGGGCCTTAAAAAATGCTCACTTTAGCGTGAACAGCCTATATTTGGGTGGCGACTGAGATTACTTCCTTTGTATTTTATATGCATTAGAATAATAAATTGGGCAATAGTAAAATTCTAGTAATTATTTTAATGTAAAGGTAATTACGTCCTAGGAAACGTGCGGCGGATGGATACACTGTATTTCCACTTGGACAAGGCCACCATGGATAAGAAAAGGCTGAAGCCTACTGCGTTACTCGCTGTTCCAGCCAGCTAGAAGAATGGATGAAATACGAGGTGGGTTTGGAGTCGCGGCGGAATAAAGGCAGAGGAGGAAGATGGAGCACCGTGAAAAAGTTTCCACACCGTGGCGATGCCCACCGCACTCCCACATGAGATGCTCGGTCGAAAGGTTCCCGTCCGATAGGGGACGAGTATAGAACCCGAGAAACCCAGCTATGGGTGACCATATAATAAATCATTGGGCCAACCTCGTGTGTTACGAAAGGCCGAAATAAGAAACAAAGCTGGCCTTTCAAAATGGTTCAATTAGTCATTTGTTCCCCTGGACGTACAGTCAATAGAAATATTGAAATAAACTACACAACCGAAAGCGTACGCACGTAGGCCTATTTTTCACACTTGGGAAATATTTGCCCTCCGCACACTGTAGACCACTGTGTAAATATTTACACCGCGTATTCCCGTTGGTAGACTGTGCTCGGGTACAAATGAAAGCGACCAACAGCCTAATATTTGTGCAAAAGGGAAAATCGTCCACAGTTTTGTTAACGAGTTCCTCGCTTGCAGCTGGTCAAGAATTGAAGTTGGTTTAAAATTGCAACGCTCCGCATCTATGCACACTCAGTCTAATATTATTTTCATGAGAATTATTTATTACTAGATATTTCCGACATGCGTTCTCTCCCCTTCAGTTAGTATTAATTTCAAATGAAATTTTACGACATAGAGATATCATATACGTAAAACTTCAGTTTAACCAAAAATAATGTCATTTTATGTTGACACAACTATAAAACGCTTGTGATAGATAACATATTTAGGAAACAACCAAAAATATATTTTTCAACAGTTCGATACTCCGAACAGACTATACACAGATGCACACATAAATTGCAGTGATGTGTGATTCTGCGTCACTAAAATGCCGCCTTTGCATCCGCTCCACTTAGCACCGGTCTCCTCTCGTGCATATTGACAGGATATAGACGAAACATGACCTACCCCAAACCAACTCAAAACTACCAAAGTTACACGACCAAAGGTGGTGAACGTGGCTGTTTACATCTTAATTTTCGACAGACAGTCCATTTTATATGAATAAAAAACTTTTAAGAGTTTGAATTTATTATAATCGCAAAAAATAATTGGTTAGATAAAGAGTACTCTAAGCTAAAATCTTGCCAACGGCATTTATGACAGTCGTGTTGGTGCAGTGTAATGTTGGAACACGTGGTGGCCACGGCGCAGCTTAGAAGCGCCCTCTACCCCAATTTCCCCCTACGATTGTCTGCAAAGCAGAAAGGAAGTGTAGATTGTAACGATTACGAAATAAGAAGCGAGGCTGGGCAAGACTGGAATGCGTCCAACGGTTATTAAAGGCTGTTCGCGATAAAGTGAGCATTTTTGAAATCAGTCTTAGGAAAAAAATCACTACTCCTACCTGCATAAAAAGTATTGGGAAACTATTTGTGTTAACTTATATTATTTCTTTCGCTTTCTGGTTTTTTTTTAATGCATCGAAGTGTGAAAATGAGCATATTAGTAAAGTATTTAGTTTTATAATAATTTCAGTTTCACTTGACCGACGCATGAATATAGTGATGAGGCCCATGACAATGTTAATTTCACATAAGGCGGAAGAATAAAAAACGTGCATACAAGTAGATATTAATCAGGGCTTTCAAAAGTGCTCACTTTACCGTGCATATTCTATAAGTCTCTTCACGCTAGGCTGAGAGTACGAATCCGGAGTCTCTTAACCCTGTCCTCCCTTACTTGGTCGTCCATAGCCCTACCTCGACCTCTAACCCTTCCTTCTAACCACATCACATTGAATATATTGTTAATTAGTTTCAGTAAGGATCCTTTAGACTTGTTAACTGAAGATTATTTAATAGTCCCTTGACTCCTCTTCCTGATCTACCCTACATGAAACTATGGAATTATACCCTGCTGAGGGGGAATATAACAAGATTTACAGTGGCCGACCTCCCGTGGCGCAGTCGGCTGGAGCGCCGAGGGGCTCTGGGTTCGAATCCCGGGTAAGGCATGGGTGTTAATTTAACTTAGGTTATAAGTAGGGATAGGAAAATTTCGCGAATTCATTTCGGAACAAGATAGAAGTCAGACACATATATAGCGAAGTCACCTTCGAAATTGGATCGCAGTTTATTAGACCCGCCTTGCACGCCTCTGAGCCAATAGCAGACTTTCAAGGCTACACCTTGCGAATCCCATAAATGTCATGTGTGGTGTAACAGCCAATGAACACACAGCTGAGGCTCCAGTAGTCAGAGGACTGAGAAGTCTAGCCTGCAGGTCATTGAACTCGCGAAATAAGTTAGTCCGTAAGACTTAGTTATAAGTTAGTCTGTAAGCCGCCCCCCGGGACGTTAAAAAGTCCTATAAAATACAAAAAGATTTGCAGTTCTATTAAAGTTTGTCGCTTCGCAGCCAGCTCAAGTATCAGCCCTGTAGGTGTGCTAAACGACTGGTGGCTGAACGGGAGATGTTACTTATCTCCCACCCACGACATGCCAAGGCGTGCGGTCGACGACCTTGGGCTGGAATCCTCACACGACCGTTGATATACGCGGCGATACAAGGGCCGGTCGTGATAGCTGCTGCTAAGGAGTGGCGAGTGTGTCGTTTACGCTGAAACGAACAGCTTCTGCATATTTCCAAGTCCTCTTCTCAACGCAAAGGTGGTCTATCTCCAAGTTCAGCCTGGCACATTAAGAGTGAAGAGATCTGGACGACTTTTAACAGCGAGGTATCAAAGGCCGTGAAATGTAGTGAGAATGGAGCAGCGCCGGAATGAGTGGGCGGGGTAACTGGGAAATACCCGAGAAAATCCGTCGACCAGCGGCATCGCCCGGCGCGATAATCCTACATGCGATAATCGGTGAGTGACCCGGCCGGGGATTGAACTTGGTTCGTGATCACCAGTTACACTGTATTTCATTCTGTGATAATTGTTTCACGTAAAACAAGAGAGCGTGTTTTCGGATGTCGTGTTATTGAATAAATATAATTTACTTGGTAGAGGAATATTTAATTTTAACATTCTTTCTAGTGTAAAAATCTTTATTTTTTTTTTTTTACTTTAATTTCCCAGGTAAGACAAGTAAAAATCTTTATTGCCTTTTATTTTACTTTCTTAGGAAAAACAAGCTTGTATCACTCTATGTGTATTTACACAGCTCAGTTATTTTTAAACCAACCGAACAGACTCTCATTATAATTTGTTTGCTTGCATTTCCAGTAATTATAATCCCAAAACAAAAAATTCATGAAACAATAAATTCTACAATTATAAAACTCCAACTGCAGTACTGCTTTGTCTAAATCGCTAACTCAGACCTTCCCAGGAGGTGAGAAAGTTGTATTCTATCCACGAGATATTAAACGCCAATCTCACCGCCAGAACGATATACAAGCTTGTAAGATAAAGGGGCAGTGTGCATGGTAAAGTGCTAGGATTTTAATCGAAGTATACGAGGTCTTGGTGCTGGCAAAGATCGTTTCATTTATTTGTGAATACAACTCAAAAGATTTTGCCTTTTTCTATTTTTGTTGCAGTTGATTCAAGAGCACAATATAAATAATTTAATTCCTGCCTATCGATAGTATAATTTGAAATACAACCTTGAATGATAACACTACAAGTAAATGTACACGATTGTAATTTTTGCGGTGCATAAAGATTGTTTGGCAACTGGTTCCCAGGATATTTTCTTTTAAAAGTACACAAAACTGTAGAGTCCTGCAACTAGCCTCGGAACTCGACTCGAAACTCACTTCGTGGATACACTTCATTAATCAAACCGCAACTAGTTTCGCGACCGACGACTCACTGCAAGACCCACTTTGTAGCTCTTTTCGTGACCTCGCGACTTCTAAGTCCATTTCGCGACTCACAACTCTTCGATGTCCCCATTAGCGCTTACACAGTCTACTCGGTGCTTCAATGCCACTTAAGTTCTTGCAACACCGTCGAGCTGTTGCATATTCGCATTCCCCCTACCCTTTCACTCATCTGGTTAGGCTTAGTGTAAAGTTACATACTTGATGGTGCACTTATATAATTAATTGATTCCTCACTTATCCACGTACTTGTGCCACCCCCCCCCCCCCCAGCGAATAAGCAAACTGGCAGGCCCCATCCGTTTTTTGGTACTTAAGGGGTTCCATGCTTGGGACCGCGTTTTGTGCACACGCTGTGAAATATTTACAACAATGCATGTCATTCGTACATACAGACAAAACCATTAAGTGTTATGGCTCCGATACAGTGATTCCTAGAATCGTCAGTAATGGTTGACACGGGTGTGTTTGGTTCATCATCTTATAATTAATTCATATTCGAAATAGATATAGAGGGTCAATTCGCAATGTACTTTAGTACTTATGTCAAAGTATGTCGTATTTGAACACACATCATTAAATTAGGCCAGAAATATGGCGACTGCGATGCAATGCTGTCGTAGCAGACAATCGGAGTCCAACATCGGAACAGCATGCAGAATGCAGTCGTCCAAACAAATGCAGTATTGTTAGTATAGTTCCAGAGACTTGTGGTTGTCCTGGCACCTAAGTCCTCGCCACTGATGCAGCAGTAAATCTATTTTTTTTTTTTTAAATTTTGTTAAATGTCAGTCAATAGCTTTAACAACTCGCATAGTAGGAAATTAATTACAAATCCACTGGCTTCATTTCAGACACGAACATCCATACTTCTCACCGAAGGCCGTTCCGACTGTACCGACATAAGTGAGTCAGTCGAAGATCGATGGCAGACAAATATGCACAATGCAAAAGAACAGTTTCCCCACACTTCGGCGGCAACTATTGCTGTTTTATCCTTTACATATCATATATTTTAAAGTTCTGCGTAGATCAGCACATGCATTATTAATCTGAAAATAATAAATTAATTAATAAGCAAAATTAATTATGAATATAAATAAAAGGAACACGTTAAGAAAACCGACGTATCTCATGAGAGAGCAGGTCATAAAGGCTACAGGTAGACCACCACGCACTAAGGCTGATAAATAAGTATGTACAAGTCATACAGGAGCATATCGTGCGAATCAATTCATAGAATATGCATGCATTCATACGTTTCTGTATGTTTCTGTAAATGTGAACCAGCTAAGCAAACTGCAGCGACGCAGACGGAAAAAAAAAGTTATAATTTTCAAAACGTGACACCGAAGAGACACAGAGGGAACCCCCCCCCCCCCTCCCTCCGGTGGACGGTATTTAGGACAATTACACCATCAGAAACTATATAATACATGGCAACACTTTGTATGGAGCGATCCCAAGGCCCTCAATATGCAGTTCGTCACTTTCCGACTCAGCGTTCAGCCTACGGCAACGATACCTACCATTTAGAATAGTCATATATTGTAATTGATTAGGACCTCCCCAGCCAATTACTTTATTCTTGCTGTAAATTATAACGCTCAATTAAAACCTTGTGCAGTCTTCATAAAGAACTTCAGTTTAGTTAAGATAACCCTTCCCTCATCTAAGTATAAAAGCAGACAACATAATAGGCTTATAAAATATTGACATTTTAACACTCTGTAAACGAGAGGTGGTATTTTTTGTAGTGTTCAATACATCATGGATCGGATGATTTGTAAGCAGAGCTTCTTCGTCAGGTCGCACGGCTGTTAACGAGTCCGCTGTGGTTGAGCGGTTAACCTGCTCGCCTCCCACCATTGCGAACCGGGTTAAATTCCCGACCGAGTCACTCCCGGATGTGGGAATCGTGTAGGAAGATGCCGCTGTTCGGGCGGGTTTTTTCGGGGATCTCTCGTTTCCCCCGCTTCATTGTTCCGGCTCGGCTCCATACTCACCTCGCTTCGCCCTCATCGGCTCTCAAGACCTCGATGTTAGGAGCCGCCCAAATCTCTTCACTTACTCACTCGCGGTTGTTAAGGTTGAAGTAAAGCAACTGCCTATGGAGCACTGCACCCGACTGTACAACGTGAAGAACTCATAAAAAAGTTGTACACACACCATAAAATTTTTCAGAAAAGTGCGATTTATGTATGATAGAAGAATGTATATAGGTTTCAAAAATTTCAACTATTTTATTAAAATATACTTTTTAAATGTAAAAAAATAATCGTTTAAAATAGTCAGCATTTTAAACCAAACTTAAGCATATTTCCATTCTCGATGTTTCAGAAAGCAGTATTTGTAAGAAAATCTTCGCAATGAAATATCGTCATAATGTTTATTATGATTATATGTAAGAAATTGTAATAATAATGTAGAAAATAATTTTTATAATTGATTTTACGTGCTCGATTTGTCACAGTAATTTACGGCTGAAACTGGCGTAAATAAATTTAATTATAAAATTGACATGATACATTATTACTATAATTTTAATAAATATAATCACAGTAAATATTATGACGATATTCCATTTAGAATATTTTCTTGTAAATTCTGTTTTCCGAAGTATCCAAAACGGAAATGCACTTAAGTTTGGTTAAAAATGCAGACTAATTTAATCAATTATTTTTTACGTTTGAAAAGTACATTTTGGTAAAATATTTTCTAAAGTTTCAAAATGTACACATTCTTCTTTCATATACAGCATGAATCGTACTTTTCTGACAATTTCCATGGTGTCTGTACTACTTGTATTATGAGTTGCTCCCGTTGTACAGTCGGGTGCAGTGCTCCACAGGCAGTTGCTTTGCTTCAACATGAAACCCCAAGCATGAGCGGGCGGCGACTAGCCCTCGTGTGGTCGGAGCGTTTTTTACTGTGAGGCTCACGGAGTGGCGAGGTGGCGACAGTGGCGAGATGTCGACTGCAGCGTGTGCCCCTGCGACCTGCCGCAACGCCAAGGTCCTGGAACAGCATCCTTCCACGGCAACTCCCCGCTTCGACAGTTCCGTCCAACTCCGCTCTCTACACGCGACGTCTCACCACGGGAGATCTCGTCGGCCGATACCACCAAGGCTTCTTCGAGCCCAGCCCCACACTTGGTACGTGAGTCGCGAGTAGAGTGCGCCAGGGGCGTGCAGGGAACTCCTTCCAAGGACACTATTGGGCTTGATTTAAACCACGGCTGCAGAACGCAGGTGTGGACACTGGCTTGGAAATTTGACGCCCTTATTGACCCATTTAGTTCACGAACCCAGCCGCAGAGCGCTGCTGGCGAAGTAGTGATGTTTCACATGGCTAGCATAGGGAGAGGAATTGCAATGTTTTCTTAAAATGGGAAAATTACATTCATATCTCTATGGTGTTATCCCTTTACCAGCGATGCTAACAACACTAGTTTTGCTTGCAGCGCTCTGCGGCTACTGCATGAACTAAATCAGTCATTAAGAGGGTCATTTCGCTAACATTGTTAGATAGGCGAGTGTCCAGACCTGTCTTCTACGGCCGTGATTTAGACTGATAACATCAGCACCAGAGATTAACTCCGATAAAATATATGGGTATGGGGACCAGATTTCTCTACCCATAACCCTCGTAAACCGTTAACGGGCCTGCCTACCAAACCGGCAGCCGCGAATTTCAAATGGGGAGTCAATGTTGTAGGCTATTCACGGTAAAATGAGCACGTTTGAAAGCCCTGCGTAACATCTACTTGTATGACTGTTGTGTATTCTTCCGCCTTATGTAAGATTAACATTGGCATAGGCCTCATCACTTTATTCATGCGTCGGCCAAGTGAAACTGGGAAATTATTAGAAAAGTAAATATTTTACAAATATTCTCATTTTTACACTTCGATGTGTTAAAAATAACAGAAAGCGAGATAAATAATTTAAACTATCAGAAATGGTCACCTAACACTTTTTATTCGACGTTAAGATACGGAACTACTTTCCATTCATCGTTACCAACTTTTCCAAACAAAAGTATTATATCTGACATTTCTCAAGGAATGATTATACATTAAAATATTTTGTCAGTTTTTTTGTTTAATATGTGTATTATAAAATGTAAATATTTAAATTTACATATAACGAAAACAAGATATATATATATATACATTTTTTATTTTTTTTCTTCAAAAACAATTTCATGTAGCAATATTCTCTGAGAAAATCGCGTGAACGTGTTTTTTTTTTTTTTTTTATATAGTTACTTTTAAAATTGACGCAGTGAGAAGGAATTTCGTTTTAACATTGATCCCCCATTTGAAGTTCGTGATTGCTGGCTTGGTAGGCTGGCCCGTTAACAGTAGGATGGAACCCTGCGTTAAGGTCAAGAAGCGATACGGGCGACATTAACCCGCACTTCTAGAGCCTCATCGCTCCTACGCGCAAGGCGTGCAGTGTTTCCGTCGTAACGCTGTACTGCGCAAATTAGATCTGTAACAGTTGGATTTTTATTACACGCGATGAAAGCCCACAGACTGAACTACGCCCGTATCTTTGTACTTTTCTCTTGTCGTTTAAGGAAACGGAATAGGCAAGCTTTAAAAATGCGATAGTTCACCAATTTTCATGAATTCTTTTTCTCCAAAAAATATACTAAATATAACATAGTTAATAAGTAGAGGCATTGATAATTTTTTTAAATATTTTATGACAAAAAGTTGCATTCTCAGAATATTTATTTATCGAGATACGCGTATTCGCGCAAACAACTATTTCACAAAGAAACGCGGGTTCCACCCCATTCCCCACTCTTGGGTATACTGTATGGACGACGTTAAGATGGACTGTTGATAAAGGCTACTCACGGTAAACTGAGCACTTGTGAAATCAACATTTGAAAAATGTCACTGCCCATACCTTCGTGCATTTTGACGGGCACTCTTGACTGGCATGCTCTCAGTAAAGTTGGTAACGACGGAGAGAAAGTATTTTCGTGTCTCAATGCAGAATTAAAAGTATTGGCTAAACGTTTGTGATTACTGAAATAATTAGTTTTACTTTATGGTTTTTTTCTTCATGTGTTTAAGTGTAATAATGAGCAAATTCAAAAAAATATTTACTTTTATAACGATTCTCAGTTTCACTTCAGCGGCGCGCGCATAGCATCATCAGGCCCATAGCAATTTTGGTTGTACATTTGGTGGAAGAACACATTTCGTGCATAGCGGTAGATCTTAAACAGGGCTCTCAAAAGTGCTCAGTTTATCGTGAACATCCTACAACACCTCAATATTGTAAATATAGGTAGTGATGCGAATAATTTATTGGTGATGTATATGACTGTATGTAGGTATAGGCAATTATAGTCTATTCATGGTTTCTTCACACTGTTTGAATCAAACCTTTGAAAAATCACCCCACGTATGACGTTTATTGGTAATTCCCCAAATAGTTTGTCTATCACAAGCGTTTTATACCTATGTTAACTTAAGTATATTATTTTTCGTTAAATTGAAGTTTTACCTGTAATTTATTATTAAATTATGACACTTCATTTATAATAAATATGAATAAAATAGTGAGAAAACGTGTGTGTTGGTAGCGCTTCGTAGGAAATATTATTGCAACTGAGTGCGCACGAATTCGGTGCATGTCCTTTGCTCTTAAGTTCTAGACTTAGTTAATTAATCTTAGTTTGCGCCAGGCAGAGGAATATCCTGGGAGTAGAACTTTAGTAGGACTTCAGAAAAGTGTAAAGTAACTGCGAATGGATTATATGCACGTACTTGTAGTTCACAAAGTAACACGAACGCTCAAACGAAAATTTGGCCGAAATTTCGTCCTTTCGGTACGACGACGCCACCTAGCGCAGATGTGTGACACGCAGTGGTCGCGAAGGCTTCCAGTTTACCAGCAGCAGTCGTGCGTGTTGTATGCGGACATTCTCCAAGCACCTGTGTCCGACCGCTCAGACTTCCTAAGGGTCGTGGTCGTATGAGCGCGTCTCGGTACAGACCGAATATAAACCCAAGACTTGTTTTGTTACGAGCACTGTGTCAACTGTTATGTCAGCGTGCAAAAACAAAGCATGGCATTGTCTTCAGAATGGAGCAGCGTGGATAAGACAACGCTCTGCGAGTTTTTCGAAACCTACAGTCGTCCGATAACAAATAGCACTGGTGCCACAGATGAACTCCAGGATGGACACCCATCTCCAGGTTCCAGTAAATGGAACTGCCAGGCAAGGTGGTTATTCCAAAACCGTTGGCGAAGCTGCGTAACACTTTGAAGTGACGACAATGGAGCCAAGTACACAGAGATTGGATAGAGCAGTTGTGGGGAAAGTTCATCAGGTCTGACGAATTCTCACTTAAATAATCTCAGACCACCATGTGTGTGTGCGGAGAGCGTACACAGAGGACTGTTATACTGACAGCTTCCTCCTTGCAGCTAAGTATGGAGGGGCTCTGTGATTGTGTGGGACGCGAAATCTCCGGGTAGTCTGGGAAACATACTAGTAGTCCTGCAGGGGAAGATAACAGCACAGCAATATCTCAGCTTTCTAAGCAATCACCTGCATCGTCTACTCCAGCACATGTACTTTGGTGAACAGCAGCTGTTCCAAGAATACGTCACCTCCATTTACGCTGCTTGGAGTGTCCGAGAATGTTTCGATGATCATAAGAACATAGTGAAGCATCTCTTCTAGCCTCATCAGTCCCCGAATAACCATTGAAACGCTGCGGAGTATTCTGAAAACCAAACACATACTAAGTTTCCATCTACAGCCACATTTTCTAAATCATGGATCGCTCTTCACTATGCAAGGATGTTTGTTTCCTTGGACTGCAAAAAAAGTAACAAAAATATTTTGATACTAGATCTTTAGTTTCGCCATATTGCACAACTATTCTGTTGTAACTTCTCTCTATGATAAATTTTTATTTTTAGTGCAGCCTGGAATTTCGTTGGCAGACAGGCATGTCTGCAAATGCTGGTAAGCATATGTGGATGTGCTACCTAGAGAGGAGGTGACTCGCTATCGAAGCGAAGTGGGAGCAATAAGTCGATACCTCAATACATAAGTGTTACAACTCAAAATATGCGTTTTTTTTTTATAGGAGGAACAATTTTGTGCTAACAAAAGGCCTTGCTCTAATGCGTTTTCAAGCTTCATTTTCCCACGCAAAAGTATAAACGTTTGTGTTAAAGCTGTAAAATTTTTGCATCTAACAGAGATATCTTTACTGCATATTGTAAGGTTACTAATTAAATATATTATAATATTTTAATTGCAACATCGTTGCACTGAGGTATCGAAATGTTCGTATTCTCTAAATTGTGATACCGAACGAGACGGCAATGTGAAATGACTATCGAATGCAAGAGTGCGAGAAGAAGAACCCCGATAAAACCCACCGGCCAACGGGGAAAAACGTCACATTTCCCATATTCAAAAATCCACGTGTTGCGCTATCGCTGTCAATGCATGCATTTTATAATGATCAAAAATTACGAAAATACGTTTACTGATACTGCTGTCTTAATAGATTGAAATTCAAAAATTATTTTTATAACTTCTTCCTGGATACGATACTGAAGTGTGCTTTCGTGTTTGCCTTGCTACCGCTCATATCTTTTCGAACACCTGTCAGGAAATCTCGTCGCACAAGGAACGAATAGTTTGACTCGGTTGCGCGGTTGTCTATAATCAAACATGCAGCAAACATCTAGCACACAAAAACAGAAAAGTTGTAAGAATGTAAATCACAACATTAATATTTATCATAAGCGTTATTTTTAATAAAATCATATGAAACTAGGTAGGTGTTGAAGATGTTTGGGAGGTTTTGTTAAAGAGAATTATTTTTAATTGGTTTACAAAGGTCAGTTTTACAACTTCCCTAAATGACCCAGAGTGCCTTACTGTGGAAATATGCATCAGATCAAAATTAGGTAGGCCCTATTCTACCAAAAAATGTTACACTCTCATAGTACCTGCAAGGATAATCAAAACATTTTTGTGTATTTTTAACTCAATTTAAAACATTTGAGCTCCAAGAATTGTTTAAAACATTTTAACTGTGTAACACGTTTGAAATAAGTTACCTAATTATTTAAAACACGCGTTTTATAAAATTCAGACTTTGACAACCTTAAACAATTTTTTCACTAAAAATGTATAATAGGATACAATATTTGGCAAATTTTATACCGTAATTGCATTAGGTTCTAGGCGGCATATTTAATGGGCTTTCCTAAAATGTATATTCCATACCAAAAGAGGGTCTGTAACAAGTATATGATAAAAATATATATTAAATAAAAGGGTAATGTACTATAATATGGACTCGTATATACTAATTACAGAGGAATAAACTTACAGAACTGTAAATGAATTACATACTGATAGTGTTTTGAGTTAATTTATTGAAGTTCAACGTAATATAAGCTAACCTAACTCTACGTACAATATCTACCCATTCAACTTGGAAAATAATCCTTAAAAATACGCTAGCTCAATACCAAAACAATACATTTAAAGAAGTAAGAATTAATTACGAAATAAACTCTTTCATGTTCTAGTAACGTTGGAGTACTTGTACGTTCGCTAAATGTTGCGAGTGGCGAGTGGCACTGTTCGGTGTTTGAAATAATAGGTTTCAGAGACTTGAATACTGTAACTGCAGCAACAACGATTTTTGTTCTCTAGTTACAAAAAGCAAAGAATGCTTCGTGCAGTCTCGGCATTGATCGTTCCCGAAGCACGACGCTGCTGCAAATGCGAAGAGGTTGCATATTTGTATGTACGAAGATCAGTTCCGTTTTGGAGTCGCGGTGACTGAGCGATTAGCACGCTCGCCTCCGACCAAGGCAAACCGGGTTCAATCCCCAGCCGGGTTTTTTGTGTTCTTACCTTGTTTTGAGGTATGTATCTGTGCTGTGTTAATAGTTTAATTCCTTTTTGCATATTATATTAATTTTTACGATTATAAACAGTATTGATGATGTGTTTTTGCAGATTTCATCCCGACATGAATCGGAGGCGAATTCGTTCTTCTGGTTATTACCCGAGGAAGGTTTATCGTAATATTGTGTATTTTACTTAGGATGCCATTAAAGATGATAGGTCTTGGACAGTTAAGATCCTTGATATAGAAGAGAGTTATATTTTGTTGTCTTTTTTGTACCGTTTTGGTCTTCAAGGAACAACTGCTAAAGCTGGCAGTGGTTTGTTGGAAATGTGTTTCTTCAGAAGGTCTCATGTCGAGAAGGAGCCTGCACCAAAGGATATTAGTAATATTAATCCAAACAGGATAATCTGCTGGAAGACTTTTCCAGTTCATGAGGGCAAGGCAGACAATACTGCTGTAATTAGTGTTTTTTGGAAATGCGTCTATGTATTCACGCGATAAGATGAAGATGGAACTTGGTTATCAGATTTGGTTGTATCGGAAATTAGTTGGTACTACTGGTGACATGCATACTCTTGGTCATGTGGAATTGTTTTTCAATCCATGATTATGTGTTATGTATTTTTTTATTTTGCAAATAAATGTTTTGTGGGTACAAAATGTACTGCGGCGTGCCGGATCTCCCGTTTCCCCCGCCCCTGCATTTCGGCGCCTCTCCATTTAAACTTCACTCACCCTCATCGGCTCTCAAGACCTCGCTGTTAAGAGCCGCACTATTCCGTAACAATGCCGTGAATGTACGGGAGTGTCTAATAGCGCACGCTCCTAGTCAAATCAGCAGTGATGTAGGAGAAATTGTCGCAAGTCGTGACGAAACTTTGAAATTTGTGGACACCGGATTTATTTACGTTCTGCTGGTTTTATGCACCCAAGAGTGTGTGTCAGCATATAACAAGCATAAGGAATTCATACCGTGTATCTGACTGGAAAAACTAGCTGGGGTGAACTTCAGTTCGCAGATTGTTGTCTATTTAAATGTTGCATAAATAATTTATTTGCACGCTTACCTAACACCTTTCATAAGTTACGCTACTGTAAACCGATGCTGCTTCGCACCTGCTGGGGTAAAATTGCACCAATTATAATATTTGTGCCGGCTCCATCTTGTGAGGCAGCAAACATCACTAACGGGTATATAGGAAACATTCGAAATTTAAAATATCTTATTATAGTCCTCTGTTTCTTCGCCAAATTGCAAAAAAACGAAAACTTTGATTGGTGCAAAGTAACCCCGCGGTTTACGGTGGGGTTAATAATCTGCATATATACACCTACTACCCTCTCAGCTGAATATTTAAAACGAAAATTACCCAGCGAATACTTTGCAGTTTTGTACAGAACTGCTTGTTACTGTCGTTTCTAGTAACTAACGGTTAGCTCTTTTCAAATAGTATATATATATATATATATATATATATATATATATATATATATATATATATATATATATATAAATTAAAACCACTTTTTGAAGTGTGGCAAGTATTGGCGATGCAATAATGACAATGAATATTGTTGTAACTCAGTATCTTGACTGAATTTCGAAGTTGCAGACATAAATCCCGAATTAATACATTGTTTGTAAGGTGCGTCATTGCCAGCCGCTTAAATTTTATGGACTTTGTAAATTCATCAGGGAGCGTTCGCGAGTAAGTACGAAAATAAGAAGTGTTTTAAATCGATACGATTAAAACATTACATCGAAAGGGCTACAAAAATTACAGTTTTCAGAACGTCAACTAACTTCCATTATCAAACATCCCTTAGTCGGGACAAGGGCCTGCGCATAAACCGAAGCAGCATCGTTTGCATCTCGTAAAATGAAAAATAATTAAATAGCTCCTTTAGACAAAACTGCGCAATTTTCCCATTGTGGAATTTTACCACTTCAAGCACATATTCACTATTCCTCCTCACTGCATTCAAACGGGCTCTAACAATTAAGTGTGTAAATTTTAACTGCGTACATTGCCAAATTGCGTTTTTGACAGTTTGTTATTTATACATCTTAAACGACTAATTAATTGACTAACTCATCAACCGCTCAAACTATTATTAAATTTTAGTGGTGACTTTTCCTTGAATGGCAGGTAGACTCCTATTAAAATTGATATGATATAATAGCATATCACGTGTTTTTATAGATTCCTGAACATCTTTTACACCCGATGAGATGTACCTACTTTTTGAGAAGGCTGCCTATATAAAGTGTATAATATTTGTCACAATCCACCCTTTGCGCAGGTGGAATGTGGTAGAACGTGTTATCGTGGACAGATCTGCATCTCTTAAATCCGACGAACTATCGCAGTTTAACTTGCTTGATAAGACTAATTATATGAAAGACTATTTTTATTTAAACATCGGTAATCTAAGCACTTAAGAAGTGGACCGCGTTGTTGAGTTGAGTTGAGAGATTTTGGCGGCTCTTGACAACGGGGTATTGAGAGCCGATGAAGGTAAAATGAGGTGAGAATGGAGAAGCGCTGGAATGCAAGGGTGACGGAAACAGGAGATCCACAACATAATCCGCAAACCAGCTTCATTGTCCAGCACGATTCTTACTTGCGAAAATCAGGAATGACCCGGCCGGCGATCGAGCCAGGTTCGCCATGGTGGGAGCAAGCAGTCTAACCGCTCAGCCACCGTAGTACCTGAACCGTGTTGTGACGCACAGATAGAAAATTAGATAAAAACAATCACCTTTTTCGTGTAGCTCATGCAGGCAGAGCTGAGGGCGGAAAGCAATTCGGCAACAAACTCAAAATGGTCTGAGCATATCAGCACTATACAGCACTTGTTGAGGTAATAGTTATTAGATCACCCTTGTGGTTAAAACATGGTAATATGATTCCCGTAGAAAGCCAGTCATTTCATACAAAAATCAGCCACTTTTACCTTGCCATCACACCCCCTAGGAGCAAAGAGAATCTACGAGGGGGTTCGTATGCCATTCGTTCAAACTGTGTGAAGTAAAGATCTTATACCACTTGCGTAGTAACCAATTTCTGAGTCCAAAGGCAAAAATCACGCTGTGATGCACAAGCTTCGATTTCAATTTATGGAGAAATTGTTTCAAAATGTTCCAACAGCCATAGTGCCGTATGACTTATCACTTTAAAATTTAGCTTCATTTACAGCGTGTTAACGTGTGTTACAAATATAGAGAGGTCAGTTCACATAAAAAATCAGGGTGTAAAGGCGTGTATTAGTTGTGGTCTAAATTGTCTTCTGAGGACGTTATTTGCCCTTGACAATGGGAATACAACAAGCATTTATATATTTAAATTAAAATATAAGAAACAACGAGAGTTCAAAGAAAACAATCTCGCGCAATGTTCAGGCAAACGAAAATCTTCTTTCACGTCAAATTTAATATTGCGGCCTTGAGTACTTGCGGAAATTACAAGGCGGAATATTAATCATGATCAAATTCAGGAAAGGTCACTTAAACACTCCAACTGCTCCATTTGCGAGGAAACAGACCCCCACAAATAAGGGTGATACTCTAATATCTACGAGGTAGGCAAACTTAGTGACTTGAGTGGTGAACGTGTTGCTTACCTCACAGGTTCAGACAGTCAACCTTTTTCTTCTCTGCAATGGCTCTTCATTATAGGCTATACACGGTAAAGTGAGCACTTTTTAAGGCCCTGCTAAATTTTTTCTTTCAATTAATTTCTATATTTCCTCCACTTTTTAACGTAAACATTGCAATATGACTAATAAACACAGTGTATACATTTCACCACACTCAAAAGTTAACGTCTGAGACTAGAATAAAATATTTTTATTAGGGGTTAATGCCTTTTGGTAGGGCCTTAAAAGTGCTCACTTTATCGTGAACAGCCTATAACTGCAAACAAAAAATAAAAGCTGGCAAATTTATGAACTCACAAAAATTTCCGTGAAATCTGTGGAAAGTTTGCTACTTAATAAAAGTCCGTAATTTTACAAAGATTAAAGCACAATTTATTATTACAAGTACTTTTCTGTAGTTTTAAAGAAATCTTTTCCCACAGTGAAAAACCTTTTCTGTGAATAATATGATAGGGCCAACCCTTGAAGTTACACAGTTACAAGCAAGCAGCTGGACGTAAAACATCTAACGTATGAGTTGTATTTGAAATGGAGAGATTTATAACACCACGAAAAAAGAAATAATGTGCCCTCTAAAATACTTTTGTGAAAAATTGGAGGTGTTTTTTTTTTGCTTTTTATGTTAAATTTGGTTTATTGTTCATACAGGACTCATACACATAGTGGGATCAATTGCAAATCTAAGAATCGTAGTCATATTACATACTATTACCCTGTTAGTGCAACGTTTTTGATTTCAATCATGCGTTAAAAAATGTATGTTATAAATGTTAAAGGGATTATCAAGTTAAAATTTTTGTGCTTTTATTAATTTTTAAAGTTTAATTCTTTATTCTATTACGAGGCGTTAGGTTGTGAGAAGGAAAATAGACCACCACTTGAAAAATTAGTTCCATTCGAGAGGTGTCTTTATTGCTATAATTCTAAAATAGTTTTTCTACTATATAAATCGTTGTTCGGTGAAATAAAATATATTTATTAATGATAGTGATTTATCTGTTTGTATTTCAGGAGTTCTCAGAATGTTTGCAGTGAATTCATAAATTATGTAAGTGGCTTTTAAAAGATTCCCTATAATATTATAATGTGATTTTTAATGAGAATAGTAATTAATTTTAGAAATTATTATTCAAATGAAACCGCTAGGCCATTTCAATTCTGTATACTTACATATTCTGTGACCATACGCTGAATGTTCTACGAATCCCTGAGTGAATCGTGCACGTTATATTTCGCGTTGCATTAAAACGTGTCAGAAGTAGTTTACTAACATACAAAATCACTTATTTCTCTAAAAAAATTTTGTTGAATTTAGTCGGAGCCACGTGATTTTGATAACCTAAATTAAAAAAGGCGTTCGGAGTTTCGACACAGATATCGATTAGTGCGTAACTGTAATACGCTCTCTAATACCCCTTCTATTATGGAAACCATACCGAAGTGATGGGTAAGATGCACTGTTTCCCACGAGCACAGAAAAGATAAGCATACAGAATAAATGGAGGGCGAGGAGGGGTTGGGCCAGTATAGGGGGGAGGGAATAAGCAGGGGGGGGAGCAGGGAGGGGCGACCCGGGGCGAAAAGTGAGTGAAGAGATTTGTACGGCTCTTAACACCGATGTCTTGAGAGCCGAGGAGGGTGATTGAGGTGAGCATGGAGCAGCGCCGGAATGAAAGGGCGGGGAAACGGGAGATCCCCGAGAAAACCTACGGACCAGTGGCATCGTCCGGCACGATTCCCACATGCGAAGACCCGGGAGTGACCCGGCCGGGGATTGAACCCGGATCGCCCAGGTGGGAGGCGAGCAGGCTAACCGCTCAGACCCCGCGGCCCCCCGGGGTACCCGGGGCGGCTCCTTTGATGTGCGGACGTGCCCGATCGCGGACTGGCGGTGCGAGGTTCCGCAAGTGTTTGGCAGGTTGGGTTGCTGCCTGGCAAATAAATTACCAATGCCCTGATTGGCGAGCCAGTGACGTCATATTTCTGGAGGGTTTCCTGTGCCCCGAGCTCGCTCGCTGCGATTGGACGCCACGGCGGTCGCATCGCGAGCTCATTGGCCTAAGAAACCACGGCTTTCCGAGCTCCTCCCCCGGTGGCTCACACAAGGTTGTTTTGCACGTGCGAGAAACCTGAGTCGTTTATACTAGGAGAAAGGTTTGCTCCACACGAGATACTTGTTTGTATATAGACAACAAAGTGATTTTTGAGTGAATAGTGCAATGGGGGTGAATGAACCGATGGAAATTTTTGGACATTCGCTATTTCAATGCAGATGTTTGTAAGGGAAAAACAAGACTGACACAAAAAAAAAATACCATTTAACATATGGACGAAAAATAAATATATGTGTACAACACTGGAAAATACCAAAAGGGAATAGAGTCAAACAACCAACAGATAACGCATAGAAAACAACACAGACTAGAAACAGCTTGAATAATAGGACAACAATTACAAATATTCCTACAAATTTGATCAGTGTTGTCCAATTTTTCAAGCAGGTTGTTTTCTGTGTGTTATCTGTTGGTCGTGTGAGTGTGTGTGTATATGTATATATATATTATATATATACAATCATATATATATATATATTATAATACACTAATTCTCCAGATGACCCGCGCGACTTCGTTCTCGTGACATTTAGGACTGCGGCCCAACTTGATATATACCTATCCATTGCGGCTCCACTATTGGGTTCTCTACCCACTGAGTTTCTGCGGTCTACTATTGGGTCTCTACCCACTGAGTTCTGCGGCCACTATTGGTTCTTACCCGGGCTCTGCGCCCACTATTGGGTTCTCTACCCACTGAGCTACTGCGGCTCTTGGGAAGGAATGGGAGACAGACCATAGACAAAAAATAAACGAGAAATTACGGAACTTTTTATCTTAACAATGCTTCTTTTATGCAATAAAATTACAATAAGAATTTTCATGAAGGAATGAGATAAAATTACAATAAATTTTTTTCAAGGAAATGAGATATTTTTTCGGAATAAAAAGTAGCCTATGTCACTCTACGACCACTCCAGTCATATCTGTCCAAAAAATCACTTCGATCCGTTTCTCCGTTTTGACGTGAAAGGACAAACAAACACACAAAAACACTTACTATATATATATATAATATAAATATATAATATATAATATAAATATAAAAATTATATATATACTATATATGTAATATGCTGTTCTGTTTTTCGACTCTATTATCTTTGGAATTTTTCAGTGTTGCATAAACATAGATAATTATTTTCTCGTCCATAGGTTACTTGTCTATTTCAGTTTCTACGTATTTTTTCGTGTTCAGTCTTATTTTTCCATGACACACATCTACATCGCAAAGGCGAATGTACAAAAATCTCCATCTAGTCAAATATTGAGTAGCCTAAACAAAATATTTTGTCAAGTAAACAAAACTTGAAATTCGACAAAATTTATTTTTTTCATCTAGCAAAACGCGAACTTTAATAAAAGAAAAACCTCTGCGTTGTCAAAAAAAAATTAACTTGTCAGCAAAATATTTTGTTGAATAAACTGTTTATATTCTGGCTTAAGCTTGGCCACTAATTTTAATGCCTTCGTTCGAAAAAAAAACTTGAGATTTTGATTAAAGATTTGTAGCAATTAGAATAGTAACAATTAGTGTGTTTATTGATTATTATTATATATAGATAGATAGATAGAGAGAGAGAGAGAGAGAGAGAGAGAGAGGAGAGAATAGAAGAAGTAGAGAAGAGAGAGATCTACGCACTATGATGTATATATATATATAGATATATATATATATTCCATCGTGCGTGACTAAACCACATCATCTCTGACAAATCACTGGACCAATTGAGACCATATTCACATCATATGTTATTGAAGTGGCTAGTAAGGTTTTTATTTTCATTCCGATAGGTGGCGCTGGAGTCTAACTTCTATATTTATGGGCCTATTTTGCTCACCCTTGCAGGAAATGTTTGTTGATCTAAAAGAATTTGTTTTATTGTGCTTTGCATTCGGTAGGTTAGGTTCTGAAAAAAATAACGATCTTACGAAGCTTTATAATATACACTTATATTCTGGGAAGGAGAGAATGGATACCATTTCAATTATAAACAAAGAAATCCAACAACAGGTGCTGAAAATAGGCGGAACAACGTTCGCCGTTATCATTAGTAATGATATGTAAATAAGTTCAACAGGAAACTTTAATATAGAATAAGCTGTGAAACATGAAAAACTTATTTACGTACGTTGTCCTGTTTTTGAACAGAAGCTATTTGAAATAATTTGGCTTTCTTCAGTGGTCCCCTTTACCTGACATTGTTAGGCGTAGCCTTCTGGTGCAATTAACCCGCCTTCGAAACTGGAACGTGTTTTTAGTTCTTTTCATAATAACCGAAATTGTTTAATGCACGCAGAGTCAAACAAACATCGCCGTCTGGGGCGACCAAATGAGTACAGAATAATTTGATTTCAACAAAAATAATGTTTAATTGCTCTTGTGCACACAATTAATCTGGTTGCGCCAAAAGAGGATCTTTTCTCTGTGTTTCATTGGCTGGCAAGTTTTTGTCGGGTTTATCCCTTTTCCCCACCCTTGCCCTTACTTCGCCGCCCTATCTTTGCCCTGACTTACATCCGTCGGTGCGGAGGGTCTGAGGTCGATAGATCCCCTCCATTTTGGATCGAATTCCAACTCGTCGCAACTGATCTTCTACGCCTTATAAGGTAGGTCAACCAAATATAGGCACCCTTAAGCAAACCCAGTCATTGTAAAGAAATAAATTTTCGGAAAAATATATGTATTGTAGTAAATTTACCCTCAAACAAAGTACTAATTGTGTGAGGTAACAAGGTTTGAATAAGAAACCATTATTTTATGGAATTAGAAAAAAATTGTAGTCTTAATAAAATGCCCAAAATAAGAGTAGGTGCTCCAAATATGGGCACTATACACCTTTTTATAACTGATAGAGTTTAAGTTAGTATAAAATATCGATATTGACGTCAATATTCCGTCTAGTGACAATGAATATGCTGATGTTCCATTCGAAAATTTATTGGCCACACTTTTGAGCATAAAGGGGTTGAGAAATGGCGACATCACCATCTGCCTAACATGGGAACAGGAACAAAGGAAACATGAATTCAAATGGCATATAATGTAACTTATATATCACAGTCAACCTTAAATTGGATGTTAATGATTTACAAAAACAACTGTGTTCTTAAAAAAATAATTACCCTTACAATAAAACCCTTCTTTGTTCACCATTACAGAACAGCAAAAACATTTATAGTCAACAGTTCTTTCGTCATAATTTTTCACAAACAAATGATCTATTCACAAGACGTGCTCTTGAAAGTTAACTATGCCTCGGGATCTTCATCAGGATCCAAGTCTACTCATCCATCAAGAACGCAACGAAAGCAAACCTTGCACCGTGTCATGCTAATATTCCTGTTTTCAATGCACACGTGACAGTGCCAGGTCGATGATCTCAAAGTTTTGCTCTATTTCCCTTCTCCCACAGAAGACGACATTTGTTTGTGGAGTCGAACATCTTTGTTGGAGGTCGCTTCTTGCTTGTTCCGTTCTTTTTGTCCGGGAAATAAATGCCTATTAATATTGGCAGCTTTGTAATTTATGGACTTCCCCAGGACATTTTATCTCTGCCAGCGGTCGTGTCTGAGGTGTCCTCAAAATCTCTGTAAACTGTCTCCTGGACCTAGGTGTAGTTACATCGTCGTTGTCACCATCTGGTTGAAGTGATCCTAGTGATGAATCTGAATCATGTAAAGTGGTATCATCACTATCGTCATCATCCGAGTCAACCCGACTTGCATTCGTACTTGGCAGTCTTCGCTGCTTCTGTTGTGTGCCTGAGGACCCAGGAGTAGAGTCTGAAGACATGCGCTTCGGATAGGTTGATACTGTCACATTTGTCACATTTTGTGATGTTACTATGTATGAAGACTGAGCTCTATGTTTACTTGGTGCTTGGGTAGAGAGTATGGTTACTTGTTCTGGTGCACTGTACATTAAATTGAACTTTTACTTATATGTTATCAATAAATTATAATGTTTCATTTATAATTACTATAAATAAAAAAAGGAGAGAAAATAGGCGTGTGGGTAGTGAATAGTAAGAAATAGTTCTCGTGCAAAATATTATTAAACTGAGTGCGCAGAAATACGGCGCGCTGTCCCTTTCTTGTAATGTTCAAGACTTAGTTAAGCTTTGTATCCACAAGGCGGAGGAATATCCTGAAAGTATAACTTTAGCAGCAAGGGCTTCAGAAATATTGGAACTAACAGTGGATGGACTACAGCTCTAGTGTAACATATTAATTTTGTACCATTTTGACATTTGTAAATATATATATATATATAATTACTGTGACTCTTTTAATATTAAAAAAATATTATATTGTCATGCTTTATTGAAGCTATTACTTCGTATCGGAGCAGAGAGAGATACGTCAAATGCCAAAAAGGTAGAAAATAATTTAAACCCTTCGAAAGTTCCTGAGACTCCCGCCGCCTGCTTGGCAACATTAAACTGTGTCGCAGTGTGTTTGAAATACACGTTTTTAAACAGTTTGCTGATCTATGAAAAGAACACATAAACAAAGACGAGAGCTATTGGTGCTTCAAGACATCACTCAGGTCAGAAAAATCATTTCGGAACACTCCAAAACTGCTATTAAAAAGGAGGTGGGAGGGGGAGGGGACTCTTCCGAAGTACTGCATCCATACAAAACTATTCGAGGGCTCTTCACTAAACGTTCCTGCAGATCTTCCACCAAGAAAACAATAGGATCACCGCTGAAAGTCCAGTAGGTACACGCAGTACGACGAGAACATTGCACGTCAGTTGAGAGCCTCGCGCTTAACGGCGATGTCGTATTTGATGTGCGTGGTAGTTTCGTCCTTATTGCTCTCGCGTTTATAGGCCTCGGACGCGCTCCAGCTAGGCGGGGGCCTTAAGAATTAGTAGTCCGCACATATCTTCTATACACTCTTTGTTTGCGCGTTTACGCCTATCTCAACACACAAATGTCCTGGGAATACGAATGTTTGTCAGGGAAAATAAAAAAAACAATTGTCTAAGCCCGTGCAGTTTTGTTTTTATAATACTATTCTAAGAGAATAAAAATTATGAAAATGGTCTAAAATCGCATTTTTTTCGGCGTTCCTGCGCTGTTTCCTTAATAGGTAGGAGAAAGATAAAACTGCACAGTCGTAGTTTAATCTATGGGCTCCCATCGCGTATAATAAAATCCCACTGTTACAGAACTCACTCCCACAGGAAAGCGTAACAGCGGATGCGCTGCACGCCGGTTCGGCGCCTAGCACATAGGAGCGACGGGCCGCTGGTCGCGCGTGTTATTGTCACCCGTATCGCTGTGTGCCTCGTAAACGAAAATGAAATCTCCGGGCCATGTAATCTTAACGGGGATAAGTCCCAGTTGAATTATTTTTATAGATTTTCCACCACAAATTTCGATTTCAGGAGGTTCGTCACAATTTTTGGTACAAAAAGCACGAATGATACCTTCCTTAATGTTCTTGAATTGTTACGGCTTCTCTGCATTTGATATTTTCTAACTACTGTAATCTGGCTACTGCAATCGAACAGAACCTATTTAAGAAAGCGCATTAAGTTATACCCTATGTCATGCCGTCCGAAAAAAAACCCTTCCAAAATCCACGTTTGCGAGTAATAGCCGAATATAATAAATCCAAGATGGTGGGGCCTGATGCCACTTAACTTGATGACATGTATGAGTAAATGCAAGATGGCGAGGGCGTGTCTACCTGAAACGCCAGTTGGATGTCCCTCACTTGTAGAGGTGAGCGTTATTTAACGTAAATGTTATGAAAAAACTGGTACAATTTGGTAACACGTAACACAAGTAACACGTTCCATTGTTTATACCGTTATATTTGGAATGCCTTAGATTGCCCATGGACTAAAGACGAGGTAGACCGATCTCGCTGGCTGCGCACAGCCAATCTCCGTGTCCCAACATTGAACTGCTTTTCTGCCAATACGGCTAGCAGAAATGGCGTGGATTGGCTTTGATGTTAGAACACTGATTAGTGAACAAGTGATTTTAGATGTTGTTATACATCCTCTTATCAATTTTTAATGCTTCTCGATAAAATTTAAACTGGTAAATGTATTTTATTTATGTAATAGTGCTTGTCATTTAAAAATTAAGATATAAACAAACACGTTCATCACTGTTGACAATGACTTTGACAGTTGCGTTCCTTTGGGGTAGGTCAATATGTGTACATGGGCAGAAGACGAATTAGCGGTCTACCTTCTCTTTAGTCTATGGGATTGCATCGACGCCTTACTACTACGCATGCGTTAAAGTTATTTTTTGGAACGCCTAGTTAACCCCGTACATCATAGCTATATTTAAACAAATCAGACTTCAAAACCGACATATTATATATCATGAAACTTATTTTTGTGAACAAATATAATCGTAAACATGTGCACACATACGCTTTTTAGTATAATTTATACTTACATTACTGTAAATTAAAGTTTCCCGCCAACAACTCAGACTGCTCTGTTCTGATTGGTAGCAGCTGCACAGGTTTCACTTACATTTCGGCTGGCAACTGTGAGTGTGCGCATGCGTAAAAGTTCCTTTTTGCAACGGCTTGGTCTGACTGCAACATTGCGCATGTGCGAACGCTATTTCTTAAAACGCCAAGCCTTGGAACACAGGGGGAAAAAATGGGGTGTCGCTGTGTTGGGCACACGGCCGTTTGTTTTGCGTGAATACTTCTACGTTGACGCGCTCGAACGCCTTGATATTTTTTTTTTTTTTTTTTTACGTTCCCGGCACCTCTTCACTCGGTCATATGGGGTTTTATGGGTATCACTGGATTGCTTTCGAGATGCGCTTTCCAACCGTATACGATTTCTGTATTTCGACTTGGCTTTTTGACGTGTATAGGCCGACATTGTGTCAAGTTTTCTTAATTCTTTACTTTAAACTCATGCAATTTCACTATAACCACGCCAAACTAATGTTTTATACACGCAATATATTGATATTGATGAGATCTGTCGATCGAAACCTAAACCAATGTCGTAGCTTCTCCTAGTCAAAAGTTATTCTACCCGGAAATTATGAGACGCGGCGAAACGAACTCAAAATTGACCCCCTCCCACCCCCCCACCTCCGCCTGGCAAACGCGATGCTTCAGTCCTCTCTCAACGTAACATGCTCTTTGATCCTTTGGCAATCGAGTGTAATTGAATTTTGAATGTAGACGATAGATTCGGAGCTGCAATGTCAAACTGTATCCCCCGATTTAATTATCATCGGATTTTCTGGATTGCCTCCCACTATGCTTGCAAATTTAAAGACGTATTCACGTCAAAACGTAATCGTTATATTCCGGAACGTCGGAACAGACGAGAAATGTTTTATAGTAACCTGTTACAAAAATAACATGTTCCTGGAACGTGTTACCTGGAACGATGGAACACGTTACACGAAAGTAACTGGTTGGCCCATCGCTACTCACTTATCCCCTTGTTGCCGTGTGGTGCTGGAAGTGTTTGGTCGACGCCCAAGACGCGAGAGGGACCAGACCTTGTGCCGACCCAGTAAATCCTAGACCCGGGATCCTCCGGTCCTTGTGCCGTTTGGCACTCGACACCGGGCCCATGACGACCATCGCTATCAGGCCGTCGCCCCGCTGTGTGGGCGTGGTGACATAGCAACGCTCAATCCAACACTTAGGTTCGGCGTCGCCTACTATACAGAAGTTCTTCGTTTTCGTGTGGGGGCGGCGCGGTGGCTTGGCGGTTAGACTGCTCGCCATCTACCAAGGCGACCCTGGTTCAATCCCCGGCCCCGGGCCACTCCGGAATCTCGCCAGTGGGAATCATGCCGGGCGATGCCGCCAGTCCGCGGGTTTTCTCGGGGATCTCCAGTTTCCCTTCCCCTTTCACTCCGGCGCTGCTACATACGCACCTCACTCCACCCTCATCAGCTCTCAAGACCGCCCAAATCTCTTCACTCATTCGTGTTCGTGTCGTAATTTCAGTTTCAGAGATATTATTGGAAATGTTTGATTATAAAATTCTACAATTTACTAGTTGTTTAGCACTTTTGTATCTAATTTTCACTGAGTGCTATTTCCTGCTTGTAAACAGTCGAGAACGTGTTAGTTAGTGAGTGAAGAGATTTGGGCGGCTCTTAACACTGAGGTCTTGTGAATCGATGAGGGTAAGTGAGATGAGTATGATGCAATGCCGGAATGATGTGGCGGGGAAAGGGAGATCCCCGAGAAAACCCGCCGACCAGTGGCATCGTCCGGCACGATTCTCACTTGCAAAAATCCGGAATGAACCGGCCGTGGATTTAACCCTGTTCGCCTTGGTGGGAGGCGACCAGTCTAACCGCTCGGCCACCATGGTCCCCAAAAAATTTAAATTTTTCCTCGACTTTTTACAACTAGCAAATAACACATATTGGAAAAATATGCACGGAAATATTAAACAACTCGTAAAATGTAAATTTTCGGTAATCAAAGGTATAATTACTCTGAAATAGAAATTATCATATGAAAACGAATCATTTCTCAAAAGAGGTGAAGGCAAGCCTTTAAGCCGATATTACACAATTACCAATTTCCGTAGGTACTTTCTCTTGTACAAGCTTCTACGCAGCTTAGTACACGTATATACATGATGGGGCTGAATTTGACCGACAAACTTCGTGATATGATTCCTTATGCAAAATCAAGTGACAAATATATAGGACACTTTACACCACAACTAAATATTATGGGCGAAATAAGTCCCCAAAAATGGAGATTTTGGAATGAATTTTTGCGAAATATCGGAAACCAGGTGAGATGAAAGCACAATTCGCGAAACATTGTTTTAAATTATCAGGATCGTCAACCTAAGAGCAAATTCACAATAATAACACTCCCCTTTAAGAAAATAACAGGGGTGGCCAACCTCTTATTGCCAGCAACTTCGTTACCGTCGGGAATTATGAACGTTTGATACTGGTTCATTGAGCAGTAAGACCTACGAAACAAAAATGGTCCCCTTGTTGCAACTACCTAGGACCCACCTTTTTAGTTTAAAACGCACACAAATATGCCGCTAGATCCCTCTGCCGCGATACAGTGCCTCGTACGTAGGCAATACGCCATACATGCGTGTATGGTACGCATTGTTTAAAGTAGGCGTTAACCTTGTCCGCTTACAATCTACTGTTCTGTGGCCATACACGCATGCAGTACTGCCTGCATACTAGGCGCTGTATCGCTGCAGCGCAGTACAGCGGAATCTTTGTGTGCGTTTTAAACGAAAACAGTGGGTCCTAGGTAGTTGCAACAAGGGGACTTTTCTTGTTTCGTAGGTCTTACTGCTCAATGAACCAGTATCAAACGTTCATAATTCCCAATGGTAACTAAGTTGCTGGCAATAAGAGGTTGGCCACCCCTGTTATTTTCGTAACAGGGAGTGTTATTATTGTGATCTTGCTCTTAGGTTGATGATCCCGATAACATAAAACAATGTTCCGCGAATTGTACTTCCGTATGATCTGGTTTCCGTTATTTCGCAAAAATACATTCCAAAATATCCATTTTCGGCGACTTATTTCACCCTTAATATTTAGTTAAGGTACAAATTATCCTGTTTGTTTGCCATTTAAGTTTGCATTAGGAATTACCTCACGAAGTTTGTTGGTCTAATTCAGCCTGTATAGTCTATTCGCGGTTCCTTCACTATTTTTGACTCAAACCTTTGAAAAATCGCCCCATGCATGACGTGTTTGGGTATTTCCTAAATACATCATGTAACATAAACGTTTTATAATTGTGTTAGCATAAAAGTACTTTATTTGTGGATAAATTGAAATTATTCCGTTATTTCATATATAGATTACAATATTTAATCTTTAATTAACACGAAGAAAAGCAGGGGAAAAAAACACGTGTGTTGGTAATGCCTAGTAAAAAGTAGTTCTTATTCAAAATATTATTAAAGTGAGTGCTTATGAATCCTTTGGGTGTAATATACTATACATCGGTTAAGCTTCGTTTGCATGTGGGGGAGGACTATCCTGAGAGTAGAAAATTAAGCAGAGCTTCAGAAACGTTGTATGTAACCACAAATAAGTATACCAGTCTCTACGCGAGCCGCCGTGCAATATTCGTACTACACGACTGCAGTTGATGCACTAGCATTGGCGTACTAGGTTGGTGCGCCGTGTATGATTCGTATACTACACTATCAACCAAAAAGTAATTGGGCACCCGTAAGATAGGTAATTCAGTACGTCAGTTGACTTGTGTTTCACTGCCTTCGGCGTAGGATCGCTGGTGTTTGTCCGTGGTAGCATGAATACAGAGGCCTATTGTAACATTCTGGATAATGAAATGCTCCCAACATTGTAGCATTTTTACGGAATGGACCCGTGTTACTTCCAGGATGACAATGCCAGGTGCCATGTTTCAAGGGCTACTATGCAGTGGTACGCCGACAACAATGTTCGCCGATTAGACTGGCCCGCCCAGAGCCCCGATCTCAAAACCCCATAGACGATAGTGGGACGAATTGGATCGCGGTGAGGACTCGTCAGTCGCGGCCAAAATCCATTGCTCAAATCATGGAATGGTTGCAAGAGGAATGGCGACGAATCCCCTGGATGTCCTGCAAACACTCGTAGAGAGCATGCCAGACAGGGTGGCTGCTGTTATAGCCGCAAGAGGTGGCCTTACAAGATTCTAACGGGGTGACAACCACCGAGCAACCATTGTGGATGGACAGGTGTCCAATTACTTTTTGGTAGATAGTTTAAAAGCTGATTACGGTAAACTGGGACCTTTTGACAGCCCTGCTTAAGATCTGCTTGTATGCACGTTGTGTATTCTTCTGCCATGTGTGTAATTAATTTTGTCGTGCGGTGGACCTCAGCACTTAGTTCACGCATCAGTACAGGGAAACTCTGAAACTACTAGGAATGTAAATGCTTTACAAATTTGCTAATTCTTACACTTGCATGCAATTTAAAAATAGAAAATAAATAAAATATGCCTGTATTTGCCGACGTTTCCCTAACACTTTTAATTTATATCGTTAAGACATGGGACTACTTTTCCCCCATCGTTACCAACTTAACTGGGAGCTTGCCAGTATTTACCCATTAAATTATATGCAGGTAGGAGCAGTGACATTTTTCAACAGTTAATTTTTAAAGTGCTCAAATAACTGTGAAAGCCTGTAAACAGATGATCCCTACTCGTAGAACTGCTGCCAGTCAGTAACTTGATTAAGCATATTAAAAATTAACTATCCACTGTTGGCCATTACATCAATTCAGTGTTCCTGCTGAAGTTTCAGTCAGTATTTGAAAATGAAAATGGGAAGTCATGTAGTATGGAAGTATTTTTTATATATACAAAAATTTTAAACAGTTCGTAAAATGCGAAGGAAAATAGGCTTATGCAATCACCTTAACGTCTGTCTGGAGTGTATGCCCCCATAATAACTTTAAAACCCTTAAACCGATTTTCACCTAACTCGGTCCTCACATACTATTTAGCAAGTATATCATACTTTTATAGTTTTAAATTTCGCGCAGGGTACTTATTTTCAAAATGGCGGCATTTTAATATAAAGGTACGTATTATATCTCGGGAACCGTTGTAGCCGATTTAAACTAAATTTGGTACGTTGATAAGTGCATGATGTAAACACTGAATGAATATGTAGTTGCTGGCCATTTTGGAAGATAGTGCAATAGGTATAAAAAATATTTAACGATATATGGAACACTCAACGATTCTGTCAAATTTGCATGTATTACTTTGCGGGCCATTCACAGTTCAATTTAACGACTTAGGCACATATTTAAAAATTGTCTATATAAATATTTTGGGGTTGATTAGCTATATATACTATACCATTTGACCAATTTTACCATATCTAGTATACTGAAATTGTATTTTACGAGTACCAAATTTGTCAATACATAATCTCTTTTGCCCGCCATTTTGTAAGATAACGTTATTTTAAAAAACGTTTTTATGTCATATCTTGGAAAAAAATAACCTGATTCGTACCAAATTGGCAGTCAAGTAATACTTGAGTACGCCATGTAAAATGACATATTTTAGTGGATCAGGCTCTTATTTTCAAAATTGCAGTTATATAAACATTTCAGGTTACTATGCTGTATCTACGAAACCATGTAACAAATTTCAACTCAACTTTGTATGCTAACAGCATAAATTACAACCATCATATCGCGTCTACCCAGAGCCCCCCCCCCCTTCATTTTTTCTCTTTGTCCACCATTTTTAATATATTAGCACATTAATAAATCAATTTTGTCATATCTCAGACAACAATCAACCAATTGCTATCAAGTTTGGCAAACACGTATTACTGCAGTAGACAATGAAAACTTGATATTTTTAGTTGGCTAGACACGCATTTTCTAGATTTCAAATTTACTTTGTATGCTGACAGCATATTTTACGACAATCAAATGTGTTTACGCAGATGCTCTTTTGGCCAGCATTTTTATGATAATGCTTTATGAATAAATAAAGTTGTGTCATATCTCGGGATGCAACCAGTCGATTCATACCTAATTTGACAAACAAGCAGTGCTATGATAGGTGATGCAAATTTTCATGTTTTATGCAGTCTGACACTTATTTTCAAAATTTCGACCATACAAATATTTTTATTTAGTAAATATAATGTGCCAATACACACCTTACCGTTTTGCTCTCTATTAATGAAGATAGCACCTCATGAATAATTTGACATTTGTACTACATGTCGGGGACCAATAAACTGATTCCCGCCGAATTTTGCACACAAGTATTGGCACAGTAGGCTGCTTAAACTTACACGGTTTAAGTAATGGTAATGGCAAATAAATTATTTAGATAAGCTAGCCATACGTATTAAAAATTTAACCAATTTCCATTCAACTTTTCATTAGAAGTTCAAATATTCTTATATAGACTCTCGTTTGGCCACATTTGTAGACGAATTCTCTGGTGATAAAATGTAACGTTTAAGCCATATCTCGGAAGAACAACTGCAAAAGCGTAATTGAGAGTTGCCAGCATTATATCACTACTTACCGATTTGAGTCTAGACAAATACCGCACATTAAAATACCGGACAGAATGCCCGTTTTGCATGGCGAAGCTTGGCAACCACCATCACTAGCGCTATCTCGCGTGCGAAATGTGCAACATGAGCGGGAATTCATTTTCGTTCAGTTTCTTATGACACGCTCAGGTATATTTCACACAAGTTTGCTAGTTATTAGTGATGTTTGTAAAATGATATTGACATTTGTGGTGGTTAAGTAGTATTTCTTCTTCCGTGTTATTTGAAACGTTCCTCTTTCTACATCATACTGAATTTAGAAGAGTGAGGCGATGTACGGTGTTTTGTGACTGCTCACTATGTGTGCGGCATTTAAATAATTAAGATGCACACAGAATGTATAACGAAGGTATCCAGAATTCATTTTAATAGTGTTATTTATCTAAATTCTGAATATTTTAGCCATGTTTAAACTTGCACTTGGAAAATAATCTGTTTTTTTTTTTTTCGAAGGATCCTTGAAGTAACTTCTTTGTATTTTGAAGCTATAAAAATTTGAAATTGCGTGCATTTTTTAATCAATTCGTTCCTTCAGTGATATTTTAAAAAATACCGAGCATGTTTTTGATGTAGGGTACAATTGGTGTTAATCATTACAGTGTTGTTTACAGTAAGAACGTTGTACCAAAATGGTGCTTCGCATTTGCATCAGGCTTGTGTGATACGATTGGAACAATGGTTATATAATTAGATAATTGCTTTACAGCATTTTTTGTTGGGCAAGTCCCTTATTGTGTATATGGTAATAACTGGTAATAGGATAATTATGTTGTGGCACGTATAAAATTATAGATGATGTAAATGTACTAAAAAAAATATGATTATTGAGTTCATTTTAGAATTTCAATGCTGTTCTTAATTTTGTCAGAACCTGTGATTTTTTTTTTTTTAATTAAAAGTTTACTCCTTTTTGGTAAATTATTTTATGTGCAGTGTCTGCCTTAGGTTAAAAAAATGGCAACGTATATTTATCTTAGAAAACAGGTGATATGTTTTATTGTTATGTAAGAATATGATTGAGGTTAGTGATTATCTAGACTAGGGGCTCATCTGAAGGGAATTTGTTTTCAATATAATTTAATTGTTTGTGGTGATTACACTTATAATACTAATTCATAATTTGTTGGTCACATTATTGTAATATTTTCATTACGAGGTAAGATTTGCGTTAGATGGGAGGGCTAAGAAGACCAGGAGAATTGTGGGGTAAAAAACATAAAAATCATATTAAACAATAAAAAATAACGGTAGTACACTAAAATTAATTATTTTACTAAATTGAACAGGATAGAAAACTATTTCAAACAACAAATGCGCCATTCTGCTTCCCAAAGGGCGAGCGAAGACTGCTCAAAGAGCCGTATCGATTTACCTGCTTCGTTTTTTCGCCCCAAATTGCAACATAGAAGTTGACAATAACTTAGGGGTAAAATGGGAAGTAAGTAACTCAGTGCGTCCTCCGCAATCGCTTCACTCATGCTATGGGAAGCATAATTGCGCAGTTTTTGCGTGAAATCTCACTTCTGCGGCGATGTTTTGGCAAATTTTTGAAGATAGGAAAACGCGTTATTTATTAACCCCTGATACACCCGCGCATTTAATAACAGTTAGTGAATATAATTTATTCACACGGCAATAACAGAAAAATACCAACTGCGAACGACAACAAACAGTTTCTTGCCATGTAGAACAAATGCACTACCTTCGATGGCAATGGGTAATAGGTTCGTTACACTTTTCGCGGCACTGTTATTACACTGAATTCAATTTTCAGATGGAAGTAATATTTACCCTGTGTCATTGTCAAGATTCATAGTCTAGAATTTGGTTATATATCCTATATTTACTGTATCCAATGTCAATGTTAGAACAGTTTTGGCACTAGGATTATACACTAAATATAATAAAAACATTCTGTGACATGGATAATCAATTGCATTCAAAAATTATTTCATAGTAATTCATTTTTCTAAAAAATAAAATTTAACCAGAGAAATATAATTAAATTTATTTACTAAAATTAAATATTTTTATATTACTCCTTACTTTTACTGTAAAACTATGACTTAAAAACATGTAGATCTATTAAGTTCCACAAGCCATCTCTGGATGTATAAAATTATTTGCATTGCACCCTACTCCGAAAAAAAAAAATTTAAAAATATATTCAAGGGGAGGGAGTGAGACAGTTGGATGGCGAATTATGTTTTAACATTTTATTCTTCTCAGTATAGCACAGAGGTATTACTGTATTTTACAATATCGCGCAATTGATTCCCTGGAGCACAGCTGTCTTTGGTGCCAATGAGGGTGAAGTGAGGTGAAGATGGAGCAGTGGTGGAATGTAAGGGTGCGGTAATAGATGTCCCGAGGAAATCCACCAGTGAACAGCAACATCTGCAAAGTTTCCTACTGAAAATGCAGGTAACCTGACTGGGGATCGAATCTGGTTCGCCAGGGTGGGAGGTCAGTAATGTATCCAATAACGCCATCGCGCCACAATATGTATCCAAAGTTGCGCAGAATTTATCATCCGAATTTTTACGAATTTAACTTTTCCTAGGGTAATATATTTGTGTGCGAATATATTAGTTTAAATTAAAATTCCTATGCACCTACTTAGAAACCTCAAGTAAATTTCTCAAAGATATTTAGCACTAGGTTCAGCTTTCCCTGCCCCGCCCCTCCAAAAGAAAGGGGATGGGATGCATGTGAACACGTCTGCTCAGATGGCCTTGAAAATACTTTCTATCAGAAAGTGAGGAAATGATAAATTACCATCCACATCTATTAACTGTCAGCAAGCCTCCACCATCTATGTTCAATCCTATGCTTCTGTTGGCTAATTAGTCACATGACAACCTTTTCAATTGGCTCATTTTGTGGGTATCTTCTGAAACCTTCCTTCGGACCACTTAGTCACATCTGTTCCACACCCACCCCTATTTTTCCATTTGCTAATTTTCTTGCAACAATTCGGAAACCATCGTTTTGGCCACTCGATGCCTCTGCTCGAAATCTAATTGGATAATTACTGCCAATGTTTCCCATTGGCCAATTAGTCAGCAGGCCTCCATCCATGTGACAACCCTCCTGATTGACTTATTTTCGCGGGTATCTTCCGAAACCTTCTTTCGATCCACTATAGTCGCTCAGAGACTATGTTATACTCTTTAAACTCCGTCTTCATTAGACGTGCCCCGAGCTCCTGTCGGGAAAGTTCTATCTTGCTCTTAGAAATGTACACATGTTGACCGAGTGGTCATAACATCTTTTCGGTCATTTTAGCAAGCTGAAGGGCGTGTTGCTGAGTGCCTTAGGCAAACTGGACGAGTTGCCATACCAGCCGAAAGATTTTCTGCTGACATACACACCATATGAAATTTCGGCCATATTTATGTATTTGCCCTTCTACCTACAGCTGGACGATGATATATGGGATTGCCACCTGTGAAAGGAGTGTTTTGAGGGCGGTACCACCATGGTTCCCGACACACCCCATCGCAGGGGCTGATGCAAGGCCCGATGCCGAGCAGACGTCGCAGTGCCCGTCCCCATCTTAGGCTTATAAACACTAGCTCTCTGGCCTCTTGTATCGCCCGCTCACATTTATCCCCTCTACTCTCCCACTCCACTGGACTACTGGCATGCTTCCTCGCCCCACTGGTGAATTCACCGAGGAGGAGAAGTTCGCGACCTTGGAGCAGCTGAGCTGGAGTCTTACCCATGGCCAGATTAGAGTAGGTGCACAGCATGAATAGGGCTGTGGGCAGCTGTATCATCTAGGATGTGTGGTTATCACCCACATGCAGGTATAATTGCATCTTCAGCTCTTGATTATGCCATTCAGTGAGGTTTGTGCATGAATGATAAACTGTGGTTGTGTGGTGTCGCAAGCCCCATCTTGTGCAGAAATCTCGCCACATACTGCTGGTAAACTGGGATCCATTGTCGCTGAGCAATGTTCGTGGGTAGCCCCAGCGAGCAAAAAATTCACTTTCTATTACTTTACCAACTGCTTGTGCCCATGTGCTCGAAATTGGGTAGCCCTCTACCCAAAGCGAAAATAGGTCTGTGACGTCCACGATGATGTATTTTCTAGATGATGTGTGTAGGCAAGGTCCCATAAGGTTGAGCGCTACTATTTCAAAAGACTGTTGCTGGTTGCACTCGTACGCCGACCGATTGCATGTGATGCACTCGCGAACAAATACTCGCATGTATACTGACATACCAGGCTAATGAAAATATTTTGGTATGTTGCACTGTGTTTGGGCTGCGCCCAGCTGAACTGCAAGATTGTTGGAATGTGCGCATTGCTGTATGAAGCTGCGCACTGTGGTTGGGACATATGCCTCACACACACTGTTGATATTAGCATGTACAGCATTCTATGCAGCCACTAACCACACCCAGTTTTCAACTGTTCATTGTGCACATGTAATTTTTCACTTGTTTGCAGTCGGGCACTTGCTTGTTTGCTGATGATATGTTGACACAATTCAGACAGGGTGAGTGCGCTGGCAACACTGTGATATTGGCACATTGCATTGCCAGTGTAGCGGCATATTTACATGATTAGGGGGCCAGGGGGAGTAGAACATTTTCACACTCCTCTTCATCAGGTGCTACCGACTCACCTGGTGAATGGGATAGATGGTCAGTTAGCTAGTTTTCCTCACCAGCTACATGTTGTACCACGAAAACGTACACCTGCAGTAAGAGCATCCAGTGGGTGAGTTTGCTGTGGTTCTTCTTCAAGTTGTGCAGCCTTAGTAGGCAGCGGTTGTTCATGCGTAGTGTGAAGCATTGGTATTCGAGGAGTTGGCGGTACTTCTTAAAACTCTACACTACAATGAGAAACTCACTCATTCACATCATAATGCCTCTCTACTGGACCGAATTTCGCACTGCCGATATCAATAATACGACGTGTGCTGTCATTTGCAGTTGGAATAACACCACACAGAGACCTTTCTCACTCGCATCCCTTCAAAATACAGATGTCGGTTGGGTCGTGTCGAGCCAGTGCAGAGCACTTTCGGAAATTAAGTTATAACTCAACAAAACTATCTTGGTTTGTGCTTGACAATTTTAGTCGTTCGGTGACATCAGTTTAGTGAGTGGAGCTGTAACAATGACAAATTCTGCTGTGTACTCCTTTAACAATTTACTAACACAAAGAACTTCCTAAGTTAATTGCGGTTGTAGGGACTTGATGGTCTGCGATCAGGTTTAGTTGTTCTGGTGTGGGTTGGCTCCCATTCTCATCTACTATGTGGCCGGAAACTGAATGTTTTCTTTCCAGTGTGGCACTTTCTATTGGCACACACCAGTCCGTTGATAGCAAGGCGTCCAAGTACAATTGATAGATGTTGGATGTTATCTGCCCTTGATTCGGACAACACAATGACGTCATCGAGATACATAGCCGCCAGTTGTTATTCCGTTACTCCCTTTGTTTGATGCTGATCTGGGGAATTGAACAACTTCAATGCTCTATTTGCGGTGCATAATTTCAGTGCTTTGTTTACGTTTGGCTACATTTACAATAGTAAACCCGTCATCCTTTCATACTATTTCACAGGATAACGATTTTACAATTGTAATATATGTAAATAAGGCATAATAAATTAATCGAATATTAAATATTCAAAGCTACCGCGAGTTTATATTAACCTCAAAGTCGTACACCCAGCAGATTAACATGTCACAGCTTGGCTTTCCAACCTGTTTTTTATTTTCGCCTAGTTACGTTAGCTTGGGTTCGGTTTACTTTATTTCAATGGAAAAAAGGAAACAGTATTTGTATCTTGTTTATTGTGAAGGGGGGTGTGGGGTGAGCTTAGTTTAATATCTTTCATGAGACAACATTGTTTTGCTGCAGATGTGGAAAATTTTGATTCTATGAAAATAACATTAAAATTATTTTAACTTAGAAAAATTTTAACTTCAATAGAAAAACCAAATGTGATTAATACATCGCTGTATGTATTCGTACAGCTGCAGTAATACACACACACACACACACACAATTTGGCCGAAGTTAACCTTACACTCGTTGAATTCACGATATAGGCAAATAAACAAATATTATTTATACACTACAAAAGTGTTTTAGGCCATGTGCATTTCAATAATTATAGTAACAGTTACCAAATGCATCATTTACAAAACATGCAAACTTACTGTTAGTTAAATTCGCAACCTCTTAAAACTTGTTTTCCTATGGAAATCATTACAAGTTTACTTCACCAAAATCATGTTTGATAATTATCATTAAATAATTTATTGCAGAATCATTCGGTAAAATTAACACTTGTGCATGTTTCCTAAAACCAACACACTTGGTCTGTGGTCGCCGCCTAAGCTAACCTCCATATTCTCATTTTTCTGGCCTTTTCTCACCACTGTGATGTCAGCGTACAAAGCATTTGTGCTTTTCCATAATGCTGTTTATGTGGTGCACCGATGTGCCAGCGAGAAGGGATATGAACTACTTCGCTGTGCATATTTCGAACTGTGAAGGTAATGGAACATGTCCTTGTAGTCGGTGCCACGGCTTGTCATAATTAGTATTGATCTCTGCTCGTCGGACGTTTGCCAGTTAGCAACTGTAGCAGTTCACCGTTTTTTTTTTAGTGCATTATTAATTTCAAATTAATATCAAAGCGTGTGTTATGATTTATTGTTCTGTGTTAAAATTATAAATTTTACTTTCAGCACGAACTTTATTTGTAGCAGTATTATGGCTACATTCCACTTGGTAATTATGGAAGCACTGACCAGTAGCATGCCAAAAGGAACACCATCAGTAAAAATTTGCACTCCAGTAGCGCTCAGTACTAAAACCAGGTGGAAGCTCGTCAGCAGTTTTCAGCATGTGTGTGTGTGTGTGTGTGTGCACTATGTCCAATGTATAAACTTTATATGTTGTAATCTGACTTGTCCAATATCTTTCTACACCTATGTATTGAAAAAATATTTTACGAAGGCAATAAAACAAAACAAAGGAAATACAAAATAATTTTATCTGCTATGTGTGATGAAGCTATGATAGGCTTAACCGTGTTGTAAACAGGGATAGATATTGTTTCTTTTCATTTTCGTCTCATTCTGACTCATCACTTGATGATGAGATCATAGATTGTGAAAATAAACTTTCCACCTGCATCTTCTGCATATAACAACGTAACTTGCTTGTTATACACATGAAGGTATCTATTACCTCCATGGTTATACATCGCCGCCATTTTGCATCGTCTGCTTTTACAGAGACTGCCAGTGCCTCACCTTCTGCATGTCAGTACTTTCAGCCGGAAGTATAGTCTCCAACCCAGACCCCCCAACACCATTCCTCCCTTAATGATCACCAGAATGAGTGCCTAAATGAACGCTCGTCAGTACTGGTCAGCTCTTTCAGTGCCAATGGAATGTGGCCTATGTTGGTTAAACTGTAAGTCATTGTTTTGCTTTCTATTATTCTTTCGTTTATATTTATTCATTTGTTTTGTGTCAACTAGAGATGGGTTGAACAGTTACTTTTAAGTAACGCATTCTAACATTCCAGTTACAATTTGGTAACATGTTCCAATAATGTATCATTTTTGTAACATGTTACTGCGAAACCCCTCCAACCATTCCAAAAAGAACCTCTCCCTGGCATGAGCAGTACACAAATTCTAGCCGTTACATTCTTTATGATTGTTTTATTTACATAGTAAAATAATATAATCTGGTATGGAATACAAAAAATATAACAAAACGTCGCATGTCGTGTAAATAAAATTAAATGTCTAGCTTATTTGCTCGTACGTTGGGAAAAGCCGAAGGTGTTAATATGTTTGCATTAATTGAAGTTCACATGAATCTACACGAAAGTCTTGTATGCATGCCTTTAGGTTATTGTTTACTAATTGAATTAGTGATGTGAAACAATTTTACTGATTGAGTGACAATCAACTGCACTGGAGAATTAAATATTATTTGTTTTTGAATCTAGTCAAATAATTATGTAAAATAAACATTTTTACAGTGTTTTTACTATTTATATCACACAATTTTCTGAAATTAGAAAAACAGTAAAAGAACTCTTGGAGAGAGAAGGTTTGAACACCAACTCATTTACCCTCTGTGGATCTAGGCTAGTACCTAACCATCTGTGCTACGCAACCACACAATAATGCACGCAACCACACAATAATACCTGAAGAAAATTAATTTTTTCTATAATGCGGCGCTAGCGAGTGCCACACAAAAGTACTAATAAAATAAGTTTAAATTTAGCTTAAAAGTCAAGAACTGTACTGTATTGCATTATATTGTAGTTACTCTAGTTTATAATGCCGTTTTTTTTTTTTTTTTTTTTTTTTTTTTTTTTTTTTTTTTTTTTTTTTTTTTGTTAGTGTAGCGTGTTGTGTGAGCCCAGGGAGTGTTTGTGTGGGAGAAGCCCCTCCGACCGGGAGGTACATATGGGCTTAAATGAGATGAGGGGGCGAAAAGTGTAAGGGGTGGCTGCTGGGGAGGACAAATCTTACCATGTTTACCGGGGGGCGTGCTTACTTTGGAGGTTGGGCACGCATGAGGGTACTACCGTAATAAGCATCGGAAGTGTGTTTTTATCTTATTTAAAGCAGAAAATTAGTTGGAAACGTATTACATGAGTTTCTATACGTAAAACACATTTTATTATTAAATCGTGGTTTAGTAACTTTAATAACGCATTAAAGATATTAAAAAGCACGCTACTGTATTTAATGAGTAATAACTTAAAGCTTATTTATACTGATACTTCGATTTTCAGCTAATTAGGTTTTAAACATTAGCACGAACTTTCGGGAAGTTATGCCAAATATGGTTATACACAGTTTGTTCTTCTGAACTTCGGCTCCTCGACTTTCCAGAAAATAATGTTTACTCATGCGCAAAGCAGTTTTGCCAACCCAGGGAGATGAAAAATCCTTAGATGTGACACATGTTTTCCCCCAAATTGAGAAAAAAATCCCTAGATTTATGAAAAGTACAAATAAGCCGAATGAGAACAGCTTTCCGGGGAATTCGTACTTTGTAAAATGAAACATAACATATAAAAACAATTTATCACTTACACATTTGATGTAAATAATTTTTACAAAAACAATTCAATAATTCAACATACCTTATTGCCTACTTTTGTAGTCCGTTTCAGATATGGTTTTTGCCTATGTAACACTGAAAAAACTTAGTACTATGATAATTTTTTCAAAATTTCTGGAAACAAGAGTTTATACACATTATTTATGAAAGCACATTATGAAACTAAAAATATTGTAAGATATAATTTGCACTCACAGTCAGTTAATTTTTCTTTCTCTTTAAGTTTGCCCACACTATTAGTCTTCACTGCTGCTATGCCCCTTATCTTTGTCGCCTTTAAAGTCGTACATGGATTTATTAAAAAGGGCCTTGTGCTCTTACCCAATTTTAAATTCATGATAGTATAATTTTATATCCCTCTTTGCATGAAGCAAGCCAATAATTCTCTTTGTGCTGGCTTGTTTCTGCGATCCAAAAGTATAAGCTTGCAGTTGAGAAGACTCTCTCAACAGCGGCGCTCGTGTGTGGTAAAGCCAGAGGCTTTTTAACAAATTATGTCAGATTTTAAAAATAAAACTTTCATCCCCCTTTTAATTTTATTAATTTTTGTCCAGAGATCCTTTACAGTAACATTCGGTTCAAAATCAAGGTCTGTTTGCATCAGCAGACGTCATTGATTATCTACATCAAGTTACTTATTTTCAGAGATAATATGGGGATAGTGTGGGTAAACATCAGCAATGGTATTAATGGACTTACTGTAAACATTTTCTGGATATAAAAATTCTAATTTATTTAAATGGTTCGTATGCTTGAATGTGAACCTTTTATATATCTGATAAGCTCCTTCTGGCCTATGAAAAATTCAAGACATTCGACTCTAAACTGGTGCAGATCTACAGCACTGCCTATAGTTTGGTCAATGAAATTGTTGCAACCACTTTGACTCCTAGATAAACTTCATTTAAGGAAACAATTTGAAGGGTTTCTGTATTGAGTTTCTTCAACTGGTGTACGAGCCAAGTAATCTTGTTTGATGTAACACCAGAGAATGCACAGGTACACAACTGCAATTCTGCCATACAACAAAAAGAAATTAGGTTTTTCACTCTGCATATCTCTGTTCAAATCTTCGAAGTATGACAGAACAAACACTTAAAAAAACTGAAGGTAAAATTTGTACGTGGGATCTCTAAGAGTGGTTAGAATGTTTTGAGCAGCTGGAATTCCTTCTGATAGAGAACCATCCTGGAAAAACAAAATTAGGGCTTGGTATTGCTCTGCTTGTTCCAACAAATTCTTGGAATTCACATAATGTTGGAATTCTTTTAGGACTGCAACTGAATTAACTGGATATGTCACGAGTAAGCTGGAAGGGAATATTGTGTACTGTTATGAATGAAGTCATTAGTAACTCAGCATTTTTTACTTTATCAGCATGACTAGTACTAAGTGTGGTCAGAAGTTTGTCAATTTTCACCGAGACTGGACATATTTTACAGACTTTCGGTGTTTATTGGTTTTGGAGTGTTTTTCTATTTCTGATTTTCCACCTTTTGCATTTATCTGACGGGCTTTGCACCGGTAAAACATTGGCCCCCTAGCACTATATGTTAACCAGCCCTTGAAAGATGGATCATCCTTCCAAGACAGGATATATTTATGACCACAGGCTTTATTTATGGGTCGAGTAGGATGTTTTTCTGTCGTCTCATTACTGCTAGTGCTGTTAATTTTTCATAGCCTGAGGAAAAACAGTAATAACTTAAAATCTGTCAATATCAGATATAAGTAGAATAACTGTGTTTTGTTAATAATTATAGCAAGAACGTTTATACTCCTACATTTGCATGTTTGTACATTTCAACAATTATTTTACATCTTCCATGTAAAGTTTTTCTTTCTTAATGCCTATATTATGAGCCGTGTACATACCAAATCACAGACAAGGGGACTCCCAGCTCGAACCACAGAACATGGAGTTAGGAGTATACAGGATATGGCATTTTGTGACATAGATGAAGCCGCTAGAGGTAGGTGGTTTTACTATGGACTCTAGTCGCCATCTTTACAGGAGCTCAAAACATTGTGTTTACATTAGCATGAAAGTTGAGACAAAGGTTACATTTGAAGCGTTTCGTGTTGAACAAAGAAGCTGATGAATAAACAAATATATATTACAATTCACCTGAGAAGTTTTACTAGTTTATTATTGGCTTGCGTTAGTTGTGCAATCAAATAATTTCCTCATAAAACTACCGATCGTGAGTGTGTGTACTACGGACCAGTATTGTGTCATGTGCGACAATAAGCACGTGTTTTAGTTATAGTGCTCCTATATCATAATTTGTGGAAAACTATTTTCTGAATAAATGATTAAATAAAGTATAACAAGCATGCTACTGTTGTCGTGTAATGTAGTGCAGGTTGCGTATCAGTAATGAGTGCAACAAAACGGCGACTTGCAGCCTAGTGGAATTTCTGGAAGGCAAGGTTCACATGTTCCTGAGTCACGAATAAATAATTATTTGCTGGCATTTATATTTAAATTCCTAACACTGACAATAAATCGAGAGGTTTGTTTCCAATATACATATTTAATGTCACTATAGTAAATAATTTCTAGTAATAAATTCAAATCCTGTTTTAGGTATTCCCTCTCTTTACATTACATTAGTTCTCTGTAATGATACAGTTTTATACTTATTTATCCCTTATTGTAGGATACAATTTTGTTTCTTGCATCTACATTGTTGGAGAGGGTTAAGTTACCCTTGGTACGTAATTCAAACACAGATATTAAAATTTTTACAAAATTGTCTGCACTGGACATTCAATTAGAAATTTTTCAGAATAAAAAAAGGGGTTAGGTACAAGAGACATTTATGGATAATTTTATTCCCTATATCTACAAAAATTGTGTTATATCGTTCTCCAAAAGTGCAATTTAATGCCAAGGGCTTAAGCCCCGGCTACAATCACCGCAAGAATTAACAATAAAAAATTGAATTCACACATGCATATGGCACCAGCTACAACACAACATAGTGGTGTAAGATGGCGGCCTGCTCGCAGTAGAAGCGTTAAGAGGATTGAATATTTTCAATTATTTTATGCCGAGTTCTACGCCAGCCAATCACGAGACAACATTTCCAACCACGAGTGTCAGTGCAATGCAAGTTTATAACAAGAACATAGTTATTAAATGAATTTTGCGATAAGTTCAGATTGCCGTTTAAATAAACAGTCAACACAATTATTAACATGTATAGCACACTTTAAATATCCCGAAACACGATTCCTGCGAAACTTTTTTCATCACAAGTAGATTAACAATAAATAAATATCAGATTAGCCAACACACTGTTTGAAAATATCCGCAATACATGTAGAGTCTATCTTTTTTTTTGGTGCTCGTTTCTCATTAGTAGCATAACAGTTTTCTTGCTGCGGTTGTAGCCAGTTCATTTCCGTACTTCCATGGTAACGCCACTATTATTTTGCTACCAGAACGCTACTGTGATTGTAGCGTAGGCTGTAGAAAACTACAATAGGATATTGTTTATATAAATACACTTTTAGGGATAATAAAGGAACCACCCTATGGTTAGGTTTAAAATGTAAGAAAACTTATTCACCAGCATTTTAGGTTACTTTAGGTAGTTTAATTAGATTAGGGTACATTGTTGAACTACAATGGGTGAAATACACATTCACCGTAATGATATCGATAACAGGTGCATATGTACTAACCACTCCCAAAGTGGTCCACAGACACACTTGCAACTAAATTTCTTTGTTGTTAACCTACCAACTTGTGCAATAATTATTTTTAGTATGGAATTCTCCTCTGAATACATTAAAAACCATTCAGTTTCAATATCTCAGAACCACGCTGCAGAAACTTGACAAACACTTCTCTAAGAAAAAAGCATTATCGCTGAAAAATCAGTTCCTCTTATCTCTTCCCAAGGGGGAGGGGGCTGCAGTGGGCATAGTGGTAGGATGCTTGCCTTCCACCAATGTGATACATGTTGGGTTCCCTGTGAGGTTACTCGCAGATTCTCACATGTAGTAATTGTGCTGATTGATGCTGCTGGCTGTCATGTTTTCTCGAGGTTTTCCCACTTTCCCCCACCCTTGTATTTCAATGCTGCTCCATATTTCATATTTCACCCTCATTGGCTCTCAATACCTTGGTTGTTACAAACCACCAAACCTCTCGCAACTCTCCCGTCTTAAGATGATGGAGACCATGGTGGTTTAGCGGCTAGAGTATTCGAAACACAGTTGTTTTTTTTTTAATCCCATATGCATCCAATACACTTTGGAAAGCACTTGTCAATTATTATTTTTTTTATTTTTGTTATGCAATATGCATATTTGCACACAATTACATTAACATAAAAATATATAACATATAAAATATAATTTACACACTTCTTAATTCTAGCAACTCTACAAACATGTTAAGACTGCATCTGATTGCAGTACAAGTTGTTATAATTCATGTACATATAGATATTAAAGTATAAATATGTTAAGTCTAAGTTGAATTGAAACACAAGGTATTACATGAAGTCTCCTTATATCAGTCTTGTTCTGCGTTATAGAAATTTATCTTTATGTAAGTATTCTTCTATGGAATAGAAGACCTTATTTAGAAAGTCATAATTTAACAGCTCTTTTTAATTTCTGTAAACTATTAATTTACTTCAAGTGACTGGGAAGGTTAATTATTAGTTTTACACCAGCATAGTATGGATTTGATTAGAATTTTTAAGTTCTGTAGGATAATAGGTGAAGGTGATTAGCTTGTCTGGAGTAGTAATGGTGTATATCACTATTTTAATGTTTTACATGTAAAAAAAAGAATACTACGATATATATGCATGGAAGAGTGAAAATTGTGTTATTTATAAATAGCGGCCTACAATGGCTTCTTTTTCCTTATTACTTATTAATCTCACTAATTTCTTCTGTAATCTAAAAGCATTTCTCCATTTTGTTGATTTACCCCAAAATAAGATTCCATAATTGATTATGGACTGAATATTGGAGAAATGGTATGCAAGTATTGTATTATTATTACAAATATTTGTTAAGGTATGTACTGCAAAACACATTGAACTCAATTTTTACAGACACTATCAACTTGTTCATTCCAGGTTAAATTACTGTCTACAATGAGCCTTAGAAATTTATAACTATTTACTGTCTGTAACCCATCTTTCTCTATTGTGCATCTTTCATCCTGCATTGTATGTCATTTCTTTGCATGAAACTCATGAGCACAGATTTGTTTACATTGAATAGGTTTTAATTTATTATACTGGAACTAACTGGACATCTCAGTCACTGTTTATTTTATATTTTCTTCAAGATCAGTGTTATTTGAACTAGTTACCAAAATGTTTGTGTCATGCGCAAACATTATAGCTGAGCCGTTGGTTATTTGTTCTGTAAAATCATTAATAAATATTATGAATAAAATCGCTCACAGTATTAATCCCTTTGGCACTCCTACTCGAGTAGGCCTGGTATTGGACATAACATTTGTAATATGATTTTTGTCATAATATCTTATGGAGGTGATCTGTTTTCTGTCTTCAAGATATGATTTAAACATATTATTGGTTACACCTCCTACTCCACACTGTTAAAGTTTTTTCAGTAAAATATTGTGGTCAACACAATCAAAAGCTTTGGAAAGATCTGTGAATATACCTGTCGAGAATTGTCTTTTAAATAATCTTGTTTCTTATTAAGAATTGTGTCAGTTTATTTGCTATGTATTTCTCTAAAATTTTTGAAAAGGACGTAAGAAGAGCAATAGACCTATAGTTATCCATCAATGTCTTGTCACTTTTTTATGTATTGGTAATACTTTGGCATATTTGAGTCTGTCAGAAAAATTCCCTGGGCAAAACATTTATTTAAAATGTAAGTCAAAGGCAGTTTTATTAAATAAGAACAGTTTTTCTTTAGCAGAGTCATAGGTACCTTATCTATTCCACAGGAAATTTTACTTTCGAAATTTTAAATTACATTTATTGTCTTCTTCAGAGATAGGTGTGGAAAACAGCGTATTAGCATTCCAAGTGTTAGGTCTTTGGGGTATGTGTTCAGTACTTATATTTGTAGCTCTGTGTTTATTTTGCAATTATAGTGGGATGTTTGTGAAATAGTAATTAAAACTATTAGATATTTCCTTACTATTTTCGATTTTGATAACATCGATTTTCAAGGGAAGGTTTAGATGTTCTTGCCTAGGTTTCAATTCATTATTAATAATGTTCCACATTGCTTTTGTTTTATTTGAGGAAGAAGCTATTTTTTCCCCATTAAATTTCTGCTTTGCTACTCCAAGTAACTTGTTATATATTTTTTCGTATTGCGTACAGCATAATTTTTGTTTTTCCCCCGGGGTTCTTATCATTTGACGCATTGTTTTTAACCCGTGTCCTGAGACTGTCAGACCTTTACTAATCAATTTTATTTTCGAGCTACTGCAACATTTTACAGATTTGAGTAGAAAGAAATGATTAAAATGACAAAGAAATGTATTAATAAAACTTTTCCAGGCAATGTTTGGTCCAGTTAATGTATAAATGATGTTTGTTCTGGAGAGCTTGTTCGTTGTTGCTGTAGACAATTTTGTTTGTGGTTGTTTTGCAGTGTTCGTGGTTGTTCTGTAAACATCATCCCATTTTTCATTTACAAGTAGGCTTTTAAAAAATATAACATTTTCATCTAAATATCCATGATTCGTCATCAATATTAGAATATGCTTATGTCCAATTAGTTGCCCTTAAAATTACAATTTGTAAATCATTAAGAAGGGTGAAATAGAGTTTGAAGAAAATCACACAATGTTTTTCTATTTTGCATATGGTGTAGTTGTAGGAAAAGATTGGCTTCGTCTAAGTTTTCTTTATTTTGACTACCTTTGGAAAATGATAAAATGTTAAAACATGTAATTTACTGTAATGATTACAGCCTACCGTTAAATACATAACCTTCTAAATGCACAAGTAAACTTTATTTACTTAACTTAACATCTTGTCGACAGCAGGTTCATTAGAGAATGGTAAACCAAGAACACAATGAAGGGAATACAAGAAGGAATTGGTCAAATTGTCTTTTATTGAGTCACCCCAGAAATTGCATGGAGTGAGTTTGAAAAACCATGGAAATCGCAAATCGTGAAGGCTACATTCAGTAACTATTAAAAACATGAGAACTGATTTGGTTGTAGGCCTATATTCTTGTATTGATAAACAGCTGATTTCTTGTTTGTCACTGCAACTCTGCTGAGTTGGGGAGAAAAAAATTGTAAGAGTGATTTGCCATTACTAACAAATGAATTCCATAAACTCCTACACAAATAGCAAATTGGCATTTAGAAAAATACGTATCTGCAGTTTTACTAAAGTGCCTCTACCGCTTAACGAGTCTGCAACTTACAGGTTAGACAAACTCACGACATGCTAGTAATTGCAACCGCACTTGCGAAAATTAAACACACTACAATTGTTAATTTACAAACTTACGCAGACAAAAATATCCCTATACACAAAATAATTGTGCGATATCTTTCACGAATGTATCCACGGTATATATGAATACACTAAACATTGCAATCGCGTGGCCCGGCTCGTACGCATTTTCATACATTAATATTACTTTTCTTTGGTCGCCGAATAAATAAAAAATGAATTATAGTTTTAAGGTGTGTTTACATGCCAAATTCACATTTCACAAATGCAAGAATAACACAAATTTAGAGAATATTCAGAACTAGTGAGTTCATATAGCACTCGCAAGGCTGTTCAATTTCAATGTAAACAAAAGTTGTGTCTCTCCCGAACCTCACACCTCACTCTTCACAGCAATCCACTTCAACCTTGTCCAAGACCAAAGAGGGTGCGACCTGCGTTATCTCATCGTCTACGAAAACTTAGATTGCGGCATACACCCTGTACACTGTGGTCGGTGTGGAAACAGGTCATCTAGAGCCTAGTCCTTAGGGGTCAGCGGCCACAGTGTGCATCACCAATCTAGGCACATTCCTGACAACACTTGCTCGTCAATTTCATACAACACATCGCGAATCGCTCCAGCCGACCCTTTCTCCCATTCCCCTGCCTCCATCATGGGGTATGGAGTCGGACGGGGGAATGCCTGACTCGGGTGGTCTCGCGCGTATTCAGATCACTGAAAGGGACACTGAGTAGTATAGAAATGCCGGTTCGAGCACAGTCCCCAACCATCAGAAAACCAACGGCAAATTAAATGCACGAGCCATCAGGAAAACATCAACTACCGATTCGAGCACAACCGCAAAAAGTGACTGCAACAAGTTTAATTTGGGTGCAACCACAAAAAAGTGATTACAAAAGTTGCATTTGAGTGCAACCGCAAAAAGTGACTGCAAAAGTTGCGTTTGGGTGTAACCGCAAAAAGTGACTATAAAAAGTTGTGTTTGGGAGCAGCCTCCAGTCATCAGAAAACCAACGGTAAATTGAATGCATGTACCATCAGAAAACATCAACTGCCGATTCGAGCGCAGCTACAAAAAAGTGACTACGTAAGTTGCATTTGGAAGCAACCGCAAAAAGTGATTACAAAAAGTTGCGTTTGGAAGCAGTTGCAAAGAGCAGCTCAAGAAATTTGACTACGTAAAAAATAAAATATTGCATATAATAAAGATGGACCAGTTGCTAAATGTATTGAACAGAACCCAACAATTTAAGAAACTTTCTGAACTTACAATGGGACAGACCTATCCCATAAACCATGCTGAAATTAATGATACACGGTATGGATACAAAGTGGTAATTACTTCTGGAAATTTTAAAGTAACCTTATCAGACAGATATCTTCAGATTTTCAGCGAAAAAGTTTTAGATGATGTTAATCGTGGTGGTATAAATTTTGCATATGATGGAATGGTGAATTGTGGTGTGAAACAAGGGCATTCTATTCGGTTTTTTAAAGAGTACATGATTTACAAGTACTGCAATTATGGTGTGTTTAACAGCTCACGAGCCGTAAATCACTCTAATCGTAACATGCACAATATACGTCTTCCCAAACGGTGTGATTGTACCAACGCGAACCAATAAAGTCAGTCATGCAGAATGTAATGTTTGACTGCGTCTTCTCTTTACCTCCCCAAACTTCGTGCTCGTAGCAACAAAACATACTGTACGAACATCATGTTATCGCGCCGTGCGACGGTGAAAAAGATTCGTCCGTCTGGGGCCAGACGTTTAATTCGTCCAAACTGAACGATTGGAAAAAGAGTGGCTCAAGAAATTTGAATGTTTAAAAAATAAAATATTGTATATAATAAATGAGCACAAATAAAAATCAACCGGCGTCTAATATGATGACGGCCTTGGCAATGAAAAAGGCTAACGGAACTGGTAATATTTGGAAAGAATATAAGTTTAAGAAAGACATATTTGCGAAAAGAAAGAAGAATAAATCTCAAGAGAAGCATGTCAAGTGTGAAACTTGTAAAAACTATTACAAACTGTCTCTCATAAGAAGCCATCTTTAAAGTAGATTGCACAAAGGTCTTACACCAATACATAATAAATAACATGAGCTAACAAATACATGGGAAATTTTTTAAGTGCTACAAACCTTAATATCAAAACAGAAGTTCCCACGAGAGAAACAAGTGAAATGTGAAACGTGTAGCCACTATTACAAACCGTCTCTCATAAGAAGTCACTTGAGAAGTAAAATTCATAAGTACACACCCATATTCAGTGTAGAAGAAATCGAAACAGCATTTCAAAGTAGGATCAAGACTTATGCTGTAAAGAATGTGAATGCATACAAAGACCCAAAGCATTTCCTAATTGATGTAAAATAAACTGTCATGGGGCTAATTAGTAAGCATTCAAAATCATTCAAAGTGAACATGAAATTCTTCACTGAGTACAAAAGGGGAATTGGTGAGAATATTGAATATGTAGAAAGCTCCTTTAAAACAAAGAACGAAATTATACTGAAATCGACTAATCTGGAATAATATTATACCAACAGTATATCGAAAATCATAGCTGAGATGGGGGCATTCGAAGCAAAGGGATCTCAGTGGGTACTCAACAGAATATTTAAACTAGAAGTGCGGATAAATAAATATGTACCATTCAAGGGCAGTTCTTATGTTGATCCCCCAGAAAAAATCAAAACTAAGCAGGTGGTAATTAATGTTAAGAACGATGATCAAAAATGTTTTTTGTGGTCTGTTCTATCTGCATTGCATCAAGTACAAAAAACCCTCAAAGAGTGAATAAATACGAAGCTTACGAACATGAGTTTGATGGTGCACTTAAGGGTTTGGAATTTCCAATGAAATTGGATAGCATACCAACCTTTGAGAAGAGAAGCGGAATTTCTAGCAATGTATACACATACGAAGAATAAGATGGCAGTAAGAAATATATAATCTGTCCATTAAAAATAACAAAAAATAAGACGGATAAGCACATAAACCTACTCTATATCAAAGACGAAAAGCACGACCACTACTGCTGGATAAAAAGTCTTTCGAGACTTGTCGCATCACAAGTAACAAAAAATGATCACAAAATATTTATATGTGATAGATGCTTGCGACATTTCTACTCTGTAAATAAGCTAAAAGATCACGAACAAGACGGTCGATATCACGATGGTATTAGAGTTGAACTACCATCTAAAGGAAAAAATGACATATTAAGATATAAAAACCAAAATCATTCATATATGCTGATTTTGAATGTTTGTTGACTAAAATCGAAACTTGCCAACCAAACTCCGACGAATCCTACACGAAACCATACCAAAAAAAAAGAGCCTATTTGCTTCTGCTACTACGTAAAATACGAACATGAATACTATAAACCACCAGTAACTTATGAAGGGCCTGATGCATCTACTGTGTTCGTTAAAATGCTAATGGAAGAAGCAAAGTCTATTGGTGATATATACACAAATGAAAAACCAATGCTTCCACTAACTCAGAAAGAACAAATTGTTTATGATACAGCTACCCATTGCCATATATGTGAAAAGCCTTTGAATGGTGATTCTGTGAGAGATCATGATCATCCTACAGGGAAATTTAGGGGAGCTGCACACAGAGATTGTAACTTATCGTATAGAAATCCATGTTTTGTCCCAGTGTTTATACACAATCTATCTGGTTATGACACTCATTTATTCATAAGATATCTTGGCATCGATGAAAATAAGATTGATCTAATTCCCAACAACGAAGAAAAATATATTTCTTTTATAAAGCACGTATGTGGAAGTGTAAATCTTAGATTTATTGACTCATTTAAATTTATGGCTAGTAGTATTGATAAACTCTCTAGCAACCTTTCCAGAAGCCAATTCCGAGAAACGTGTAAGCATTTTTCCAATGAACTTCTTGACTTTGTTACAAGAAAAGGTGTCTGCCCATATGACTACATGGACAGTGCTGAAAAATTTTGTGTGACATTGCTTCCATCCAAAGATGCATTTTACAACAAACTCAATAAATGTGGCATTACAGACGAAGATTACAAATTTGCGAGAGAGATGTGGGAAAAATTCAACATAAAATCTCTAAGAGAGTGCACAGAACTCTATAACAACTCTAATGTGTTGATATTGTCTGATATAATGGGAAATTTTAGAGATGTGTGTCTCAAAACATATAAGCTAGATCCAGCATGGTATTTCACAGCCCCAGGGTTAGGGTGAGATGCTATGCTTAAACACACTAAAATAGAACTGGAATTATTAACAGATTACGACATGATTTTGATGATAGAAAAAGGTGTTCGTGCTGGAATTTCACAATGATGTAAGCGATATGCTAAAGCAAATAATAAATACATGAATGCTTATGACAGCACAAAATAAATCTTTTATCTTACATTTCTGGACGCCAATAACTTATATGGATGGGCTATGAGTCAGTATTTGCCCTATGGTGGGTTTAAGTGGCGAAATACAAATATAGATGTAACAAAAATAGAAGATGATGCTAGTAAAGGGTATATATTGGAAGTTGATTTGGAATACCCACATGAACTACACGATCTCCACAAAGATCTCCACATTGGCACCATAGAATAAAATACCGGAAGGTTAAAAAAAAACCCAAACTCTTGACTAGTTGGATGGTAAAGAAAAATATGTATTACACTATGTAAATTTTAAGCAATGTCTATCTCTCGGAATGAAGTTGAAAAAGGTCCATAAAGTTCTGGAATTTGATCAATCAGATTGGCTCAAGTCCTATATTAATCTAAACACAAATATGTAAACAAAGTCTACAAATAACTTTGAAAAAGATTTCTACAAGCTAATGAACAATTCCGTTTTTGGAAAAACAATGGAGAATATTAAAAACAGAGTGGATATACGGTTGTGCACAAGTTCTAAGCAAATGGATAAACTAGTGGCTAAACCAAACTTTAAAGATAGGACTATATTTACTAACTCTTTGGTTGCAGTTCATATGAATAAAACAAAACTGTGCTTTAACAAACCCATTTATGTTGGAATGAGTATACTTGATCTATCGAAAGTCTTAATGCATGACTTTCACTATAATATAATGAAGCCAAAGTATGGGGAAAATATTGAACTGTGCTACCAAGATACTGATTGGTACATCTATTATATAAAAACACCAGACTTCTACAGTGACATGAAAGAAATGGTCGACCATTATGGTACTTCTGACTATAGAAAAGATAATCCATATGGTATACAGTTAGTTAACAAAAAGATTATTGGCAAAATGAAAGATGAATGTGATGGAAAAATAATGGAAGAATTTATTGGTTTGAAATCGAAAATGTTTGCAATAAATGTGGAGGGTGGTGTAAAGAAAAGAGCAAAGGGTGTGAAAAACGCTGTAGTCGGAAATGAGATTAGTTTTGGTGACTACAAAAAGTGTTTGTTTGGTAAAAAAAAAAGTGTTGTACAAAAGTATGAATCTTATTAGACGTAATAAACATGAACTCTATACGATTGAGATGAGAAAAAAAGTGATAAGTCCCGAAGATGATAAAATATTTATTATTAAAAATGGCATTAATACACTACCATGGGGACACTACAAAATTGTAAAAGAGTGATACTATGAAAGAGCAGTTGCCAAGCGCGAGTCGTCTTATAGCTGACATCGTTCGCGAGTCGTGCGTGGGCTCAAAGGAAAACTATATGTATAAAAAATTGCAATAGCTCATCGATATCATGAATGGTAAACTAGTCTACGACTGTAAGACAGTGTATGTGATCATCGACGAAGAAGGCAATCCGTGGTTCAAAGCTAAAGATGTTGCGGACATACTCGAGTATGCGAATACAAAACAGGCAATCATAGACCACGTTACAGGCAAATATCATAATATATATGGAAATTTAAAGGGTCACGAATCGCGACCCTTGCTGAGTGCACATCCTCATACCGTATTTATCAATGAACCAGGCTTGTATGCATTGATCATGAAATCAAAGATGGCAGCGGCTGAAAAATTCAGGGACTGGGTGTACGAAGAAGTGCTGCCGTCCATTCGCAAATACGGTGAGTACAAGATCGAGCAAAAGTACAAACCGCTACTGGATGCTGCAAATGCATTCATCTGCAAGCATGTGCTACCACTGACGAAATATGTTATCGACACAGAAGGCAACCCATGGTTCAAAGCGAAATACGTTGCGAGAATACTTGAGTATGCGAATACAAAACAGGCAGTCATACTAAATGTCGTCGACGACGATAAAGACATCCTTCAAAACTTGCATATACAAAGGGAGTCTGTGCGACAGACTCTCTTTAATTCCCATCCCCACACACTTTTTTCAGATCCCATTTAAAACACTCTTGTAGCACTATTATATAACAGTAAATGTTTTAATGTATTAAAAACTAATAACCATACATGTTTGCGTACTATTGGGCTTCGGTGATTCTTTCACTTTTAACATCATGAATTATGTTTCTTTGGTTTACTAGTACCACATTACAAATAGTTGTAGCTGATATTGGGTTATTAAAATCAACTGTAAGTTTAGGTTAGTTCGATCTTTTACAATAGCTGTTTTTCTGTAAGAACAATCAATAACATGCAATGGTCTTCTCCCAATAAATGACTCAGAGTTGAAGCGCTGTTCATTATTACGATAAGGAGTATCTAGTTTAGTTTTTGAATTTCTAAAATCGTTGTAAGCAATATACATCTTATCGAAAATTTTATCATCAATGTCTAAATTCCAATTCTCTTTGGGAAACACTTCATTCCGTCCATTCTTAATAGAAATATTTCTGATGGAACAAAAGTCAAACATTGAACCGTGTTTGTATTGCCCAGAATTTTCTTTTCTGTTTTGCTGAAAACCAACAATGAGAAAGTCTGGCATATCGAATTGGATTGAATAGAACTGATCTTTTATATCAAACTGAAATGAGTTTGCATTAGTAGGTACTGGTTTTTCAAGACATTGCCAATAATTAAAACTAATTGGAATTTTGGGATGTTTGTATAATTTTGCTTTAATTTCGTCTCCATAAATAGGATCGTATTCAACAATTGGCCACAAAATTTCCAATATCTCAATAACAATTTTACCAGCATCTGGTATATTATCTGCATCATCAGATCCATCTGCTTTCTTTGGAGGTCTTCTGTAAAGGGAAACATCGTCACTAAAATTTCAAATGAATGTGATCTTGTACACACCTTTCCACAATATTTCATTACAATCTCTCATTAACCCAAACAAATATCTTAATGGATAGGTAATTTCGTTAAGCTTATCTTTCCTAACATATTTACCTAGTTCTATCCCCGACATTTGGGTGTATGCTGATTCTGATTCCGAAGCTAGCAATGAATACATCATTGTTGAAGTGATGCCAGGGTTATCAATACTTTCGATTATACAACCATGTTTAGAGATCTCTATTCTTGAGAACTGGAATGGGAAGAAATTCTCACAAAGATTGATAGTTGCAGTTTTTTCATAATCTGTATTTGTATCTCTTTTAGTTAGATTATACTGTTTGGTAAACATAAGCTTCATTCGGATGTGAAAATGCATCGCCAATAGGAATATCAAACTCAATGTGCTTGTTGTATTCATTCAAATTATTTTTTGTTTGGTCGTTTGGCGGAAACGACTGACGCTCATAACTTTCAATTTTTTGTTGATCCATTTATCATATAGAAAAAAATTCTTAAACAACTACACTTTTCTTATCAACCCAAGAATTATGACTACTATCAAAACCTAGCCATTTAATTCGCAGCTTATTTCCTTTTCTTCACAGAACTTTTTCCACTAAGTAGTCTTTATCATATTTGGTCTTAAGCAGCTCTAGCTCATAAGAAATACCTTTAAAAAGTTCATTTTTTTTAATCTTTTATTCTGTATGTCGTGGTTTTATGTGCAATACTTTACACGCCTCAAATACTTCAGTGGACCAATTTGATGTATATCATTTTTCAAACGCATTTTTACTTTTAATTATACAAACTTTATCTCGTATTGCAAACTTTGGTTTAACCATTTTTCTTTCTCCTCCATACATGTTGATTAGAATAGAACTTTCATTCTTTGCATTTACATTGGTGGGTTTCATTCCGATTGTACTGTGAACACTGTGATTGTATTCACTTATTAATTTAGGTAATATAGCCACCCATTTATAGTTTCCCTGCATAGTAAATATCTTCCACATTTTCTCCTTCAATTTTCTATTAAATCTTTCTACAACACTAGCTTTATTTTCACTGTATGTTGAATAGTGTGTTATGTTGTTGTTGACCATTAATGTCGTAAATTATTTATTGTAAAATTCTTTCCCTTCATCTGTTTGTAAATGCATGCGTTTGCGATCATTCAAAATAGTTTTAAATGCTAACGTAACATTTTCACCAGTTTTATCTTTGATTGGTATTGCCCATGCATATTTGGAAAAAACATCCATCACAGTTAACATATATTAAAACCCTTTGTTAATTCTATATATAGCTTTTAAAGATCCAGAATTAATTTTGACTAAATCAGCTTGCCAAAGATCATCGATACCAAAAGATAGAACAGTTCTTCTGGGGGAGTTTTTTCGCATTGGTTTATGAATTTCATTTACAATATCGTTTTTTATACTCCCACCAGTGAATAGTGAGTTATTGGAAACACGACATCTACAAACACAATTAATTCTTACTTTGTTATTATTGATAAGTTTATATGAACTTAGTGTATTTTTCATACATTTCAGACAGTTTACATTTAAGTTATCATTGTTAATTTTATATAATAGATGAGGCAACAAAAAATTGAAAACAATATTGAGAAGAATATAGAGAGAAGAAAACAGTTAATTGAAAAGTTTAAAACTTTTAGAAGATTTCGCCATGCTGAATATGATAAAAATAAAAAACACAATCAACCATTGATAGATGCGATAGAAGATTTGGGGCAAAAAATTGGTCATGTAACAAATGAGAATCAGAACTTAATAGAAGAACTTGTTCCACTTGCTGTTAAGAATTTAGACTAAACCCACAGACACC